>JAWWMP010000116.1:59410206-59503437 GCA_035047865.1 Dendrocincla tyrannina
TTAGTAGGCCAAGTACACCTTCATTTACTTTATCCAAAGTCTTTTACACTGATGTATTTTTTCATTTATAGGTGGTAGCCTACATTTTGGAAAGAAATGCATGTTTATTACCTGCCTACTTTGCAGTTACAGAAATCAGAAAACTATACCCTGAAGGAAAACTTCCCCATTGGGTAATGATATCAGATAATGTAATCTGGAGTTTTCTTACATACAAAACAAAATTACTTTTTCAAAATAGAACTTACATGAAGATTTAAAATTTTGTATTTAAACTGTATTTAACAGCAAACTCTGTGTTTAGTCATATAAAGGCTTGATGTGATTGCAGCAGCAGCTCCCTGTGTTTAAATTCAGTTTCGCAAAAGTATTTGGAGTTCTGGTGCCATGAAAATGATCATTGTTAAAAAAAAAATAAAAGTAATACTGACCCAATTTTTAATTTTGTATTCTGATAAAATAAATAGGTGTCGGGAAAAGGATAAAATCTGGACTTCCTTGAATTAATGGGAAAATTGTTACTGACTTTTGAGACAAGATTTAAACTAGAGTGTACTAATCTGGGTCCACTGTCTGCGTGGAAATGTTATTCAGGGGCAAACAGAGATGTATTATGAACAGAAATTATAGCTTGTCTTAAGTCTTCTGTTATACTTTGAAATAGTACAGTTTGCATAGTAGAAGCAGTTCTTACATAAAACTCATTTCAGTTCAAGCTAAGGAGAGTGCTTCCCAAACCTTCTTTCTAACATCATGTTTTCTTTTGGGGTTTTAGGTTCTGGATGATTTTTCTGTCTTGTTGAAATGTGTAGTAAGCTAGTTATTTTAGTAGGTTGCTTTATTTTTATTAAAATGTTTAAAGTATTTTAAAGTCTTAAATACGCCTTGCCAGTATCTGGAACTTAAATCCTTCTTTTTTTCCTCCTCTTCTCACCCAGTTACTGGGTAATTTAGTATCGGACTTTGTGGATACCTTCAGACCTACCGCAAGGATAAATTCCATTTGTGGTAAGAAAGTGACTTAATGAATGACTTTAAAATAAATTAATTTATTTTTAACTATTCTGGTTTTTATAACCTTTTGGGATATATGTAATCTAGGTTAAATGATTCACATCTTTTGTTTCATACACTATATTTACTCTTACCTGTTCTCAAGCTTTGTTCCCTTCAGTTTTTGCTTTGAAGGGGAAAATTCCTATTGATGAGATCAAAATAATTTTTTGCTACAAGCTGGTGGTGGAACTGTACTACTTGTTACATGGTTATATATTTTCTAACTTCTGTAGATATTAAGAAAATTGTTGGTTTTCTCTGCTCAAGGATTTTGAGTTAATATATATCCACTGGTATGTTAGTCATGGAGTGTTTTCTGACTTCAATTTCCATTACAGCTTTTGTAGCTGCTCCAGCCCTCTCTCTGTTGTTGCAGGCTTCTGTGTGAATATTTCCTAGCTCACAGGAGTACTGGTTCTACTTTTCTGTGAAAAAAATCCTCATCTTCATTCATTGTTAGAAATCTGATGATCAAAATTTGGTTGTTATTGTGATGCTGGCTACATTGTTCTTCAAAAGATAAAAATGTCTTATGTTTGCTTTGAGAATTAAGTAGTTGAATAACAGCTGCATTATTTCTTAGATTTTATTGGAACCGAGCTTCTTCAGTGCAGAGATTAAGAAAGTAAATTTATCTGTAATGTTGCAAAGCATTTTGTTTCGAAGCATGTAGTTATTCTTGTATTGAAAGTGTGGCATATCTTTTATTTATATGACTCATGGGGATCACACACAATTTTTTCCAATCATTGTATGTGTAAATGACCTGTATAGATATGGTTGAAGGGAAGAAATAAATGTTTATTTACTTCTTGTTTTATCTGATAATAATATGGCCAGTTTGGATAATAGAAGTCATGGAATTCGAACTGTCAGTGAGAGGTCAAAGTTGAGGCACCTAAATTGAGATGCTGATGTTCAAGTGTGCTTGGGACCTATGTTTAAGCTATTGAAAAAAGTCTCAGGTGTGTAATCTACACTAAAAAGTGTAAGTTAAGCCTACAGAACACTCTTCGTGTGTGATGAGCTGGATCATATTGGTCTGTGCTGACTGAATTGACTAGATCTCCACTGACTGTAATTGGAATACACTGGCTTGCATTTGACTAGTTTGCTGAACAGAGTCTTGCCCACAGGGTGAATGCAGAGAAATTGAAAGACTAGATTATATACTTAGATTTATAATGCTGTTTCCTTTGTGGGAAGCTTCAGTATAGCAAAATCAAATCCCTAGGTCAAACAATGGCAAGGGAACAGTCTTCTGGTAACCTAAAGGGGTACTTTTAGATTGATATTTGCAAATACTTTTATTTTTACAGTACCCAATCTGAATAAATGGGGATTTTACTCCATAGATACTTTATTAGTTAAAAATTACTTAGAAAAATAAAATCAGCCAGAAGCAATCCCATGGCAAAAAGCTTTAAACAATGGAAATTTAAGGAGTGCATAGAAGTGACTGAGGCTAGTTTTTGCAACAAAATGATTAGGGAGTAGGCCAGTTTCATTGGTTTAGCATTTATGTTTCATTGCATAGGTCGCTGTAGTCTCCTTCCTGTGGTAAATAACTCGGGTGCCATGTGTAACTCATGGAAGCTGGATCCTACAACCCTTCGTTTTCCTTTGAAAGGTCTCTTACCATATGATAAGGTATGCCTTATTAAGCTTCTCAAATATGTTATATTCGATAAATACAAAACTTCTTTGTCATTTTGCAGGGGAGGGAATTTCAACTGTGAATATCCCATTGTTCCAGTCAGGCTAACGTTGAAGGTGTAGATGTTTTCACTATGTAATATATTCCATTGATTTCAAGATCTGTACAGAGGACCTTTAAAGTCATGTGTGGTATAACTGCTACCCAGGCTGCTGAATGACATGAGACATAATTTAATGTACTTTGTGAGTATGTGCGTGTGAGAGAGCAAGTGAGAGTAGAAAATTGATTGGAAAACTAATTGAACAGTGGCTAGATGGAAATTAATGGGAAGGTAATTTCCTCTTTTCTATGCTCTTCATTATTCCATAGAAAGGATAATTTTACAATTCAAACTTATAAGTAAGCTTATTTAAACTTAAAACTCTGAGTGTGAAATAGTGGTGTACTGAAAGAATTTAAAAACTGTAAAGGATCAGGAGAAAAATGCATATTGTTCAGCATCCCATTCCCCATATCCTTAGTATCTAAGGAAAGTTGTAAAGATAGTGTATCTATTGACATGTATAGTGTTCACCATCTACAGCAGTTATCACTTTGTGTGTTTCCTGAGACAGATGTGGTTTCTGTGTATTCAGTAAACCTTCATCTTCCAAATATTTGTTCAGACTCTTCCTAAGCCACTTCAAACTTTTAGCATCTTCAACATTCCTTTTACGAGGAATGCCACATTTCAACTTCATGTTCCCTGAGGAATCAGCTCCTTCTGTTTGTTTGGAACCCAGCTTCAGATAATATTTTTCTTTAAAGTAATTCAGCTATTGGATGATGCAGTGAGCAATTGTTCCACATCTGATTTCTTCACACTACTCATGATTTTTATGCTTTTTGGTCATGTGCTTCCTCAGTTGTCTTACCTTGTTTCCTTTGAGTTCAAGGCTGTTCCAAGAAGCGTGCCATCCTTTTATTGGATGAAGAATGTACTCTACTTGGTCCTGACAAAGTCTGCCACTTGTTAGGAGCTGTTATTATTTCCTCCTTTCTTTTGGTTATCAGAGACAGAGACATTTTGCCAGATAATACATATCTGTGTAAATTAAACATTCGTTCTTCCATTGTTTAATTCGGTTAAATATAAACTCAGTGTTAATCTTGAGGCAACATATGTTTGTATGTGATTGCTTGTTTCTTTTTCAAGGATCTGTTTGAACCACAGACTGCTTTGTTGAGATATGTGCTGGAACAACCGTATTCAAGGGATATGGTCTGCAATATGCTAGGTCTGAATAAGCAGGTACTGTACTGTGCTGTGAAGTGATACAATTCTGCATAGAATCTGCACTATTCTTTTTCTCTTTTCTTTGCTATAGCTAACTAAGCAAAACAGTTTAGGTACAGAGAGTGATTTTTGTTTTTAATTTTTTTTTTTTACAAGATCATATTAGGTTAATTGGACCTGTTATTCCTATCATTTGTATATTGCTTTACCAATGTTAAATTGAAAAATAGAGATTTAAAATATGATTTTTTTTTTTGCATTGCTTTTTTTTCCTATAAGGCCAGCCTCAAGTACACCTTTGACAGACAGTAGGAGACTGGTTTTTTTTTATTAGTTTTTAAAGCATTGTTGTACTCTGTTATATTGGCATGTTATAGTACTAGAACAGTTGAAAGCTGGGTTTTGTTTTGTTAACATTTTTTCTTTTTATATCTTAGCATGGGAGGGCTTAGTCTGACTTGGGGATCCTTGAGGCTGGCCTCATAGTCACTGTTTTGTCTTTTCTTTTTTTCTTCCTTTATTTTTGTTCTGTCCTGTCTTGTCCTGCCCATCCTCCAATGCTCTAGACCTTGAACATTGCTCAGGTATGTTCACAACCTTACTGTTGTATTGTGACTAACGATACGCTGGCCGCTTTGTAGCCACTGATTCCAGTTAGAGAATACGTGTACAGTCAGGGCTTGAAATTGGCAGGAATATCAGTCAAGGGCAGATTCTCACTACAAATCTCTAGAGATATGAGAGATGTAGCATAAAGTTAATAGTCAGTAGTCCTTTGATCCTAAAATTTTTGTTGGAAGGGACTGTTACTATTTCCCCTACCAGACAAACTTTTTACTTTGCTGGAATTTTCAGATAGGAGAGATTCTTATCTCAAAATTTCTTTCCTTAAGCAGGTGGAAAAACATCCATTGGACTTAATTGTAAAATCATAAAGCTGTAAATTCATAATTTTAAAAAAGAAGGTTTACTAGTGAAATTTTGCCATCCTTAGGAAGCCTCTATAAAAAACTTCCCAACAGACAATTATAATATTTCCCAAGCTAGGTGAAAGAAAAGTTGTGCAGAATACCACACAAAAAGTAGTTTCTTAAAATTTTGACTACTTGTTTAAATAATTAAATAAATGACTGAGCAAATCAATCAAGTGGACTTCTGCTTGAAATTTGAAATTACGGGTGTTATAGTTTATTCCTCGTTACACTAGTAATTTGCACACCCACTTTTAAAAAGTGTTAAATATTTATAAAATAGCGTTGCTGTTTGCAATACTATAGTGAAGGTTGTGTCAGTGTTTCCATTTAAGAAACTTTTTTCAGATTTGTAACTTGACTATAAAATGATCCTGAAACCTTGTGTATATTTCCCATTGTAAGTGAACTACACCGGTGCTTTTTTCTGAATTGGAACAATGTTTTTGAATGAGCAGATTCTTACATCTTGGCAAACAGTACTCTGTGTTGTATATGACAATCTTTTGTATTTGAGACTTAAAGCAGCTGAAATGTTAAACCTTGGAAATGAGCTGCTAGGTTTACTGTTTAAATGAGTAGTATTTGTGTGTCTATTTCTGTGTCTGCATTGAGTTAATAATCAAACTATTCCTCTATCCATCTTGTAGCTGGTAATTTATACAAGATCTAGACAAAAAATTATGTTTAACTGATTT
Organism: Dendrocincla tyrannina; assembly: GCA_035047865.1. Lineage (NCBI taxonomy): Eukaryota > Metazoa > Chordata > Aves > Passeriformes > Dendrocolaptidae > Dendrocincla > Dendrocincla tyrannina. Next base: position 59,415,868 of record JAWWMP010000116.1, read on the forward strand.
TATTCGTCTAGCTATGGATGGTCTGTGCTTTCAGGTCAAAAAACATTTATGTTAAAGATGCTGGGTTTTAACTCCTGCTTTACTGTCCTCTAAAAGTAATTGAAGTTATGAAATATATTAAACTATACTTCTTAAAATTTGTTTACTAGAATAGGAATTCCTACACAAAGTTTCGTCCTGGCGTGAATTTTTATGGCCAAGGAACAAATGTGAAGAATGTAGCTTATAAAGGAAATGCTGACAGAACATGAACTATAGCTGTGCTGCTATAATTACACCAGCATAAGATGTTTGGGCTGTTGGAAATTTGTGAGTTGAAAATATGTGAGTTAAAAATGCAGTTATAGAGGTGGGTGGTATAGTGATATAGAAGAGGAAATATGTTCTGTTTAAACAATATACTCTGCTTGAAACTGTCGAAAAGATCAAAATTTTACTTGCTTTTGCGTACAAATTAGCTTCATGTTATAGTTGAGTTTGTTAATATAGCCACCTGCCAAAAATAGTAGCATGCTTTTCAGTTGTGTAACTATATCAATGCTTCCAGTAAAATGGCTAATAATTCTGTATTTTATTATTAGAGAAATAACAGAAATGAACTGTCACTATAATAGAAATACAAATAGTGCCAAGTTTGTTGCTAAATAAATACAGAATCACCTCAAAGCAATGATCATTATTTATTTATGATCATTAATTATGTATTTGAAGTTGCTTGTATGCCCTGTCAACTATTTACACAGATCCAGTTGCAGGATTGGAGCCTTCATTTGAATCTTTTGGCATCACAATCTAGGTATGGTTCAGCCAGATTTGTCCTAGTTCTCAAATATTCTTGAAGATGAACAATGAAATTTTGTGGTCAGTCTTGACTAAGCACATCTGTTAGAAAACTGTTCACTCGAGCCATCTCTGAGTTGTGTAAAAAACATACAAATCCAGATGTCCGTTAACCTTGCAGGGAGAAAAATGAAGGTAAAATTTCATATGTTTATAGATTTATGTGTTCCTTTGAGGTTTCTAACTTTTCTTTCTAATACCCTTATCAAATATGTGGCTTTAAGTCCAGAGGTAATAATGTGAACTTCAGAATGTTTCTTCTGTTGGTGTCTGTGGACTTTGAGCTTTTGCTAATGTACTTCTTTGTGGGACAGTGCATACTCTTGTATACCTGTTTAATTAGCCAACAGGAAGTCAATATTTGAAATGTATTTTATCATGCATGTCATCATGGTTTGCAGTTGGACTCCATTTTAAGGATGTCAATGAATCTACATTCTGTGTCAATTTATATGCTGCTACTAGCAGGGCTGTTACTCCTAGTTCTTAGTTCTTTTAAATAATTTTTTTGAACTATGTAGCAGCCTGTTTTTTTGAAGATGATTAACAGTTCAAAGTGTCTTAGTGCACTGATACCAAATTGAGATTGTTTAGGGATCCTATAGTTGGTTTTTAAAATGGAACTTAATGTCTTAAGTCACATGAAGTCACTTTGGATGCTTTGTTTTGTATCTTTACTTTCTCTGTATGTGCAGACTTACATGAAGAACCAAAGGCCATTTTAGCTTGCATAATTCAATATTGCAGGCGGGTAGTTATTTCAGTCCTCTAAATGAAAGACTTTGTCACTTTGATTTCTGTGGTTTGGGGGCTATTTGAAAGTGGAGGTAGTTTTCAGAGGTCTTGCTTCTGTAAGGTTATGCACAGTTTTAGTTAGAAGCAATTGTATTAATGATTTTGCTCTTTAAATAGTATATTCGGTTGGTCACCCTTTAAACCAGCAATGGTGATCTGCAGCTTTGAGTAGGAAGTTATCTATGCCATACTCTGTCCAGATGAATGTGTAGTTTTGTTTTCTCCTAGCTACAAACCAGTATAATTAGCTTGGGGAAACTGTTGTTTATTTCATGTTCGTCCATGCATTGTGTAAACAGATCATTAGAATCATTAAGCGAAAGGAATGACAGAATGCAATATTCAAAAATTGACTTTCCTTCGCTTTTATTTTTAAAATATTGTACATTGATGCTGGGATCTTACTGTCCAATATTACCTATGTTAACATGGCAAAGTACTTAATTTAAGGGATGTGATCGTTTTGTATGTATTTCTGATTGTAAGGGTATACATTGAGATCATTCAAGTACAAGTTTCTTGTTGAAGCTTGATCCATTTTTTTAATGAGGAAAACTTGAGAATGGCTACCAAACTCAGTAGAAATATAATCAGGCATAATATAACAAATAAGCTTTAAGGTTTTGCATTTTCATAGCATGCAGTTTTGGAAAACAGAAGCGTGAAATTAGTTTTATCTTGTATTAAGTACTTCAGGCATTTTGAATTGAACTTTTGGAGACACCGTTTATTCATTTACTATTGTAGGGATCTGTGGTTTAGTCTTCTGAATCCATTTCTTAAGTGTGGATATTTACTAAATGCTGTTTGTTTAAAATATTTGAAAACTATCAAAGCCGTCAGCCAGCCTTATTGACTTCTTAAAATATGTCTCTTTTAGGAAGCACTTCTTAAAATGCTAACCGCGCCCCATGCTCCCAACCCCTCTCCACCCCCCTCCCTCAAAAAAAATCCAAGCCCAAGTAAGAACAACAAATCCCCATCCAACAGGAGCTTTGATCCACTTAAAAGAGTACCACTAGTCCATCGTCAGAGGGCTGGTCTCGAGAAAATTAGTATCAAGGTGTCATGGTAGCACTTTTTTTCTCCCCTGTGTTTCTGTATGGTTTAGTAATGTTTTCAGTGAGATTATTTGTCAGATATTTAAGTGTTATTTTCAGGACAAAGTGGAGAATATGTGTTTACATAACCAAATTATAAAATAATGAATCATTATAGACGAAAGGCATAGTAATGTTGGATGCTGTATTTTCCTGTATGTAATCCAAAACTGTGCTTGGGGTTTTTTTGCTGTTTGTTTTTGCTTTACTTAAGTCATACCAAAACATGAATTTCTACATATTTGTGAGAGTAATCAGCTCTCACCTATATTTTTACTCAATATATACTGCGATGTCAATTGTGAGCAATTAATAAAACAAGGACCCAATCCTGCAAATTCCCGTGCAACACAGTAATTTTTTCTGAGTGCTCTAAAACACTAGATACAAAATCTATGCAAAAATGTATATTCACTGAAAATACAGAAAAAAAATTGCCAGAGAATTAAATCAATGAACATAGAGCAGGAAGTACTCATATTTCTTACTGAAAATTGTTCTTAAAGCAATAGTAGTATGATTTTCAGAATAAAAGATTGAATTAATTTTTTTAATTTTCTGGCTCTTAAACTTTTCCCAATCTTAAAATTATTCATAATAGTGAAGATTCCTACTGGAAATTCTGGCTCTCTTTTTAACAGTAATATTTTTCCTGTTGTATTCTTTGAATAACTTTATTCTAAATTAATATAGCCTAACATGGTTAGGCTTTTGGACATTAACCCAGTGCTTAGCAAACTATTAAATTTCAAGCCCTGTACATAGTAGTTTTGCATGCTGGATTATAAACTAGTCTGTAGTGTTGTCTGTTGCACCCTGCTCTGCTTCATAATTAGTTGCTTTGGGAGGGGGAAAAAAACCGAACTACAAAAGACCGGAAGTATTCTGAACTGGTGGTGATAATACTGCTCTGTGTAAACGTGTACCATGGTTGATCTGTGATAATGACATTGCAGACTGGAAGAAAAGGTATAATCGATGCTTTCTGTTTTAGCTAGAGGTTTGTGTTGAGCATGCTTCAAGAAAGCACAGCTGGAATTGTAGCTTTCTGCAGTTTTGAGCTGGTGAAGAGCATGCAACAGGAGATGCTGTTCACTTATTTTGACAATTTTTCCAATTCTTGCATTCGGTTTTTAATTGAAGAAAATCTCTTTTTTTCAAAGCAAAAGTCTACCATCAATGAAGACAGAACAAGCATCTCCTTTCAGCATCTCTCTTTACTTTTATTATATCTTTATTATTTGAAAGGGGTTTTTTTAGGCTGCCTGGCTAGTAAGTCAAAGACCTCATTGAAACCATCCCTAAAATATTTTGGGTATTTGGATGATGTTTTAAAACTTTTTTATAAACACCTTTTTGCCTCTAGAAAGGGATACTGCATTTTCATGTTTAGTGTTTGAGCAGCTCAGCTCCTTTTCTTTTGTATCGTTAAAATAATAATTTTTTCTTTAAGACTGCATTATGTTACAGGCATCAGGCCAAATAAATGAATAAATAAATGTGACGATTCTGGAATACAGATTGGATTGTAACAAACAGGTTAGATTATTTCCAAAGTGCTGGCGCTTTCTGAAATAAGTTTAATTCCTGACAAGTTTTTGTCCTAATAATGATACATTATATGAGTTTAACAGTACAAATGGAGGGTAATAATAAAAGGTTGTTGTATTAAAGAACTTGTAACGTGACAGTATACTTGATGGTATTAAACTGAAGATCTGTAGTCTGCATTCCAAATCACAGGTAGTGGACCTGCTTTTACGTACATCTGTACGAATGTGTATCTGAATATGTAATGCAGTCCTTACTACTTGAAGTCATTAGAGGTGGTGTATATTTTTACTAATTTCTGGGTTTGCATAGCTCAGTGTGAAGGTTGTGGCAGTCGAACATCTGAAGAGCTTGTCACTGGGATATATAATTTCTATTGATAGTTGTAGAGCATACCACTGATTAATTTTCAAGCCTTTTTTATGTTGTCATATAACTTGTGGTGTTGTGTCAATAGGACGGCATCTAATTATAGGAGTAATAACTAGATATTAGTTCTGCTGGCTGTAAGTGAGCCCAAAATGAGAGTCAAAAAGAGAATAGTCACTAAATACCTGCATCAGGTATTAGGATAATTCCTGTGCATTTGGTTGTATAATTGATACATCTTTTTCTTTGTGGTGATTCCTACTACTGAAAAGAAGAAAGAAAAAAAAAAAACTAACAAAGAAGCCCAAAAGAACCCCCATCTGTGTGTTAAAAGAACACACTTTTTCTGTGAATGTGAGATCAAAGAAATAGCATTTCTCTTGAATTTGTTTTTAAAAATGGACAAAATCCCCAGATGTTACTTGTGCATTGATGAGCTGTGTTTTGGAACTGAGTAGTGAATTCTGTAATGTATGATAAAATGTAAAAATCATTGTGACCTGTAACATAATGCAGCTTTAATACACTGGCTTATCCTTAACTTAAATTCAGACTTCATCTCATGCTTCCCAGCCTTCTATCAAAATACTGTACTGTAACTGCAACTGTGCAAGTTTTGGAGTTAATGGCAAGGCTTTTGGAATACTGTATCTGATCTCTGCCTTACAGCACAAGCAACGCTGCCCTGTGCTGGAGGACCAGCTGGTGGATCTTGTGGTGTATGCCATGGAACGGTCTGAGACTGAAGAGAAATTTGATGATGGTGGAACCAGTCAGCTTCTGTGGCAGCATCTCTCCAGCCAGCTCATTTTCTTTGTGCTCTTTCAGTTTGCAAGTTTTCCTCATATGGTCCTGTCACTCCATCAAAAGGTAAATTGTTTGTCCCACATGGGACACACATGGTAAGAGGGATTTAAAATACAAAATGAGTATTTTTAAAGAAAGAGTCACTCACCCCTGCAAAAAGTGTCTTATGTGCAAAAATTACTTAAATTTTTAATAACTGTTCTCTCTAGAAGTAAGTCAGATTATCAGGTTTTATGGTGATGTGAGATAGGTCTGGTTTTAGTGTATTCAGTTACATTCAGGATGTTGCATTATATTTGGATTCAAAATGTGTGAATAACTAGAATAAAGAGGTAAACTGGCATCATTCAGAAGATCCAAGTACTGTGCTGTTGCATCCAGTTTACAACTGAGTTTGTGACAGGGTGAACGCTCTGTTCTGTTTGTGGAGTGAAAAAACATGCCATGTAAACGGATGCAGGAACTTTCTGTTTGTCTAATCAATCTACGCAAAGCAATCTAATCAAAGGTAATTTGTCAAATTACAGTGATATTGGCAACCACAGTACCAAGTTATTATTGCTTCCTAATACTAATTCTGTTAAAAATGACACTAGTATTTGCCCTTATCTCTGGTGTTCAATGCCTCTCTGAATTCTGAGGTTGGTGATGCGAGTCCTGAGAAGGGAAAGGAGAGGTTACAGTCAGCAACATTGTGAGCTCTTTGCTGAGAGAGCTGTGTGATGTTGAGAGTAGGAAAGGGGCGTTCTTTCTCCTCACTACAGGATAAGCTTGTGCCTACTTAGATACAGTTCCTGACATGCACTACACATGGCTCTGTCCTCATTTGTCCACAGTTTCATGTTACATAAAAATGTAACTCTGTATGCTGTGTTTTACTTATGTTTGATTGTAGCTCTCCGCTCTCTGTTTTCCCCAAAATTAAGTGTACCAGGGCTGTTTTTCTGTAGTTACTGTTAATAAACCGTTGAAACAATAGGCATTACACAGTTGCACAAATCTAATACAAAACTATAGCAAGCAAGATAAAGAGTATTATTAGAGAATTGCTGTTACAAATAAAGAAGTTAAATAACAAAAACAAAAGAAGTCCAGATGAAGCAAGCCCAAGTTGTGGCCCTCCCAGAGTCTGTTTGTGTGTTACAACTAACATACCTGTTCCCCCTCTTTCTGGAAACATGATCTACATTTCTGCCTAAGTCCTCTTATAAAATTCTCAGTGATCTCTACTGGAATTGTTTTAGTCTGCCCTTCTACTTTTATAGGAATTTTTACAATGGTTGTTCTTCGGCATGCAGTGTTTGTTACTGAGTGTTTTTGACAGTTGGCAGGCCGTGGTCTCATTAAGGGGAGAGACCACCTGATGTGGGTGCTGCTTCAGTTCATTTCTGGCAGCATCCAGAAGAATGCACTGGCTGACTTCCTCCCGGTTATGAAGCTTTTTGACCTCCTGTATCCTGAGAAAGAAGTAAGTAGCTCTGATACTAAAAGTTTTAAGTCAACTGGGACCTTCATATGTCAGTATTACTGTGATTCTTGAGTCACTCATGCTGCATAATTGAAGGGAGATGCTTCTTAATTGAATTATCTTTTGAGGATTTCCTATCCATGTAACCGTGTTTGGTTTTAGGGTCAAGAAAGATTTACATTAACTCCTCTCTTCCTAGACTTGGTTTGACTGAGGTTTTGAGGAGTTTGTTAAAGCTCAGGAGACTAAAAGGAGTCATGTGTGCTTTTATTGTTTCATCTGAGCCGTGGCAGAATAGTACACTGAAAGATACTTTCAGGTGCAAAGAACTGGTTGGTTACTTAAAATTCGTTCTGCAGGGCAGATCAAATCCTAGTCATGCATTTTATGTTCCTCTAGAAAGGGCAGTTAGGAGACATTCTTAAGCGTCAATCACGATAGCACTGTCAGCATGAAGTCCAGATTGCTCTTTTCATAGTGCTTTCTGCTTTGTGTTAGTGGTTACAATAATCCAGATGTGAGGTGTATCAAACTGATTCGTAACAATTTTTCCCCCCTGATGTGTTAGTTTTGACCCACAGAAATTCTTCAGTACAATTTGTGTCAGAAGCTTGCAGTTGCTTTTGTCAGTGTAAAATATGGGAAGAGCAATGGGACTATTTACTTTAGCTGCAGTTATGGCTCCAAGTTACACTTGTTTAAAGTCTTAGTGTAACTAGGGCATTTCTTAGGCTTCAATTTCACAAGCACTTAATATGTTATCTATGGCTGTTGCTCTTAGGAGAATCTTAGTGTCCTGTTGATTATGCATTGGTGCTGTCTCACTTGTGCCGTCAGTGGAGCTTTTGTAGTAGTAACTGTATCAAAGGGAAAGAAATGAGGGTATTGGCAAAAGGAGGGAGCCAGGGTACCTCTTCCAGTGGCAGTAATATACTTGAGTTTGCATCCAAAACTGTTTAATTTTGGGATGTATCTGTACCTTTTCGTAGGAAGTGTATTAATCTTTAAAGATTAACTGTGATGCTAAACTATTTAGATTTTTCAGAAAATACTGGTGAAGCTCTGAGTACCTACTGTGGAAGTACATACCATAATTGGTTTCTGAATAATGTATATGTGAGGCTGAGGTGAAAAGTACCTATATGTGTCTGAAATTTGTATACTCCAAGCATGAATTTCTATTTGCCAAGGTCTTAGATAATTTATTTGGTTTGGGTGTTTTTCAGAGCTTTTGATTTAAAATTGCATACACTGATGAAGGTAGAATCCATTCTTTAAAAATGTTCCTTAAGGTGTTGCAAGTCAGAAAAAAAGAAAAACCTGACCTTCTGAGTACTGTCTATATAAGTTGCTTTTCTGTGCATTAATACATGTGATATGTCACATTCATGTGTTCTTTCTTTAGTGTATTCCTGTACCTGATATTAACAAACCCCAGTCAACTCATGCTTTTGCAATGACCTGCATTTGGATTCATTTGAATCGGAAGGCCCACAGTGACAACTCCAAGTTACAGATTCCCATTCCTCATTCTCTCAAACTTCACCATGAGTGAGTGTGGGGGTTTTGTTATGTTTTGATTTGTACCTAGACATAATGAAGTAGGAATTCAGAATGTATTGTGTGATGGGATGCTGTATAAAAGTTATTAAAGGGATGAGTTCAAAGTCATTCAAAAAGACAAACTCAAAATATTTCATAAAATGTGAAATGCTGTTAATGCTAATGGAAATTATATATTTTATTGCAGAATAGTAAGGCTTTATTACTAATTGAGAATCTGAAAGTAAGTTGACTGGTTTTGTTATGCTGTGGTTTGGAAAATGTGGATAAGCAGTATGTTAAGTTTTTGTCTGGAAAGGTGGTTTTTAAAGTGTATTTTCCTCCTGAGGTGTTTCTCTAATACAGAAAAATTGTAAGACAATGAAACTGCGGCATAAGATGTAGTTGTTTTGATGTGCAATTAATAAGTATTTCGATTTTTTTTCTACTATTTTATAATGGATTTTTTTACTGGAGCTATTGTGGATGTATTTCTGGAATGCATGTGTATTCTTCATTCTGCCTAATCTTTAATCTCTTTGGCACACAGGTTTTTGCAACAGAGTTTAAGGAATAAAAGCTTACAGATGAATGACTACAAAATTGCATTGTTGTGCAATGCTTATTCAACCAATTCAGAGTGTTTCACTTTACCAATGGGTGTACTAGTAGAGACTATTTATGGAAATGGCAACATGAGGACACCTCTTCCAGGGACTAATTGTACGGCATCAGGGTCTATTACCCCGTTGCCAATGAACCTCTTGGACTCACTCACAGTTCATGCCAAAATGAGGTACAGTATGCAGCTAGCCTTATTTTTGTTTTTTAAGGCTGTAAATCTGTGCATAGCTAATTACCAGAAAGATTTCCTGTGCCTAGACATCTCATGTATAGATCTCTTCACTTACTTAATAAATTTCTTTAATTCCAAGTCCATGTTTTTGATTGAAAAACACTTCCTCTCTTTCCTCAGTCTAATTCATAGCATAGCTACAAGGGTGATTAAGTTGGCCCATGCAAAATCTAGCGTGGCCTTGGCTCCTGCTCTTGTGGAAACCTATAGTCGCCTGTTGGTTTATATGGAAATAGAATCCTTGGGCATCAAAGGCTTTATCAGTAAGAAAACCTTTTCTTTTCACCCTTCCTTTTGTTAAATAGTATTTTCTTTTAAAGGCAACTAGAGACCATAGTAAAATTGAGAATATAATGGTACAGACTGTATAAATTATTTTAACGTAAAAGAAATTGTAAAAATTGTCCTAGTGCTGTGGTAAATTTCAGATGAGTCCACCGATGTCCCTTTATATCATCACTTGTATGGTCAGGACCTTCCTAGTTACACTGCATTGTGCCAAAACATGGTTAATGGAAAGTTGTAAGCAAAGTTACTTAATTAGACACACAGGATACTTAATTGCCCCACTAAAATAAGTTGCATGTCTGCTGTATATATGTATATATTCAAAAGATTGTTAGGGTCTGTACATTTGCAGCATCTTCAGATAGCACTTGCACACATTGTTTCTGGAGGTAGTACATTTTTCAAATCAAATATGCAGCCTAATAAAACCGTAGTACTTTATAATTGTATTTTAAAGTGTAATCAATTGTAAAACTTACTTCACAAACCTTTTTTCATAAGGTCAGCTCCTGCCAACAGTGTTCAAATCTCATGCATGGGGAATTTTGCATACTCTGCTAGAAATGTTTAGCTATCGGATGCACCACATCCAGCCTCATTACAGAGTCCAGCTCCTCAGCCATCTTCATTCCTTGGCTGCTGTGCCACAGACTAATCAGAACCAGCTTCATCTGTGGTGAGTGATGTTTGCCATATTTAACCATAATCCCATATTCTTACTTTATTGTATGTTGAAAGTTGCGTGAGAACTGTGCTTAAATGGGACATGACTTCTTCCATCATGGCACGTCTCTTATATCAGCATAAACCATGCATAAAGCAGTGGCTAATTTGAATACAAGAAAGATGGAAAAGCTGGTTAGAGAAGTTCTGGAGTGGTTATGCAGACAATTTCAGGGAGAAGCTTTGAGTTTAATTTATTGTTAACAAAGTTGAAGAGTATGAGATTCTGTTCCTATGTAGAATATGGGGTTTGTTGTGGAAAAGTTGGGAAAAATAATGTCCATTCACTCATAGAGTACAATAAATATTGTAGGAGTATGTGAGACAGAGCAACTTCATAATCATCAGTTCACATCCAGAAAGTCTTAATTACACAGTGCATTCATAGAATCATAGAATGATTTGGCTTGGGAGGGACTTTAAAAATTGTCTAGTTACAACTCTTCTGCCATGGGCTGGGGCACCTTCCACTGGACCAGACTTTTCAATTTCTTAGTCCAAGTTCAAATTGCCCAGTTCCTTATCCTTTATCAAGCATGAAGAAAACAAGTTAAGACAGGTTTCTCCTTAAATGCAAGGTCTTGCTCACTTTATTCACCCCATCTTGTTTGGTCATCTTAGTCTGTGAAGTAGGGATCTTAGTCACTTTTATTAAGCACTGCGTGCAACTAGAATAAACTAAACTATGGCTTTGGTATTTCAAAGACACAATGTTATAAAAGTATTTTCAATTACTTCAAACTACCTGATGCGAAAAGTGCTTCCAACTAAAGCACTTTTGATTAAGGTGCTTTTAATCAAAAGTTGTACTTCCTCAACTTCCTCATTTCTTTAATAAGGACAATTTACTGCTGTCTACTTCAAGGTGGCAGTTAGCTTTGAAGTTTCTTATGCATTATTCATGCCTTTTTATTTGGATTTTGAATATATTTATTTATCTGCATACCTTTCTTGAGATGAAAATGTGGAAAAAATAACAATGGGGGGGCTCTAAACTGGAGAGGCTTCAGGCTCTGTTTCAGGGGCTCTGCACCTGCAATTTTCACTAAATCTACTTTGGAGCACTTTATTTGAAAATTTATTAAACAGTAGAATAAGCAAACTTTTTCAAAAAGTTAAGAACATAATTTTCAAAACAAATGTTTTTGGGTTTGTATTATTTGAAGCAGAAAATGGAGAAAAAAAAGGTTGTCTTGGAACCTTAGGAGCAGCAGTAAAAGCATTACTTGCTAACGGGACTGTTTCCTTCTTTCAGTGTTGAGAGTACTGCTCTAAGGCTAATCACAGCTTTGGGCAGCTCAGAAGTCCAGCCACAGTTCACACGGTTCCTCAGTGATCCCAAAACAGTTCTTTCAGCAGAATCAGAAGAACTCAACAGGGCTTTGATCTTAACTCTAGCAAGGGCAACACATGTGACAGGTAATAGCAGTACATCCAAGTAAAAGCTGTAGTCAAGCCATTTCTCTAAAATACTGATCTAGTCATAAAACAATATCTTTAAAATACCAGTCTAGTCATAAAACATATTCCATGCACTTCTGGTTTTGAAAAAAGTGTAATTTTAATTTGCAACTACTTGTATTTATGCAAAAAGCTGTTATTAAAGCAGTAGTGAAATCAGACGTTTACAATTTTACAGGTACCATGTAACTAGGGTTTGGGGTTTTTTTTACTGTCTTATTTTCAGTTTCGTTATTTTAAATTTAAATGTTTGGATTAATTACTGATACATGCCATTTACAAAAAAAAACATGCAATGTTCACAGCAACTGTGCTGCTCGTGTGGAAGCCACTCCCTCTACATTTAGGAAAAAGTAGTATGTGTGTTTGGTTTTCCTTACTTGGGGAAGGGAGAAAGGAAAACTTTAATTGTGTATTTTAATGTTTTAACATTGTGGAATGACATGGATCAGGTTTTTGTTAGCTTTGGGGGGGGATGTTTTCTCTCCTTTTTTATGATTCTAGTCTGGAGAGTAACTGGAGAGTTAGAACAGCTCATTCACAGACTGGTGGAGGTGATTTGAAAGGAAAAGGACTTCTTTGTGCAGTTCTTTTATTTGTTTTTTTAACCATGTCTCAACCTTTAACGAAATGAACACGTGTTGGGGGAATGAGGCTTCTGTTTTATTTCTGCGGCTTAATTGGGGCAGGTACTTCTGAGCAGCCTTTTTAAAGCAATATAAAATGGCATCTGGTAATTTCATCATCATTATCTTCCTCAGGATTTTTTTAAAAAGTCTAATCAGTTAATCAGCAGAAGCTTATCTTACTGCCATTACAGGAAATTAAATGTAAAATGTTAAAATCACGATTACTTTATTTCTAACTCAAAACCTAAAAATGTATTGTTAATAGCATTAAAAAATTAATATCCAGCTTGTTCTGTAAATAGGAGTCAGAGAAAGGGGCTGGGTGAAGCTCGACAAAAAGGAAACTGTTGAACTAGCAAAGGCTTGATGCAAAAGGAATGCCAATAAGACATGTTTTTTTCTGTGAAATTCTGATATCCTCAATACATTTTCTAGACTTTTTTACAGGCTCTGATTCAATTCAGGGAACTTGGTGCAAGGACATATTGCAGACTATCATGAGTTTTACTCCGCATAACTGGGCATCACATACACTAAGCTGTTTTCCAGCTCCTCTGCAGGTAATAGTTTAAAACTGACAATTTTTACAATTGGAAGCACAGTGAATTTATTATCTTAACAAGATCTTTTCCTTTTGCAAATTGGTGAGATTCTTCCCCTGTGTAGACTGCATTAATCTCAAGTCCCTGAAGAATGCAGCATGATTGTAACATTGCTATTTCTTCAGAAATGCATTAGCTTCCCTAGGAGTACTCTAAGGCTAAATTTGGTCAACTGATACCTCTGGTGCTAGGCAAATCAGCTATGTTAAAAATTAAAAAATAAAATAAAAAGTTGGAGAAGCTTTTTTTTCTTGGGTAATTTGTCATGTAGCTTTGTTAGTGACAAAACAGTCACTGTGCGTGACATGACGGTGAAGTAACAACCCTACCTAGTAGGTTGTATTGTACAAGGAAATCGAAACTCAAAGGTGCCAAGTCAGGCAAAAATCTCCCTGTTTGGGTGTGGTACTGTAGGCTCTCAGTCACAGCAAAGCCTGTTTTTTACAGGTATTCTTCAAGCAGAATAATGTACCTCAGGAAAGCCGTTTTAACCTGAAGAAGAATGTGGAAGAAGAATACCGGAAGTGGAAGTCTATGACCAGTGAGAGTGAAATAATAACACACTTTTCTGCACAAGGTTCATCCCCGCTTTTTCTTTGTCTCCTATGGAAGATGTTGTTAGACACTGATCACATTAATCAAATTGGCTACAGGTGAGCTTATAAGATGTGCTCTTTCACAGTTATTACAGCAACATTCTCTGTTCTGAGGACATAGGCCTTCCGCATTAACAGCTTGAGTTTTTAATTCATTCAGAGCATGCAGAGCATGGAAAAAGAGAGTGGAGCTAGGTACTAGCCAGCATACTATAATAACTGTGCAGCATTGCATCATGCAGTATTCTGCAGTGCATATTTTTCCTGGTGAGAAACACGAGGTGTGAGATGTGAGGTTTTTGAATTAATCAGTTTACTTGTAACAGCAGTGTTTCAGGCAATCTTCAATAGCAAACAAAATATAAAGCATTTTTTTATAATTTATACATAAGTAGTATTGATACATGAATAAAGGCCAAATATTTTTTCTAAAAAACAGTGAATTAAGATGAAAATTCATTACAGAAGTAGTAATCCTATAATTTTTTTTATTTGTTCTTGATAGTAACAGCATCAGCTCCAGTTGTGAAAAATAGGTTTATTTCTTTTCAGTCCTTGTTAGGTATGTTTTAACAGAATTCACCATAGCATGTGTTAGTCTTCTGTTCAGCGAGGAAATAGTATTATAATCTTACGGCTGTATTAAAGCACATACGATAAGAAAATAAAGTTGAGTTGCAGAAAGCTGTCCTAAGAGATACAAAACAAAAATTGCGTAAGTAAAGCATGGATTCTGGGCAGAATACTGCAGATGAAATCGGTGAACTTGACGCATTCTCCTGATTAGTATTCAGACTTAGGAATTCTGTTGCTCTGAAGTTTTGGTTTGGTTTTGGGTTTTTTTTTTTTTTTTCTTTTCTTGGGGTTTCCTTCAAGTCATTTCCTAAAGGGAGAGAATTTTTTTTTTTTTTAATAAGACAATTGTGTTAAAAGCCAGTAACTCCTATCAAACAGACCACTTAAAAATGTGTTAAGAACTGTAACAACTTCTTGTTGCCTTTTTTTCTTTTTTTTCTTTTTTTTTTTTATTTTAATTTCTTCCCTTCTAGAGTATTAGAAAGAATTGGGGCCAGAGCTCTGGTGGCACATGTCAGGACATTTGCAGATTTCTTGGTGTATGAATTCTCCACCTCTGCAGGAGGCCAGCAGCTTAATAAATGTATTGAGATTCTCAATGACATGGTGTGGAAATACAATATTGTAACGTTGGATAGGTTGATACTATGTTTGGTAAGTATCACTTCACAAGGTAAAACAAGAGTTCTTCGTGCAGAGTCAGGTTTCTGAATCACTTTCATTGGAGCAATCTTTTTAAAAATGCGGTGGTCTTAAATACTGACTATTTGCTAAACCACTTAATCAAGTGAAGTAAGAGATTGCTTCTTTAAGCAGTGTAAAATTCCAAGTCTTGTAGTTCTCTGAGCCTTCAGAAGAAGCATTTCTTGGTCATTTAATGGCACTAGTGCTTTGGGTCTCTGACCTCAGAGCTGTGCAGTTATTTAGGCTCTACAGGAGGATCTGAACAGGCTGAGGCCAATTGTCTGAGGTTCAGCAGGGCAAAGTTCCAGATCCTGCACCTGGGTCACAGCAACCCCATGCAGTGCTACAGGCTGGGCAGGTCTGGGCCCCTCACTAGAAGACAGACACTGAGGTGCTGGAGCAAGTCCAGAGCAGGGAAGCGGAGTTGGTGAAAAGTCTAGAGTGCATGTCTTACGAGGAGAGACTGAGGGAGTTGGGGTTGTTTAGCCAGAAAAGGTAATTTCTTCAGAAAAAGAGGCTCAGGGTAGACTTTATAACCCCCTACAACTACCTGAAAGGAGGTTGTAGCCAGGTGGTTTTGGCCTCTTCTCCCAAGAGACAAGCAGTAGGACAAGAGGAAACTGCATCAAATGGTGCTAGGAGAGGTTTAGGTTGGATATTAGGAAAAATATCTCCACTGAAAGGGCTGTAAAACATTGGGTCAGGCTGCCCGGTGGCAAGGTTGAGTCACCATTCCAGGAGATATTTAAAATATGTGTAGATGTGGCACAGATGGTTTACTGGTGAGCTTGGCAGTGCTGTGTTAATGCTTGGACTTCATGATCTTAAAGGTCTTTTCCACCCTAAATAATGATTCTATCATCCTGTGATTTCTGAAGCCTTAAAAGGTAGAAGGAATATGGCATGCCATGATTAAAAAGCAAATAGAAAATCCTGTACCCATTAGTGTATGATTTCTTTGATTAGAATTCAGCCTGTTTCAAGTAAAAGTAAGAGAGAAATTACATTCTCTGTCTTTTCATGTTATTCTGCAAAATAAAGTGGCATTCACCCAGGGAAAACTAGATTGTCATCCAGAAATTATACTTTATATGTAATTTAATATTTCATCTTAACGTAAAGCTGATTGTTTGAATTCTGTTTTGGTTTTCAAACTGAAGTCCAAACATGTCAGAGTGGCCAACAGTTTGAAGCAGTCGTAACTTCATTGTCATTAAGAGAACTGACAGATTCAAAAAAAGCTAGAATTCTTGGAGAAAGTGCTGTCACCAGAGAGTGTAAAACTTTCTGCCTAAGGAATAAAGAATGGGATGTGGATTGAACCTGCCTTTTCTTTTTTGTGTCTTCACTTTAAAAAGACTTGAAAGACCATATGTTCAGTGTGAATTTGTGTGCAGTTATATCTAGTGTAGCTAGGAAATGTGACTGCAGTGCTTAGGGGATGTAAAGAAGACAGCAGCGTCAACTGTAATTTCATGTTATCTGATCCATTTTGTTTAAGGCTATGCGTAGTCATGAAGGAAATGAAGCTCAAGTCTGTTACTTCATAATTCAATTACTCCTACTGAAGCCTAATGATTTCAGAAACAGAGTGAGTGACTTTGTGAAGGAGAATTCTCCAGAACACTGGCTGCAGAATGACTGGCATACAAAGCATATGAGTTACCACAAGGTATCAAAGCTAATAACATTCTTTTATTGTAATAATTTCTGTGGAGATCAGCCATCATTTTACAGGACAGTTTTATCAATTTTTGGAATATCTAGTAAGTCATAATTTGTTTGGGCTTGTGTGAAAATAATAAATCACTATATGTAATAACTTTAAAATTGTAAAGCAATAATATTCGAAGAAGCAGCTTAAGAATTGGTTGGAGGTTCATTCTAAATCAAATAATTCTAAAATCTTTGTTTTACTTAAATTCATTAGAAGAACAGATTTTATGCATCAGGGGAAAGGTGTTTCTTTCTGGCATTTTGTGACTATGCCAATAGACAAACCTGCGTTTTCTTCTAAATATTGAGGCTTCTTGCATCTTCTGTGTGGCCAGAACATGATAGCCTGATGCATTAGGGAAGAGAATTGCTGAGATTTTGATGCTGCTGTAGACATACTGGCTTCTGCTGGCTAGAAAAGTATTATACCAAGGGGCTGTTCTGTCAAAAAAAAAATTGACACTGAGATGGAACAGATACAAGGAAACTCTCATGTAGCTGAATACATATCATCTAGTTCTCATCCAGAAGCAGTTTGGTCAGTATTAGCCCTCTGCCTTAGCTGTACAGTGTTTTAGCAGTGCCTAAAAGTGTAAGGGTAGCAGGGAAACAAAGCAGCCCAGGAAGTGCTCTGACATGGCTGCACAGTTACTGGACCCAACCTGGCATATAGAAATTTCACTCACAGGTAAAACGTCATAAGCTCAGCCCTCAGCAGTATTCATCTGTTATTTGAGTACACTCCAGTTCATCCCCAGGGGATTTATTCCATGCATATTATTTCTAGTGTTCTAATTCAGTATGTGATGCAGAAGCTTCCAGTAGTGTTGATTTCCCATAGGTTTTCTCTTAAAGTATTTGACAAAGAGCACTTAGGTGCTGGCAGCTTTCAGTTTTGCCTTGGGATGCCTGGTGTTCTCTTTTGCCCATTTTGAGTGGTGGTGAAACTTTGGGGTTTTTTTTTCTTTTTTTTTGAAGTTGTTACCTACTAGTCTAATAACTAATTTCAGTCAGAACTGAATTTTCTTCAGTACGCTTTACAGTGAAATCATCTCACTGAATTCAAATGTGATAAATAGGAAATGTCTTTTTAAAGTTATGTAGATGCTGAATGTTTAATCCATAAGGAAAACCATAAGGAAAGAGGTTTTGATTTTGTTGGATTTCTTTCCCTCCAGAAATATCCTGAAAAGCTGTATTTTGAAGGTTTGGCAGAGCAAGTCAATCCCCCAGTTCAAATCCAGCCCCAGTACTTACCAATTTATTTTGGAAATGTGTGCCTGCGCTTTCTACCAGTGTTTGATATTGTAATTCATAGATTTCTGGAATTGCTTCCAGTGTCCAAATCTCTAGAAACTTTATTGGATCATCTGGGAGGCTTATACAAATTCCATGGTAAGTTATCTGTGAACACAAATGTGAACACGAATGTTCCTGTTGCAATCATTTATTCTCCTTCATCTCCTGCACTCATAATTTTTGTGTACTAGTACAGCAGTGTTTTATTCCTTTCCTATTCTGTAAACACTGTATACATTTACACAGAGGCATGCATTCCCTGTTCAGTGCATTTCAGCTCACTAACAGTGAACTTGCTTTTATTAGGTATCTCTTGCTAATTCACGCTTCCTTCACACCTTTCCCTTCTAGACCAGTGTCCTAACAAACTTTCTGTTACCAAGACTGAAACAATTGAAACACAGTTCCTCTCTCTGTCCTTACGACTCAAATAACCTGATTTTTTAATGCTTTTATAACTGCACTTTTATAATAAGGGGTTTTTAATAGATATTGTTACTATGTTATGCTTAGACAATTTACAATATTTTTTCTTTACTGTGACTTCCAATATACTGTGTCCTTCTAATTTAATACCTTTTATAAGAAGAGATGATTTAGTTGGTTTGTTTACAAATATATTAATATTATCATTGAGATGTGAACTGTTGGTAATGCAGACCTTCTTTGTTCTAGTTCTTTTGTTCTGCACACACCTCGAAGTATGTGCAAGACAAAGGGAGATCAGTTTTGTTGAATATCTTGAAATAAAGAATATGAATCAATTTCATACGTGCTGGTTTTAAATACATACAACTTCATTCTGTATAGCTCTTGATTTTAATTTTAGATTTGCCACCATAAACATAATAGTGATGCTAGAAGTTATTTCTGCTTTTTGTTGTTTTCCGTTTCTTCTTGGCAGACCGACCAGTGACTTACCTGTACAACACTCTTCACTATTATGAGGGGCATCTCAGAGAGCGCACAAACCTCAAGAGAAAACTTGTTCATGCCATAATTGGCTCTCTCAAAGATAATCGCCCACTAGGCTGGTGTCTAAGTGATACTTACCTCAAATGTGCTATGAATCCTCGAGAAGAAAATCCATGGGTTCCTGATGACACTTACTATTGCAAGCTCATTGGAAGACTAGTAGACAATATCCTTCTAGAAGTTTGCATTAAGAAAGCTGTGCCAATGTCTTACTGCTTCATTTCATCAAAATATGGAGTTCAATTTCTGTCTGTTCAGATGTGAAATAAAGCTTAGAGTCATTATTTAGCTGCATATATCAGTCTAAATTCATATTAGATTACTTCCAGCACTTTTTTTTATTATTCTACACAGGGACTGTGCTGCCCTAGTAAACATCTTGAAAGATACAGGGAAAACAAAGTACAGTACAGCTATATAAATATTGCACTGTTTAAAGCATCACTGGGAAATACAATTACTGATGTTTATGCATTCTGAATTGAATTCTGATTGCCACAGAAAAAAATCAGCCTGATGCAAACCACTAGTATTGAAAAAAATTGTCTAAAATGAGATTACTGTTTTCTAATGCCACTATCAGTATTACTAAAAATAAAATATTGGAAGCAGTGCCACTTTTAAGATGGTACATAATTAGCTGTGTCTGGTTGAAGATTGATATATGTGCTGTTAGCAATTGCTGAGAATCTGGTTTTTAAGAAGGAAAGCTAAAGTTATTTAACGCAAACCTATATTTTCTTACTTGCTGCCTTTTATTAATTTTTGCCATTATGACTAGAGCATATTTAAAGTTCTGTGGGAATAGCTGGCAAATGAGAATAGCACTACTGGAATCTCCCCGGAGTTTGGTTTCTTTCTGGAGCAGCTTTACGAGAGTTGAGCAGTTTTCAGGATTTTACATATTCCTTCCTGAACTCCTTTTCCTGAACTTCCCTTTCTTTTGTATGTAACTTGAAAGAAGTTCATTGGGTCTCTCCAAAGAAAGCTAAAATTATATAAACCTGTGCTTTTATGCAAATGTTAATTGTGTTTGGAGACCTTTTGTCTATGTAGTTCAAGTTAGTCTTGTGTAGGGAAGTGGAATATTTTCAGATACTCCTTTTGCATTAATTCTCACCCTAGAAATCTGCTAGAAGATCTTACAGAGAGGCAAATGAATGATTTCTCATCATACAGAATAGAAAATTTGTGTTATTTTCATTTTCTCATCTTGGAAGTAAACAGTGAATGAGATGGTTGGTGTTGTTTTGTCCATCTCTTAATTGGGGAAATTTATCCTTTGTGTATCCTTGTGCGTGTAGTATATTTATAGCTATTTATTCATGCAGTCCTTCAGTGACTGAGTATTGATACAATTGCTCTGTATCTCTTATCTTTTATGAAATGTGGTTGTTCTACTTGTTTTCAATAAGTTTCAATTCAATTTAGTATGTGGTATATGCATCAATTTTTATTTTTTTAAATCAGTGTGCTGCTTATACTAGTCTGTGTTGGGGCAGCTTCTTTTTCCTTAATCATTGTCACCTATGGCAGGCAAATCACCTGGTCCATTTCCAAATTGTGACTGGAGATTCAATGAGTTTCCTAACCCAGCTGCCCATGCTCTGCATGTTACCTGTGTGGAGCTTATGGCTCTGGCTGTTCCAGGGAAGGAGGTGGGCAATGCTCTACTGAATGTTGTGCTGAAGAGGTATGTTGGCTCTCTGAAATTTTCTGCAATGTATCATACATAATTGGAGATTGCTAAGGTAGTCCATGATACTAATTTTCATTGACGTGGTATGATGCCCATAAAAGTAAGAGGGAAGACTTCACACAAATCAAGGTCTTATCCTTTGGGTTCAGTAGCAGAGACTGGAAAAAGTCTGTTGTTTTTTCAGCTGTACTGAGAGGAGGGCATTGAATCAGTTAATATTACAGCCTCTTTGAGTGCAAAGAAAGGGGCAGGAAGCATTGACAGGACTCTGAATCCCCTAGATGCTAATGTAAATCAGAGGTACTTTGAAAGAGTAGTGTGCCAAGGCTAACCTTTTGTCATGATGCATTAAATTTGACGCATAGCTCCGTTTCTTGCTGAGCCTCTGTGAAAAAACTGCAGTGAAAGAAAGGACCTAGTATTCTTGTAGTCATTCAGTTGACACCTATGAGCAATGGCAAACAAATGATCCAGGTTTAGCCTCATTCAGTAGCTCTGGTTGGCGCACATGTAGGGAAGGAGTCAGTAAAGGGCAAAAAACCCTTTAACACTAAAGCTTAAGGATAAAAGTTTGAAGCCTTTGAAGGAAATCCACTACTAATGCAAAACATGCCCAAAGTTTTTCACAATGTCACAGTAGCGTTTATATCAACTTTTGGCTTTTCTAAATACCTGTCTGTGTTATTATAGTTCTCTCAACTAGAGAAATACTCTTTGCCTTTAGATGCAGAAGCACAAATTGCAGTTGTGTATTTCAGAGCTTTAGTTTTCTTTCTCTTTTTTTTTCTGTCTCTAGTCAGCCCCTGGTGCCAAGAGAGAACATTACAGCTTGGATGAATGCAATTGGACTAATTATCACAGCCTTACCAGTGAGTCAATGTGTTGTATTTTAAAATAAAAAATCTCTTCTTCCATGAAAGGTTTATCATCTTTTTAGAGTATGTTGTAAAAACTTAGCAAGCACCTGTAGATTCCACAGAGAGCTATTGAGAGGGCTGTATGCATGTTTGAGAAACATCTACTCATGGAAAAATTGACCACTTTTTTGGTTTTTCTATTAAATTTTGAGGCTAGGATGAAAAGAAGTAAATCACTTCTATAGAAATATGCAGCTAAATGCCATGTGTGTATTATTGAGAACTGGAGCAATGTAGTAAGAATATCTGTAAGGGTTCTGATGCAAAGCTAATTTTTTATTAATACTTGCATTTTCATATCCTGTAGTTCTTAAACCATATAAATGAGATGTGCCTAAGATCACAAAAGGAAACGTGTGCAGTACTACAGTTCATGTGTCATTAGACATTTGATCTTCTGAATATCATGACTCTTGGTCTGTCCTGACCAAGACTGCCTGAATAATTTTGATCTTGTGTACCTGTTTCTTACATGTGATGTGCCACAGCTGTCTTTTCTTTGTGGCTTCTCTTCCCCAATAAAATGGTTCCTCTTCTTAGAAGGAAGCCAACATAAGTTTAATCCTTATTATTTTTATAATATTTCTTATTCTTCCTGTTCCCTCTCCTTGCATCTTCGTCTATATTCTTTGCCTTTTGTTATTCCTGTTTCCAGCTTGGATTTTTGGTCTGTGCACTCAGAAGATCTTCAGTCCCCTTCCATGAAGGTTTTTTGCCTTTACTTTGCTTCTTTTGGAGACCCTTACGTTAGCTGATTAAATAATTAAATTCGTGAAATATCTTGATTATGCCACACCCTCGAGTGTGCCATACCTGCTAACACAGGTGCTTTCTTGTATTGTCCTGCTTCAATTTTCATCTTTGTCAGACATGGTTATAAACTATCATGTCATTTATAATATATATATATTTTAGAAATGCAATAATAGTAGAAATAGCTGAGGAAAGATTGTCTTAGTGTTCTTTTTAGAAGCAATTCTGACTTCTTGGTTTGTTTTTTTTGTTGTTGTTTTTTCCAGGAACCATACTGGATTGTCCTCCATGATTGCATTGTGAATGTTATCAACAGTCCTAGCTTGACCTCAGAGACAGAGTGGGTTGGTTACCCATTCCAGCTGTTCGACTTCACAGCATGTCACCAGTCTTATTCTGAAATGAGTTGTAGCTACACTTTGGCTTTGGCACATGCTGTCTGGCATCATTCTAGCATTGGACAGCTTTCTCTCATTCCTAAGTAAGTGTAATGATATTCGACTGTATATTTTGTCTTATAAATTCCATACATATTTTAGATACCAAAGCTCTACCTAATAGCACTTAGAGCAGCAAGTAGGAATGTGCAGGGGAGCTTCAAAACTCACCAGATAGATCACAAGTCTTTTTTCCAGCTCCCTCTTCCATTGACGTAACTCTTGTTGCCGGTAGGCTTCAGGGCTATCATGTAGAGTGTGATTGCCTTTAATGAACCTTTTTTATCTTTATTAGTTTTTATGCTTAAATTTAAGCATAAATAAGCATTAAATTTAAATTTTTCTTAAAGCATTGACTGAAGCATATTCCCAAAGCATCTACTTTAACCGGACATGTTATTCTTCATTCTAGAGCTTCCCTGAAATAACTAATATTTGAAATAACTAATATTTACAAAACAGTTGAAGTAGTAAATGTCTTGACATACTACAGGTTCCTCACAGAATCACTGATACCCATAGTGAAAACAGAGTTCCAGTTGCTCTACGTTTACCACCTTGTTGGTCCTTTTCTGCAACGGTTCCAGCAGGAGAGGACACGATGCATGATAGAGGTAAAGTGTAGCTTGTAGTCTGCTTTATGAAATATATATTACTTTGGCTTTGCAATTATATTACGAAGCAGGATGCAATAAAAATCTTTAATGAGTATTTGGAATTAAATTCTATACAAATTAAACAGTAATTGCAGGGATCTGAATTGCTGAGTTGGTATTCAGCTACCCAGTTAACTGAAATCTTGTTGGATAAAATGCCTAGAACTTTTTAAACAAGAGAAGAAATGCAACACAAAAATATCAGGCAATACATGCTTTTGCTCTCAAACTGCATGCAAAATCTGCATCAGACTTACTGCCTATTTTAAAAGCCCCTGTAAGGAAGGAAGTGTGCAAGAGCTGAATTGTGAGGAAGGAGAAACATAAGCTCTTTCCTACATTCATGTCAGTGTGAATAAGGGTAGGGGATGAGAAAAGAGATTGAGCTGGCCAGTTGGCAGAGGTGCTGAAAAATGTTAGATTGCAGAGACCCTTCTAGTAAAGAATTTGAGAATTGTTTAGTTAAGCATAATGGTATGACTCAGACCTGCCCCTTTGTCCTTGTAAGCAAATAAATTTGTAGCGATCACAGATGGCTAAAAAGCAGTGCATATTTATTATACTCTTTAACTCTATTTGTCCTCTAAAGCATTTTCAAACTTGTTTTCATTTGGTCTGCTCTTTGTGTCTGTGGAAACAGATTGGTGTGGCATTTTATGAAATGCTCCTGAATGCAGATCGCTACAGCTCCCACCTGAACTACATGGATCCTATATGTGATTTCTTGTATCATATGAAGTATATGTTTACAGGTGACAGTGTGAAAGACCAAGTAAGTAAACAGGACATATTGATACTTTATCTTTCTTCCCATGTAGTAATTTAATCTTTTTATAGGTTGTTTTCATAGGTAGCAGTGCAACAAATTGCTTAACAGTTGACTATTCTGTAGAGAAATTAAAAAGTTGGTGTACTCCTACAAACAGAAAAGCTCCAGATGCAATAGACTAGGTATCTCAGATTCCAGAATTAATTTATTAAATCTAAAATACAGATTCAGGTGCTCTAAATACTGTTTTTAAACCAACTGCTAAAAATAAAGCTATTGAATGTTTCATAACTTTTCCTCATTTCATTCTATATCTTCTAAGTTTTTGCCTAATTTCTGATTAATTAATATGTCTTCATGTGTTACAAAAGCCAGTCTGCCTCCATGTTCAGGGCAAAATAATTCACCCAGTTTATGTGTAATTTGTAATAGTATGCACTTTTAAAAGTGTCAGTTGTGTGACTTTTTTCACAGAGCTTTGGTGTATAACTGTTACACCAGGGAGGGTCTTTTTAAGATTATTTATGAGAAGATGTCTGAAAGCTAGCATGATTAATAAAATATTATAATAAATACCCCTGTTTACTATATCTTTCCATTTTTTGTTGTGCTAGTGTGATGCTTGTGTACAGTAGAGACAGATGTAAAAATATCCCTGCTTTTACCAAATGCCTTTTTTTTTCTTTCTTCAAAAAGGTTGAGAAAATAATTTGTAATTTAAGACCAGCTTTGAAACTTCGGTTACGCTTCATAACACACATCAGCAAAATGGAACCAGCTGCTGTTTCACAACAGCCTCTCAGCAATGGGTCACCAGCACAACAGCCCAGCCAAGTGCCTGTCAATGTCGCTTTGCCAGTAACCCAGTGAAATGAAGTGTTTGGCTGACCTTGATGTAAAGGTTTCCTTCTGTTATTGACCAAGGTGAAACATCATCTGATCTGAAATCTGATAAGCTTTGTAGAAAGAAAGAGAACCGTGTACAGGTTTCTACTTTGATTTGCTTTGCATCATGAAGCTGCCTAATTGTGCATGTCAGTCTTCTTAGCTCTTTATACTAGACACTAGATGAGGTGCATATGTTGCCTTTTTCTGAAAGCACTGAGTATAGATTCTCTGCAAGCAAATACATGGATTTCTGAAGAGTTTACCATATCCTTCTCCCTCTCCTGGGTTGAGTCATCTGGATTTTTTGTTTTTTCTCCCTGTGGTATGAAAGGCCACTCAGTGTGTGTAGCCTGGTAAAAAAAATGACCTTTTAAAGTTTGGGTTCTGCTGTATTAAAAATGTCTATTTTTTCGTCTAATGGAAGCATTTAAATTCTTTTTGTCTTCTGGGCAGACCATTTAAGCCCTTCTACAGAAACACTCCTGGACAGATATTGCATCAATTTTATTGCGTTAAATGTTACGTCTTTCCAAAGACTAAGAATGAACCTTTGAAAATATTTGTAAATTTTGTATGTACAGATTACATTAAACACACAAGCAACGGATTTGATCTAGTGTCATTGACTGGACTGTTAGGTTACAGCCCAAAGGCTGTCTCTCATGAATCAATTGGAAGTCTGCATATTCATTTCAAGCTGCACTGGTTCATATTTGATCTTTCCTATTTGGGAAATGATGTTTTTATTAGGTCAATTAGATGAATTTTATTGATCTTACTATATTTTGGATTTGTATAATACTCTGCTGTAAGGTTTATGTGTACTGGGCTCAGCAGGTTTTGATAACAAAATTGAAAGCCTCAATGTTTTGTAAATATTCATCTTTTGGACAAATTTTTAATTAAACCACTTAAAAGGTCTATATAAGTATTGTTAAGTTTTTTTATTTTCCATACCCGTTACCTTAAAAATAAGGCTTGACCATAGCAAGAATACTTCCATGTCCCACATTCTCTATCAGCTTTACATTAATGACAGTTTTAACCTGTTACAATCAGAATCCAGATTAGTAAACTCAAGTCTGATTTATATCTCTCTGTAAAAATTTGCCAGTAATGAAAAGGAGTTGTTGATTCAATGGGTGGAAGTTTTTTTTGTCTGGTTTTTTGCTCTCATTTGTATTTTACTTGGATCCTAATTCTGCCAAGTGTAATTTGAGTAACAGAACTGTGAGTGCTCTTTAATGAATTTGTAGTCTGACAGATAAACACATTTGCCTCTGTGTGCTGTATCCTGGCAGCTGGTCACAAGTGGTGCTCCCCAGGGCTCAATGCTGGGGCCAGTCCTGCTTAGTGTCTTTATCAGTAATCTGGACAAGGGGATCAAGGGCACCCTCAGTGAGTTTACAGATGACACCAAGTTGGGCAGGAGTGTTGATCTGTTGAAGAGCAGGAAGGCACTGTGGAGAGATCTGGACAGACTGGATCAATGGTCTGAAGCCATTGCTCAATAAGTTCATGAGTTCAATAAGGCCAAGTGTGAGGTCTTGCACTTAAGTCAGCAACCCCATGCAGCACTACAGGCTTGGGGAGGAGTGGCAGGAAAGCTGCTCTGCAAAAAGGGACCTGGGTATGCTGTTCAACATCTGACTGAACATGGGCCAGCACTGTGCCCAGGTGACCAAGGCGGCCAGTGGCATCATAGCTTGTACCGAAAATGGTGTGGCCAGCAGTACTCGGTAGGATATTAGGGTACAAGTGTGCCAGTAGTACTCAGCACTGGTAAGGCTGCACTTTGAATCCTGTGTTAAGTTCTGGGCCCTTCACTACAAGGAAGGCATTGAGGTGCTAGAGTGCCCAGGAAAAGGCAGTGGAGCTGGTGGAGGGTCTGGAGGAGTGTGTGAGGGAGCTGAGGTTGTTTAACCTGGAGAAAAGAAGGCTCCGAAAGAACTTTTATCACTCTCTACAACTACCTGAAAGGGGGCTGTAGCCAGGGGGGGAACAGTCTCTTTTCCCAGGTAACAAGTGAAAGGATAAGAGGAAATGGCCTCAAGTTGTGCCATGGGAGGTTTGATATTAGGAAAAATTCCTTCACTGAAGGGTTGTTCATGCGTTGAAATACACTACCCAGGGAAGTGATTGAATCACCATCTCTGAAAGTGTTCAATAAGCATATGGATATGGCACTTGGGGATATGGTTTAGTGGTGAACACAGGGGTGCTTGGTCAAAGGTTAGACTTGATAATCTTAAAGGTCTTTTCACCCTTTAGTGATTCTGTGATTCTATGTTTGCTTTTAAACATCCTGTATTCCATTCCAAAGTCAACTCACTCTAACTCTGGGCTTCATTTTGATAACAAGACGAACGTAGTTGGTTTCCAAAAATACAGCAAACTGCTCTGTACAGGCCTTCCCCCAGGCTTTCTGGGCAGACCTGAGATGCAAAATTCTGGTTGTGGGTTTGCAAATTTCTGTCAGCAGTGAGACTTCCTCTCTTCCTAAAGGAAGCACATAAATAGAAGAGCCAGTAGAAAAAGCATGTTTTGTGGCTATTCTGTATGTGTATTCTAACTGAGCATCTTTCTGAATTGTCTTATTTGATTTTGAAATAATTTTCGTGCTTTATGTGGGACCCAGAGTATTCTTTTTAATATTTAAACTAGCACCTGTTTTCAGTCACTGGGATTTCAGAGTGTTGAGGAAGTTGGATATGTGTCTTCAGAAGGAAATCATGAGAGCTGTTGGAATTCTTTAAAGCTCCCTCATTCGGCTTTGTGTCTTTGCCACATGTGCAATTATGTTAAGAAGCTGACTGGGACACCCTGGTCTGGCACCTCAGGTGGACTGGGACTGACAAATCATTGAAAAAGCTGTTTCATCAGTATTAGACTACATTTTAACTTCTGACTTAGAGCTTAAAGGCTGTACATCCTACATAACAGTGCTATAAATCAGGACCCTTGCTTACTTCGTAGGACTAGTGATTTAGATGTATTGCATGTTACAAAACACAAAGGAAAGACTGTCTCTTCCTCTCAGCATACATATACTCTGCAAAACTCACCAGGTTTCTAAAGGTGCTCACTAGTTGGAATAAGGTATCTCTTGTAGTAATCTACATTTGCATTTTAAGCAGTATTTGTCTAAAAATTAATTCTTAAAAATGCTTGATTTGAGTTAAAAATATTGCCCTTTAAATCTAAAGTCCTAGCACAGCAAGACAGAATTCCAGTGTAATTTCAGACATATGTTTGTAATTGATTATGGCTGTCATATGGTTGGTTTTTAAAATTCAAAATACTGTGTTTGTTAGTCTGCTGGAACTCAAAGTAGTTGTGAGTAGTGATGGGTAACATCAGTCTGAGGTTTAGGTTTTGGCTTTTGTTTTTTTTTTTGTATTCCAAATTACAAGTAGCCAGTATGGAATAGACACAATAGCACCAGGCATCTTCTACCTCATCTGACTCTCACAGAGAACATTTATCAAGTAAGATTTGAACAGTAAGATTCTAATATGACTGGAGGAGCCAATAGATTCCTAAACCTAAAGAAGCAAATTTAGGTTAGGAAATATTTGAATTACCTTTTTAACCACCAGAGGGAGATTTCAAAGAATTTAATCTGATCTGCAGTTGATTGTGAGTGTAATGCAACATACTGAACACTCCGATCTTCCTTGGAACTACCAACATTTTGATTCAAGATTTGACAACTTAAGAGTCCATATTACACTGTTGTCCTTGATGTTTGAAATATGTTTTGTCTTCTGCATAAGTTTACTGGAGGACTCCACAGAGCTATGGGATTTGATAAAATCTTCCAAGCAAATACAAAGATTTTTAGTCTTTCAAAATGTCACAGATTATTAAAAAAAATCCCAAAATCCAATTACTTGATGTATGCAACAGCTACCAAAGTTGATGACAGACTTTTGTACTTGATTACAAAAAAAAACAAACAAAAAAAGGCAATAGATAAGAACCATGTATTTGACTGATTTTTAGCACTAAGACTTCTTAGAACATAAATGGATACTCGTGGCTTTGTGACTTGGCAGGCTGTACCTGAAATTGTGCAGCCTTTTCTGAAGGTGAACCAAACAAGCATAATATTATAAATTGTTGCTTTGGCTGTTGAATTAACTCATTCTCCTGACTTATGGTGAGTTTACCCCCACCATTCTTGTTGCTGTAAGTAATCTTAAAATAGTGACTAAATAGTTGAATTAAATGACTATGCAATATTTAACTAGCGTACCTTCTGCAGCTGTAAAAGATGGTGAATATTTTGGCTTTCCCTGTGCCTTTGTTCCTTCAGCGAATACAAGTTCTGGTTTAGGATCCAGAAATCCAGCATGGAGAGTTTCCAACCCCCCTGTTTCTTCGCTTGCACGTCTGCTGTTAGCCACGATCAGAGAGATAGCACTGTGCTTCTGTATCCTTTCTTTAAACCCTTTCAATCCAAAGAAAGACTTTCTTTTGTTGTTGTTGAAGGAGAAGGGGAGTATTTTTTTCCCTTGTCCTTTTTTTTCCCCCCTCCATTTTCTTTCCTTCTCCTGTACATCTGCTCTGTATAACCTTTCATGAACTGTGTTGCTGTTCAGGTCCGGTCCTTCACCTCATTAGTGTTTCACACAGAGACCGCTCTGTGACTTGATGGTGTGCATCTGATATCAGATTTCATAGGAGTGAGTTGTTTTAAAGATAAGTGGGCACCCTCTAATATTATTCTGCTGAAATGTGACGGAATCCTGTGTCATGGTGAGAGGAATGTGGTGGGTTCCTATCAGCCATCAAAGGCAGGGGATATGTAGTTCTTCACCAGCCCTGTTTCGGCCCCAGGCAGGCCCAGGCTGCTTTATAGTTTAACTTCTAATTAAAAGCTGAAAAGCCCCCGCACCTAATTGCCCCCACATCAGTGCTGTATGAGAAGTCCTTAAGTAACCCAGATGCCTTTGAAGCAAAAGGCTGAGCTGCATGAAGAATGAGAGATAGGCACAGGAAAAAAGCCCCAACATTATTAAATAGTTCCTAGATATATGATTTCCACATTGTGCAGGGCTCTGATCGTATTGTTGTTCTATAAATAAATTGAAAGTTTGATGTTCCAGATTTAAGGTGGGGCTCCATTATTGATTTTCACTCATGAGAAAAGCTTTGTAGTCTAATGTAAAGCTTTGTTTGGGTCACATTTGTTTATTGGAGACTTGAGAGGGTGATATTTGCGTTTGGAAAGTGAAAGCAGAAAGTACTGATGCAATAGCAAATTACAGTTGGCTGACATTAGCATTCAAGAACGAAATGTGAAAAGAAAAAACTAAATAATTTCTCTTTAGTAAAGCTGTTGCTTTTTATTAGAGGTAAGACCTACCTGTGGACTGAAACACAGCTGTAAGCCCACAGATGCAAGGTGACCCTCTTTCACTGTAGGCTTAGCCACTTTAAATCAGCCTGCACATCCAGAAAAGCCACTCTTACAGTCACCCTCAGATTTCTTCATCACATGTGTGAGCCAAGTGTCATATGCTTTGTGTTTTTATGGTCCCCACGAGTATGGATTTTGGACACCTCCCTCTCCTTAATGCACATCTCTGTAATGTTGGGGGCCTGCAAGGGAATATTATCCCATCTGTGGTGCCCGAAGGGTATAGGCTATGACTTGCATTGCATTCCCTGGAAAATGTGTGATAAGACAAGGCTGCAGGTGGCCTCAGGCTTGGATTAGCCATTAAATCGTCCTCTCCAGTACTGGACGTAAGGCACAAGGCAGATGAATGAGACTGAATGGGTTAGTTGGTTGGTATTGCATTAAAGAAGCAATCGGGAGGGGGAGTAATGTTGGATTTTCTGAATACCATCCAGCCTAGTGCGGATGGGATATAATACTTAGTGATCTCTAGGACATGTTAAATACAACAAGATAAACAGGGAGACGACATACAAGTGTCTGTGAGTTATTTAACTCACATCATTGTAAACAGATGAGTGATGGCTACGAACTGAAAAATGAGCAGACAGAAAGCAGTCTGACTATCCTGTGTAGCATTTGCAGTGAGATATAAGTCTTGCAGGGGCCTGTTCCACACTAATTTGAAGAATGCATCTGACATGACATCAACAGCAAGCATATTTAAAATTAGTAAAGTTCTACTGAAAGTTGTATAAAATACAATTGGCATGTTCAGTGTGAAATGACAGCATAGCATTATCTGTATGACTGAAGTGAAGTTGAGAAATTCAGTGTTGATTCCCACTGCAGCTATAACTCAGGCATGCCCTTACTTAATAAGTATGTCAAAGTATAGAGCACAAAACAAGGTCCTGGATGAACCAGTCCCTGCACTGAAGAAAGAGAAAAATTGTGTAGTTGAGGAAGAAAAGGTTGTTGTGTTTTCTTATTAGCATATCAATTTTCCTGTGAGTGCTGCAAAAGCTGGATGTATGTGTGATATCTTTGAATGAATTTATGGAGGTGTTTGGCAAATGATGAAGAACCTTAAGAGGTGAGGATGGGATAAACATGGGAACAGAAAACTGTTAATGTTCTCTGAAGGGGTGTGAGGTTGAATTCTCAAAGAAAATACTCATAGGCTCCTTCCTTCCTTGATGTTATTTCTAAGACATAGTTTAGCAGAAAGGAGTCCTGGCTGTAGTTTATCACACCAGTATCTTTTCTGTTGTTGTTTTGTATTATCAAGCCCTGGCTGAACTAGCCTTTAAAGGCCCTTACAGAAGTAAATCCCCTATTTTTTTTTTGCTGTCTTTCTTTAAAAGGTGATGAAATGACTAGAGGAGTGTAGATTGACTCCAGGCATGACGGTAGAGTCAGATTGTCATCTGCCATCAGCAGACACCTAGCCTCTTAAGCAGCAGCAGTGCTTTGACTATGGATAGAAAGGGGAAAGACAGAGAATATATCCTCTCTACCCCTGCAGAATTAGCATTATTCTGAGTGAAAGCCATGTTAAACTACATGACAAAAAGTTCAGCAGCAACACTGTCTCCTGCTTCCACTTTCCCACCAATTCTATTCATTTGTACCCCCATGACTCCCCTCCTCCCTAACTGCAGAACTACTCTGTGAAAATAAAAATGGCTTTTCCCTTTTGAGAGTGGATCCTGTCTGGGAGCTGGTGTGGGAGAGGCTGGATGAGCACAAGGGCCGGGGGAAAGATCAGCATCATGAGCAACTCCCAGCCTCCACACTGCAGGAGATGCAATTTGTGTAAACACAATGCAACCTGTGGTGAATGTGCTAGTGGAGGGCTACCTGCATGAAACAAAGTCCTAAGTGTGGAACAAGTATGTTTGGGTTATGCAGCAGCTTTAGGAGTAGATTG
Source organism: Dendrocincla tyrannina (assembly GCA_035047865.1). NCBI lineage: Eukaryota > Metazoa > Chordata > Aves > Passeriformes > Dendrocolaptidae > Dendrocincla > Dendrocincla tyrannina. The sequence goes on from JAWWMP010000116.1 coordinate 59,448,204, forward strand.
GGGATGGAGGAACCCCTGTGAGGTTGGAAAGGAAGATGGGGGGTACAGTGATGGCCTGACTAAGCCACAGCACAGTGTTGTTGCTGGTTGAATTGCAAAGGACCAAGCTCACACTGGTAATGGGTTGCTAGGCCTGCATGTACCCACACGTAGGAAGGACAGGTCACATATCAACCATGTCACTTCCTGTTCTTTGATGGCTTTGTGCCTGTTTTCCTTGTGAGAGCTTGGCTGGAGAATTTGATTTTTCCAGTAAAATGCCTTTTTGAGAGATATTGAATGCAAGCACCAAGAACAGATGAAAATGGAGTCCTATCTGTGATCTCAGATTTAAACCTGTGATGCTTTGGGAATATGATGGCTCTCTCGAGGACAGAACAGCATGGAGAGGATTTGACCTCTCCAGCTACCTCTTGTGTGATGGACTATCCCCTGCTTGTTCCACAGAGGGAACTGCAGAGAGGCTGTAGGTGTAAGGAAGAGGTTGCTGAGACCTCGCATACTTCAAGTCACACTGAATTTCAACCCCTCACAACAAAGGCTTTCTGAGCCTTTCACCTCTAGAATTAAAGGAGCAACCAAGGGAAGCCTGAACAGCACCCAGACCTTGCCTTATGGTCTGGAGTCCCATGGGCATCAAATTTAACATGTTAGAAGCACTGACATGTGCAGTATCTAGTTCAAGAAGTAGCCTCAAATAAATTTATTTTATTATCTTAAGGCAGCTGTGTGCCAGTCTCTTCAAGTGGAGAATTTTAAACTCTCTTTACTCATTCAGATGAATAAAACTCCCACACTACAGATGGTAGAGAAGAGCCACCATAGTAATTTCATTTTAACTTCCCCATTTCTCTATTAAGAGAAGGCATCTTCTAGTATTTAGATTCAGATTTTCACATTTTAATAGCTGGTTTTGAGCTCTGCAAGGTTTGGGGTTTGGAGAATTAAGCCAAAAGAGAGAGCTCAGATTCTCATCTGAGAGGCTCTGAGAGGCTGCTGAGAGGCTCAATTGTCCTGAACAGTGGACAAAATTAACTTCTGATTTTCCCCAATCAACCCTTGTGTTATGTTCAAAACAAAGACAACAGATGTCAATCCTTAAAGAAACATTTATGAAAGCTAGTTTTCCTCCCACTAGAAAAAAGTGTGGCTAAGATATTTTCCATGAATGAAAAGCCTTGAAGAAAGGTCACAGTCAGTGGCAACCTCATCATTTTTAACCTCGCACACTCTAAAAAAAGTGTTTCTGAATTGGTGTGACAAAAGCTGGAGATGCTGTTTGCCTGTCACTTTTGAAAGAGGAGCTCCAATTACTCCAGCTTATGGCTTCAGCTTGACATTCATGACACCTGCAACAGAGGTGAAGTTGCTGTAAGGAGGAATTTGTTTTCCTTTCCACCCACAGGAAAAACAAAAGCACAAACCCAGCAGTAGCAGTTACTGCTTTCTTGTCCTTGAGCTTCTTGCAAGGCAGTGATTGTTCTGCTGTTTTCTTAGAGTGTCATTTTGCAGTCTGTCATATCACTAAAATGCCACTTCAGCAATTTTTAAGAAATACATATTTCCATGACATACAATTCTGGGCAGCACTCTGGAGTGTCTCTGAAAGAAAAAAAGCTTTCACAAGAATATGATTCATGTTGCTATTTATAATTTAGGTCAAATCTTTTTTTCTTTTCCTTTTTTTTCCCCCTCAACAGCTCAATTTTACTGTAGGCTGAGGCATTTGCTTTAATACAATGGATAACCCTTGACAGATAACAACTCTGTCACCTCTGCACTCTGGCAACTATTTCAAATCCCCTTTGAATTTCCTTGGGGTTTCTAAACCTTTTTTTTTTTCCCTCAGCATTTTCTGAAGGAAAAGACACACAAAATCGAGGCCAGAGCATTTTCATGATTCCCCAGAGCATTGCTACATTTCAGAGGAAAATTCCTGTACTCTAGTATTTGCAAGAAGCTCTGCCGCAGGCGTGGGGCACAACTGGGCAAGCACACACAGAAAAGGCTGTGCAGGGTGGGAACACATTATCTTTTTATGCCCACTTTCCTGGGCTCCCCCACATTCAGCTCTTGCACCCTGAGCCTTCTCCTCTCTCACCCAGTGAAGACCAGTCCACAAAGGGTGGCTCTGTTGTGCATGAGCCATTGCAATGCAGTTTTTTGGGTTTCCGCAGCCTCCATGCTGGCATTATCGCACATCTTTCCCTTTACCATGCTCCCACTCTCACTGCTGTCATCAGAGCTTTCATTTGCAGAACCTCAGTGGCCACCAGCCATGACTTCCACTGGATTCAGCCTCCCCCTGCTCTGAGCTTGTCACCCCTGAAAGCATGTGAAGCAGTTGTATGGCAAATGGAAGTAACCATTTGGTGAAGACACAGGAATTTTTGTCTTCAAAAGAGAGCAAGAGAAATTATCAAGAAAATAAGAAGCACATTCACTATAATTTCTCATTATCATTTTCAGAGGAAATATCAAAATCCCTTGGGAATTCTGGAAAATGCAATGAGCCATATTTGCCATGCCGCTTTCATAGAAAAATTCTTTATTTAGGTTTGTTTTGGCTGTTTTGTTTTTTTTTCTTTCTCAGTCACCCTAACACGTGAGTAAGATTAAGGTATTTGCCACCTGCAAGGAATGTCACTATCTTATTTTCCATAGCTTTCTGAAGATGGGCGATCACATGAGCTGTGGCAACAGTCCAACCTCCCAGCCTGCAAAGAGTTTTATTGAGCATGTTGATGGTGCTCTTGCCTCTCTCACATGCAATTTGGGCCACCTCTTTCTTCTCTTCAAAATGAGCACTCTTGCCAAAATGAAAATAACAGGGTGCTATAATTATGTTCTCTTTTTTTCTCCGTGTTAGAAATTAAAATTCAAGATGTTGGCTTGATAACATTTCCAGCCAGTGTGCAAGCAGAACCTGCAGCTGAACAGAACTACAAGCTGTGAAACAGGTTTCTAAATACACATTCCTGAACTGGGCCTTATTTACATTGGAAACTGTATACAGTATGTTCAAGCTGTCCTGCACAGGAGTCTTTTCTAGTGTTGTGTCATAAAATACTAGTACATCCCTTAGGATATTCGTTGCTCCGGGCACCTCCCCAGTATTTTGGCCATAAAAGGGTCTCGAAATAGATTGCTCAGACATGTTTCTTTGAGTCCTCTGTCAAACTTCAGTGAAGTCCAGGGAAATGCTGCTATCACTTTACTGGGATCTGGATCTGGGATTTGGCTTCCTTCTCAGACTGGCACATGAACTCCTCCCACCATGTCTGCCTGCTGATGTTGCTCAGCTGCTCGCTGTGATCAAGTGAGTGCCCAAATCAGGTTATGTGACACAAATGCTTGATTTAACATTTTTCAAGTGTGCACCACATCACTCTTAAACATTCGTGTGTCTATATATGTATTTTTTTCAGATTAAGGTGTTGGGACATATGGTATGTACCTAAGTGGAAGAAAATGCAGGATGGATAGTTGTATGAATTAAAAACAGAGATGGCCCTCTAGAGCATGTGCAATGTTTCTTAAGTGGCATTCTGTCTCAACCCTGTTAGAGAAAAAAAAAGCCCTTTGAAGTGGATGGGGGACCATAAAATTCCAATTTTTACAATCTGTCAGCAAACTATTTCTTCTACTCCAGCAGATGACACACTAACAAAGCTTGTTTAAACAAACATCTTCAGCTTGCTTAATAAATTATAAAAGGCAGCTTGCAAATGACATATTTCGTTTGCAGTGACATAAATCCCAAACAGATTTTTCAGTAGTGTTACGAATTACATAAAGTGATTTATAGGTTTCCTTGGCACCAGTTGTCTATCTTTTCCCCTGAAATTAGACACGCTAAAAGACAGAAAAGTAGGACAGCATTAAAAAAGCATTAGGATGAAACATTACAGAGTGGGAGTATTTGAGAAATTAAAATAAAAAATGCTGACAGACCACCAATGCTCGTGGTTGAATTACAGGACAGAACTGCAAGAATCTAGATTTGTTCTTCTCTGACACAGTTTTCCCCAATGACCTTAGAAAAAGCTCTGAAAATCACTGTTAAAATTTGGCAAAGACTACTTCCCTACCTCCTGGTTGTGGCACAGAGACTGCAAACTACTCATATATACATAGTGGTAATTAGGGCCATGTGAGGGCCACGGGGAAATAACAAGGAAAATAATGAAATAACTGCTAAGTGCATCCTTACCCTTGGGCCTGTTACTGTCCTCTTTGACTTCTGCAGAGGTTCTCAAACTTGTGCTCCCTGTGCTGCTACCATTGCCACTGTCAGCTGCTGCCCTGGTTTCTGCGTGTTACAGAAAATTTTCAGTTGTTTGGTCAACACCTGTAGTATCTGAAGCCATAGCTTAAATGCCCCATGCCAAATCTATTCAATGCAAATCTATGCAATTCGTGTAGGTAAAAATTAAGACTGACCATCAAGATGGAGGTGGGTTTTGTGTTCCCCAGAGAAAGGACGGTAGACAAAGAAGTTTCAGACAGAGACATAAGCATTTGAATAACAGGATCATATTTATACTATAGATTTTTTCCTATTATTTTCTTATAAGTGGTTCTACACACCCTTTGTTCATCTGAGTGAGTGACATTTGCTGCTGAAATCACTGTTCACAGTGAGTTCAGGCTGTGAAAAGGAACCTCACTCAGCAAGGGGAGCTGCACGATGTCTCCTTCACTGTGGAGCTCTTTATACTGCAGGCAGGTGACAGAGGGAAGACAAAACAATTAATGAAAGTATGTATGGGGAGACTGTTGACAACCTCTCTACAGCCTAACAGTTACATTCATCCCTGTAGTAACTTAGTCAAGCCTCGCCATTTGAGGCTGTCAGAAAGTATTTGTCCGGAAGAGAGCAAAGAGCTGGTTTATAGCAGAGCTTGTACCATTCAGACAGGCTTGTGTGTTAGGGTGGTGCAACTCCATAATGCATGTAGTGGCTGATATGTGATGTCCCTCATTGAGTTCTTCCACCTTGCAGTGAGGTTTTTGTCCTTGTCTTTCCATGTGTTGTACCAAGGCATTTTAGGCTTCTTCCATCTGCTTGTCTACAAAGTGGTAAGGCAACACCACAGCTGTAAATGGGGAAAAATTGAACTCTCATCATTTGCTCAGCTGTATATCAAGCTGCTTTTCCTGTAAACAGCACCTTTGTGGTACTACCAGGGATCCAGTGAATAGGATGGACAAACCAGCAGGTATGAACTGTGAGCATGTGCCGGCTATGACTTAATACTGCTCTGTAGTCCCTGCCTGGTGTCAGGTACGGGGACAGTGTGATGGCTCTGACTGCAGCCAAACCCATCACAACTGGACAACATAGACATCTACTCTTATTGCAACACAATAATATGGATTTCTTTTTAATGGATAATAATAGTCCTTCTTGTTTTCTTATCATGCGTGATGGTGAAGAAGGAGAGAATTCAGGAGAGAATTTCTCCACATGAACCTAAGAGGTAACAGGGGTCACGCTTTGGGTGGCACTGTCCCTGTTTCTCAAACCAGTTTTTTTTCTGGGTATTTCCCAGCTGAGCCCAGAAAAAAGAAAAGGCAAACTTAGGCACTTAGTTACCCCTTCAAGTGAAAGGTGGGATGAGGCCTCTTACCTTACCCCTTCTCTTTCTCCTTCTCCTTGCCCTTACCCCTTACAAAGCTGGAACTTGTGTTTTCCCACATGCAAATATGCAAGATCACAGTGACTTGAGAAATATCTCTTCTGATTGCATGAAAAGGTGAGACTTGATTTCACCCATGTTTGGAAAGTGCCTTCTCATCTCAGTTACCAGTTGTTCAGAAACAGGTATCAATAAGAATTTTTTGTCAGAAACGCTGGTGCAGAGAAACTTTCTCTTCTATGGTGTGAGCTCCCCTCCTTTCCTCTTCTCCCTTTCATAACAAAGACATTTTCATTACTTTTCTGAACATTCAGAAGAGCTTGTTTGCATGGTGCTGAAGAGCCTTTCCAAAGTTACAGCTTCCCAACCAGCAGCTGCTTGTACCAGCAGGTAGTGGAGGGAAAAAGGTTTTGGGTGCTGTCACACAAACTTTGTGTGGAGATTCAGGAGTGTGTGAAAGAAGACAGATAACATACTGATGCTTTAGAAGTCCCAGCAGTCACACAGAAATATTACACTCAGCTCTGCTACTCCCCTCAGTTTACAAGTGAGATATTAAACTATCAACTACAACTGGTGCTTATATTAAATGTGATCATTGTACACTGGCCAAATTCCCTACATATTTATTCTATTTGTCTGTTGCACCTCATCATGTACAAGATCTAAAGTTTCCTGGGACAGAAAAATCACTTTCTTATTGCATCTCTTCTCAGTAACTTATATAACAGAGCTTTAATCCCCCCCAGCAGGGCTGTTAGGCACAACTGTGCTGCAGCATCACGTTCTCTGAAGCCCCAGACCTTCAAAGACAGAGAAATCTGCAGATACCAACATTTCCTTTTCCTTGAGATGTCTGCACAGCACCTCTCAAGAGCTTTGCTTGCCCTGCTGAGAAGGCTATGAAGTAGTCCTCTGCTGTTCATGATTTTGGCTAAGATCCTAGAAACCAAGTCAATAAATTGCAATTTAGAAGAATCTTTTATAGCTTCCTGAAGAGGGGGGGCTAAATCCAGGTTCTTTGTACTAGCACAACAACCTTCATCAGAATGATAATGCTGCCACTTCAATACAAAATTCCTGACTTTCAGGTGAACTTGATTTTGCCTCACTAAGACTGAAACTGAATACATGCTCTTTCGAAATGTTGTACCCTTGTCATATAAACTCCCAGCAAATTATGGATGGCAATTTAGTCATATTTTCATTTTATATACTCCAAAGATCACTCATACACTCTTGGATGTTCACCATTACACAAGTAGTGCTGTAGCCATAATAAACCTCGATGTGATGATGCTTCAAAACTATATGGAATGGATTTTAGCAAAGTAGAAGTGTTGCAAGTATTCAGCAACATGCAGAATTGTAATTTTGTGCATTATGTAAATGAGAAAATTATGAAAAAATGAGAAAATAAATGAAAAAATTCATAAAACTTACAAATTCAAACTTGGAGTTTACTCGGGCAGCCCAGTCCTCCCTCAGAACAGGAAAGCCAGACATATATATTGAACAGCAGTCAAATTGTGACACAAATGCAAATTCCACATTTAAGATAAGAAAGAATGTTTCATACAAGATTCTATACTCATCAGTTGTTTTTCTTGGGTATACTTGAGCAATAAAGATCAGAGATGTTCCTTCATTATTTCTTGTCTAGGGAAAGATTATTATAATTTTTCCAACCCCCAAAATGCTGTGATAGCACAGTGGGGGATTCACAAGTCCTTTGATTAGAACATAAAATCATAAGGAAATGAAAAGCAAAAGATGGCTCTTTGTCACTGTGGTTTAAAATGGAATGGAAAGGAAGGTAAGATGTACTGCCATGTTTTCTTGCTGTGTGGAGACTTTCCTCATGGTGGCTGAGTGTCAGGAGAGCAAGGTAAGTAGAGCAGCCCTCACACTGTGCTGAAGGTGCCCTGGGTTAGTCTGTTGTTCACCTGAACACTGTCCCGTCTGCCTAAATAATGAGCTGTTAGTAGGCAGAAACTTGTCTTCAGGTGACACAGGCAGAGGGATAAGTAATGCCCACCGGTCTCCCCAAGCTCAGACAGGCATGGTGAGAAGGCACCAGGGGACCTGGGGTGAGGGGCCACCCTAGGAGGCTTAAAAAGAGCTGAGTGCTAGTTGCTGCTATTCCTTGCAGCTGTAAGCGCCCCTGGGCAGCAGCTTAAACACTATGTCGAAAGTGGTAGCACAGGAAGGGGGAACCTGCACTGCAGCAAATGCACTGGCCTTATAAATTCATGTCCCTGAGACTTACCAAACTTAAGGCTGGTCAAAGGTCACACAGCACACCGCCTAGTCTTGCCCAGTGGTGAGGCCATAGTGCCCTGCTCAGCCGTGTGAGTTTAACCCAGAACATCTTACAGCTTCCTTATATGAACCAGGTACATTTACTTCTTGCTCTGACAAATGCAATACGGCTTTACCAGGAGACTTTTCTACTACAGTGCCATTGTACATTTCCCATTTCTGTAAACACTTCAATTCCCTGTCAATAGAAAAGTTTTGGAAGTCAGCTTTTGGAGGGCAAGAGAAATTTACCTTGTGGTAATATAGCAGGGCACAAGTCAGTGCCAGAATAGCAAAATCCACCTCTGGAACGGTTACTTTTTCCCCTACCAACAGATGGACCAAAGTAAGAATTTTTAATGTAGGTTTCTATGAGAGCAGGGAAAAATCATAATCTTAGTAGAACTGAAATTCTGTTAAAATATTTTATACTTGCATTTAAGTAATTCAATACTTTTGTGTTTAATATGCACTATGTAATAATTCTAGCCCTGTCAATAATTTAATAAACATAATTAATAACCTGCAATTTAAGAATTTGCTGTTGAAAGTGGTGTTCATAGGGTTCTGTATAGTAATAATTAATGAATCTTGTCCAGTTCCTTTCTAAATCTATTTGTACATCACACATTTATATAACTCTCAGTGCTGCAGCATGCTAGCACCTCAGAAAACAGCCCTAGGTGCACCTCAGAAAACTCATATATAAATGGGTCATTTCTGCTTGTGTTCTCTCCACTCACAACATAGATCTGTAAAATCCCTCAGCTTTAAAAAAAAAAAGAAATGGAAGCAAAGTATTGTTTGAAAATGTCAACATGCTTTATGTTAATGCTGTTGGACTACAATAGTTTGATGTTTCATTCAAAACAACAGGTTTTAGTACAGAAAGGAAGCAAAATTTTAACAAAACAAAATTGAAAGGGGTTTAATTATGAACAACATACTTTGTTCGAATGAATGAATGACTCATTGACTTGTTTAGGTTGTCTTACTCTGAGAGGGTAATATTTGTTTTGGTGTAGTTAAAGTTGTATGTTTCGAAGAGTGGAGAAGGACATGTAGTCCCTACTGTTCACGTGTGGACCTAAACCCCTGCATTTATATACCTGGCTCACTTTCACTCCGCGCCCTTTCTGAAACCCTCCAAAAGCACCTGGTTTGGGTCTCCTGGCCCTCTGGATCCATTATCTCCCCGTGGACCTTCCCTTGCTTTGACTCTGATGTACTTCCCATGAGTCTTTCATCTCACGGGCATGTTCCCACAGCCCTGCCTTTGGCTAATGGGCCATTAAAAAAGCTTGAACTGTCCTTGGGTTAATCCATAATTACTATCTATGCAGTTTGAGAGAACACTGAGGAGTTTATTTGAATAAGTTTGTCAGCACAAAACTCACTCTTTAAGAGTGGTTTCTGTTCATTTTATCATACAACATTGTGGTGAAACAGCTTTTCAGTAGAAGCGTTCTTTTGGCTTTTGGCATGGAGAAGTAGGACAACAGCAGCAGTGCTACCAATTCAGCTTTCAAAACATATAAGTGAGACTCTGCCTTATTTTTATCCAAATGTCCAAAATTTAGCAGTAGAGGGTAAACAAAAAAATAAAAGGTGAAATAAGGAACCAGTATGAGCAGTACTCAGAATGGTTTCTTGACCTAATCTGTCTATCGAAATAATAACAGGCAAACTAAATGGCACAAATTCGGTCAGCTCTTCACTGCTTTGTGTTTTTATTTCACATCCTCTGTCTACCTTGACAGTGAGACAAGGCACCAGCACCTGCCATTTGCCCTCACCAAATTCTGTCAGTGTTACCCAAGTCTTTTGTAATCTGAAACCAATATTCTTCTCATCTTTACAAAAGACAGATTATTGTGCAAATGGATACCTAAACAGCAGTAAAAAACTGAGAGTATGAAGTTCTGTATCCCTAGTCCAGCTGTCAAAGTTTGACAATACCAATATGTAAGTAGACAATTCCTCAAAAGTTTCTACTGTAGCCTGTTTTCTTGAATGCCATATATAATCTTTAGATAAATTTTTCAACTGAAAACTTTTCTTTACATTTTACTGAAAGGTTGACTCCTTCCATTTGTATAACTGTTTCTCTCTCCAGATGAGAAGAAAATGCAGAATGTTTGTTCTTTATGGAGAACAATTATTAATAGTTCATCATGAATTTGGTATGATGGTTGAAACAAAAGTATCTGGATAAAAGCTACCTTACAGCACACTTTTTGTTGTGGATGTTTTCACTGCTTAACATTCACTGTGTGAACTATACTCGATGGGAGACAAGGAGGTTGGTCTCATTTTGACACCGGCAGTGACTGCTAACACCCTGATTAACTAAAAGCAATGGCATCATTGCTGAGTGAGTCATTAGCATCCTCAGTGAAAAGCATTAATGAGGAGGAAAAAACCCAATTGCTTAGAAAAAAAGCATAAAGCACATGATGGAGTATTTTAATTTGTTCAAAAATAGTTTCTGATCCTCTGCTCCTATAATTAAGGCTTTATTAATTTAGAAAGGGAACAGATGAGAACATGAAGATTTGTGTGTCTGCATCAGCTCAGGCACAGCTTATAAACCTGAATCACAAGCACCACAACCACTTTCAGGAGTAGAGGTTCCTTCATGGCACAGGCTGTGGGTGAAGTGAATATCAGCCTTCTCTGTACCAATGTCTATTTCTATATCAGATTTTTGCAGTGTGCCAATATGAACAATGAGAAGACCTCGAAAGTGTGACAGTTTAATCATGTTCAGTATAATTTATTTTCATTAGGCTTCTAACAAGAACCTACAAGTAACAGGCAAAAGAGGCAAAATCCTCTGCTTCTGCAGTATAACCAGGAGTTCATCCATAATGGTCCCAACACCAGCTTGAGTATATCTCTGTGGAAATTACCTCTAGAAAATCCTCAGAAAAAAAAGCCACTGAAAATAATGATCAACCCATGTATTGCAATTAATGAGGTCTGTATCAGGCTCCAAATCTTGATCTAGGTAATCTAGATGTGGGAATTTTTTATTATTATTTTTTTACTTTTAACATTCAAAAAGTCTGGTTCAACATCCCAAGATTATCTGCAGGAGTACTTTGCAGAAGTTCAGAAGTACAAATTTTCCTGATTAATTCCACTGGACATATTTAAAGAAAACAAATAATGACTTTATCTAGATTGTCCACTTGTGTGTGTGGACACTGAAAATTATACGTGTGTTCAACACATCAAAGAATCATAGAATGGTTTGGATTGGATGGGACCTTAAAGATCACCTAATTCCAATGACACTTTCCGCTAGACCAGATTACTCAGAGAGGGATCATAACAATGAGTGACCAAAGAACAAAGGTTTATCCCTGACAGGGTCTATGTGTCTTGAAACACAGATTCAGAAAAATCACAGAATAATTTAAGTGGGAATGGATTTGCCAAGGTCCCATCTACTCTGACGTCCTCCCTGAAGCAGGTCTATCCGGATCACCTTTCGCAGCACTGTATCCAATAAGGTCCCGGAGAATGCGGGTTCCCCAGCCTCCTTGGGCCCGGTTCTAGTATTGGACCACCCTTATGCAAAAAAAAAAAGACTTTACTAATATCTAAAAGGAATTTCTCATGTGTTCTGTCTTCCCCAAATGCTCTGATCAGGCAGTGGCAGACAGCCATAGCATTTCCCTTGAGCTTTCTCTTCTTCATAGGCTTTTAAAAAAGTACAGTGCTCTGACTCCTACACATCCAGGCTTCACACTGCTTCCTAATATCAGGCAGCCTTCCTTGTTGTGGGTAGCCAGACTGTGACATTACTCATTTCTACTCACTTTTCTCTTGGTTGTGCCAGGTACTCTGACTCTTCCAGAAATACTATTTTAAGGGAATCATGACTTTTAATCTAGTTGCTGGCATACCTTTCTCTACCCACAGGAAAGCACAGCAGCTGCTGAGGCAAGCACAGAAAAGTTGTGCCTGCTATTCTCATCCTATATTCCCTTGTGTAATGGTGGTCTGCTCCTGTGCACGTGGGGTTAACCTCAGCAGAAAGGCCTCCTGGGAACCAAAGTGGAATTTGAATACAGCATTTTAGGTCCAGATTTCAGAAGACAAAAATCCGTGTAAAGCCTCAGATTAAGAATTTCCTGTTGACTCACTCTGTGCTGTCAGAGCAAATATTAGGCATGGGGATTTGGCTGTAAATAAGGCGTGATTTAGGATTTTGGTCTTTTTGTGACTAGGGCTTTTTATGGCCTGTCCTGTTGTTCTCAGCAGCGGGCCATGCATTTTAGTAGCCAGAAATGGGAATTATTTGGATAAAATCTCAAAATTCCTGTATATTAAACTACCATGCTATGTGAATCCAGATGTGTTGAAATCTCAGCACTGAGGTATTACAATATTATTTGAGGACACAGCACAAAGTAAAAATGAGAGAAATATGGGAACAACAACAGGGTGGGTAGACACTTGCATTTGAGGAACCCACTCATTATTTTCCATTCTCTTTACTAAACAGCTACAAATGAACAGTTGGATGGCTCAACTATTTTCTCACCGATTTTTAACATAAATCCATTTTTTACTCATTGTTGCAGAATCATAGAATCTAAGGATGGAAAAGAGCTGCAAGATCATCAAGTCCAACCTTTGTCCTAAATTTAATCCCAATTTAATCGAAAAGGAGGTTTGCAGATGAGTCCAAGCAGAGGTCTTTTTAAGGCCTGTGTAGGCTTGGTTTTCAAAGGTAGTAGAGTAACATGGCAGATAGGATTCACACAGACTTCCCGGGGAGGGCCCTTAAGCAGAATTGCTGATGCCATAATGACACAAAATCTGAGCACTGCTTCAATGCTTCACGTCTGGGCGAACACAGCTGAACTGGATGTCTGGTCCATATGAGTACAGCAACAACTGGGGAACCTCCAGGCTTCACTGTGTAACACAGAGTTGCCTTAGGATCTTGTTCTTGGTACTAGTGTTGCAAATATACAGCAAGTGGCTAAACTTTGTGCAGGAGATTGGACTAGATTACCTCCAATCTAAATTTTCCTGTGATTCTGTGAATTGCCAGACTAAATGTTAGAACTTGTCCCATCCCCTAGCCGAGGTTTTCAATAACTTGGCATCACAAGGGCTGATGATTCAAGGATGTTGAAAGAATGTTTTAGGTCTAACCTCTCCTGAAGTTCTCAAGGCTTTCATGTCTGATCCAACATTCAGATCCACATGGCCTTTATTTTGGAAAGCCCTTTGAAAATGGCCCCTTTTGGAAAGCAGCAGTATCATACTTTTAAGAACAGCTTTGTATAAGAACCCAGGAGGAGGTTTTGCACCTACAAGTATTTTTGGACAACAGGACATTGTAATATATAATTTTTAATCATGTTTCTCCCTAGGCCATTAAATTCCTTATCAAATTCACTGGGTTAATTAAATAGCTAAGACCTAGTTCAAGATAATATGGCATGTAAGCTGTAAAGTAGCTAATACTTATCATTCCTCTTCCCATGTAAAATGGTACAGTTCAAACCAGGAGGCTTGAGGAACCTTCTGGCAAGCTGCAGAGTGTCTCATGGCTGTGTTATCTGTAAGTACATTGGAGATGTGGGCCTTACACCATGCAAACAATTAAGAGAATGATCTTGGTCTTTCTGTCTCAGATGAGACTTCTAATAAGTGGTTAAGGCAGAAAATAGGACAGGATCACACCTGTGCAATCACTCTTTTTCTCCAGATGTGACAGAGTGATGGACACTTTGTACCAACCCCAGCAGGTCCCAGAGCAGGATTGAGGAAGGAAGTGATCTCCCTTAGAAGGTTTTTTGGGGGGCTTTGATGTCTCAAGTAGGAACCCAAGGAGCTCGTTAAAGGAAATACAAAAGTCCAGGAATGGGAGACATTTGAAAAGTTGCAGCAATGAAGATTTTGAAGACATATAAGTTTGGGGGACAAGTAGGTAGCTAAATCCATCTGTGAAGTCAGTCTCCTTGTTTGGAATGGACCCAGTTTATTATATAAACCAATAAATACACAAACAGAATATTTTTCTTAAATTACACTGCATAATATGAGCTTCAAGCGAGAAAAAAAATAATCTATCTCGCAGTCTTTAAGTCTTGCATAATTTTAGTTAAATCGTATTTAAAATCCATTAATCGTTTAATTGCATGTTTGTCTTTTAAACTGATGGATATTTTCCAAAATGCTGTCATGCAGTACTCTTTTATATTTCTGATATCAAAACCTCCAACCTTAAATACTAAAAGCAATGATTTTAGAGACTGAAAGAAAAGAAAGTAAACCCACAGGAAAGTAGTTCAAATTGATTAACATTTTTTTTCTGAGTTGCTGTCTTCTGGTTACCATGAAGCCTGGAAACCTTCTGCCTTGGTGCTTCAGTTTAGCAAACAGAAGCCTTGGTGGTCCTTTGTTTAGAAAGGTTTAGCTGAGAATTAACAAGCTGATAAAATACTTTGCTCTAAATTGTTAGAAGAATCTACAATAGATCATATTGCTATGTTGTCATGGTGATGAGAAGTGTAGATGTCAAATGCAAACTAGAAAGCAGTATATATGATGGTTTGACTATTAGAAGACTTTATTAAAGCAGCTTTCAGAGGGCTCAGGTGTCCTTTCTTCCAACAGATTACTCAGATTTCAGTAGCTAGAAGCCCCATCCAGAGACCATCACACCCAGTAACCCTCAGGCTTCTGGTTTTGGAGGACTGTGGATATGGCCATTAGTAAGGTATTGATGTGCTACAAATGCATTAGTTTCTTCTTTGCACAGGGAAAAATCCCTCCTATAGACTGAGATCCTACAGCTGCTGGAGGTATATGTAAATTTAGTACAGATTGTTTTTAGATTACTGTGTTTGATATGTGGTAAATGTGGTGTTACTCTTGGTAAAGCTTCTCTTATCTGAAGGAAATTTCAGAATTAAATTAGAATTAAAATTATAGTTTACTTAACCCAAGTGTGGAGGAAAAATAAAACTTCACATACAAATGGCCAATATACAGTACAAAATACGGTGAGTAAAAATGTAAAAAGCAGCCTTGCCTCTACTGAAGACGAGAGAGACCTAGTGCAGGTGAGTAGTGGCATTGCTCAGTGGAGTCCTTAACAAGGATGACTCTACTGAAGCCATTACTGTCTTCCTGTTCTACCTTTGCTCACATTTTTAGTACCTTCTTGTTATTTCCTTTATGCTCACACCACAGAGGGATGCTTTCACACATATGCACTTGATATATGTTCTTTTTTGCCTTTGTTGTGACCCAAAATTTGTTCTATTCAGCTCTCAAGGTTGTATCCCTTCCATGACCTGCACTTGTCTGACTGATTTATCACTACATCCTGAGGCGCTCTGCTAAAATGCTTCTCAGGCCTCTCAAGGCCTCCACAATCCATTACCCTTTGCTTGCACCTTTTGGGGGCCAAGGCCTCCAGGTCTCTTGGTGGCATTATGAGTTCACTGAGGGAGTTGTCCCTCCAGGGCCCTCTGAGCTGAACACTTGCCTCTGATGCAAGCCCTCATATTTCCTCTGGGCCTGAGGAGGATCTTGATCTGTAACAGCAGTCGTGTCACATGAGTTGCAACAGCATCTTACAGTCAGCTTATCTTGACTCTCCTTCTCAAGAAGCACATCAGCTGATAACTAGGTGTGGAGGATCAAGCATGCTTACCACTAAATTCCACACAAAGTATCACAGCTTTCAGTTACTTTAAGGGCTGACAATTTATCTTTTAGAACATGCTCAGCTTCAGAGCCAAAGCTGCAATATGCAAATAGTAGATGACCACCTGATTTATCCAAGTTTTGACCAGGAGGTCACATGCCTCTTATGGCTGCAAATAATGGAGGAAAAAATGCTAAGCTGAATTATTTCTTTGCCTACTCTATGTTTTGGGGTTTTTGTTTGTTTTCTTAAAAGTTATTTTGTGATTCTGTGATTTTCTGATTTAAATTAGAGACTTAAATCAATGCGGTGGTAAGAGAACCCAGGCTTCTGCTAGGCAGTGCAATTGCCCAACAAACATTCTATTTTGCTTTTTTGTTTAGATTGAGTGACATTTTTAAGCCTCTCTATGTTGACTGGTCAGTAACTCTAAGACCACAAGCCACAGAAATATCAATGCATTTAGTTTTGAGTATTTCAGCCTATTCTCCTCTTTAGGTCTGTGAAACAGTGGTTGCTCAGTCAGAGCACTGCAATCTGCAACACAGACATTTCTGCTATAGATAAGGTCAGGGACTTTCATGTGAGACCACTAACTTAAAACTAAATTCATTTGCACAGCTCAAAACCAGCAGTGGGGCAATGGTTTCCATTTCCATTTTCATTTCATTCTCATTCCCGTCCCCTCTCTCCTCCTCCACTGTTGGCTACTCTCTTTTCCCAATGGGATCCACATTGCCAAAAGGCCAAAACCCAGGGACAGCTCCAAGAACATCTGCAGGTAAGTCTACATGGCACACAGCTGTGGTGGATACTTGAAGTGAGTGTGCTAGTTTTCCCCACTCTGCAGTCTATATTCCCTGCCAGAACACACCATGTTTGCATCCCTTGGCATCAGCTGAAACATCTCCTATCCCTATTACTGACTGCAGCCACCAAGAGCCTTCTCAGATTCTGCAGCATCTTTTCTGACTCTTGGCTGTAACTTTCTAGGTACAAAAAACATATTCCTGGCACCATCTGCTTCAAGCGCAGGTAGGATTTTGGGCTACTCCCAAGGCAGCAAGGATACCACTCATGGACATCTTACAGATAATGAGAGGGATATGTGGAGTCACATTAGTGTGAGCTGGACTTTGGAGCTCCAAAATGCTCAGAGTTCTTTGGGTTTTTGTTTACCCCGCCCAAGAGCACAGTCCCCAGATGTGATAAAGGTAGTTCTGCATTTCTGGTTTTGTGAACAGAGTGATGATGCCATCATCAGGTCTTACATTTTGATGGGCAATCTGTGTAGTGGTGAGAGAGAGAGGAGTCAAGATGAGAGGAATTTAGTTGAAGTACTAGTAGTAAATGTCTAAATGTCTAATTAATTTAAAAATCATACAGTCTTCAAGGTTTCCCAGAGTTTCCATGTCCAGTGCTCTTTGGCTGAGAATACATCCAGTTAGATGGCAATTCAAAATGAGTTCTGTCCACAAACACTTCTTTCCCACAACAATACTCTTTTATATGGGCCACATTGTCCTACTGCAGTACATAGCACAGAGATCTGAGCTTCTTCTCCAGAATCGTGTTTCTAAAAAATATGATGATCACTGAGAATGGAAGAGACAAAACATATTTCTAAGCAGAAATCTTGAAGGTAAAGAGTGGGGTCAAAAAGCTCTTACAAGAGACTAGATGAGCCAAAGGCACATGTTCTGCATTAATCTGTGCTACTATGAGAAAATGAGTGGCCTGAGCCTTCCAAGAAGCCCATGGAGATACCTGCAGGGGCAGCCTACATCCAGCCAGGCTGATGCTTGGACAAAAATCCAGTGACTGAAAATAATCTGATTGGGCAGGTGCACCGAAAGGAACTGAAAAGAGCTTTAGAGGTCAGAGTCAATAAGAGGAAATCTCATACATTAATTCAAGTATGTTGACCTCTGCCACATTATTTCCAGGTAAGTAGAAATCTGACTCATTTCCAAGATATAAAATTCATTTAGTAGAACGACAAAGGCAGTTTTCAAAATGCAACTTGACTGTAAGTGCTCTGAGGACATTATTAAAATGTAGTTAGCTGACAATCTGAATCAACTTCTGTGTGTATACAATGACATTTTGCTCCATCCAAATGCTACCTTTAGTAACCGGGATTTTTGCCCAGCCATTTCAGATGGCATTTGGTCAGAAGCCTGAAATGAAACAATGACCATAGGGATTTCAGTTTAATCATTTCACTGCATAGAGGATAGTAGTAAATCTAATCATTTGGCGGTGGCATAGCTGTGGAGACTAGTTCAGATGTCACAAGTTCTGTTGCAGCTCTGATGCTTCTGCAGCTGGGTGAAAATTGTTGTTCAGTCACGCATGTGTTTTAATGGTTTGTGTGAAATAGTTGGTGTTCAAAACCTGTTCTGCAATGGATTTTTGCACCTATATATTAGAATTCAAGACCTTAGTGGGGGGACTGGCAGAAAGGAAAGCAAAGACCTGCTAAGGGCCATGCTCTACTAAAATGCAATAGATATTTGCTGATGTCAGTGGAAATTTAAAGCAGCAAATCCTTCAACTTCATAAAGACTTTTGTTCTTAAGAAACATCTTGAGTTTTTCACTCAGTGAAACACAAAAAGAAGAAATCAATACTGTAAAGTAAGTATTCTACATTGAATAGTAAGCTCACCCATAATAATGTGTTTCATGAATAATCAAAGATAGAATAGAAATACACTGTAGTCACTGCATTAGAAAACAGATTAATGTCAGGTTCCTGGATAAATGAGCTATTAACCTTGGCTGTACACAATCTCATTTTGAAATACATAATTTGATACATTATTTCAATACAATAAAATACTTTGAAAAAAGCACATTAGTGAGAACTGATTCAAGTTACAACTCTGTCACACCTTGGTGTAATACAAAAGGCTTTTGGTCTGTACGAAACACTCCAAAAACATTCACAGGGACTCATGCAGAGAGCAGAAGTAGAATCATACGATTTTTTTTCTTGATCTCTTCAGGGTTCAAGTGTGCTCCCTACTACATGATCACAACAGAGATCTTTCCTACTAGTATGAGCTACAGAATCACAGACTCAGAGAAGGGTTGTAGTGGAAGGGTCTTCTGGAGGTCTTCTTATCCAACCCCCTGCTCAAGCAGGGTCATCTAGAGCTAGACGTCCAGGGCTATGTCCAGGTGGCTTTTGAATATCTCCAAGGGTGAAGATTCCACAACCTCTCTGGGTAACCTGTGCCTGTACTTGGTCACCCTCACAGTGAAAAAGTGCTTCCTAATGCCCAGACAAAATCTCCTCTATTTCAGTTTGTGCCCATTGCCTTCCATTCTGTCACTGGGCACCACTGAGAAGAGCCTGGCTCCATACTCTTTACACCATCCTTTCAGGTATTTGTATATATTGGTAAGATCCCCCTGAGACTTCTCCAGACTGATCAGTACCAGCTCTTCCAGTCTTTGTAGGTGATGTACTCCAGTCCCTTAATCATCTTTGTGAACCTTCACTGGACTGCCTCCAGTATGTCCATGTCTCTCTTGTACTAGGGAACCCAGAACTGAATGTCTGGTGTGGCCTCACAAGTGCCATGCAGAGGGAAAGGATCACTTCCCTCAACCTCCTCATAACACTCCTCCTAATGCAGCCCAGGATACCAGTGACCTTCTTGTCCCAAGGCTGGCTCATGTTCAACTTGTCATCCTCCAAGACCCCCCGATCCTTTTATGCCAAGCTGCTTTCCAGCTACTCAGCCCTTAGCAGGTCCTAGTCCCCAAATGCAGAACTTGGCACTATTTCTTGTTGAACTTCATGAGATTCTTGTCCATCCATGTCTCCAGCATGTTCAGGACCCTCTGGATGGCAGCATGACCAGGCAGCATATCAACCACTCCTCCGAGTTTGGTGTCATCAACAAACTTGCTGATAGTACATTCTGTTCCATCATCCAGATCATTAATGAAGCTGTTGAATGTGATTGGGCCCAGCGCTGACCCCTAGGGTGCACTGTTAGTTATGGGTGCCAACCAGATTTTGTGTCCTGATCAACCACTCCCTGTGCCTGGCTATTTAGTCAGTTTTGAACCACTTCACTGTCTGCTCATCCGAACCATATATCAACAGCTTCTGTATGAGGATTTTATGGCAGACAGTACCAAAACTCCTACTGAAGACCAGGGAGAAAATAACCTCTGCTCTTCCCTCATCTACTAGGCCAGTCATCAAGCTGGTCAAGAATGACTTTGCTTTGGTGAATCCATGCTTACTACTCATGATGATTTCCTTGTCTTTAATGTGCCTGAAAAGAGTTTCCAGAATCAACTGTTCCTTCACATTCCCAGGGATCAAGGTGAGGTTGACCAGCCTTTAGTTTTCTTGCCCTTCTTGAAGTCAAGATGGTCTTTTACTTTTGTCCAGTCTTTAGGCACTCCTCCCAGTCTTCATAATTGATCAAACATTATCAAGATTGCTGTAGCAATGACATCAGGGATACGGACATATTCCAGCCATATCAATAGGGAGGAATTAAAGGTCAAAGTATCTCCTTATTTAAAGGTAGAATTTTACTGAAAGATAAAACATTGAAGTGTGTTATAATATTTTGAAAACTGATCTGATGCTCAAGTATATGAGTTTGTGAGCAGAGTAACTAGGCTCTGCAACTGTTCTCAGTGCTGCACTGTCTGGAGTGTTTTTAGAGCTACAGCTTTCCTGCTCACGTTATTAAAAGGAACAGCTGTAGCACTTGTTCTGTGAAAAGCATCCTGTTGTCCAAGACTAAAAGATTTTTCCTCTCTTCTCCAATATGGATGGAAGCTAGATAATATATGGTGCTGCAGAGCAATGTCATATCATACTTTGCTATAAGTCAATCATTAACTCTTATTTTATATGATTTATATTTCATGCAACATGTATATCTCATTTCAAACCTGGAATTTCATGCTGATTTCTCTTTTCTGATGCCCAGTGTTGTGTCTTAAATTGTATGTCATAAAAAATAGTTAAGGTTCAAGCTTCTCACAGGGCCCACAAAAAATGAAGAGAACAAAAGTTTCCTTCAAAAATGGACTTCCTGGCTGCTGCTATCCCTTTTTAACCTAAAACCCTCCTAAAGATCTAGACCTTTCATAGACTTCCCAAAACACAATAGGGTATTTAAGGACAATTTCTTCACAGGAGTATTTTCCTTCCTTGTAAAGAAAACATAGTCTTCTGGGATCACTACTGTGTTATAACACTTTTGTGTTCTATTATCATTTAGATTCAGCTTCCAGCTGCCTCATTAAGTCATGTCTTCATCCCACTTGCAAGCTCTGCAGAATGTGAGATGTGGATGGGACCTAGCTGCCAGCACTGCTGGTGGCACAGCCCTGCTGGCTCCACTAAGTGCTTCAACAGCACTGCCTTGAGTTGCCGTGTTTCCTCAGTGCTTGTCCATGGGCAGGGCTTTCAAAATCAGAGCACAGTCTGCAAACCACCACGAGCAAAATTTGTGGGCTATTTGCTCCCCAGACCAGCTAGGTTCCTAGAATCTGTACCCTCAAAATTGTTTTTGGTGAACAGCTAGCAGTGCTGGGTTTCACACAAAGAGGCAAGATCTTGCTTTATACGGTGCATAAGTAAGTTAGGCTCCAAAAGACATTGAGTTAGCTGACCTCTGACTTAACTGACTTCTGCTGCTGAAGTGCATGCATTTTATGTGTGCAGACTCCTGAGGCACCAGCTGGCATGGTTCAGCTCTTTCTCCAAAGGGAAATGGCTTTGGTCAAGGCTGATCCTTCCTGGAAAGGTTTTCACTTTCTTGCTCAGATGGGTTCGTGCATTCAGCACAAAGCCCAGGATGGGGGTTTGTTCCCCCCTGTAATTCCTAGGACCTTGAGTCACTTCAGTGAATGGCTGCATCCTGAGTCATCTTGGAGAATAATATCCTGTAACATCCATGCTGGTTCTACCACATTTGTGTTACTGGTCACTGGTAACTAAGGAAAGATTAGTTGTAACAGAGGGCTCCTTAATTTTTTAAACCACAGTTTAATCACAAAAAAAACAAGCAGCCACAGCTGCAACTAAGCTGACCATATCACAAGGGGAGGACGCTAAAGCAAAGTGTCTGTTGTACCTATCAGTTACCACCCTCTTAGTGGTAATAGAGGGTAACAGATCCTCTTGCTAAGTCTATTCTGACTCAGTGTACACTTCTGCCCACATAGATCAATTTATGCCTCTTTCACAATAATATATAATAGCGAAGGCATTTCCCTCATCCCTGGAAAGACTTTGGCTTCAAAGGTGCTAATTTTCCTTACACAGTAAGCAAATTACTCACTTCACTGAATTGTTCTTGGCAGTCACCTTGAAGAACAGTGGCAACATTGCAGTTACGTGCCATATGTGTCTGTGTCTGCCTGGTATGTGGATGCACATTTAATAAAATCAGCATGATGGCAATGAACAGTAAGGAGAGCATCGTCCTGTAAGAATTTTTTTTGCTGTGATGTAGCTTCCCGTAGTAATACAGTGAAGGGCAACACTAACTCTTCAGAAGCATATGACCATTTGATTTAGCTTTATGATCAATCTTTCAGTGCACTTGTCAGGGGAACGGATGGGAAGTAATCTTGTGGAAAATTTTCAACAGAGACCTTCTGTGCCTGTAAATAAGAACATATAGTATAGTTTTGAATGAGAAATATTACTATATCAATTTCAGAGCCTCACAATCCTCCTTTGATGTTTTAATGCTAATCTTTTCTCTCCTGGAGACAATTTGCTACTTGTCTTTTCTGTAGTGAATGTTGTGAGCAAATTGTTGCCTTTCTTCTAACATCTCCTCTTTTGAAGTACATGAAGGCTTGTGTCATATCCTTTCTGCTTCTTTTATTATCTGGGACAAACAATTTACATTCCTTTCAACTCCATATTTTTTTTTTTTTGGTAGGTTGTGCTTTCTCAGCCACTGATAATTCCTGTTGCTCTTTGGCTGACCTTCTACCATTGCTCAGTTGCTTTCCTGAGATACCAAAATTGGACCTGGTTCTACAGTTGAGTCACCAGTACTGAGTAAACCAAAGGAATTGTGTATTACTATAGTATAATAGATACTTCATTTTTTGCAATCTGAGATGATGTTCCTTTTTTTTTTGTTTTTTTCCTAAGGATGATGGTCATTTTTAATTTGCTCTCAGAGCGTGATCAGCTCTAGGATGTTGTGTTTTCTGCAGTGCACCCTCTAACCAATGTCCCCTACTCTGTACTTGGGTAATTGCTTTCCTGTGTATAATTTTTCACTTACTAAATTGCAGTTGGCTTTGTTTTTCTAAAAAGTATCTCAAATTTGTAGAGTTCTTTTCTATTCTTCTCTTGTGCACCAGTGTGTTTTCACTCTCCTTGTGCTGGAGTTGCTACCTCTATCCAATCAGAGAGTCAAGAGTTGTACTCACCTAAAGTGTCCTGTGAGGGTAGGGAGCATGTGGGCACCTTGCACGTGTCTGGAAGACTATAAAGCAACCAAGTTTTGAAGGAAGAGGTCTGGTTAGCTTTGTGCAAGCAAAGAAATTTTGTGCAGATACCAACACAGAAAGGTCAGCTTCAACAGGACAAATTTAATCACCCTCCTTTACCATGCTGTGGAAACCAAAATATAACAAGTGTTTGCCCCCATCCTCTGAGTGAAACCATCAAGGCCTTGGGCCATTACGTTCTCTGAGGTGGAACTAAACTGCTCAACAAGTCCCATATTGGGAGCTGGGTGTCGTTTCGAGCCATGAGCTTCACCAGTAATACCAAAGAGGGTTCAGTGTGGCTAAGGAAATAGTCAAATGCAAATTGACTCAGAGTCTTATCAAAGGAAGAATGTGATGCTCATCCAGCATCATGGCTTGCAAAGCATAGGTTATACATTCTTCTGCCTCCATATGTTGTTACTGAAAAAAACTAAAAACCACATTCAATATTTCTCTGGAGAACTGCTGGTCTTAATGCAGTTCATCATTTTTACAGAAGGCCATGCCAGGAGAGTTGTCTACATCTGCCTCATGACATTCTGCAGATCACAAACCATTGAAGATCAGTCAATTTCCCTCCAAGGAGCTCAGAGGCATGATCTGATACTTCAGTCTTTCAAAAATAAAATAGTATGTGCTAATGTGAGAGTCAGAGACACCACATGGTAGCAGTGCCCAAAGGCACCTGCAGTTTGCAGGGGTGTATTGTGTTCAGAAATCCCACAGACAGTGCACCACACTGTAGAGATTTTGTCAATCCAATCCAGAGAAAGCTGTGACATTAGAGCCATTGGCAGCAGTTTGTAAGTAAGCGTAGGGTTTGTGTATCTCTGCAGAGAGTTTGTCCACATAAGGACTTTCCCTAATAGTCAGAGCTCATTTGCTGTCATCTTGACAGTAGAATTGCTGTGTTTGAGAAACACATAGTACCCAGCAGGATGTGAGCAGGGACGTCACAGGCAACTGCAGAAGAAGGTTGCTTGTCTGTTAGAAGTCAATAATTTCTCAAAAGAATTTTGCACTGCATTGATTTCAGCAGAAAGAATAAAAATGATTCACCATTATAGTTTTTTTCCTTTTAAGATGGGGTTTTGGTATAGTTTTTAAATGC
Source organism: Dendrocincla tyrannina (assembly GCA_035047865.1). NCBI lineage: Eukaryota > Metazoa > Chordata > Aves > Passeriformes > Dendrocolaptidae > Dendrocincla > Dendrocincla tyrannina. The sequence goes on from JAWWMP010000116.1 coordinate 59,472,447, forward strand.
TGTGTGCTCGTTAGGCAAATTAAAATTGAAATATTTTGTTAAAACAAAATTACTGATAAGCTTAGGGGTTTGGGTTTTTGTGGGTTTTTTTGGTTTTTTTTTTTTTTTTTTTAATTTTGATTTTTTGAAATTTCTTCAGATCTCTGGTCAGACTTGTATTCTGATTTTGTGGCAATCTTTGTGCAACAGGAAATTTATTTATTATCTATCCTTGAACTGACCAGCTGATCAAGCTTTGTTCTTTGTTTGCCTATAAAACTTAACCTAATATATTTCAGTGCTTTTTTAAAAAATTGCATACATTTCGTTTCTGTGAGGTAGAATTTTGATATGATCCTACTGTTTGTTTCTGGTATGGTTGGTTTTTTTATATTTCCAAAGCTCACAAAGCTATCTATTTGGGAATTCTTTATTATAATTTTAAAATTACTTCGAAGTAAAAGAAGAAAAATAATGTTATCATATCATGTATTGACTTCATTTGAATCGTGGCATGAGTGAATCAGATATAACAATGTGATCCTGTTAAAATGTTTAGTGAAGTACCAGAACCTAAGGAAGCACAGAGGCTTTTGATGTGATTCTGCTGTCTTTGGCAATGGTTGTGTTGTGGAGATAGCACTTCCCACTGTGCAAGTAATATATACAAGCCAGATTTTTTAAATAAAATAGTGACATCTCTGGTTCAAGACTTGTTATTCCATTTTTCCAGAGCTGATAAACCTGTGCTTCTTGAGCTGGCGAGAGTTCAGAACTGAATTTTCAAGAAAGTTTTATCTTTCAAAAAAAGAACCAAACTAATGCGATTGTCTCGAGTTTCCTTGTAGAGGGACAATTTTTTCAAAAAACATGCAGTTTTATCCTGAGCACAGAACTGAGCACTCAGTGTCTTCCCATTCTTTCTTTGTAGACCTTCTTTTCCCTTAGAATCTATTTTAGGCGTTTCAATGCACACTTCCCACCCCGTGACAGCAAAGGAGTCTTTATGTGGTATAGGCTAGAACAGACTGCAGTGTAGGAGGATGGTGGATTACTATAGCTTCATATTGCAAGAAAGTTTAGCAAGTGCTTTAAAAAGCCAAACTAAAAAATAACATCAATAAAGTCATGACCAAAAAGTGCTAGAAATATAAATCTTAGGTTTATTTTATTCTAAGAGCATGTCTAAGTGGAGAGAAAAGGACTGCGGATGAGTGGAAGAGCGCACTATTACAATAGTCACAAAGAAGGTCAGCTCAAATGAGTGATTGCCTGACTGGCTCACAGTCCATTACATTAATAGCATTATTGATTCATCTTTAACTAAATCTCCTTTTGCTCTTCTTTTTTTTATTATTATTTTAAAATATTTTTACAGTTTGATGAGTTAATGTAAGTAACAGACAGCACAGAGAAGAAAGGATTCTGATATTATGACTGTTGTGAATTTCAGAGTTCTAGGAAGGTCTTAAAGGTTTGAGAGGGATGTAATCCTTTCATCTCCTTGGTATGATCCAGCCAATTGTTAATACAGGTTAAGTAACATCCCCAGTCACCCACACAGTCTCCGGTAACTGCTGGTTTGTCTGTGAATGAACAACTTCTACTGAAAATGTTCAGTTTGGGGCCCCTCACTACAAGACAGGCATTGAGGTGCTGGAGCATGTCTACAGAAGGACAGTGGAGATGGTGAAGGGTCTGGAGCACAAATCTTATAAGGAGCAGCTGAGGGAATTTGGGTTATTTAACCTGGAGAAAAGAAGTCTCAGAGGGAACCTTTATTGCTCTCTACAACTACCTGAAAGGAGGTTGTAATGAGGTGGAGGTCAACCTCTTCCCCCAGGTAACGAGTGATAGGACAAGAGGAAATGGCCTCAAGTGCCAGGGGAGGTTTAGATTGGATATAAGGAAAAATGTCTTCACTGGAAGGGTTGTCAAGCACTGGGACAGGCTGCCCAAGGAAGTGGTTGTGTCACCATCCCTGGAAGTATTTACAAGATGTGTGGATGTGGCACTTGAGGACACGGTTTAGTGGTGGGTTAATGGTTGAGCTCAATGATCTTAGAGGTCTTTTCCAACCTTAATGATTCTGTGAAAGAGTAAGAAAAGTGACAATGCCTTTGCCATTCAGTAGATGGTGCTCTTCCCTTCTGAAGTTACGGCTCATGCTGCTGATGCATTTGGCGACATGCTTCAGAAGTTAGTTAAGCCTACAGTTCTTCTATCTCTTATGCAGCAACTGATGTCATGTGTTTTGTCAAGACAGTTAACCCCTCTGAGTGGGCCAGGTCAGATTTTATCTTGTTTACTTCATTTATCTGAAATATCCCACCTTCTCACCTGACAAGGGCTAGTTAACAGTATATGAGGCTTGGGTCTACTGACATTTTAATGTCAGTCCCCCAAGAAAAAAACAGTACATGCCTTGTACATGGAATTGGTGTCTCTCCAGAAGTGGACCTGTTTTTCCATTGGGGTGCAGCATTGTTCTGAAATCTCTCCCACTCAGGCACCAACAGACTTTTCTCAGCTATCTGGCTTTACAAGACTTACATCTACATTGGTGGACTCCAAAGGGTCCAAAGGGTGAATGCACATGTCCTGGCACACACCTTATTTAACCTTATTCCTGACCTGTGCTAGAGCAAGAACTGAGCATGCTCCAGCCTCCACTGTTCCTCCCATGTCCTTGATTTGGATTTTGTAGAAATGCTGAAGGCATGAATCTCCTGTGCAGTCTGGAGACAACCCAAGTGATGATGTTTAAAGCATCAGAAAAGTTGCAACTGAAACACAAAGCTGGAAGATTAACATCAAGGTTAAGAATGTTTCTGGAAATGCTAATTGGGCTTCCTGATAGCACCTGACGGACAGGGTGGATTCCTAGAAGACTTTATTGAAAAGACAGAGAGATATTTAATTCTTGTGGAGGAAGAGTTGCTTGTTATATTGTAAGCTTACTTAATTTTGGAACACATTTCAGGGCAGATGAAGCAGAGGATGAATGTGAAAAGCCATCATGGATTTGCCAATCATAAATCTTGCCTGAGCAGTCCAATTTCCTTGCAGATGAGGTGAGAGCGTGGCAGTGTTTGGTCAAAGGTTGGACTCGACGATCTTGGAGGTTTTTTCCAACCTTTATGATTCTATGAGAGCACTGAATGTAATTTACTTTGGCAAGATTTTCAACTCTGTCTGCCACAATGGCCTTGCATTCAAGTTAGGCTATGAATAACTGAATGGGCAGGCAACTGAGCAAAAAAGTAGTTGAACAATTGTGCTCAAATGGTAGCAGGTGACAGGTTGCACTTTACATAGAGGCAAGTTACTAGAGGAAAATTGCGGAAGTTTATCCTGTGACCTGTCCTGTTTATCAGCTTTGTCACCTGGAATAGATGAATATATGCACTCTCATAAAATCTGCAGATGAACTCAGATTGGGGGCACCATCAATACCCACAAGGGGAGGGCTGCCACTCAGGGACACCTCCCTAGACAGGGAGGAGGAATGGACTGACAGGAACATTAGGAAATAAATAAAGGACAAATGCAAAGTCCTGCACCTGGAAAGGAAGAGTCCTTGGCAATGGTGTAGGCCAAGGACAGACTGGTTGGGGAGCAGTTCTAAGGGGAAGACCCTGGGGTCATTATGCAGTGAGCTCATCACAAGTCAGCAGTATGCCCTGTCAGGAAATGAGGCTAAGAGAAGAAATAAGCTCTCTCTACTCAGCACTTACTGAACCACCTCAAGATGCAGTGTCTAGTTTTGGACTTGTGATGACAAGAAAGTGGATTAAGTTTAGAGGTGGGGACCCATAAATGTTCGTGTTGTGTGACGTGGAAAAGTTTAGGGATGGGGCTGGTTAAGGTTGAGGAAGAGATGGCTTTTGAGGTGGACCCAACAGCAGCCCTTCCTAGCATGTATGGGCAGTGGGTGAGAGGAGGGGTCCAGGCTGTTCTCAATGGTGTATGGCAAGAGCTTAAGAGAACATGGGCATATTTGGAAACAGTTTTCACCATGAGGACAGTCATGCAGGAGTGCAGGTGGCTCAGAGAGGTTGGACCAAAGACCTTCTGCAGTCTCTTCTAGCCCTAATTTTCATGGGACACTTCAGATGAGCAAAAACACTGGTGGCTCTTTACTTTAAAAAAAAAAATGTCTACACCCTGTAATAAGGAAGGTATTACACACATTCAAATTATAACTAAAGTTTCTGAAGCGTGGAGAATCAAGTCTGATTTTAAAAAATCCTGTCAGTTTATCATAGATTAATACAATCTTGGTTTTGGCAGACTAAAGGATACTTTCCCATTACACATAATGATGCACAACCATAAGGAGACATACTGTGTGTTTTAACAGTATTGCTAGTAAATTAAACTGGTGCTCATGCTTGTAAAAATTCAAAATATATTAGGTTTACTTGATTTAAAGTAACTAAGAAAGAACATCTCTTTTTACCTTCTCTCTGAATTTCCCATTTTTCTACTGATTTCTCTGTAGAAGTCTACGGACTTTCTGCTAGTGGCATTTATACCCACCTGGACCTGCACAAATGTTCCTGATGTATGCTTTTCTTCTCTCACAATCTCTTTGGGGTTTGCAGAACAACCCAAGAGCTGGCCCTTCCAGGCTGCACTGCAGGAAACAAGCCAGAAAGTCTATGACAATAATTTCTGAGCAATTGCCTTGCAAAAGTAATGATGCAATCAGATGTTTGAACTCTTCTGTCTTTGACACACTGCACAACTCTGCAATAGAGAAAAATCATGCTGAAGGTGGGGTGTCTTCATCACTGCTACTGATGAAACAATAGATATTGGAACTATCCTGTCTCAGTCTCTAAAGACTTATTTGCACTTATCACACCCTACAGACTACAGACAGAGGACTCACCTTTTTTGTAGGTTAGCACACTGAGTAAAAAGGCCACTGTGCAAAAAAGAGGTGTGAATCTAGTTCATATTGGGACTAAACAAGAAGCTGCCATGGATGCTGCAGTTCAGACTCTGGGGCTGGATGCAGTCTGGGTTTCATCTTCTGAATGAGTAAGGATCCAGAGAGTGCTTGAAGCAGCAAACATATCTTTTTCCAAGCTGGTTTCCTCATTCTATTCAGAGGTGAACATTGGATACAGTTCATAGTCTGGTAAAAATAGTAAAAGTAGTCATCAAAATCAATATTCATTATGAGCTATTTCAGAATCAAGACAAAATGCGGAGTTGATTTTCAAATGATTCCTTAAATTAATCAGTTTTTATTTTGATTTTCCCTTTGTCTCTTATTTGACATGTGCTCTATCACTCTTTACTAGTTGCATTTAACTGAATAGGATTTTTAGAAGCTCTGAATAGTCTTTGTAGTATGGGAAAATATTCTACTGTGAACAAGAGGAAAGCAGGCAGCACTAATTACCTCCAGAACAGAAGAACTCTATGTCAAAGAAATCTAAGCCTTGAAATATATTTTCCTGTCAAAGCTTGGCTTATTAATATGCTTATCAGTCATGTAAATATTCCAAGTATGTGTCATATAATACAAATCGGAATGTGTCAGTGTCATGTGGATGAAATATACAATCCTGTTTTTTCTTCTTTTAATTAAGAGCCTTTTCAGAATGGTATTTATGCTGCTGTGTGGTTGTTGCTCTCTCTCCTGCCAAGCCAGCAGGTGGGGGTGGGCTCCCTGCACACTATGAGGTTCTGGTCTTTCCAGCAGGAAAACTCAAGCACCCAATAATTTTTTTGATCCTGAGCTTGAAGCTCAGTAAATGCTGATGTTCATCTGTGTTGTCAAAAAAACCTTGACATTAAAATGATTTCCCTTCTTTTTCTTCCCCTCCCTTGTCTTTTCATGTAAATGTTCAAAAATCAGACACCATAAACCATCTCAGAAGACTGGTCATTTGGAATAACAATTTTCTTAATGTGCATACTTCTACCAGATGGATGCCCCCTCAGGCAGAGCTTTTGCTGTGGGCTGCACTGGGACCGCCTACATGATCCCTGCAGCAAATCAGGAACATGTGTCTGGCCCACAGGGCTCTGATTTTCATCTCCTACTTCCCTCCCTTCCCCAGACAGGGAGGGTTGATGCAGGTGAAGGATGCACCTGGCTAGGCAAGCTGTCCTGTCCCTGGATGGGCAGGTATGCATATGTCCACCACACCTCCCATGCACACGGCAGGGGTTGATGCCTTGAAGACCTTAGCAACAGGGAGGGTTCTTGAACATCTGGAAGTAAGTGTTCCCCCTTGGTTCTCTTTTGCTACCAGGACCTCCACAGGCACACCCTGAACTGCACAGGAAGCCTTCTCCTCCACCACGTAGAGAAGAGAAACCAGCCAGGCTCCCACCACCATCAGAAAGCTTTGGGTGGGTGAAAAGCACCGATTCTTTTTTGAGGACTGAAGAAAATGAGCACGTCTGCTTGGTGTTTTTTTAAAAGACTGTAACATGCTTAATAATTTTTCTTTTAATGTTGTCTCTTTGCCAGCCCCCATATGTAATGTCTGTGTAAATGGTCTATGTTTTGGCACCTCGTCGGTTTGTATAAAAAGGAGGGAAGTTTTGCCTGGTGCCACCAAGACTATCCCAACTGGTCTTGCAGCAGTAGGTCAGCAAATGCATCTGGCAAAGGTGCCACACAGGCAATGCAGGTGGGCGTAGAGTAAGTGATGTCTGTCCCAGAGGACAGAGAGCAGAAGTTGCAGCATATTGCCCCAAAAGCCTCCTGCTCCTGGAGTGCTCCTTGGACTTGGAGAGTGAACAGAAGAATATTTTGCAGAAGAATAAAAAAAGGGAAAATGTGCTTTTCTTACCTGTTCTCATGACATCCTTGAAAGTAATCACAGTGGTGTTGGATCAAGGGTTGGACTTGATGATCTCAGAGGTCTCTTCCAGCCCAGTTGATTCTATGATTCTATGAAAGCTATCTAACAAGCACTGTTCAAAATTGCTTGAAATTACCCAAACTGCAGGTACTTCACATTTTGCATAAATTTAGTAGTAAGTTGACTAAAGCCATGCTCATATGAACAGATGTAGTTTAGTCTCCTCTCTTCTTCTGATTTCTTACAGCAAAGGAGTAGTCAATATCGAAAATACTGTGGCCATTTTTTAAAACAAAAATGCATGGACCTAGAGCACCTTTTTCCAACTTACATTCTCTCTCCAAATTTATATAATTTTGACAATGGGAAACAATTTATTTCTATGTTGAAAGAAGGCAGCATGTTAGTTTGGGCCTACATTTCTGTAAACACGTGACTTGCAGCTCCTTGGTTTTAGCCTCCATACTCCAGCTAAAGCAGTCCTAGTGCAAAGGCTGGTGAAGTCCATCTCTCTGTGCAAGGTTTCGAACCCAAAGCAGACTAATTGGTTGCCCTGACAACTTATTTCTGGCTGAGGGCTTTATTTGTCTTTCTTTTTGTTACAGTTACTCACCAAAACATATATATACTCCTTGCTCTACCTGCTGTCTGAACAGGTATCATTTCCTGTCAAGGGCAGTGTCTACAATGAGAGTATAAGGGCCTCATATTTTTAATTAAACAGTATTTAAAAAGATGTTAACAGCCATGAAATCCAGATGTTACAACAACAATAGGCATTTGTTGATTATGGTCACTTCTGTGGTCCACCTCACTGATGTACTTTTTAATGTTTTAGGTGGCAATCATTAAAAAGCTAAGACAGCAGTTATTTAAAATGCAAAAAAAAAGTTCTTTTTTTGATTTAAGTAAACTCTAGTCTAGTAATTTATAAAGGCTCATGTAGGAGAACTGCTTTTCTATCAGTCCTGGTTATAAATATGCCATTTGCAGACTATTTGAAGTTGAAATCTTCTCCTGATAGCCAGGCTTTCAAGACAAAGCAGCATCATCATTACTATTATTTTCAGCTAGATAATTTAGTTACAAGGAACATATTCATAGATGCACTTCCCTCCTAAATTCCTGAGTTCTCAGTAGAATGTGAATCTGGCTGAACATTTTGCTTGAATCAAGAGATTGACACACCCATACTGTGTATTTTTCACACTTGTCTTTCACATCTTAGCCTTCAGTAGTCCAGCCCTACTTTCTCTGAATTTCCTAAATATGTACAGGAGGAAATCCCTTCTTTCACACTTAGTCTAAACACTGTCAGTGTGGGTCAGGATCCTGGACTGTTTCTTTTATTTATGTTAAACGTTCACCTAACGGAGAACAGTAACTTGATTGGGAGGTGAAAGTGGGGAATATTCTGCCAGCAGCATTCAAATCTCAGCAACCAAGAAACCTGAGCCCTGAGGTGAGTAATCCCAGATGGTGGTTAAATTGGTCATGTGTCCCAGCCAGGACATGGAATGTGACCCTACTGCTTCCCCCGCCAGCCTGTGCACAGAGAGCAGGAGGGGATCCCACTGAACACTGGGCTAAGCGATCACTGCACCACAGTGAGTCAGGAGATGCTCTCAGGTGCTGCTTTGCTGTCCTTGCCACACAAGGCACACTAAATTTTTTCATCCCTTGGGCTGTTTCAACCTTTAATTACCCCAAGTAATAGGAAGCAGAGAGTATTTAGAATATTAGAAAAAAGATTTCTGAGTGTGGGTTATTGAGCAGCTGTAAAGAGCAGTGGCCCTTAGGAGCAACAAAGTGCCTTGAGTCTCTATAACTTTACATCTTTATTGATTAATGTCTTAATTTTTGTAATCAATAAAGTAACTGAGCTGAGCAAGTTTGCTCTTCAAGGTTTTTATTTCTAATTAGGATTAATGAATAGTCAAGGGAACGAGACAGACCCATCATTGACTGAGCCATATAACATGATTCTAAATAAATAGGCTACTGGTTACCTCTGGAAAAGGAGTCAGCAGCATGTCACTCACAGATGGTGTTACACTGACAGGTGAGAGCGACAGGTTTGTTATGCAATATATAATACTACAAATGTTTCTTAAGGCACTGTCAGAGTAGAAGTCGAAGTTTGTGTAATGTTGTATTTCCTTGGAATTCAGAGTGAAAAAACTTTGCAACCATTTAAGTTCACAATTTGAAACCTAGCAATATAGGCTTTGGTCAAGGACACAAAACTTTTCCACAGGAAGGTACATGTACACCATTTCAGAATATTCCAGAGAAGCTTTATTCTTGTGACTAGTTTGGATGATAGAATGCTTTTGAAGTCAGATTGTTCCATTTGTTGTTTGGTTTTGGAGGTTTCAGGGTTTTTTTTAATACCCTTTGGCTTGATGCACTTCTTGGAGAATCCAGACCCATATCCTACCAAGTTAAACTGCTGATCCTTCAGAAAAAGAAAATGGTATAAAAAGCTGTCAAGAGAACAGGATAGATGTGTGCTATCTGGAATTCCCACAGATTTTAATGTTATGCCAATCCTGAGGCACTGATTTAAGAGGAAAAAAAAATCCCATTGATGTCAAAATGATTTTCTTAGTAAGGTCTACTCTGACTACATTTTCAAATCTATGAAATACGCATAATGGTCAAAAAGGGGAGGGGGAAAAGCACAACAAAAGAGCCCACCCAGCTTCAAAGACCGTGAAGTGATAATCAGTTATACACTCCTCACTCAAACAAAATCCATGCAGGGTTTCATGCAAAGATGTCCTTAACTCTGCTCTCTCATGACAAATTTCTAAACCAGAGGGACTGGGGCAAGAATTAGAGAGGGACACAGGTGATGGGCCAGGAGGCCAAAGGAGTTACATGCTCATCATTGGTGACTAGATTGCAACATCCCTGGTGCTCCCAGAGTATTCAATACATGTCATGATACAATTTAAAAACTGTATCTCATTGCAGCAAAGATGAAGGCTTGTGAGGCAAGAAACTCTCTTCAGTAGATGTTGGAGTTACTTACTTTTCACATTCTCAAGCAGTATTTGTTTTGATCTTTAGTGTACAATTCTGCATTAGAAAACAGTGGAGTTCACAATGAATTGTTGACCATTAGCAGCATGGGAGTTTAGGCACAAGTTCTACTTGCATTTCTTATTGAGTACAACTGTTACTTGATGCAGTGTTTTAAATGAAATACTGGAAACCTCCGTGGATCACACAGGTTTTGCATAGAGAGTCTAAAGACTCTTCATTTTATTGTCACAGAGACATATTTTTCATGGGTTTTGGGTGGGTTTTTTCGTTTGTTTTTGTGGTTTTGTTTGTTTGGTTTGGGTTTGTGTGGGTTTTTTTGCATGGTGTTTTTTTGTTATTGTGGGTTTTTTTGGTTGGTTGTTTTTTTTTTTTTTGTTTTGGTTTTTTTTTTTTTTTTTTTTTTTTTTTGTGAGACTGTAATACATTTCTGTGTTTTAATGATCCCTGAAGAGATCTTTTGGGTTTGCATCCTACTATATTCATTCTCCATCTTCCTTCTTCTCTGCATATGTTGCTTGTTACTCTTTGCTGTCGCTGCTGGTTCTGGTAAGGAGATTTTGGAAGGGCACCTCTATATTGTCTTCTACTGCAGATAAAAGGATAGAGGAAATATAAATGAACACAAAGAAAGGGTTACAATGAAATCCTCAGATTGGAAGCGAAAATGCAAATAAAGTAAGAAGAGGGGAAAAAAAATCTCTTTCTCAGGTGGAGGAGTCTTAGTAAAATAGACCATAACATTTTAAGCTACCACATGGTATTTTAAGCTAAGTGTGTCTATTTTAAGATGTCTCACCCCGAAAGCATTGACAGAACACTCATTCCTTAGCACCTAAATGTCACTCCTACTATTCAGCTACAGGCATTTAAAGCTGACAATATAAGTTTCCACTGCATGTTATCATTAACAAAACCAAGACCTGGGTGCATACATCACTCAAGGCTATGAGATACCAACATGATAGAGCCATGAAAAGAGTTACTAAAGCTAAAGAACAGCATCTTCACAAGACTATAAAGACAGGAACCAGCCATCTATAACCATCACCTTGAAACTAGATTTCTAAGCATCAAAGCTAGGAAGCGCTGCTATGAATTCCTGGACAATAGAGAGGGTTAAAACTCAAATTCCACTTACAGATGGCACTTGAATACTTTGAGGGAGGCATTGCACAGTAGTAGCAGGAGCTATATCCCGTGGTCCTGGAAAATCCTAGTCTGCTATGCACTGTGGAGAAGGGGAGATCTGACTTCAATGGACATGACACATACACAACAAATTCCTGCCCATTCTTTATTCCTTCCTCCTTATCTTTCCTTTTTCTCCATTTGATTTCAGCCCAGTCTGACCTTTCATCACTTTTTAGCCCTTCTTTTCTTCTCTATGAGGCAAGAATATGCCTGGATCGAGGAAAGTGAGAAAGTGGACAACAAATAAAGAGATGGAAAGATGAAGAAGAGACTTAATGAAAGTGATCAGGGGCTGTATCTCAGTGTCATTGCTTTTTTGTGTTTCAATCTACAAATTTTGGCATTCATTTTTTTATTATTATTTTTCAGTCTCAAAAGGTTACCAAGAAACTTTGGGAACAACTACCTTTTTTACTTTGACTCCCTCCCCATTAAAAAAAAAAAAAAAAGGAAAGAAAAAAACCCCCTGAGTTTACATGGCAGAAGTTTACCTGGAAAAGTCCCTAATCCCTTCCTGTCACTGAAGACTTTTTTCTCCTTCAAAATAGACTTTTTGTCCTGCAAACACTTGCTAAAAATTACCTGTGAAGAATGGTCACAGAAGTGTCTTCATGACAAATATCTTCTCCTCCAGCTTTGTCTGTAAATGCAGTTCCTCATTGTAGCTACCTTCATGTGTTGGAGCCTGTAGTCCTCCACTGGGAGACTGCAGAGCAACTGGAAGCAGGGGTGAGAAAGGCAGTATCTGATGATTTCACAGACTTCACTTATAATTTCTTAGACAAAAATTTTTCTATGAGGAAGTCAATACAATATCCTCTATCACACTTCAGTCCGTCAAAAACTCTTGATTTGCCTTTGCACACCAGCAGTAGGTCCTATTTATGGATTTGTTGGTGCACTATGTATGGATGCCTGGCACAGTGACATGCCCCAGAGTGCCCGGGAAGTGCCGACCGATGAGGCATTCAGCTGCACGGCTGCACCGGCACTTTGCTCTCTCTGTTCTTTCTTTCCTGGGTGGCAAGGAGCCATGCCCTACCACAAAGCCTTCATTGTTGAAACATAAAGAACAAAACGTGCATGTTTAGCCTGATCAGTACTGGAACAAATGGCTTGTACTTATCAGATTGCAAGGTCTTTTCTGGGAACTGAAATTTGGAGTCCTCAGCAACCTGAGCGAAAAAAAGCCTCAAAGTAAAAAGCAACAGTCAGGCAAGTCAAAATACAGTGAGATATCTCCACCTTTGAGTCATGATGTTTTATGAGTTGCTCATTCTTGTAACTAAGTATTACAGAGCTATTGTGACATGCATCCAGAGATCCAGACCAGAGGAAAACAACATTCTTACCTTCAAATACTTACCTAAAACCATGTTCCTGTTAGGAAGGCAGATATGAACTAAAAAATTAAGAATTGCAGTCTGGTACAACACTACTCCAAAGTCCTCTCTTGCACTATTTCATCCCTGAGAAGTTACCAAAAAGCCATTTGTGGTTAGTTATTTCCCAGGAAGTTTCTTCCCCTCAGAGCCCTTTGGCATGTGTCATCAGCACATCATAACGCTGATGACACATGCTTCAAGTTAAAATGCCCTAACACGTCAAACTGTGTCACAGATAAAAATCAAATATATGTTAGCCATGTAAATTGTTGTCCCTTACTTAAATTTCACCTGACAGGGAATGACCAGCACATGTATTAATCCTGAACCTAACCAGTCTTGAAATACAGCACTTAAGGATCACCTGATGCAATTGCTGGGATCTATGGTTCAGTCACCTTGGCAGTCTCCTTCAGTCTTGTATTATTTCCAGGCCTCCTTGAACAGCCATTTGATTGTTACTAACCATCTTCTGCATCTTTAAGTAAGCTTCTACATGTTTTGTCCCCCTGAATTTTAATAATACTGAGTTTGGTGCCAAAGAGCCCTCACAGACAGAGACAAGTCAAGTATGTTCCTTTTGGAGCTTCAAAAATAATCTGTTTATACCCAGAGCCTGTCCAAATAACATTTTGTTCTTCTGGGAGTATAGTTTATTTAGTGTAACAAGTTTCCAAAGTGAGTGGAGTCAAGATTTCATAGCCTTCCTCCACCTTTATGTTTAGTGTTCTTTGGGCTTGTCTCCTTAGGGCTTCCTCCCTCCCTTCCTTCCTTCCTCCCTCCAGAAATGGCTTTTTCTGAGTCATTCACCCAGCCCTAACCTTGGCTTTTCTCTCTTCAGGTAAACCAAAAGATCCTAAATGCCTGGTTCTGGTTTAGCTGCGAGTGACAGCAGATTTACTTTTCGTACTGCACCCTAAACAACACTCCAATTTTTTAATACAAACAGGTCACTGCATTTGGAATGCATATTTTGCTATTATCTGTAGTGTTTACAGAAAAACATTTCAGTAAATGCCTCTATTTTTACTCTCCATCTGAGATAAGAAATAAGTAAAATAAACTGAAAAGTATTGTCTGTTATTATTTTTATTTTATATTCTTTTTCTTATTGCTAATTCACTTTAGCAATAATTCTGTAAATTTTTTACAGTGCAATTCACAGCCTCCCTTCAAGCATGTGGAAAATGCTGTGTTTGGATATTTAGGGCATAATCACAGTTTCCACTGAAATACACATGAAGAGTGTCATGCTCCTGGCTTCCTAATGACTGGGTTAGGTCCCAGGGGCAGCAACTCTTCTGGCTGTGATGTCTGAAACACACCTTACCTTTTTTATCATTCCCTCAAAAAAATGTTCTTTACTAAAATGTTCTTACTAACTGGTTCCCTTTTGTTAGTTCCACAAATAGAACTAAGGGAAGAGATTAAAGCTGACAGACACGGTTTTGTTTGGAGATCTTCTCATTCCCAGCAGCTGGACAACTGGAAAATGAGATTTGTGAGCAGATAGCCATCCTGTCTAGTACAGTCTGAAAGTATTACTATTGATTTTTATAGTATTTTGTAACATGTATGTATGTCTTGGTCAGACAGAATGAGGTACAGCATTAAAAGGTGCTTTGTGCATGTTTGCAGATGTGTTTAGAAATACCAAAGAATACAAATCTGATCAAATGTATTTCCATGATTCCCTTCTTTCTTCTCCATCTTTTTCTCTAAAGCTCTTGTTCTGTGAGTCACACTGGTGAAGCAGCATCAGTGATTCAAAATAGTTGTTATCAGTTTGTAGAAGATACAAAGGAAATGTCATTTTGCATCTGCAGCTTAGTTCTTAATTGTTTTTCTAAATGTGTGAAAGATATATTTTATGTACTTATCAATCCTTCCCAGTCAAAAGGGGTAACTGGACAAAATAGGTGTTCCCATTCTGGTACTTTGGCAATGCTTTCCTCATTGGCAGAGAAGTGCCAGGCCTGGAGGAAGCATTTAGGGAGGACTCACAGACCATGTAAGCCACTTGATTTGATGAAGGAGCCCTGTGCAGTAGGTGAGCACCCCTTCTGCTTTTAGCAGTACACTTACCTGCCTAGGATACAGAAGAAATAGGAAAAAACATATCTCAGCAGTGTGACCCAGACACACTGCCCAGTCCACAGGCTTTGTGTTGAAACAGATCCTAGCATGCTGCAGCCCTTGCCAGCACTCCAGTTTCCAGGAAAAAGAAGGAAGGAGTTGAGAGAGGAAATCAGGGATGACAGAGCTGTGCCATGGGGAGCTCCTCTCATCTCCATGTCCTTTCCACTGTCCCTTGACTGTACCCATGTGGGACATGAGGGCTGTGGGTAGCAGCCTGAAAACATTAAGATGGCGTATCTGGCATATTGATCCATCAAAATATTAGGGGGGAATGGTAGAGGCAGGGGGACTGGTTTTGGTAAATGTTAGAAAACTAGAAAGAAAATAGAAGTGTTTGAGCAGTTTGATGGAAGAGCCAGGAATGACAGTAAGAGCAGTATCTAGCAGTCAAGAAATTGCTGTAAAAAACCGTGACCTTAGTAGCAGTGTTTTCCTTTGAGAATTGAAGGAACAAGGAAAATTAGGATGGAAAAGCTGAGAAATGAAAAGAGCTGAATAAGCATGGGGAAGAAAGGAAGAAAAAAGCATGGAGGGATGAATCTTACTAAAATTATTGAGAAAAACACTGAAAAAATTGGGCATAGCTAGTCTATGTAAGACGTAACAAGCAATGATAAAGGGTCAAAATCAAGGTTTCTGTGCTCATTAAGGTAACATAGCCTGGTAATTTTGTGAAGATTCACAACTCCAGAAAAAAATTATATTTTCAGCTTCTGCTGACTGATATTCATTTATGTGTATTAAGGTCTCCCTTGACAAAAGCAGTTATTTCATTATCTGTGAGCCAGATGAGGTTAATGGTCTCTTTACAGCTGGAGGTAGTGGAGAAGGTGTTGAAAGAAACTAAGTGCACAGGAGGACAATGTTCAGGATGAGGCATGGCTTAAAGGGCAGGTGTTGAATGGAAGGAGATTCAGCAGTTCTCATATTCTAGACCCTTTTCCCATTTTTCCCTGGGCTTTTGTGCTCATCGTGCCACTATTGCCCATGGTAATATGTCTGGGGTAGGGAGTGTGTCTAACTTCTTCAGCTGCAGTGGAGAATTCTGCTCCCTACTAACCTGATTCATGTTTGAACCAGTAACCCAGAGCTGGGAGGCTACCTAGCTCATTAAAAATTCCCTGAGTGAGTTTTCTGACCCAGTTACAAAACAACAGAGAAAGCTTTTTAAGTTGTTTTTTGGAATTCATGTCATAAAATATTCAGGCAACATATGGATTATTTATTCACGTAGGGGATTTAAAAATGCTGCTTTATTTAGGAAAAATGTGTCTGATTTTCAGCACTGCCTTTGTTTTACAATTATTCAGGCAGCTACTAAAGGAGCAGGTGGAAGGGGAAAGGAGGAAACTGGGACAAGGTCTTAGGCATGACTACAGAGACCCAACAAATCCGGTTCTACTGCCAAACTGTTTTAATGAAAGAGCTGATTTTACTTTTAGTTGCCTGTGAAGGGCAAAAGGGCACAGTTATTATCTCAGCTATTTTATTTGTTTCTTTCTATATAAAGGACCTACCCCATTCTCCATGTATTTTGGATTAATCAGGAAAAATAATTGCTTCCGTATTTCCTTGTACAGCATGTCCTTCTTTTCAAAGTCAGACCCACAACAGATGTCACCTGGGACAGGTCCATTGAAGACACACCAGCCGTCCTGATTTCTGTACCAACGTCAGCTTTACTCCATGCTCTGTAGTGAAAATGAATACAGGCAGCTTCACCAAGACTACTGTTCTTGGCTTCAGGCTCTAGTTAGGAGCCCCCTCCTGTTACATTTGTGATATACATCAAATCCCTTTTGACGAAACCAAAGGTAAAAATAGAAAAGCAACGTTGTCTTTGCAGACAAGTCTCAAGCAGGCAACAGCCTCTCTCCATGACCTTCAGGAAGAGAAAGTTTGGGTTTTTAGGAAATCTGAGTAGAACTTGAAATCTTCCGCAGCTGTAAGGTCTCTTTTGTAGACCCAGAGTAAGAAACAGAAGGACAAGAAGCTGTAATTTCTATCCCTTCCAGCACTGGTTAATGAAGAACTAAAGTGGGACACAAGGAAACAGAGTATAGAGATACACACAGGACTTTTACACTCCCACAGGAAGGTCAGAAGCACAAAGGACAGAGGCTTAGGGAAGGGATGAACATGACAGAAGGAATTTGGGTCCTGTAAAGGGACCCTAAAAGTGATGCTGCCACTGTGGGACCCCCAGCCATGCCCCCTGCACCATCACAACCTCCCTGCACACTTTCCCCCTTCTCTCCCGGTATCAGGCCTGAGGTTTCTTCCATTCATTTCCCTCTGGGTAAGTCATGTTTGACCTTGGAAAAATTTCATTTCCAAAAATTCATTTCCAAAATTTTCAGCCCAGGAAAAGCAAAGGAGCTGTGCAGTGGACCAGAACGCAGCAGCTTCCCAGTCCGCAAAAAAAGTTGATGTCTCACACACTCATCTTGTAATTCAAAAATTCTCAAAACAGTCCAGCCGAGGTCATGCTATATCTTGGATAAACATCTATTGCTGCACCCATGGAAAAAACCCAAGTAAATCAGCTGTATCTTGCCAATCTTCTTAGTCAAGACAAGTAAAATAGTCTATGTAATTATAAATCCAATAGCCTGAAACTAATCCCAGGTAAAATACTCTATAACTGATCTGATAGTCAACTAATACAAAATCACATGGAAGTGGTATATTTATATTTAACGCTGAACAAAGTGCAATTATGAAAAAGTGGCTTGTTATCTGTTGATAATATTATGAGATTGATTGTAAAAGCTAGCTGTGGCTGTTGTAATAGACTCCACACTGTGCATGATGTAGTATGGCATGGCATTTTGATTAAGAGGCAGAGTGGATTAAAAACTTGCTGGCGGGTCTCAAGATGTAATGGAGAATTTTGTTTTAATGGTTACATTTCTAGTGGTTCCCACAGAGATCGATTTTTAGCATTATGCCATTTAAAACTCTTCAGTAACAACCTGGATAAATGTAGTCATTTGCAAATGTTAAAAGAAATAAAAGGGGTGCTGAACAGTTATGAAGAAAATGGGTCTCCGATACAGACCAATATGAACCTGTCAATGAATAATATGCAATTATTATTCATAATATGCAAGTAAACAATCTGTATTTTAGTGTGGTCTATAATGAAAATAAATCTCTAAAAAGACTGCAAGTCCTGAAGAGGACTGTAGTGGAGGCTGGAGGTCCTGGCACATCACCTGCTGAACATGAGCTTCAGAATGATGATAGCAAAATCACCTGCTGTCATCTCTGCTGTATCCTGATTATAGCAGCACAAAGCAAAAGAAACAGAGAGGTTTGTGTCATGCCCACAGGGAGGCTGCTGCTGAAATGTTTGTCTCATCTGATGCCTACAAATTCAAGGAAGATGCTGATGAAACTGGAGAAGATTCAGGAAGAGGCCATAGAAATTGCTGAGAGACTGAAAAACATTTTTCTTGAGAAAGAAAACAAGGGATTTATACTATTTAGTTTATTCAAAAGTATCTTGGCCAGTGAGTAGTTTACTTTTTAAACATGGGGAACAGAGATATGATAGTTAGTCCAAACAAATACAAAAGCTGGAAAATCAAGCTGGCCAAATATTGGGTATTTTTCACGTGCTTTCTTAGCCTTAGCAAAGTCTATGCATCTTTCACTTCCATCCCCTGTTTACCCTCTTCCTCTTCCACTCAGGCAAATTTAAAGTCTCTTTGGCATGTTTGTCCAGTTACAATTAGAGTTACTGGGCTGAGGCAGTGGGAAAATAGAAATCTCAAAGATATGACAAGTCCGTCAGTGTCCTAACAACAAGCAAATGGGCAGAGCATTGCATGGAATCATGCCCTTGTGCAGAGGAAGGCAGCTGTGATTATGTGTCATGGTGTCTAGCACAGATGCCAGCTAGCCAGTCAGTGCTCACACACACACACACACACACACTACCCAGTTAGTCACTTCATGCCGCATTTGGCTTATACTAGATTTTTCTAAAAGCCTGACCAGGAGAGTAACCAAAACTGAATCAGAGTAGTCCTATGGTTTGCGTATTATAGAAGATCAAGGTAGATATCTGTGGTAGCCTTTCTGGTCCCTCTGTGTCTGAATCCTTGTCCATTTGACTCATAAAAACTAAGACAGTGTAGAAAACAAAAAGAAAAATGTGTTAACCAGTCAGTTTGTCCAAGAGAAACAGCCATGTCAGAGAAAAAAAGGTGAGCCTAAAAGTTCCACTCCAGTTTAACAAATGCCACTGAGTCTGACTATTTCTCCAACAGGATGTCTCAGAGTTGTGTGAGAAGGCTACCAGGGAAGTCAGACAGGTGACCTTGGCAATGTATCACCCGTGGCAGACTTTATCTGTCCGAGGTAGAAATGGATGCTGTCCTGGCCCTCTGCTGCACCCACAGTACAGACAGCACAGAAAGCTCACCAGTATATCCTCCCCTCAGTGGCGCCTTGGACCTACATCCCAGTGCAGTCATGAGCTCTGTCAGTTGTTCCAATTTAAATGTAATTACCTGGGCTGGAAACTGCACCATTGCCTGCCATTTGGGCAATGGCTTGCAGGTGGGCAGCTGGGACCTTAACCATTGCACCTCTGACACCTCTGTGACAGTAGAGTCAGCACAAAGGTGGCTTGCTCTGGCCCATGCAGCCCTTTCCCTGCTTCCCCTACCACTATGCTGAGGCTGCCCTCACCCCAACACGGCTGCCTGCTGCCCCAGCTGAGGAGCAGCACAATGAAGACGCTTAGGGAGCACTTGCAGCTTGCTTGTTCTTCTGCTGGACCTGGGTCACCATGCAACTACAGAAGTGCCAGTGCCAGCACTAAAGAGTAGGTGATGCGAGGGCAGGAGCAAGGTGCTGGGGAACACTGAATGTAAAGCAGGCTTGAGCTAGTCACGAAACACCTGCACTGCAAAACTGGCAGCCAAATCCACAAGAAATGTGATTCACAGCACCCAGGCAGTGAGCCCAGGCTAACCTGCTGCTTCAGTGACGCTATTTGAGCTGCCTTGTTGACCACTAACTCAGGTATAACTACAGAAACTGCAGTCACACCTTTCAGTGTCGAAGGGGCATGTCCTGTCAGAGTCTCATGCTGTAAGCAAGCTATTTTTCCTAGCACATTTCATTTATCCTGAATATTTCACCTACATAACAGTTTCCACAGAAGGAAGGAAACACCTTGGGTGCTGGAGCTGTGGAATGAGCTAGCAAGAAGCTGGTCTTCTGGGTGCTCCTCAGCCTTCCTCCTACAGCCTTTGAGAGAGGCAAAGTGGCAGTTTGCACAGCCCCCTTTACCAGGAAACGGCATCCAGCACTTGCTCAGAATACACTGAGGGGTAATTCAAGGCTTTCTCTGACACATTTATTCCTATTTCCTTTTCAGATAAGCACTTAGTAAAAAGAGCAGGGACAGTTGTAGGTGCAGTGACAGACTGGCTTTACGTGTTGCTTTGATATTCAGGCTGATTACAGCCACCAAAAAACCTGGCTTTGAAGCAGTACGGTGCCTCATATATTTTCTGTATTAGAAGTTGAGAAATTACAGGTTTGAGTGGGCCTGTTCCACCTTTGATCTCCTGGGTTAAGCCATACCTAGGAATTTGAAGGTATCATCTTGATACCAAGGGATTCTAGGCAATGATGGGAAAAAACTGCACAATGCAGACATTGCTGCTTCTGAATTCAAGGTGGTACCTACACCCCCACACTTCGTAACCTAGTCTTACATGGCTCCATGAAAAAAAAAGCAGTGTACGCCCCAGCTGCTCAGACACCATCCCAGAAATGCAGTCCTGGAGAGGTTGGTGCTGGACTAGCCCTGTGCAGCAAGCTATTGGCCCAGGCTCAGACTAAGACATAAACTGTCCAGTTTTGCACAGTGTAGCACCACTGCTAATAAGGCAGCTCTTATCGCCAGCTCCTGAGCGAAAAACCAGCTGAGCCCTGGACAGCAGTAGGGTCATTTTATGTGACATATTTTATTGAATATATTTTTTCCTTATAATTGTACACAAATTGATAGGAATGAGGAACCTTGCAAAAAGTTGTCTATTGCACTTGAAACACAGGAATTTCACAGGGACCTGGTGGACATGACAGTTTCTCCAAGTCTGTGGGGCAACCAACTCAGCCCCACGAGCACAGGTACCTGCAGGCTGCTTGGACCTTTGAGATTAACCCCAGGTGCAGCCCAAATTCTCCCTCTTGGTGTCACACTGCAATGCCTTAGCTGTTCTACTGTTTCTGCAAAATCCCAGGGCCACAGTACAGTCAAGGCGTGCTTCAAAGGCTCATCAGCATATGACGTGGGGCCCAGCAAATGCCTTACATACAACTTACAGGTACTTCTGCTGCTGTCAGCTTCTCTCATGCTACCCCTCTGTCGACATCAAACCCAAGGGGCTACTGACTCTTCCTAAAGAAACTGCTGCTCAAAAGGCCTCATACCAGACTAGTAAGCATAAGATAAAGAGTCCAGTTTTTGTGCATGGAAAAGAAGATGTTCACAATGCTTGTTCCAGTGAAGAAAGTAAAAAGCTCTGGGGAATAGTGCAGGAGAGATTTCTAAACACTGGAAAAGCTTTTGATAGCAGTATACCTTCCTGAATCAACACAGTCAACCAATAGTGTTACAGAGTTAAATATCACACTAACTTCCCTCATATCTTCCTCCCTGCGGTCCTAACCTTTATTCTTCTATCTATGATACCTGCCTTCTGTGTTTCCTACCTTTTTTCTTTTTCTGAACCTGTTCTGCTTTCTCTGACCTATGCCCACATGTTCTCCAGCAGTAAATACCAGCTGCTCTTTAAAAGTCAGTGATGGATTGGGGATAGATATTCTGTGGTTGCTAAAAGGCACTAAATCCAACCCTTGGAGACTCACCAGTTTGATACCCCAGGGCTCTCTGGGCAAGCCTGTTGGCCAAGGAAAACTTGTCCGTGGAGGAGAAAAGGCTGTGGGTCTGCACCTTGCTCACAGCTGTCCTGGCACCAGGCTCTCTGTGAATTGCACAGAGCATAAGGCAGCACTCCAGAAGGCTCCACTTTACTCTGTGAGTCAGAAGGAAGTGAAGACGTCCTTTGAAAGCAGCCATCTTTAGCTGCACACAGCCCAAAGGACACATCTGCTTCTGCCCCAAGAGGTGTGTTAGTGAGGGATAGGACCAGAGGTCTCAGCTCTTTACCTAAGTTTGCATCTTATTAACAATGTGGCCTTGTGAAATTTCCTTAGCTCATGACAATGCTTGTAAGGGGCATCAGAATGGCTTTGGAGAAGAGCCTTTGACTGGGATTAAGCTGTACAGCATAAAGGAGTTACTTTTCACTTGGGCAGCATGGACAACACTGGTAGATATTCCACTAAGCAAGTCCTGTCAGCATTTAAGGATTCAGATACTCAATGGGGATTTATTATTTAGTCAAAAGCAGAGACAAAATTAGCAAGGATAAAACAGAATTTACAACAGCTATGTGTAAACCTCTATCAAACATGCTTTTTGCTCAGAGCTTAACCTACAAATATGCCATGTAGTTATCCTTTTTGTTGCAGAACAAGTGTGTGGTGTCTTTATAGTGGCAAGATCTAGTGTAAGAATAAAGTCTTTTCTGCATTAATTTTCAGTCACACCAAAGCAAACATACAGAGATGTCTGTAACTGTGCTTTAAGAGAGGAACTACAAAAACTGCCAGGCATATATTTTTTCTACCCTCCCAGAAGCAATGAGTCAATCACAGCTGATTATATGTAGAAAGTCCCAGATAACCTTGTCAAAATTTCATTACAGACACTATGTAAAAATTGTGCAGAAATGCAGAAGTTCAGGTAGTGTATATAGAAATAATATTTTAAATGTTTAAAAACTGCTGGTAAATGCATTCCCCAGCCAGCATTCATTAGTATAAAATATGGATAAATTTCCTTGGCTATTACTATAACCTTTTGCTTTTATGTCTTCTTTTCCTCTAGCTGAAAATAACATCAGTGTCAGCAAAACTACTCTTCCCTTGCCATCCTAAGGGTTTGCAGTGATTGTGGTCCCTGAGACTTGGCATATGGTTACATGTGAGTGACGGTCCCCATGGGCTCCCCTGTCCCTCTGGGTGCTGCTCACCCACTCTTGCTGAGCTGTGGTGCCACAGCAACTCCCAGGCAGCTCTGACCCCTCCCATAATGAAGAGGGATGTGTGATGATATGTCATGGCAAAAATGGGATGGCATGGACTCAGATCATGTCTTCATCCACAGGGTGGAAAGCTGGGCAAGAAAAGGGGCTTCCTCCGGCAGTTTCCCAAATCGGGCAAGGAGAGAGCAAGCCCCTTGTCTGGCTGATCTGGAGTTGGGTTAGGAGGCTGCATGGGGGTTACCCTGGGCTGTAGACAAAGGCACTCAGAAACAGACTGCCTTGTAGGCTGCTTGGGTAATTTTTTTCTATTTTTGCTTTTCCTTGGTGCTAAGTACCATCCCTAAATAGCTTAATGAAGCAGAGTCCACAAACTTTAAACATTTAGCTGAAGAACATGCCAGCTTGACAAACTAATGGTGTATTAGCTGAATGAGTTATTTGGGTATCAAGGCATGTGGATGAATAGATTTATTACTGAGCAAGAATTTAGAAAATATGCTATTCATTATGTGCTGTTCATAGATATTTTTCCTAGCTTGCTATCTGCATAGAGGTGTATATATACTGTAGTTAGAAACTTATATATTTTTATATTTGTCCACATGCACATACATTTGGGAGAAAACAAAGGTGTGCAATTAGTTTTATGCATTCACTGCAGGTATTCTGCAACATCTTTTCTGTCGGGAAAGGCATGAGCGTTTGGCCTACATTTTTCTGTGCTTGGATAACCTAACCAAGAATGCTGTTCTTGAAGTGATGTATAAAATTTCTTGAGATATTTTTTTATCACAGAAAAATAACAACCAAACATTGCCTATATTTATTCTTTTGAAATGGGATGATGAAATTCAAAAAGTGGCAAAGATACTGTTTAATTACATAGTGAGTACTGAGATGTTAAAAATACAGCATCATCACAATAATAGCAATAGTAGTAGTAAAAAATAACAATAACGACAGCTATAATAATAGCTTTAATATATATTGTTGGGAGCCCTGGACATCCTGGAGGTTCCTTTCAGTGTGATGGATGGTATTATCTCACTACCAGGGGACAACATACCCTGTCATGTGGTTGCTCTCCAAGAAGGAGGGAGACAGTGATAGTCTGTTTTGTCAGGACTTCCTCCTGTGACTTTACTTTCAGGAAAAAATTATTTGCATCTTCTATAGTTTCCAGTTAATCTCAGTGGATTTTTGACAAGCCATGAGATTCATACTTTACATTGTCCATA
Organism: Dendrocincla tyrannina; assembly: GCA_035047865.1. Classification (NCBI taxonomy): domain Eukaryota; kingdom Metazoa; phylum Chordata; class Aves; order Passeriformes; family Dendrocolaptidae; genus Dendrocincla; species Dendrocincla tyrannina. Next base: position 59,496,401 of record JAWWMP010000116.1, read on the forward strand.
TTCAGACCATTACTTCAGGAGTGTAAACCTGACTCTGCCTTGATACTTCCATGGGCTGTAAGAGATCCAGGATTTTACTCCTTATTTTTCATTTTTCTCATCCTGAGTCTTTGAGTCAAAGACTAGAGAAAGCAGTGGCACTTTTTTACAATTTCAGTATTTCATTAGTGGTGCTTTCTTCTCTTACTATATTCAGGACAAGTGACTTCCTGGGGCAGTTCAGACACCTATTACAACATGCTGTATAGAAAACAACCCCATACAAGCTATGGCTTTGCCAGGGAAACTTCATGACTGCCCTTTTGTTATTTGGCTCAAGGTTCTGCTCTCCCATCCCTCAAAGCTGATTTAAGTGTGGGCTAGCATTAAAAGAGGTGGTTTTATCTTTCCTCCGTCACCTATAAGCCACATGTGTAGTGTCCGTCAAATATGTTCACATGGCTGTGCAATGAGTCACATCCCACAGTTTATCTGGCTCCACGATAATCTTTACTTTTGTAACTGCCATTGGCAGGTTAATTTCCAGCAGCTCACTGGGCAAAGATAGGGCTGGGTCAAAGGAGGCATTAAAGAGAATAAGGAGAAGGTAGTGAGGTAGATGGTTAGCACATACTGATTTTAAGTGTCGAAGAGACAATAATGCTCTTTCAGAGAATGGCTTGCAATAGGTAGTGCATTAAAAGGCATTTCCTCCCCTCTGTTAAATTTGCACTTGAAAAATATGCTGTTATATAAACAACTAAATATACTATAAAATCACCAACTCTATTTTCCTACATGTTACTGGTTTTTGATTCTCAAATAAAGCACAGAAGAGAAGACAGTGAGGGAATTAAGGAAAAGAAAGAGAAGATAAGGGAATTTAAAAATGGGCCTTTGACCTGAAAAGAAATGACAAGAAGAGAATTTTCTCTTTAGTTTATGGAAATTACACTCTGCTGCCTAGAGAGAGATAACTCTGCAATGTAACTTCATTCTTGCTGAGCTTTTCTTTCCTTTAATCCCGCTGACTAGAAACAGTCTATTTCTGTACTGTAAGCATCCTCTACTCCAACTGAAAAGCCTTAATTTAATTTTTCTAGACAGGAATCATCTTGAGATTCATATATGTGGCTACTGTTTCCTGCCTCCATAGAGAAAATAAAATGTATAAATCAGGTACTGCACTTTGTCTGCATTTCATCTGCTAGGAAAGTGGGAATGAAAGGGATTCCTTGTGGAGATTCATCTGATAACAAAATTATAAACAAGATGCTTGCATGTCAGCAGCAGTTGTGAGATGAGGAGTGTGATGTGGAGTGTAAAAATGCATAGCTAGCTTTTGAACTAGCCATAGCTATCTTAATTTCACTGAAGTTTCTGTAACTTTACTTGTATTTTTTTCCAAATGAAGAGCAGAAAGGTAAAAAAGCCTTCATCAAAAACAGTGTAAGATGTATTTCACAGTGACTTAAATATTGGGCTGATGGGCATGAAAGGGGCAAAAGAGAAGTCCATAGATAGCTTTTCTTACTTGTAGGGAATTACTGGCACAGACTGACACACCACAGACAACTCAATACATCTGATTTAATCCCCTCAATACATCTCTAGGAAAAGATGGAGAAATTGCTAACGATGGTGAAAGGGCTGGCAAGACAAAATGCTGCAATGCTGCAAGAAGCACTTCATTACACAGCCCTACAGCTGTGGTCATCCATACAATGAAAAAACAAGTTGGTAGCATTTCCACTTCCACTGTGAATTTGCAAAGGCTCTGACCACGACTCACCAGTCCCTGAGCAGGTCCCAGCAGGTGGGCTTTCCCCACTGCAGCTCCTGTGGCCGCAGTCAGTGCACATCCATCCACCACAGAAACAGCCTTGCTCCTCCAATGATACATTTATCAATTTTTAATCTCCTGTGTAAGCTATGATTCTTCTCAGGTGCATTTTAAGTTTTCACATGTGTTTTTTGTCATTCCCTTTCCTGTGTTCCTCACATACAGGTAGAAAGTCCCTGTGCTGTCTCTAGGACTTGGTGCAGAGCTTTCAGTTGTTGTTAATCATGGAAATAGTGGCCCAGTGCAATACCAGGTGGGTGTCAGGAATTTATCAGCAGCAGGGCACACAACTATTTCTATAATGTTTGTTATAACATAATGGATGCTGGTTGTGCCATCACATTTTATGTTTGGTGCCAGGGTTGTTTATAGGAGTGAGAAAGCAGAGCAGCCAGCCAGGAGCTCCCACCTGTGGCTGCACCACAAAGCAGGAAAGCCTCATGGGGAAATTAAAGTGAGCAGAAAATTATGTTCACTCTTTAGGTCTTTTGTAAAGTTCCACATGCAAGGAAACAGAGGCCATTTGACAAAAAGCAGAGTGATATCTGTAGCCAGAGCAGCAAGCTAGAACCCAGACAAAGACATGGCTTCATGCCTCATGTAAGCTGTTAGAGCATGGTTGAAGTTAAGTGAGAAGCAGGATTTTGGGTGCTCCCTCCCCTAGCATTAATTGGTGTGAAATTAGATTGGTGATGTCAAAATGTTTTTGCTTCAGCAGTAAAAAAGTATGGAGCACAACCCACCCAGGAAATAAATATTTATGTATAAATTACATATATGTAGGACTCTGCTAATATCACAAAAATAGAAATTAAACTAAGATGAGATAAAGGTGAAAAAATGCTTATTTTATTTTTAAATTTAATTAATTAATAGCACAAAAAATATTTTCTTTTGGGCCCCCGATGGCTTGTATTTCACAGCCTTGATGAGTGCACACCCTGCTTTGGAGAACACCAGTTTAGACAGCCCCCATATTCCAGGTGCCCTGAAACCCTCTCTGGAAAGTAATGCCTTCCCCTTCCCCATAGGATACAATGGAAGTCTGCCCTGCATTTGTCCACTTCCTCCTTCCCACCTGCTTGGCTTGGAGCAGATCTGTCTCCACTTTTCCACCTACTGCTCGAAAAGCATCAGCTTTAGAAATCCCCTGCCCTGGTCACCTCTGTTAAGCACACTAATGTTGTTTGTATCAGATTAATACAATCACTTAAGCAGCAGGTGCTGAGCTTTTAATTACATCCATGGAATGTTCAGCCTGCACAGCAATGTGCAGATGTGTTATTTTTCTTCTTGATATACACATCCATTCAAATTATTCCAAAGTACTGGAGTCAGAACAGTGCAAAAAATATTGAGGTATACTCTTCTGGCTTTTTGTACAATGGGTATTCAGGCAATAAACTTTGCCTACAAAATTACCAGACCTCTTCATCATTCACTTTATCCTGTAGAAAAAGAAGACCCTATCTCTCTTCTGGAAACACTTTTCTACTCTAACCCTAATGCCATTGCTAGTTACAGCTCAACCACAACCTGCAGAGACCTCCCCCAATACCAAGCAACAGAAAGACCTAGGCCATCACTGTCATATACCTTCTCCACCCTCCCAGACCTAAGAGGAAGTCAGTTTGACCAGCTTCCCAAGTTCAGGAAGCAGGTCCTGTCCTTCACAGTGAGCAAAGCCCTTGCCTCTCATCAACCCTGGTCTTCTTCTTACATAACCTTGTAGCCTTCTGCCATTCTTCCATCTCCTAACCCTAACCCCAAAACCAAATGTAACTTCAGTGACAGCCTGGCAGACTAGATGCCTGGCCATGGCCCAGCTTGCAACACCATCCACTGTTTTCTTTCCTTTTGGGGGTGCTGTTTCATGCGGGCTTCATGGGAAACCAGACCAAGGTTATTCCTTCTGCAAGATGCCAAAGGTGTTTGGCTCTGCTCTGTGCCAGGGCTGTCCCTCCCTCACTTGGCTCTGGAGAAGGCAGCCCTCACCATGGCTCAAGGATCCAGCAGGTGGGAAGCAGCTGGTTATCTTAGCAGGCAAGGAGTTTTATTTTCTTTTTTGGTAGATCTTGTGCCAAGTTTTGGTTTCTATGAGGGTTATAAAGAATTGGCACAAAGCCCGGAAATTTTTCATGCGTTCAGTCGGATTTGACCACCACTAGGATTGTGGCTGATGGTGACAACTGAAGGGATTTGCTGCCTGCATCTTTGAGTGGACCTGTGGACTGTCATTCCAATTAGGACTAGGGTTTTATCTGGTGTTTAAGTCAAACAAATCAAAACTTCCAATCCCCCCACTGGAGACGGCACTGTGCAGGAGGCTGAGCTAGGAAGAAGGCTGGCACAACTTGTGTCAAAATCTTTTCTCACCTTTTGCAGTCATAGTGGCTTGGTGTTACCTCAGGGATGGTTCTGTAAGGTGATCACAAATATAGGGTTGAACCCCGTGGGGAAAGAGGACTAATGGCCTCACCAAATATCCACACCTGCAATTTTCATAGCTGCTCATGTCCTCTAAAATCCAATAACTAACTGAGGATATTTGTTCGAATCTGTAGCACTTGAGAGGTTATGAAGGCAGCTGCCTTCAATTACAGCCCATCTTTTCTCAAGTGTAATTCTGTGCCTGGATGGACTTAAGGGCAGGATACTGATTGACAGTGGAAAATCAATAGCCTCAGGAATGAAAGTCATTGTTGGCATTTAGATAAACTGCAGTCTACAGAAGGAAAGGAACTGAAAATACTAGTTGACGTTTTTGTTCTTTTCCTTTCTTGCTCTTCCTTAGTGTGTTACTCAGGCTAGGTTAGGATTTCTTCTAACTAGGAGTTTGGAAACTGCGTCCTTGGGAAACCAGATTGCTCCTGGGAGGACCAACCAGAGGCAGATTCCTGATGTTACTTGTGGAAATCAGAATGCTTTGTCTGCTGGAGCAAGAACTATTTCCCTCAGTAATTACTCCATGTTAGTTTTGGAGTTATTTATGTTTTGCCCTGGAGTCAGGCAAACCTGGAAACATTGCAGAACACCTAAGTCCCCTCTATATGACCCCTTTAAAGCAACTTCTGTACCAAGGCAAAGCTAATGGCTGTGTCATTTAGCCTATTAGAAAACAAGGCAAAGCACAGCTGCTGCTGTTGATTTTGAGGTTCAGAAAACATGCCTTGAAAGGCTTCATTTTTCTTTCTTGAGAGTATTTACAACAGGAGTTAAATTTATAAATAGAAGAATGTTTATCTCTGGCAGAGCTGTATTAATTCAGTATCTTAGATAAGCAGTTTCAGAAGAAGACATTTGTATGATCAACCAGTTTGCCTGTCTTTCTTGAGTACTCACCCTAATTTCTTGGTCATAAAGCAGAACGATAAACTTTGTCACTATTACATAAGGAAGAGACTCTTTGGCTTTTGAGAAAGCCATAAGAGAGTAAAATTCCTTATGTTTAACAGTTTTCATGATTGGCCTTATTTTAAGAACTATATCATTGAAGACAATATTTTTTTCTGATTTCTAGGTAAAAATATCAAACACTGATATTCCCTGAGAATGTCCTGTTTGTCCACTGCTTATAGCATTTTTATGGCATATGTTAATAATTCATGGAGAAAAAAAAAATCATAGTTAAAATTCTACTACTTCCTGCTTAAAAGCAGTTTATTGACCTTTCTAAAGGCTTTCCTTTCCATTTTTTTTATCAGCTCCTCCATATGTTCTGTTGAAAGTTGAGCTTCAGATACTCCTGATGCAAAGCATGTTTGTATGACTGGATAACCTTGAAGTGCCCTGAGTCCACTGGAAATTCAGGAGGAAGAAAACAGAAATAGCAAATTAATGGTGCATCATTTTTCAGGTGCATAGAATATGCCTGGTCCTGCAGGTCAGGTAGTACACAGTGGGGTTTGTTCTGCTACCAAGGATGTTTTGGGACTATTTTCATTATGCAGAGGACTGTCATGAGAAGAAAGGAAGAACACTGATTGTGAATACTGTCAAGAAATACGTTCTCAAAGCCACTTTGCATCCAGAAATGCAACATACTTCACATGCTTCAGTTCTTACAGTATTACCTAGCTGTTGGGTAAATGGAGGAATCAAAGAGCCATTGCCTCAAGTCCCCAGCTCTAAATTCCAGTTTCTGCTCACTCCTTCAGGAGTCAAAAAGGCAAAAGGAGAAGGCAGCTTGTAGGCGCACAAACAGCATCCTGGTTTTGACTGCCACGTGCTGCCAGGCACACAGCCTGGTGCATTTTCAATTATCTGATGTGCATGACACAATGCCAGTTTTGCAGTCCTGGTCCTGTAGTTACAGCACTAGTCTCTGGGACTTTTGAAGTAATGATTTTTTTTGGGACAACACATGGGGACAGAAGCACCAGAAATGTGATTTTTCTGAACACTTTTGGGTTTGGGAGACAAGAAGAAGGGAGAACAAAGTAGTGATAATCTGGACAATTATTTGAACTATCTGCATCCTGCGTAAGAACTAGAGGTCATTTTCAGCATTGCACCCAGAATTAATTGTGTTGGTGGTAAACAAGAACATTCCTTATATCTCTTTTCTCTTCTTTGCTGTGTCCTACGACTTAAAAATGGAATAGTTTAAGGGCTAACTGTGTGGAATTGGAGCCTAATGTTTTCTTCTACAATGTTGGTTTTTTTCTAGAAAACTTCTAATTCCACTTCCACACTATCATTCAGCTCTGTGTTTGAGCCTTGCCGCAGTAAACAAGAATTTACTGTAAAGCAATCAATATTCTGCTCAAGCTGGGCCTGGAGGAAGAAAACGTCCTGATGAGTCATTAACATCCACGGTGCCAGCAGAATTTGCACTATTTCATGATCTATCTTCTACAGTCTGCTTTTATCCTGCCTTCCATTTCCCATGTTATTGAAGCCTTTCTTGGAAGAGGTCCAGCCCTCCCCCTGGGGAAGTCAGCTTTATGGTACCAGACCCACCAACACAGGCTTCAGATTGTTGTGGATTCAAGGTTTGAATGTAATGAAGCTTCTTCCACTGTTGCATTCATAACACATCGTGAGGGATGTTGGTTAACAAGGACCCTGCTGGCCATGCTGGCTGGAAGCTACTCACACCTGGAGGGTAACTGAGAGCACTGTGGCCTCCCCAGCCTATAGGTACAGCTGGCTGTTTTCACCACATTCAGCATCTCCCATTTAAAAAAAAAAAAAAAAAGAATGAAAAGAAAGG
>JAWWMP010000116.1:59503537-59603883 GCA_035047865.1 Dendrocincla tyrannina
AGGGAGAAAGGAAGGAAGGAAGGAAGGGAGAAAGGGAGAAAGGGAGAAAGGGAGAAAGGGAGAAAGGGAGAAAGGGAAAGAAATCACACACAATGCCCTAGGGAATTTAGTTCCATTTGTAAGTCTGGGGATTAGCCCACTGTAAATACATCAGACACAGCAGTCAAGCTAAATGCTGAAAGGAGATGCTGTACCATCACTGCATTAATTCACCAAGCTCATCAGTGAGCTCAATCACAAGATCCAGGTGGCTTTTCAGAACCACGGGATTATTAAAACACAGTGGGATTTCTTATATCTATTGCTGCTTTATTCAGGAAGGAAATATTTCGCAGCAACAATAGATTTACTTCCTACAGCTGTCAAACCTCGACAACAATACACACTAAGGTTTCCGAGGAGGAGCTATTCCTCCTAGCTGGAGTGTGTCACATCACAGGATCATAACTGCAAAGGACACCTCAGATCTGTAAGCCCGCACTCCAGCAAGGCTGAGAAGTAGATTCCAATGTTAAGAAATTAAAAACAAAATCATGTTTCTCATTGCCTGGATTAAAACACCATAGTTCAGTCTTAGCCTCCCTTTGCAATGAATCTGCCCTCTGAAATGGCTCAGGTTAACACAGGAACATGAGGAGGAAAGGAACAGGGCCAGGTCTGTGTGCCCAGTTGCTCTCAGCTGCTGCCCAGTGCCTCAGCACCACTGCATCCGGTGGCACTTGTGTACAATCAAGCTGAGGAGGAGGACAGAGAATATCAAATATGCTCCAGGGTGTCAGCATTATGCAGTGGCTCTTCCAAGCCCTGGGCTACAGCATCACGGGGGAAAGTAACACATTAATGTAATACTGCACATCAGACGGACAAAGCCATGGAAACAGGCAGGGTGCAGCTGTGCGCAAGTGATAAATGAAACACATAATTTTACCTAGTCCTCCTTAGATTCAAATCATCAATTAATCTGCTGAGGAGAAGGGCTGTGGACTCCACATCCTTTGAGATATTAACAACGAGACTACAGAAGGCTCTGAACAACATGAGCTAAGTCACACTGCTCCAGGAACTGCTTCCACCTTAAATTTTAACCCAATAGCTCAGGAAAATAAATAGATAGCAAATAAAACTAGGTAAAATAATTGTAAGGAGACACCGTTATGGTCTCTTTGGCTATAAAGACCAATGTGAACCCTGAAAGGTGACAGTGTTCCTACTTCCAGAAAGGAGATGCCAATTAGCAACACCATAAAAAAGACAGCTTCACAGTACGACATTCTGAAAAGATGTATCCCATACAGTATTTCTGACTAAGAGCATGAGCTTTTGTTCACATTTTTCTGTGTGCATATTTTATGTCTCTTCACTGAGATGCAATGCTGGATACTATAACATTAGAATAAGTAAATGCGAATTAGTATTTTAGCAAGACAACAGCAAATCAATGGCCTTAGCATTTGAATTTACTGGAAAACTCTTTTCTTAGGTGAAAAGCAACACCCTTACTGAGTGTAACTGAGCAATAAATGTGAACTGACTAAACTTCCTTCACTTGTTTTGACAAAAAAAGTCATGCTTTTCCTTCTGTGCTACTTAGGGCAGTTCACAGCTTGGCTACAGTCTAGCAGCACGAAGCTCCAGCAGGTTCATGGTGGATTCCTGAAGTGTTTTATTGTCGGGGAATGCCTGGCAAGTTACACTGAGTGAGAGAAAAAGAAGAAAAAGAAAGAAAAAAGAGACCTGCACTTAGTGGAAAAGAGATAAAGTGGAAACTAGTCCAGGACAGAAGATAAAAAGGACTGGGACCATGCACCCACCATAGAAGGCTACGGCGAATCACCAGGGAAACCAACCCATCTAGGACAACAGTTGTTTAATTATATAAAGTTGATGTTCTGAGTATAAGAAGTTTATTGTAATATTATAATAGCACTTCAATTTTTAAATGTCCTATGTATTCTGATCCCCTATTGGTTCTCTGTACCCCAGTTGCCAACTGGCACCATTTCCTTTTATGGCAGTCCCTGCCTACATATTCCCTTATATGGTTTCTGTCCTGCCCTATTTCCCTTATATGGGCATGCTCCACCCATGTTCCAGAACCTTCTCCCTCAGATCCTATATAAGTGGCCCGTTACCTCAATAAATGGTCATTCTCGTTTCACCCTCTGAGAGTGTGCCAGTCCCTTCTTCCCTCAATAAGGATCGCGACATTTTATTGTTATGTGTCAAAGGATGTATTATAATCCTTAAATATTCCATCTGCTCCTACTGTTCCTCTTTTAGAATGTACCTTTAGCCTTGGAGTCTTCATAGAGTTGGAAGTTTTTTATTGGCTTTGCACAGAGGTAAATCGGTGTGAATCGACTGCATGTTCATGGGCTAAGCTGGCAAGCTGCACTGCTAGACAAAACACCTTTGCAGACAGATATGCAGGAACAAGCCCTTTGTAGCCAAGACCTAGCATGCATTCTATTGCTGCTTCTGAAACTCAGATTAGCGATTATCAAGTATCTTTGCATGTATGAGAAGGAATTTTTTCACCTAAGACATATGCAGATCTACTTTGTTGTACTTTCGTATAGTAAGTCAGTTTAGTGACATTTCTCACTTACTGTCAACAAGAGAAATTTATGTCTGATCTGCCTTAAAACAACAACCCACACACACTTTTCCTCTCCTCTTCGGTTCCTGATATTAAAGTATTCCATTTTCAACAAGCTTAATATCTAGGAATCTCCTTTCTTTATTGTATTTTCTTTTCTGCCCTGGAATACATCAAACAATTGGAGTTTGTTTAGAAGTACAGAAGCTGAAAACTGTGTATTTTATTTCTTTCTTCTGGTACCAAGAACAGTCCCCTGTCATTGCTATCATAGTCATCTGTCTTAGGCTTTAAAATGGTGCAAGGCAAAATCTGTAGAAGCTGGATTCAAAATCTTACTGTGATCCTCAGCATCACACAATTTCTGAGCAGAGATGGCTGTACTGTGAGAGGATACAGGGACATTGGTGATCCTTGAATATAAAGGGAAAGAGAAGCCAAAAGGCAACAATGGAAACTCAGCTTCCAGAAACATTAATTGGAAGGTGCAGCCAGCAGCACTGTGTGGCAGCCAGGAAGCTTTCTCAAACATCCAAGCACTGTAGGAGTGCTTTATAGTTACAGTATATTTATAGTATGGATCTATTTATATAGTTCCAATTATAGCTTCGAATGCATACCATGCTTGTTTCTTCCTGCTCTCCTACGCCACATGCAAGGCCTGCAGAGTCTTTCTGCATCCTTTTCATTGCAAAATTTTGTGGCAGCAGCAGCTTCTCAGACTTTCTAAAACTAACACAGAGAAAGACAGATGAGAAGCAGAGGACTAAGTGGTGCACTGTCATCACAGTAAAAAATGTCTAAAAGAAAACAACAGTAAAAGCAAAATACTTTCTCTGATCAGACTTTTTTTTTTTTAAATAGTGGGAATTCAGATCCTGCACTTGCTTCTGCTCCACTCCAGTCTGTCCAAGCATTACAGAAACCTCCATAGTGCATGTGCCAGTGTTGCACATACCTGTTTCCAGAGCAAGCCAGGACAAAGAAAGGTAACACTGTGTTTATGTGTTGGCATCTTCCTGCACTCTCGGTTTGTGCCAGATCACCAAATTGATTTCTTTTAATGTAGACTTTTCTATTTCTTTAGTGTAGACAAAGCTAAACTGACCTCAGTATCCATAATTGTTGTTACTGAAGTTAGACCTACTACTGCTTTAGCAAATCCCTCACTGGAATTAAGTTTCTGTGGAAGAGAAACCCATTCTCTCTGTTTCACAGCTGGGCAAAACCTGCCACACAATCACAGGAGTTTAGAAATATCTGAGACCAGCTGTAAGTCACCTCATTTTATGGAATGGGTTGAAATGAAAAAGAAATACTTCAGTCATCATTTTCTACTGCTCTTTTTATTGACATGAGAAGATGAATTAAAATGTCAAACCTATTTCAGATTTGTGTTTATGTTAAACATCTTGCCAGTCTGTTAATAATGAAGAGTTTGTATTTTTTCAGTCAAAATACTGATATAAAAAAGGAGGAAGTAATAAGACAGAGAGAAAACTTCACAGAAAATTGTCGGCTTTTAATCAGGAACATTTTAAAGAGTCATATAATAAGAAGTAGCTTAATCTCAGGTGTGTTGAAAAGACAAGGTCTCTAGGTAGAATTAACCTTTTTACTGAACAAAGTAGCTTAGCTGTGAAAAAAAAAAAAAAGGAAAGAAAGAAAAAAGAGGTTTTGGACTCTCTTCCCAGTCTCTGAAAAGCCCGGAGATTTGAGGATTATTTAATGTGTTGATATTTTGTTGATATCTATCATTTTAAGAGACTTCTGTTGGAGAAGCCTTCAAGCTGCTTCCTCTTAAAATGCCCCAGCTTGAACGTTCAGAAACTCATTTGAAAAACTGGGTTGAGGAAGACATAAAATAGGCACAATCAAAGGTATTAGCCATCTAAATAGTGTTGTTAGACAGACACAGTTAAGCTAAATTGTATCTTCTTTAATTTCACGGTCCTTATTAATTTCTGAGGAGCTCGGCAAATATATCCCAGGGCACGGTTTGGTTTTTGAAGTGTAAATTGGCCCTTCCCTATCCCAGTTTAAAGCTCTAGTGTATCAATTTGCAAAACCTAGGAGTAATTTTTTCACGCTACTGGTGTAATATATTCCACAAATTGAATCCGCAGTGGCAGCGTTACTACCACTGACGAGCCAGTTAAACACTCAGCCTCTCCAACACTGGTGTGCAGGATCCATCCTGGCCATTGCCCCACTGGAGAGAACTGTGATTCCTTTGAAGCCAGTGAAAAAACCTCATAAATTCACCCTGAATTTCAGGGGAAACTGTGAAAGGTGAGATCAAAAACATCTAGAAATATCTTTAGTGCCAAAGGGACTCATGCAGAGTGTTGCTTTTGTAATTGCCACCTAATTAGACATGTAATGGTTTCATGCCTGGAGAATCTGGAGGAACAACGTAGCAAATACACACGCAAGCACAGACCTTCTTTGCTCTCCTCTGCTAAAACTGCCCATTCTGAGAGTATTTCTGAACAGCTAAAGGACTCCTAATCATCAGTCTAAGATTCCTGAAAGTTAGCACACATCTTTCAATACGATAATAAAATAGGCATACATCCAGGAAGGCACACAGTCAGCAGCCAGCTCTGCATGTCAGCTTGCACCTCCTTGGAGGAGCAAGACTTGCAATGCAGGGGGACAAAGGGCATTGAGGAGATTGAAAGGAATACAGTGCACCGTATGGAGCACAGCAGCACTTTGATGTTCTTGGATAAAAGCATAAAATCGTTTTTGACACATACTGGATAAAGGTTAGTCTTATTTCTCAAAAAGATGACTTGTTACATTTTGATCTTGTGAAAACAACTTTTAAAATTCACAGGTTTTTCAGAATGCAGATTATCACTGAGTTTTCCTTACTTTTTAGTGTTTTTAGGACTGAAACAGTGCCTTGTCTTAATTTTTCTCCCTGAAAGAAACCCAGAATAACCTAGTATAAATATGCTCAGAATAACTAGGGGGAAAAAATCACAAAAACATGCTCAGTGCCCCCCCAGATCCACCTTCTGTGGAAGCTAGAAGGAAAATGGTGAGGGATGCACGGATGTGGATGCCTTCCCTGCTCCAGGAGTTAGAAAGTGAGGTTGTTAGAAAATTCTGAAAGCTTCACAGGCAGCATCTCTTCTGAGACTGGTGTCAGCACACAGCAAGTCCCTGAGGCTGGAGCAGAGTAAAGGAGAAGCGAGTCTGACTGGCTGCTTTTGTCTCCTTGCAACCTAATTGCATGGAAATGTTTTGGGAACACACAGCTGCTGTTACACATGGCGCTGGCCCATATTTGAAAGCAGACAAAAATGCCTGTTTAACCAACCCCAGGATTTCTGGGTGGCTGCAGGAAGATGTGCTTTTTGTAACACACACAGACAAGCCCCTGGCAATTTATCAATCCACAGCAGCCATCTGTTTCAGTAAGGACCATTTGCACCCCAGGACAGGTGGGACACTAAATCTGCATAGCAAAGCTAATGTTTCCTCTCTCTCTTAATACAGAGAGCTGCCAAATGACACCTCTGCATCAGCAGCTTTTTAATGAGGAACAGTGACTGCTAGAGGTGCTTAGGAACCCAGTTAACATCTGGCCTCTTCTGTCCCTGAACCAGCAGCTTTGCTAACCAGCAAAGCTCTGCTCTTTGGTACTACATGCTGCCTTCCCCATTTGTCCATGCTGACCCCACCCTAGAAACACTCTCGCTGCATCAGTCAGCATTGGGCTGCCTGAAGCACTGGGCACCCACCAGCCCCATGGGCATGCTGCAGCCCACCCTTGTGCCCTGGGCTAGGAAGACCAGGGGCTATGCCTGACCCTTGGTATCTCTCGCTCAGTGGTTTTCTCTTCAGGGAGAGGTTACTTAGCTCACAGCACTTTTTTGGGGGTCTGTTTGTACCTTGCTTTGAATTTCCGCCGTTGAATTCCCACCAAGACACTTCAGCAGCAGCGTCTTTTTCCCACAGTCCATTGGGGAAAAGGTGAGGAAGAAAACCAACTGGGATTCTGGTGATGCAAGAGTGGCCCTGATTTGCTCCAACCTTCTAAGCCCACTGTTTCTTGGGAGAGACAGAACAGTCGCTGGCTGCATGCAAATTTAATTGTAAGGCTTTTTAATGGATTTAAATGGGATTAGCTATTCCAAAGCAGCTTTCATATGTGTCTCTCAGCTGCAGAGCGTTTAGACCTCCATGGAGAATTTGACTTCTCACAAACTAGCTTTGTTGGTTTGTTTATGCAAGGATCTAGGCATTTTAGTTGTTAAAGGAGCTTTAAAACATTACTGCCTGCAAGCAAAAGGACCTGGTTGTTGGCCCAGGGCAGAGGCAATAGCTGATCCCTCTGATAAGAATGGTTTATTCAAAATTAGATTGGTCATGCTTCAGGCTTACCTCAAAAACTGCTTTCCCTGATCATGTCATAAATCCAAAGTTATCCTATCCTCCAGGATAAAGACTATGCACAGAAATTAAGTACCTTTTACATGAAGGCAGAGAACAATCAGATCACAGCCTGTCCCAAGATATTAAACCAGTTCAGTGCCTGAAAATTTTCAGTAACATCAAGAGCTGCAGGGAAAATGCTCTTCTTGAATTGCAGCCACTGCCTAAGATGACCACATGCTGCTCAGCCCCTATAAATTGCTGTTTCACACTGGCTGCTCCATTTTCTCCACAGGACAGCATCTCACTGGATTTGCCTGAGAGGATCAGGTTACCTGTGTATAACTCCTAAAGTTTTTTCATACCATGCTCACCACTTACAGCCACATGGAGCCTGGAGGCTGCTCTGACCTTTGGTACAATTACTATTGCTCACAACTGAGGCAAACCTTTAATTTTACATGATGCTTTACAAGCATAAATACATCATTACTGTTCCAAGGAAGGACCATATCAGTTTAAAAAGTGCTGTGCCAGTGTAACAGTTGGATCAAGGTTAATGTGCTATTCAGGTGTGGTCAGAGAGAAGCCACATGTGTAAGGATGTAGGTGACTTTATTGATCTCAGCCTGGCAGAGCTCAAACTAATGCCTCTGTCACCTGGTGTTACCAGCAATAAGAGCCCATTCAACACTTGAAGCAGCAATGCTGAGGTTGAAAAAATAGAACATTAAACACCAGGCATTTTCCACCTCTGTTATTCTTCCTGTAATAAAGCCTGTCTTTGCATGAAGGAGGCTGCATGAGAAGTGAAAGCAGTGTGGACAGAAACAGTGATGCCAAGAGAGGTGCTTTCCACAGTATTTGCAGCTGAGCAGATTGGTCAAAATTCTTGTGTTGCTTCAGCTCATCAGGAGACCTGAACACCCACCCACTGATGCTACCTTTTCTCGTAACACCACACCTGCTCTCACAGCAGAGTATGTTTCTCTGTTACCCACCAGAAGGCTGAGAGAAGGGCAGAAGGAAGAGGCCCAGGAGAAAACTTCTTCAATGCGAGATGCTGAATCCAGATAACTAGCCTGCCACAGCCCACAATGGCCAAATAACTGCATCTACTTCAAACTCTTTTGTCTTTGGAAAAATCTTGATGTAAAAAAGTGCTTGGAGCCATTGGTGCCCATTTGTTCCTCCCCATACCTTTTTCTGGAGCAGAACAATGCATCCTGTTCTGAGGCCTTCTCATCTTCTATCCAGAGTTCTAGTATTTGGGGAGTTTAACTCAGGTTTCAGAAACATGTCCTTTTTTCTGTGAATGTTGAACAAACTGTAGTGCACAATTACCTACAAATTGCCATCAGATGGATGTTGATTACAGTAAATAAGAACTAAAAAGATTGCACAGAAGGAACTTAAAAACAACTAAAATGAAGCTTATTTGTGTTTTCTCAGCCTGCTTCTTTGCTTTGTTGGGTGTACATTACATTTTCTACCCTGATTGAAATTCAAATTACTTTCTATGTGGGAAGGCCTAGTGAGAACTAAGGATACCCTTCATCTGCAGATTTGTGGATTTTTTATTTAAAATGTGTTATCTAGCCAAAAGGCAGGTTGTCAAACCAAGCAGCCTGACCTGAGCAAACAAAGGGAAAGTACTGAAGGGAAACCTTCATTTGGTTTGGGCAGAGTGAGACCCTTGCCCCAAATCCATCTGTTCCTTCACAAAAATCTCTGTGTTAGCACTGGTAGAATGGACTACACAGGCACTGCAGCAAGGGAGTGTGAGTGAAATTAGCCCCATGTTCAGCATGTGTAACTCAGCAGGCCTTCTGTCTGCAATTAGCCCTTTTATAGCATTGCCACTCCAGCAGAGACTGCCTATGAACCAAGACGTTTTTTTCTCAGTTCCTTGCTGTGAAATTACAGTGACATGGTATGAGGGAAGGAAAGGGCTGGTGTCACTGATGAAAGCACCGAGATGTGTCTTCAAGTGAGGATGAAATTTTATGCTTCCAAAGGCAAGAAAACAAGATATAAAAAAGGCAATGGCTCCCACCACCTGATCCCACTTCAGCAGCGAGGGATGTCTGGAGTAAGTGGATGCTCTTTAATACTTAGAGTGCCATACGTGAGATAAGAGAAAGCCCAGTAATTCTTTACTCTATGTCACGCTCCCCATTAGCAGCAGGGAAAAATTAAAATTCTCTCTGCCTTCTGAAGTGCAGGGATTGTATTTAAAAAGCCACTCATCCCTGAAGGGTGCTCACCCTGTTGTCTGACTGTGGGATGGTCTCTGAGTGCAGGAAACACCTTTTTAGTTCTGCCTTGAACATCCATTTGTGAGAACAAAATTTGACTCTTGCAACGAAAGGTTAGGACTTGCAGCACCAGGTCCTGCACTTGTGTCACAACAATCCCATGCAATGCTACAGGCTTGGGCAGAGGGGCTGGAAAGCTGGATCTGGGGGTGCTGGTTAACAGCCAGTTGAACATGATCCAGCAGTGTATCCAGATGGCCAAGAAGGCCAATGGCATCCTGACCCATATCAGCAATGGTGTGACCAGCAAGATTGAGGCACTGATTGTCTCTCTCTGTACTTGTCACCGGTGAAGCTGCACCTTGAATTGTATGTTTGATCTTGGGCCCTTCGCTACAAGAAAGACATTGAGGCGCTGGAGTGTGTTCAGAGAAGGGTGACAGAGCTGGTGAAGGGTCTGGAGCACAAGTTTGATGAGGAGCAACTGAGGGAGCTGGGGTTGTCTGGCCTTGAGAAAAGGAGGCTCAGGGGAGACCTTATTGTTCTCTACCACCACCTGAAAGGAGGCTGTAGCCAGGTGGGGGCTGGTCTCTTCTACCAAGTAACAAGCAATAGGATGAGAGGAAATGGTCTCAAACTGTGCCAGGGAAGGTGTAGATTGTGTATTAGGAAAATTTCTTCAGTAAAATGGTGTCAAGCATTAGGACAGGCTGTCCAGCGAAGCGCTGGAATCACATTCTTGGAGGTATTTAAAAGATATACAGTTGTGGCACTGGGGAACATGGTTTAGTGGTGGACTTGACAGTGCTGGGTTAACAGTTGGACTTGATAATCTTAAAGATCTTTTCCAACCTAAAGAATTCTATGATTCCAAATTTTTGGTTTCATATGTTGAACACAGTATGTTGGCTGTGTTCTTCTTTCAATACAACATAAATAATAGCTGTAACGTGTGGCACACTAGGCAAGGATCAAAAAGAAAAAAAAAAGGAAGCCAATGTTTTTACAGGTACTTGTCTCATTGTCTTCCTGTCTCTAGAAAACACTTCCAGCTAAGCCCTATTCACCAGAAACAGAAGCAACACCATGATTAGAGGGTACTGGTGAGAGACTTAATCTGCTTAATTCAATACTTTCCACTTCTTTAAAAAAGGTTGTATTTTTTCCCCTTTCACTCTTTGATTTTAAATGATTGATGCAATGAACTAGCAGTAAGTGGACTCTGTAGGTTTGCGTTCCTCAACAGTCCCTAATTAGCAATGTAGCACACTGCACAACCAGCCCGGTCCCCAAGTGCTGTGTTTGCTCTTCTGGGGCGTGTTGCATCCTCACCATGTGAGTTGTGGCAGCCATGCCTTCTCTTTGGGAAGAGGGCACACCACAGAGGCTGCCTCTCCAGAGCCTGAATAGGGCTTTCTTGTCAGAATCTACAGCTGTGTCCCTTGTCCCTGGTGAAGAGATGGAGCTTTCCAGCTACAGCAGCTCCCCCAGGCCCCACTCTCTCTCTGCCTCCTCCTCCTTGCTCACAGCTGTCTGCAGCCACCTTGGTGCTGAGCAGAAATACTGAAAATGTGAGAAAATGTAAGGCTGTAGAAGACACCCTCAAGCAAAAAGGCCTCTGAAAGCTGTAGATGTGACTTGACAATTGTTAATTCTCTGTACTGATAACTCCAATTTAAAATGACAGATTTTAAAACAGCTTTGAATCTGATTTTCAGGTTGGCCTGAGCCATATCTTTTTCCTTTTGGGCCAAAATAAGGGCAAGAGCAATCTGGTGAATGTGAGCTTCAATCCTGATTCAGACTCCAGTAGAAACTAACCAATTAACAAAGCTGGAGACATGCAAGGTGCCTGACTATAGGTGTTTCTGCACTTCATCTGAAGGTGAATAGTACATGAATTCATGTACATGAATTTGGGATTTCTTCTTTGTATGGTCATTTTCCTAAACCATAAGTCCTCTGGAAACCTGAAGTTTGCCAAGAAAAGACTTTTGTTCATGCTCTTTAAGTAGGATCACTCTTCCCTCAGAGAAGAGATTGCAAATCATTCCATAGAACTCTACACAATATTCTATCACATTTTAAATTTGTCAGTTGGGTATGTACTACTTTTCCACATTCACATCTGAATTTTAACCTATGATTATGACCTTTGTCCCATAGGTAAGAAGACACATTTTCTATCTCAGTTGCAGTTGTGATTTCTTCCCTGCTGCTCCTACTGTCAGTGTCCTCCTTTGGCATGCCTGAGTTCCAAACTTCTCTCTCTTGGGCACTTCTGCTGTTAAAGACCAACAAAGGTTATACTGCCTAGCATTAAGAATACTCCAAGTGCCAGGCAGCCACTGGTGGTTCCTGCCACACCAAACACTAGTGAAAAATCAAGTGCTGTAGCAAGAACTTCCCCTGTGCCACCATGTGCTGTGCAGGAGGATGAAGGGATGAAGTGGCAGAAGGGGCTTGTGCAGCCCAGCTGAAAGCCCCAGACTTGTGATGTGCAGAGGAACAGGGATAACACAACTAGACACATCTTTTCTGAGAGACATAACTTGGGGTTCATGCTCCAGCAAAGCATTGGCATACTTCACTGAAAAAAGTTAGCAGAAACATCCAGCAAAAAAGCAGACTAATTCTGAGCATAGGGAGAATGAGCAAATACAAAGGAAGCTCTGAAAGGAAGGACAATATGATAGGTAGGAATACTCCTTGAGTCATAAATGTGACCACCCATGTAGCCAAGATGTACCAGCCATGACAATTGCAACCCAGATGGACAGAGCTGTGCAGTAGTGCTTTCTTGTGCTACATCAATGAGCTGGCAAGGCATCACTGGAGTCAGCAAGAGCAAGCCCAGACCTCCCCTGGCTGCAGCAGCCACCTTTTTCTAAAAGGGTTCTTTCCACAATTTATTTTCAGGGGATGAGCCATGTAATGCTGAAAATTATGGCACCTGAGTACCATATGAATTTCACGGGTTTAAGGCATTAGGAAAAAAGATCCACCCATTCTTCAGGCTCCATGTGAAAACTCCTAGCATAGTTTAGGAGAGGTATGTATTTGATGCAAGAGTTCCACACATCATTTGGTTTTCAAATTATCATAATCGTAGCTAACACACACAAAACATTCCTGATATATGGTGACTGATGGGAAAGATTTAAGATGTCATAATCCCAAGGTCAGAGCACAGATCTGCAGTTTAACTACTAGACTTCAGAAAGTATTATTTGAAACTGCTCTCCAGTTCATGAAAAGCTTTAATGGTAACAAGTCATAGGATGAAAAGAAATGGCCTCAAGCTGTGCCAGGAGAAGTTTCAAAGGGATACTAGGAAAAATTTCTTCACTGAAAGGGTGCTCGGACATTAGAAAGACTGCCCAGGAAAGTGGTTGAGTCATTAACCCTGGAGGTATTTAAAAGGCATGTAGATGTGGTGCTCAGGGACATGGTTTAGTTGTGGACTTGACAGTGCTGAGTTAATGGTTGGATAGATAATTTTAGAGGTCCTTTCCAACCTTAACAATTCTATGATTCTACAGTCAGCAAGCTGTTAACTCATCCACAGTTATTTAGATAAGGATTTCAACTTTTCTACTAGTATTGCTATCCCACAGCATAGATCTTGTTACAGCTTTCAGGACACACAGATGAGACTTTTTTGGTCTGACGACATAACTTCTTCTGCATAGAATTAGGTGTGAGACCAAATGGTCTTCATAGTTAAGCCTCAAAAGCCCATACACACTCTGATTATGGTATGATTGCATCTTAGCAATGTATACCTGGTGTGCCAAGGAAAAATAGCTGACCAGCAAATCCCAGCTGAGAGGGGGCCATGCCAGCAGGATTGGTATGGTCAAAGGGACTGACCTAATAGAGGGGAGATAAGGCCAAGGTGCTGGACAATGCCCCCAAAATTCTAGGAACCTGCAGGGTCTCAAGAGCAAGCTCAGCTGAATTTTCTTACTTGGGTGAATAAAAGGTTTGCCACCCAAACATGGGGCCTTTGCCCTGTAGCACCCTTTCCTTTATATCATATCCAGCCATGTGTGCTCTGCCCAGGACAAAGAAAGGTATTCCTTGGCTCCCAAGCTGTGGCATCCCACCACATTCAACTGCCACAGCCTCCTTGGGGCTACCACCAAGGTGGTTTTCTTTATAATAGGAGCCCTTGACTTGAAAGAGCAGGAATCCTGTGGGAGCAAACTCTTTGGGATTTGCACTCCAGCAAAGCACAAAAAGTGTTTATGGCACTGTAATGACGGCAGAAAGGCAGAAATAATCTGACCTATCCTTTACTAATTCAGTCATCTCGAGTCTTTAGAAAACTGACCCAACTAATGGAATCATGCTGTGGGAGTAGACTAATGAACCATCACAGGTTAACTGCATCCCTTTTTCCCACACCCCACTGTCTAACAGAGCTGCAGGATGAGGATCTTTGCTCTGTTTCTGGCATCCCCTCTCCACTTGCCAAGATAGCAGGCATCTCTGCTCTACTTGCTGGATACATGGGACTCTGGCATGCCTCTTCTACAGGCCTTGAACCTTACATGTCTTTCAGATGCACAAAAGGTATTTATCTGTGAGAAAGGACAGCATGGCAGGAGATTTCTAATAATAGGACTTCTCTTAGAAAGTTCTGACCATTTTGTGTGTCTTTGGTGTCACGTGCTCACAGAAAGATTTGGGAGCACTCCTGGTAAAATGCATTTTCTTTTCACATGCATCACAAAAACCATGTTATTGAATATTTACAAAAATCTGATTGCTGTGTCTTTAGATTGTATGATACTCGTAACAACTAAAAAAGTTTCCCCTCCTGAATATACACTCTTCATGTTACTTGCATGTGCTATTCAGCTGTAAAATTGTGTGAATATTGGCCAAGCCCTGCACAGATTTTCAAACATGTAAAATAGACCAAGGGGGAAAAATCCAAAGGAATACATTTACACAGTGTTCCAGTAACTTAATCGTGCTTGCAATATTTTCCTTCCAATGCCTGGAGCACTGGTTTGGTCTAACAGAGATACACATGTTCAAAGATCTTTTTCTCCTTTGAAGTTGTTAAATATGTCCTCAAAAAATATAAATGAAATTGTTAAAAGCCTGATCGACTTTTACTGTCAATTGAATCTCTTCATTTTATCAGTCCTCACATTGGGTCCAGATTCCTGTTATTATCAAAGAAATAGGCTGAATTAATGAATGATCAAAGAACACATTCTGGTTTAGATCTTTGCCATTAAAGCAAAAAAACTCCAACATCAGTTCAAAGAGGAGACTGAAGCAACACTGAGAGAGCGTACTGAAGGTTTGTGTTAATGGAGGAATATGTACACTTATTTTATGTTCATGTTCTAGACTGGTAGGACACAAGCCAGCTGTAGGCTGGAAGCTGGATACCCGTGACTGAACAAATGATCCACAAGATGAAATTTGTTTACATGGTGTCCAGACTGGACCTCCCTCACTTTCAATCAAGCTGGAGTGCTCAGAGCAGTCTGTGTCTGTAAGCACGCACCTCCCTGTATACTCTGCTGGATGGCATCCATTAGTTATAAATAATCTTACTATTTTTAAAGTAGGTTCTGTTTTAAAAGAAAATGCACTATAAATAGATTCATTTGCTAAATAAAAAATGAATTACAAACACTATAAAATTATTTATTAAAGTAATAGTTTCAGAAACTAGTTTGAGTTGTTGGTTTTTTTTTATTATTCCTTTTTTTTTTTTCACGTATTCTGCCCTTTCTTTCTTTTCCTTCCTTTCAAATGTTCCTCCTTCCCCCTTTACTGCCTATTTTATATTCTTCCTCCCTTTCTCTGTTTTTTAATTCTTTATTTTTTCCCCAACAGATTTTATTCATACAAGATGTCTCACTTTTTATCTATTCCCCTGCCATGCACTGTAATCAGCTGACTGGGACCAGATTGCCTGCAGCCCCACTGCTGAGCCAGAGAAGCCAGAGTTGCCTTCTATGGGTAGAGCCAGTGACACCCCGTGAAGTGCATCCCTTGAGGGAGTGTAACTCACACATTCATGTTTGGCTTCATAATGCCCCAATTCTTTCCTCATGCAATTTTCCATGTCTTTTTCTTGAGCCATCTGAATGCCACTGACTGCAGCCAGGTTTGGTTTCCTTACCTTTCTCTGTGTGCAACCAGCTCACAATTTCTTCTAATGAGATTTTCTATCTCCCACCTGTTATATGCTGTTCTCAAAACATACTTCCCATAGCAACCACCACACCAGTAGCTGTGGATATCACCTCACACAGTGCTGCTGGCTATGAGATATCCCAGAGTGTTTTTCCCGCAGTTAAAACCCAGCAGACAGTTCTAACAAATGTTCTCATGTCATTCGTAGCTGACCTCTCCCCATGGATTGTCCCTCTGACATTTGATGCATTCAGTGCCACTGTCCCACACCTAATTTTTGGAAACAAACCATATGACTGAGATCCAGGAGTTCCAGTATTTTGCTCATCAGTCTCAGTAGGACTATTTGCATGGCAAAGGATCAGCAACATAAGTCTCATGTCCCAGAGGAATGTGGCTGTAAATGAGTTTTTCTCTCTTCCAAGCACATTGTGCTGATGGCCCTTAGGCTCTCTCAGCCACAGTAGCATCACTTTGGCTTGGTCTTGCACACAGTGGTATTTTTGCTTAAAGTGACACAAACCCCACCAGTGGTGTGCAAAAAGATTGGTGATCTTTAACTTTCTGGCTGCTGTTGAAGTTTCCACCTAATATCAAAAACTAGAGAGATTCATTAACAAAAGTGGTTGAATGGATCTGTGAATCCCATTGACAACTAATCAACCATTTCATTTCTATGAATACTTAAAAAATCCTGCCTGTTCAATACAGTTTTTGTTTTATATTTGGAAATAGGTTAAGCTACCTGTATGCTACTAGGATGTCACTTGTAACTCCAAAGGAAGATAAGAAAATTCAGGGAATAAATTAAATTCAGTAGATATAACCAATTTATTTCCAATTCCTAAAAGAATTTGCTGAGAAGGATTTTCCCTATTAACATCATAGAAGTTTCAGATACAATGGAAGAGTGATAATATAGTGCCAATAGTTTTTAAAAGACTATCTGTGTGAACAAGACAATATATCTATGTATCTGTATATATATATATATATATATATATATATATATATATAAGCCTGCCACAATTCCTAGGAAAAGTAATAATGGAAACAAAAATGGAGAACAATTTCTGATAGAATTTGTTCAGTCCATTTCAGTTAACAGATGACAACTGTGGTAATAATAGCGGTATTATTGCAGCATGAATGTATCTTTCTAAGTGGAAAATAAAAGATATAAAGAGCTTCCTTAATCTATCAGAAAAAAAATAATAATAAAACCCCCCTCCTGGAATGTATATCCAGAGAAATCCAATCAGCAATTAGGATCACATTCTTATCAACAAGAGCACTTAGTGGGACAAGCTGCTTACAGAAATGAAGGATTTGCCATCTCTTAATATTTTCCAGAGAAAGGTGAAAGTATTTGTAGAAAAACAGGGCTGGGACCCATGGTAGGTGTTGGCTGTGCAAAATGAGTGGGACTGCATGGGGCAGGAAGACAGAGCTGTTGACAGCAGCCCTGTTCCACCACACTCTTTGGAGAGGGGAAAATCACCATGCTCTAAAAGCCGATCTGCTGATTTTTGGCTTAGATGCTTTAGTCCAGGTGGTGGCTGATGTGTAAATGCTTTGAGATGTCTGACAAGTGCTATTTTGGTGATAAGCTATTTCTCTTCTCTCAGGGGCTATGCACCCAAAGACAGGATACAGACATCCTGGTACTTCTGACATAACTCCTTACATACCAGATTCATATACCCTTCCTGTCCACACAAAATTGAACTGGTTTTGTCTGGGCCATCCTTTCGGCATGTCAGTGTGACTCAAAGCACTGAGTGTTCTGGTTTTGTTTTTGGTTTTGGTTTTTTTTTTTCCTTTTTTTTGATCATGGTCCATTTTCTGTGATTGTCCAGGGGGTTAATTTAATGCAGTGAATCTAAAACACAGGCAATGCCTATGATTCCCTGCTCTTCCCTCCAGCACATAATATTTGCTGGGTCTGACCTTTTGCAGCAGGTTTTAAATCTGCTACAATATGTTGGGAATGGCTTCCTTAAATCCCCTTTCTAGTCATCCATTACCTGTATGCAAGCTTGTCCCTTTGCAGCTCCGCATTCCTACAATGCCAGTGCTTTTGTGTGGTGATAGCAGAACTGTGCTTTCATTGTTGTTTCAGCCTGTTAGAAAACACTTAGTTTCCAAGCTGCCTTTCAGCTCTGCCTCCCCAAAAGGTGATGATTTGGGTTCTTTACTTGTTTTAGCTCTGGCTTTTTCATCCCAATTTCAACAGACAGCCATATGGACTGGACAGAAGTGGAGAAACAATGCACACCATCTGTGGACTCTGAGTGTCTAATGGCATTTTACCCCGGAGCCCAGGGGTTCATCTCATGCCAGGTGAGCCCTGGTGATTTCTTCTGCTCAGTTAGGTGCTTCCCAAACCAACCATGCAACACTGAATGCTTGCCACGCTCTGCATAAGGCATCTGGCAAGCCAGGAGGCGTGTTGCCTTGGCTAGCCCTTATCCACAGGGGATTTGCACACTTGTTTTGTGGAATGCAGTGAGGAAAAAAGAAAGTAGAGGAGCCTCAACAGCCCAGCTCTGGGCAGGGGAGCTGAAGGAAGGGTTTGTGCTGCAAAAACCTGAGCTCTTCAAAGCAGTAATGATCATGCCATTTTTCCTGTGGATGCGATTAAAACTTCCTCATTTGTGCAAGCTGCAGTAGAGAGAATCGTATTTAAGGATTGGAAATGCTGAGGACTGTGTGGCTGTAACCTATCCTGCTTGCTGCCATCACCTGGAGACACGCCTTTAAGTATGCCCAGGAGCCACCCCCAGGGCCCCAGAGACCACCAAGCACTTGGTTTCTTGGGCACGACTGGTATGCCATTTTAAATGCACAGGATGGTGCTAAGGGGCTCTGCAGGGAGGTTCAGCAATGGAAGTGGTGGGCCTGAACATGGGGCAGGGCTGGAGGGCCCTCGGCCACCTCAGGAATGGCTGTGGTTCACATGGGACACTTGACTTCCCTAAAGGAAAATGAAGAACTTGGCCCAGGGCAAGCTCAGTGGCTTTGTTTCCACAGGCAAGAGCTTTACACCAAGTTAAGCCATTTTTGGCAGAACCCAGTAGGTACCAGCTCATTCCCACCTGCAGTACTTGGTGGTATGCCACCAAATGGGGCATGCTCTGCATGCCAAAACATGTGTTTGCATCTTTAGGTCTCTTAAGGTGGTTTGGTAGAATAAACTGCCATCTGTCCCCACTGTTCTCATTGTTTTAACACCAGATTCAGCCTGTCTGGTCCTGATGGGACCCTTCCTGGCAGAAGTGGAGTGACTGCAGGTACTACCTCCTCCCCTAGTGAAAGGCAGGTCCCTGGGGACACCTGATAGAGGCCTTTGAGGCCACACTACCCCCAGAGACCTCTGTCCCTTGATGCTTACACCAGATAGTGTGTGGGGAGGGAAAGGGACATGTGCCTGAATTGTCCAGACTTAGCAGGATCATTTTCTCTAAGGGGCCAAATTGGTTCCTCAGTAGCTACATGGATTTCAGGACCACGTTCAGCTCCTGCCACTGCTCCAGTAATTCACCTAAAGGCTCTTAAAAGTGAATACGAACAATTTAAAATTAACATTTAAAAGACACAGTATGACTCTGCTGGGGTTTACTGTAAAAAAAAAAAAAAGTGAAATAAGTTTTTATTTATTCCCCTGTGCTAGTGAACATCTAAACAACACGTTCTCCTAGACTTATAGTTGTCTAAACTGTTTCAAAAGCTCAGAACCCAAATAAAACAAAACAAATCTAAGCATCATTAAAAAATGAAATGAGTGAGATTTTTAATTTGAAAACTGAAACAGAAAGTCCTACTCTCTGAAGACGGCAGAACTGGAGTAAAGCACAAGGCAGGGGCATCCTACCATAACCAAGGGGAGCAGGGGAGCCTGGTGCAGCCCCAGCTGCCATAATCACACCAAAGATGTGGATTTTGTTCACTTAGCTGGAGGGTCTCTTTCTCCAGGGGTCAGTGAATGTCCTGGCAGAAGGCACCAGCTGGAAAAATGGGCATACTTGGATGGGAATGCTGTGGCTTTATGCAATGAAAGAAAGCTTAGGCTGCGTTTTAAATTAAGGTATCACAGTAATCTTGTGTAACACCCCCTGACAGGAAAAAGGCAGTGTTTCCCATGGCTGCTCTCACCTGACTCCAACGAGTCAATTGCAGACTCTTCTCTGGGATCTTAAAGGTCCCAATGTCCCAGCTAACAATACCACAGTGTGGGAGGGTGTCGTGCTCCCCAGCACACACTGGACAGCAGCCTCAGAGAGCATGCTGCAGTTCAGGAATGCCTTCAGTCAGGTGAGGAAAGCCTCCCACTTCTCAGCCCAGTACTCAGTTTAATAGATGCTGCGAGGGACGTAGGGAGGAGAAGCAATTTACTAAGGGTTCAAAGTAAAAGAATTTGCAGGGACAGATAAAATTGTTTAAAAGGTTGCTTTAAATAAAAATATTAAGTTAAAATGCTGCTTTAAGAGCAACCAGGTAAGATTAGTATCAAATATCATCAAAATGCCAAAGAAATGGTAAGAGGGTTTGGTTAAATAGCAAATAGCTACAGGAAATGTACCTCTCTGTTCACAGCATGGAGAGAAAGAAACTGATCAATCGGGGACTAATGAAAGTACCAAACAATTAAATTGCCTCTGGCATTGCATATGAGGACTGTAGAGAAGTATACATATAAATTCAATTCACAAGGTCAGAAGAGGACTCATACAGCCTGAAAAGAAGTGGCATCAGATCATGCTTAAGAGATTAAGAATATTTTAACTGAACAAAGGCACCCAGCTGGAAAAACTTACAGAGAAATGTTTGTTCTTGGTATTTGCAGCATTTTTCTGAGACAAGAGAGAACATTCCAAAGAAAGAAAGGTATGAGCAGCTTTTTTTCAATGGAAGATTTCCCCTTAAGGTTTTAATTTCGAAATAATAACTGATGTCAAACAAATGTTATGGGATTTTTAGGACTTGCTAATTTTTGCTTTATCATGTTTTGTTCTGTTTCACAGGTGCTGCTTGGGACTGAAACTGCTGTATAGTTGTGTTAAACTGTTACCAAAGTCTTTGCAGACCAAAGAGAAGCAGGAAACTTGAGTAATTATACAGAAAACTTTGTTCTAACCCAGGCACAAGGTTTAGGTGCTTTTTCAGTTGCTTATCTAAACACCTGCTGCTATCTCTAAGTGGATTTGCCAGGATTACTTACCAGTGGCAGTTGTGATAACGGAGGCATGAGACTATTGCATTTGTTTTGAATTTATTTTAAATATTAAGATGATGCAATCTGTGAACCAAAGTTCAAGAATTTCTACTCTTGTAAATGAGATTTATGCTGTGGGCTGTGTTTAAATTTACAAGAAAATTTTTGTCTGGATGCAACCGTTTCTCTGCCATTGTGACATATAACCCTAAAAGGTACATTTTCAGGTAGGTTTGTCCAGATGTAGAATGAACTTAAGTCAACAAATCTACATTGACATGTGCCAAAGATCTTCTCTAGTGCTGAGTTTTGCATTTGAAAATGAAGACTTAAATTGAATTCTTGCATCTGTTACTCTTGCCACATCCCTCAAAAGGCTGATGGGACCTTGAGTCTTTCAAGTCTGCTTTCCATAGTGCTAAAACAGCAGGCAGCATTGCCAGTATACTTAGCAAATTTGGGATCAAGCCATGGGTTCAACTCTGGTTCTGTTTTTATCACTAGCAGAAGGGAAAGTGCTATAAGACTCCTTGCAAGGACATGGCAACTTACATATTAAAGAAATGGAATCTCTGAAGAGAAAAATCAATCTAGTATCTGATGTTTGATATTTAGTCTACCTTACATACCATCATTATTGTAACCGAGTTTTAGAGATCACTGTGACTAAGATATGAAGGTTACACAGGAATGAAAAAATTTCCTGCTTGAAAACTGGAACATAAGTCCAGATGGTACAAAATGGCTTTAACACAACAGAAAATTGAAAGCAGCTTTCTTTTGGAAGGATAGAAATGCATTTTCTTGTATGAAATATTGCCAACTTTAGCAGGCAGGGTTTGGTTTCTCTTTTTTTACATTCTTTCTCCATCAGATCCTGGTTTCCTACCCCTCAAATCACGTAAATCTAAATACAGTCAAGAGAAAGTGAGTCTAGATTCAAGCTACCAAAAATGCTTGGAAGACCTCCCACTGCCTTCTTCCTACAAAGAAGTGCTGGCTGAGTTTGCACTCTAATTTCACCTGCATGAGCCTTGGCAGAGCGATGAAAGGAGAAGCCTTTGCAATTTGACCTCCACCAGTACCTCTGCTTTCTCCCGAGCTGAACCCATTCTTGGGAGTTTTTGTTAGCCAAGCTGTTCATCTGAAAGAGAAGAAAGACTCTTTTTGCTCATGAGGCCATGCATGATTCAAAGTTCTTCTGGAAACTGTTGAAATTGAGAAGCAGCCAGTTGCACACAAGCTCAGCTATTTGATCTTCTCATACAGTGAAATTAAGTAATCCTTGCCAGATTTGTTACACTCGTATTGATAAAGGATCTAACACAGTTTTCAGAGCACATTTTGACAGAAAGACCTCTAAAACATTTCAATCAAAAAGTACAGTCTATTAAGGCCACTGGCAGCAGGTGCTTGTTTTAGTACTTTCTGTTGAGACTTTAGAAGTAATGTACCAAATCCAGAGGTCTTGGAGTTGAAAGCAACTGATGCAAATGAAAGGTGTTGCTCATCTCATGAGGTGCTAAATCTGCACTGCATTTCCTCTGAAATGGAGCAATGCAGCAAAACAGACATGATGAAGTCTGGCTACCAGAACCTGAGTGATTTCTGCTTGACTCACTCCTAGGGTGGTTTGAAATGACCAAACTGCACCCTATTGCTTAAAATTACCTCAGATACCAAGGACTGGAAAGTGGTAAATATGGCATCAGTATTCAATAAGACCCCTGGGGAAATTTGAGGAACTACAAGGAGACAAATCTGCCTTACACACTGAACAGATTAATGGGAAAATATTAAAAAATAGATAATTATGTTATCCATGGAATGAATCAAAATGGCTTTTAGAATAAAAGCTACTGGAGTTTTTTGAAGATATCAACAAACACACAATTAAGGATGAGCTAATCACCAAATCATTTTAACAATATGTCTCCTCAAAGTGCATTAAGGAAACTAAGCAATTCTGATTATAAAATTAGTAGAGTAATAGGAAATGGAATAGCTGTAGAACTCCATAAATATTTGTGAGCGACCATGCAAAAAATATGAAGAACTAGGAGACACTTTTTGTTGATAATATTGAATTATTCACAGTAGTCAAAGCTAAGTCTGCCAAGACCTGTGAAAAGATTTTGTGAGAATATAAATAAATAATGCAATGGCTGAAGAAATGCAATAAGGATAAATGCAAATTAATGCAAAACTTGCCCCAATTACACCCAATTCACAATAATGGTCTCTAAATGAGGTATTGCTACCCAGGAAAAAGATCTTGCAATCCTTGTATTTCTCTGAAAATTTCAGCTTAGTTTAGGGTAGTGATCAGGAAGCTAAACTGAATATTAGAAATTACTAGGAAAGAAATAGGGAAGATAAAAGAAAACACCATCATGCCAGACTGTATATGCCTCTGGAATGACAACATTGTCTTCAGTTCTAGTCAAATCAGCCCAGAAGGTCTGTGCTAGAGCTACAGAGGTGTAGCAATGGCCAGCAAAGATAAAAATACGTAAATACAAAACAGTTCCCGTCTGAGAAGAAAATATACTCTCAAATAAAAGATAAATAGCAAGTAGGCTATTTGTATTTAGTAAGAAGCCCTAAATAAAACTCAGGTGCAAGAGATGAAAGAGGATAATTCTCTGTGTCAGGGGTGGGAAAGAAACATGAAAATCCACTTGGGCTTTAGAAGAGCGATATGCACATCTTATCACCTCCAATACGGTCTCCTGAATTTACCAATCTTATGATTACAATTCTATTTGTAACCTATTTCTATCTATAACAATGGTTGGTAACAATGCTTCTCATGTATATGATCAAATGTATAGTACAGAAACTTTTCAAAGCCCAAGGAGTAAGGGTAACAAAGCCCACAGCTTTTACACACTAATTGAAATAAACACAAAATTTCATATTTTAAAAGACAGAAATAGTTTTACAATTGGGACTGTCCTAAAGTTGATGTGGTTTCCATATCAATCCACAGTGGATTTCCTGTTTAATTACTCATCCATTCATCCCCCTAAGCCATGTAAAGATTTTCCACTAACAAAAGCCTTCTGCAATATGTTCCATAGGTTGATTATCTGCTGCATGACAAACCCCTGCCTTTTTCTGTTTGTTTTGTGTCCTGTCACCTTCCCCTGATGCCTCTTTCTGCAACACAATACAGTGAAATGATCCAGGCTGTCAAAGCATCAAATAATAATATGTACCCAGCCTGTTAGCATGTCCTTGAGAAGAACCATAATTTAACAGAAGATAAATGGAAAAGAAGCATAACAGAAAAGCAATATGAGTGATACTTTCTCTCCAGTTACCAGCTGTGGTGCACTAGGAAGAAACAGACTCTCTGCTAGCTGTGGCAATGCTATTTTACTCCAAACCAAGTGGAAAAACAAAAGAGTAATTTCAATTTTAGTTATTATTCAGGCAACATTTCATCCAGATCTAACAGCACCCTAAAAATATTTTCTTTCAACATAAGTCTTTATTTTCTGCAGTCAAAGATCTATCATACGTTAGCTATTTTATCTAATGTACTCCATTTGACTCGTTGGTCTAGGTGAAACACATTTGTCCTGGGAGGGTGTAAATTACCGACATTGCCTGCTGGTGAGAAGGTGATCTTGCTAAAGGCACTATGTCTGTGTCAGGCAGAACCCCATGGCTTCTCCACAGCTGAGGCCATGGCCTCTGAGCCTCCTGTGTGGCGAGGATGTGCAGAGCCCTGTCTTGAAACACAGAGCTGCCCACCAACTTGCTGCTGGGAAGATCTCCCTGACCTTGGCAGCCAAACATTTCTGATTCAGCATGGCAATAAAAGGACAGCTGTCAAAGCATCAAAGCACTTTGGGCAAGGCCTGCGACAGGATGCTAAGAACTGGGGTGTAGTGTGTACTTTGCCATTCCCTGCACACAGTTTTTTAGCCTAGAGTAGTAGGGCATATGAGCAACCTAAACCATTCTGTACTTTGCAGCCCAGATCTGCCTCTGTGAGAGCTGGGACTATAGCAAATAACAAATTATTATTCTGAAAAAGGACTGAGTTTGCTTTTAGCTCATTAATTCACTTATTATTTCAACTGTCTTCTATTGTCATCTTATGTCTCTTCTCTGCTCTTTGAAAATAATTTTCATTTCTGCTAATCAGGCTAGTAATCAAAGCCTCCAGTTCCAGATGCAAGTTCCCACTCACAAAGTCTCTGACGGGTTGATTGCTGGAAACTGGGAGGATGTGCCAAGGAAAGAAACACTCAGCTGTCCCTGCTCAAGCAGCCACTCATTGCTTTTATAAGCAGGAACATGGACCTTTGTGCTAACTCAGTTCTTACATTCACATGAGTAAAGCAGATGGGGGAAATTTTTGGCTGAAAATAATATGCCAATGCATGTAAACTACAACTTGATATGTGTAATATCTGTGAAGGCAGGGGACAGATTTCCTATTCTCATTTGGCTCTGAAAGGCTATAGAATCATAGAATCACAGAATATTCTGTGTCAGAAGGGACCCACAAGAGAAACAGTCAAAAACAGAAAAAAAAATGTTGAGTTCCCTTCCAGCTCAGAATATTCTGTAATTCTAAGTTTCTCTAATGTTTTGTTTGTCATAAAAACTTGAGTGACTATTCTTGAATAATTTCATGCATAATGATTTCTGATCCCATAAAAAGCAACAATGTGACTTGTGGAATGATTTTGTAGGTATGCTCACAGGTTTATTTTGCCACTATTTAACTGTGTTTATCCCAGAGGCTCAGAACAAGGGTTTTAAGGGTATTCACCATTGGCCTAAGCATACTTTCATTTCTGTTAATGCAAATGTGCCATCCTGGTTACATTTTTCCTGGAGACTTTTAGCTGGATTTACCTCAGTTGGGTAGCAAGGGCATTTTCAGTTTTTAAACACATTCTAAAGCAGTCTGATTAAAAACAGGACTACTTTAGACATAATGCCAGCAGCCCACTCTATAAACAACTGCCTAATAAATATTTACTTGTTAATTTTTGGGAATGAACCAGACATCTCAGACCTCTCAATACAGAAATCTGAGTGATGAAAGACCCTCCTGATGATTACTTTGTTTCGAAATCACTTTTTCTATCTTTAGTGTCTCCTAGTCCAGGTTTGCTTGGATTCTGGGTGTGCTGCCACTCTGAGCCTCTTCTCTCCAATAAAGCATCACGTGGTCTTCGCATGAATGAGCAAAACCCTTCTTGTCATGTAACTTATGTGATGTGGACTTCTGCAGCTGCAGTTAGAAAGCAGAGGGAATACAAGTGCTGTGTGCACAACCTGGTGTGTCTGCTCATACAATTAATAAAAGGTCTGAAGAGCAGCTAAACCCATTGACAAGCTTTCCTCTCATTTCTTTTGAAAGCTTCTTAATTTGTTTGTGTGATTGCCAGGCTAAGTGTTGGTAGGATATGAAGTTTCTTTGATATCAGGGGAGTGTAACTCAGAGTGTGCTAGGTCTCTGTTGGGTTTGTGTTTATTTTTAAACTGGTCTTTACAAATCTACAAATCTAAATCACACAGTTAGTGAAGAATGAATTACACACAACAGCTAAACTGAGCATTCCCATGTGGCGTAGTCTCCACCAAAGGAGCACTGGATGACTTCCATGATGACTCCCATGATGACTCCCAGGGAAACCAGAGAAAGGAGAGGACTATGTGCAATATGGAGATTTTATCTGCGCATTCAGTGTCCATTGCCCTAGGATTCCATTTGATTTTGGCCATAGGCTTCCTGTGCCTCTGTGACTAACTCTCTGGGGCCAGCTGTGGCTAAATCAAACTTCTGTTTGGATTTCTCTGGCGTGAGAAAAGGAGACAGGGCAAGAAAGTAACAAATATTTTGGCAGAGCCAAGTGTTCTGAGATTTCTTTCAAGAATAATGATTAACAAATGTTAGCTAACACTTTGCTGAAACCTCCTTAATCTAATTCTTGCAAGGGCCAGTTTGAGTCTGGAATACTAATAGTAACATTAATCCACCCATGCATAAGCTAATGTAGCATTTGGATGGAAATGTCTGCTGGTGTGAGCAACAACTCACATGACAGACATGGATGTGGCTGGACTGCTGGGCCCGTTGTGGCTCAAGCAGCCTGAGACGAAAGTCTTGCACTGACCTGCAGCCCTGCACAGCTCTGATTGAGGCTGACATGAAAGATGTGAGATGCTGTGGCAGGAGGTCAGCAATGCAGGAAGCGCTGGGTCACACGGTTGGTGGACTGGTGTCACTGGAGCAGGTGGCAGGTGGCAGCTCAGCACCATGGAGGCTTCAGTCCAGGAGACTGTGGAGACCGATCCCTCTCCTCCTGTTTGATGCCCACCTGGCTGGCAGAGAGACTTTGGGTGGGGAACATGTTAAAGCTTAGCTTAGTAGTTTGCCAGATCCCATTTTTTAATGTTATGTAAAAAATGATCACCGTATGCTTTTGAGTTGTGCATGTCCAGTTTGCGGAGTCCCTTTATGCCTTGTTAAAAATGCCCAAACAAACCGACCTGAAAGAGAGGCCATAACACATTTCGAGCTAGGACTTACTCACAATCACCTTAACAGTCCAGGTTTTCCTGTGCTGATTGTGTAGGTTGCTGCCCCAGCTTGGTAGATAGAGTACCTTGCTCTACCAAGACAGCAGCCTGCCCATACATGGTCTTTTAGCCTCTCTTCATGATCCTGGTGACTTCATTGACTACAGAGAAGATCCTTCTTCCCTTTGATCCCATTGCCTCCAGCCTGTTACTCCATCACACTCCTTGGTGTAAATTCTGAATGTATGTAAATTATTTACACTGATGATCCAGAAATTATACAGTAGTAAAAAAACAGAACCTTAGTAAGTAATTATGAAGGAGCATCTCTGCAGTTACAACAGATGAAAAGTGGTTGTCCAATAGTAGCAAGATAAAATGAGACAAATTGATTTGTGGCATCTCTCTGCTTATCTTTTGTGTAACCCACTAAATCCAGGGATGTCCCATAACATGCATTTTGTCTGTGTTATTTTCAGAGTAATAAACTCTTACATACTAATAAAGTTAATGTCTAGTCTCTCAAAAAATGCATTAGTTCATTGCCTTTTTCATAATCTTCAGGTACAATTTAAGTGGGTGTTCTTTGCATTTCAGTGCCTTTTCTGTATCTCTAGAATAAGTATTAATATGTCCACATGAAAAATTATAGAATAGATATGAAAGAAAAATATCAGGTAACTGGCAATGTTAGCTCAATGAGCAATGAATCTATTTCCGTATGTCTGCTACATCTACCACTAAAGGCAGTTTCAATTATATTTCCTTGATTAACACATTTTTTATACTTTAAGTGTAATGGAGCTATATGTTAGACTTGTCTTGCACTTGAAGTTTTACTGCGAAGGATGAAGTTAAGAATATCTGTTTTTTCCTTTTTGCACCTTCACTTTTGAAATGCCTTCCCTACCTTTGCAGTATTATTCCTTTAGGATGTTGCTTTAGCTATTCTCTGCATATTCCCTTTGTTAGCAATCATTCTACAAACAACAGGATCCATCCCAGTGCAGTGATACATCTCATTTTAGAGCATAATGGCAAAGCGGCTTTTATCAAGTCATCAAATTCTGCCTGTTTTTGCCATGGACCTTTTTTAGTAATTAACCTAAATAGGTTTGCTGAGGTTTGTATTTCAATTTCCTGTACTTAGCAAGAGCAAAGCTTGATACTGCAGCCACAGCCTTCAGCCATTTGCAAGCATTCAGTCATGCATGTGCATCTGGAGTAAGGTTTGCTTTCCACTCTGCTCTGCTGGTTGGCAGCATGCACATCTCAGAATTTAAGAACATTTACAATTAATTTCTGTAGCTCTCTGTGCACCTTTAAGGATTCGACTACTTATTTCACTTTGAATTCTAGACACAGAAGTTCAGAAGACCTACACAATGGTAAAACGTGTTAGTAAGTCAAGATTTAAACACACACTTTGTTTCTTTGCTTTTTCCTGCTCCTCTAGAGACCATCTCCCCAAGCTCTGCCTTGACTTTACCTTGACTTAGCCTCTATCCTACAGTATTTCTTGTAGCCCTCCACTTCAGCACACTGCTAGAATGGTATTTCACAGCCACACACTCGTTCAGCCTTTCCCCTTGGATGTATCTGGTTGGGAGATGTGACTGGGAAATGGGACATTTGCCTGTAAAATACAGTGGGAGTGACAAGCAAAGGTGTGCATCATTTGACTGCCCAGATGCAGAGAATGCTACTATTTTGCCTCATTTCATCATTTATTCTAAACATTTGCACTTATTACATTTTCTTCTACACTGACAGCTACCTTTGAATTTTATCAGTAGTTGCTAGTATTTCTTCTTGGCTTTGTTTTTTCTGTAACATTTTGGTTTTCTGAGTTATGACTTAAATCATATCAGAGTGTTTCCTTCTTCTATTCTGCTGTTTCAATGCCTGCAGTTCTCTGTATGGCTAATAAAAGAGAAAAAAGAATTAAAAGTAAAAAGGATATAACGCAACGCTTTCCCTGAGTTTTAATTCAAATTGTAATTTTGCTAAAAAGACCCTTCACCAGTATGTCTAGAGTCAATCTTGACCTCAAACCATCTCTGCCTATCTTACCTGAAAGAAAAAAACTTTTATTTCAAATAGGCTTCCACTGAAATCCTCAGGTGTTGTTTCTTAATCACCTCCTTTTAACTACCTTAATTCTGCATTTTTGATTGCTTTAATCTTTAATCACCAAGGAAAAAAAGGGCTTTTTTTTTCCAGCAATGAGGAGAGTTCCTTCAAGCAACAGTTCCACATCCCAGTCTGTGCTAACACATTTTTTGTCCAAGAGTCACTGTGCAAAGCACATAAACAGCAGTGGGAGCAGAGACCAGAAATCAGCAGTCAAACTCCAGCCTCCTCTGCTGCAGAAGTATTTGCTTATCAATGCCAGAGTGCCCTTTTTGCTATGCCAGGAATGGAAAGCATATCACTTTTTGTTTTTCTATGTACAGTTCTAATTATTGCTCCACTATGAGTGTGTTTTATTTCTCAGCCCAGCCGTCTCTTGGGACTGATTTTCATTCAGTACAAATGTTCTCATTATAAAGACTTAACATGAGGAGAATATAAATGAGAAGATGAGTGCATGCTAAGAACTTGCTTTTACAGAAACTGTATTGATCAAAGGAACAGCAGAGTAAAACACATGTCAGCATTAACATGCTCCTACTTTTCAGGATTCAAACAGTTTCCTTTTCCATAAGAATAATGTGACTCCTTGTCTCTGAAACCAGGCCAGGAAAGACTTTGTTTAACTGAAATAAAAAGTGCAAAGCATTTCTACAGATTAGGGTACAGCACTAAAGAGCTCTTTGAAAGCAAATGCACCTTCTTCAGTTTCAGAAACTACCCCTTGTCACTATGTGAAAGAATCAAAATTCCAAAAGGTTTTCACAAATTAAATTACTACATGACCACAACTTGTAACAATTTTCATAAAGCTAAAACACCACTTACTTTAGGCTGCTGGTCACTGATCACACAGCTGACCTACTCACCATGTCGGTCCTGGGAGGCTGCATCCCTTGGCAACTGCTTTTGTTCAGTGGTTTTGGGCCATCTTTGCTGCTTCAGGATCAGACAGTACTCATTGCCAGATGAAGATTTCAGCAAACAGTCATGCAGGCCCTCCTCTGCCCTCTGGCACTCTGAGCAAGACCAGAGGTCTCTGCAAAGATACCAATCTCCTTGGGATTTTGGTGACAACTTCCTCCCTTCCTCCAAAGAGATGGAACCAACTGAAAGCCACAGTTCCAGATCAGTCCCTGTTTTTTTCAGGCCAAGACAATATACCAATAACAGCTGAACAGAGGCAGAGGGAATTCCCAGATAAAACACTGCTTTGAAAAACATGAAAAACTGAGTACCAGGCTAAAAGCAGAGTGCAGTAACCCTCAAGTGTCTGGCCACCAGGCTCCACCTGAGACAGATTCCTTCCTAGCTTCCACAGGGCTGAACCTGGCTTTGCATATAGTATTTCATCTGCAGTGAAAAAGCTTCAGTTTACCCTTCGTTTCACATGCATATTCTCAGACATAACTGAATTTAAGAAGTAAATGTCTGTTTTTACTAAATTTTAGCTTATAAGCACTACTGAGTGCAATGGCTCTGCTCTTGTATCTTTCCTGCTTGCTGACTACATAAATGTGCAGGATATCTCTCAAGACTTTTATAAATTCAGAGTTCTAACAAAGATGTATGAGTCACGTCCAGAGTGACATAAAAATGAAACAGTACCATTCTTGTCACCAGAATGAAGCATGGCTTATACACTGATCCATGACACACTTACATGGCTTTCAGGCTAAAATAGCACACACAAAAGTGTGCAGTTATAATCAGAACTGTCTATAAATACAAAAAAAGAAGCTTCTTGAACCCTAACTTAGAGACCGCATAACTTTGTCATGACGTATTTTACCAAAGCATCATACCAACTGCACTAGGACCATCAATAGGTGTAGGGCATTACCCAGTGTGGGTCCCTATATCAGTGTATCTGGATACAGTGCCTTAAGCTCCAATCCACTTGAGATTCAGATCACCTTCAGTCAACACAGAAACACCATTTAGTTTCGTTTTCACAAAGACCTTGATGCATGTTCAGCTGGTGCATTACTACCTAGCTATCAGACCGAGCATCCTTATGCCACATGCTCTCATGCTTGGAGACATCAGTTTCTACAACAGTTTTCCTTCCTTCATTAGACAATTGGTGTGTGCGTTAGTTAGGACTTACGTGGATTTACAATCCCTCTGGTCACTCTGTCAACTCTTGAACACCTCTGATGCACAGCTCAACAGTGCAGGCAATTTATAGCATGGGTTTCTCAGATATTCAGTGCATGTCTATGCCTGGACCAAGCGTAGATGTCAGGAACAGTTTCTCATGGGCAGTCCAAACACTTCCAGCTATGCTAGTGCTGGAAGCTGAGCTACCGGTTTGAAATCTGTCAAACACAGCTCTACAGTCAACAGTGTAGAAATACTCTTGAGGATGAGCAAGCTAGAAGGTAGAACTGAAAACAAAACATGGACAAACTTGCACCATCTGTTTTGAAATGCCAACATTATCCCAGAATAGCCTGTGCATCACTACCTCAAGACATTCCCTGAAAGAAGTGCTAATTTAAGCAACAGAATTGTCTGAAAATTATTTGTGAATGTGAGAAAGCCAACATATTTGTTCTGGTGGGTGCAGCTCAGAGCTTCACACCTGTCTGTATGTATCTGCATTCCTCAGTGCTCACAGCTCCATATAAAAGCTTTATCCTTCAATTTGGCATCCAGCTTCACTAACAGTGGGAAAAAATTAAATTGAGAAAGCAAGAAGGGTTGTCGTAAGAGAATGAATCCAGATGCAAGATTTTTTTTACCCTATTGTTTTGCATTTTGAATAAACTAATAGTTGTCTCTTGTCAAAACCAGAAATACTGGCCATGCTTGGCATTTTAAAAGAACGTGAACAGTTCAGAAAAAAAAGCCCTGTTGACTTTCCTGGTTCAAAATATCTGAAAATTAAAGATGGCTTTTGGTTGCCAAAACATAGGTATAGAGTGTCTTTTAAGAGGCTCTGGGGTGTCCTTTATCCCACAGCTCATGATCCAGCAGATTACATCTCTCCTTAGGCTTTGTGCCATATCTGCCAGACCCACTACAGCACATCTCAAATGACGTCTATGTTCAGGCAATTAACTCGCCTAAACTTTTTTCAGAGCTGCTATTCCTGATGCTCTCAGTAAGAACTGAATGAGCAGGGTCTCTAATAACGAGATCACCCATCAAAGTGCCTGGACATAAATTCAGTGATTAATTTCTACAATTTTACTTGAGAGATGACAATGACTGTTACAAGCTGAACAATATGAAAAGGCCCTTAATCATGGTAATGACTTGCACAGATGAAACAGAGATGACAACCTTCAGATAGAGGTTGACAGATTCAGGCAGAATACAATAAATTCTTTTCCTGTTTTCACAGCCGAGTGCCTGGTTTTTTGTTCTTATGTGCAAGTTGGATTTAAACTGCGTGATAGCATATGAAAAGCTACCTCTCAGTGATCTCCAGGGATGATTTCAGATTCAGATTTTTTTTTTTAATCATTCTGGAGTATTTTAAGACTACTCCTTAAACTCAAACTTGATAAGTGGACCTCTGGGAAGTTGTATCCGGTATTTACTTTTAAACCCACACTGCCCAAAATATATTTTAATCACCAGAGTTCCAAAGTTTTGTCCTTGAAAAAAAATAATGACTCGGGCCTAGCTTCCATATGATTCTAGCACTCAGGCTCTAGATCAGTGTGTTGGCACAACACCTGCAGTCAACTTAATGATGTGATTCATAGGAGCATGATTTCTGTCAACCCTGTTACTTGCAAGTACTTGATTTTATTTAAGTCCATCTGGAGACAGGCGAAAACATACACAGAGTGCAAAGGAAAAATATTTTATTGTGAACATGGCATGTATGAGATGCACCTCAGAATATACTGCTATATATCAAATGAGGAAATAAAAAGGCTCTGACATGAGAAATGAACAGTGCTTGAGACCAACGAAGAACATGCACGAAGTTGTTCTAACAGCACAATTCTGATACCAATCACAACATATTATATAGCTTTTATGACAATGTTTATAAAAAATGCAGATATTGGACCTACTCCTGCATTGTTGTACATCATCCAGATCTTCAGCGAAGCTCGCAGGTGTGGGGAGGCAACATGAGAGCAAACTGATGCTCCACCTCAGGCAGCAGAAGGTGAAGATGGAGGAAACATCAAAAACAAAAGACAAAACCACTATTCTACAAAAGTAAAAAGGCAAATATTACCCCAAGGGATATTATTATTTGCACAAGAAATCTTAATTGCAGCATCCTGACTCCATTAAAGCCAATGGGAGTACGCCATTGAGATCAGTGGAGCCTGAATTTCATATTGAAGTTTAAAACATTCTTGCATTAGTGTAAACATCAGCAGTAAAATGTCAGCATCTATACAAGTATTCAAGTGCTGTTTAAAAAAACAATAAAAAACAGACAACACTAACCCAAAATGCCAGTACATATTCAAAAGGCAGGTAATTAAAAGAGGGTGGGGTTTTTTTTCAAATATACATTTTGAAGTATTTAAAACCATCAATTTTTTAGCATTTCTATATCATTGTTAGGGAAGGAATATATGAGAAAAACTGAGTTATTTACAGTGATAAAGGAAGGGCACAGTGTTTGCTCAGGTTTATTTGAAACCAGTATTTTTCCAGTTTGGAGTCATGACATATACCTGCACACTCAAACATGTTTCAAAGCAGTGCTGAGAAGTGGCTGTACTTCATTATTATGAAATATAATCCTTCTCTGCAAGTATTTCAGCATGATTCCTCATGAGCCATTTACACCCATTCATATTTTCAGTTAAAAAACCCAAAAAGAACCTTAAAAATTTCTTGTAGAAATATTGTCTTTAAACAAACTGCTGAGATTTTACATTATGGCCATTTACAGTCATGCA
The DNA here is from genome assembly GCA_035047865.1 of Dendrocincla tyrannina. Taxonomy (NCBI): domain Eukaryota; kingdom Metazoa; phylum Chordata; class Aves; order Passeriformes; family Dendrocolaptidae; genus Dendrocincla; species Dendrocincla tyrannina. The sequence goes on from JAWWMP010000116.1 coordinate 59,537,738, forward strand.
TTTGGAGATACAGAGTCAATACAACTTTTCCATTCAATGTTAGAGTTGTGCCTGTCTTCAAACAGCTCTTTGCTAATGTTTGTGCGGATCTCAGGACTGGATAACAGCGCCTTAATCTGATTCAGTCTGGGTAACAGGGTCTGTGTTTCTCTGTGTAAAGCTTCCTTTATTAAGTCTGCTTCATGGCTCTTTCCTAGAGGAAAAGAACAATATAATACATTTTAAAACAACTAATTCATTTAGAATCATTAATGTATGGAGATAAAGAGATCGTATGTGGTTTGGACAGTACTAAGTGCTCAGTCTTTTGCCCATATTAATTTTCTATAAAAAGATACTTCATCAAAAATATAATTTACATCAACAAATGCTACCAAAAAGTAAAGAACAGTACAGTGTCACATTTAGGAGAAACTCCTGTCATATTACATACTGTGTAATAGCATCTGCGACGAGTATCTGTAGTGGTAATTTTTAGCTTGGGATTGACTGCTGTTGACTAGGAAACAGCATGTGCTCTCACATGGAGCAAGCAGCCCTGTGACAGTGCCAAACCCTCAGGCGGAGGGCATCGCTTCCACTTATGACAAGGCCTTTTCCACAGCCATTCATGACAATCCGAAAGGCAAATGCAAAAGGTTCAGTTTTTCTCTTCAAGAGATGGAAGGGACTCTTGGTATCAACAGGAAGTGAAGACTGGAGTCACCTGCTTCAGCATTCTTGTCTTTTTTCCACAGTCCATCCCTCCCAGCATTGAATAGATTTTCAGCAGCGCAAGCACTTATTACACCAGTAGACACTGTCCTTCAACTCAAAACAAACTTTTGATAAGAGACTCACAAAACAGAGTGCCTGTCACCCAGCACCACTTAGCAAATTTCAGCGGGGAGCTGGGACATGTTTTTGTAGTTATTCTTGGCGGGATATTTGCTCCCAGACTTTTTGCACAGTTCTCACTTGCTGTTATCATTGCCACTCTCATTCTTACTGCCACTTGCTGCTTCTTCAGTTTTTGCAGGGCTTCCATCAGTCTCTCTGGTTTTGTTTTGTGTTTCTTCTAAATACTGCTGCACAGCCTTCAGCACCGCGTTCTCCACCAGCCTTTTGCTGAGGCTCACCAGCTCTGCATCGTCTGGCTCCGCTGCATGTTTTTCACCTATGCGTCACAATAGACAAGAGAAGGAATTCATTGCCATGGAAAGAGAGTAGCTGTGATTGCATCAGGAGCCTCTGTCTGAGCTGGATTTTAAGTTATTAGATGCCTCTTCCTGATTGTAAAAAGTAATTTCCCCTTCCTGAAGCTATGAAACAAAAGTGTTCCATAAAAAAGTATACAGAATATCAGATCAAAAAGATTTCACTGCTTATCTGTATTGTAATACTCCATTAACACTATGAGCACTCACTCAGCTTAGAAAAGGAAGTGTGCAAATTTAATTTTTTCTGGCCAAAGACCCCCTGTGACATTTGGGCAAAGATGAAGAACATGGAACAATATAAATTTACACTTTAGTAGCATTCTTAAATTCAGGTGCCCTCGTTTTGTGATTTTGCTTAATAAATATAACATCTATCTATTTACTCACTGCTTGTAATTCAGGAGTTTCTCATGGGAAACAAGACTAAATGCTCTAAGCACACGTTAGAAATATTTTTCTAAACAAAGCATAAAACAGAAAAACCAAATACTCCCTCCTTGCCTCTCTTCTGTCTTCTAACTTAAAGCTGTGGTATTGAAAGATTGCAAGTTCCAGCAGTCTATTCCTAGATATCTGCTGACAAAAACAAGAAGCTGGCATTTGCCTGCTTTGCTAAGACTTCATATGAATAAACATTTACAACAAAACAACTACATACATAGTGAGGATTCTCACTCATCATGACATCCAATTCGAAAGGATACTTTTCCATGAAACATTTTCCTAATAAACTATACAGCCTACTACAGAATCCTCCTTTTATGCAGAATGCATTCCACGAAAAACCAATTTTATTGCCCAATTTCCACTGCCCATACCATTTGCCACTTCACAGTCTCCTGCAGTAGGTAAATAACTGTTTCCCTCCATTTATATTTGAAGGTCATACTTTTAATGTCCTCTTCTGGAGTTTGCATTCTGCAACCAGTAATAAGAGGCTGCTTAGTCATATGCATCTGGTGAAAAAGATATTATTGCATGCTCTCAACACAAAGCTTTGTACTGTTCAAGTACCTAAATTTGCTCGTTTTCATGCATGGAAATTTGATCAAGTTTGCCCACACATATATAGTTATAAGAGGCTTTTATTAGTCCTTCTAGTGTATTGCACAACCTGGGAATGATTTCACTGATTAAACGTAATTCATATGGGGATTCAAGGAGGAGAGGGAGAAGTAAACAAAACTCTTCATACTGAGATGCAGTAACTTTATTAGCTGTTAATATAAGCATCCCACTCTGAAACAGCAAGACATACCAAACTTCCAGTTCTGGGCCTCCACAGCACTGTTACTGTGGAGAAGGAAGAATGGTGCTCTCCAGCTGAAGAATCAAGATTAGATCTTGGTAAAGCACTTCATTACATTTTAGAAAAAGTTGGGGAAAATACTCTAACAATTTTAAAAGGGTATCTATGTGGTCAGTTTTGGTTAAAACCAAATTAAAAAAAAAAAAAAAAAAGAGAAAAAACACTAAAAACAGATTCAGCATTTCCAAGAAGAAACATTTTAGGTTAATATGCAAGTCCAGAGGAAGCAGAGGTACTATTCCCAAACAGCTACATGCTCCATGCTCTCTGACTCACTGCTTACCATGTCACTATCTGTAAATCCTGGGCTTAAGTCTATCCTTTAACTTATCTCTCAAAACACCCAATATATATATGAGCAGTATTCCCTCACAGCTTTTCTGAATTGAACCCACACACTCCTTTGAATGCAGCCCTTCGATTCCTAATTTCCTTTGCTTTTAGCAAAGATGCTTGAAAAATGTATTGGAAGTCCTAGTCTATTTAGTCACTAGAAAAAAAAAATAACATTGTGGTTCCAGTTGCAGAGTTTCTCATTTTTCAGAATTGCTCATGGGTCACAGAAATCATTACTCACACAGTGCTAATGATCTGTCCATGCAACTCAGAACAAAATCAATGGGAAATATGGTGCTCAGCCACTCTTGCTCTTGACCCAGTAGTACTTAATATGCAGAATATGACTAATCACTCACAGAGGCCTCCAGATACCACAAAACAGTAGTGACTATATTTACTCACAATGTAATTTTACACGTAGTACGTCATGTATTATTTTTACAGTTTACAAAACGACAGAGCTCTTCTCTCATAAATACCTTCTGCAAAACAGTTCTCATTCACATATATATAAAATCCATGTATCTACTTTATCGATATATCTAATGTATCCAATTAATAATTTCAGAATAAACAGCACACTTGTAAGTAGTTTCTCCAGCAAGGAAAATTATTATTTAAAATGATCCTCTTAAAACCACAGTTTATATATAGCTACGGAGGAATGATTTTGCATTTTTTTGTTTATTTTTAATATTTTGAGATATTCATGGCTCATCAACAGTCTAGGGTCAAGTCTGTAGCACCTCCTAACTGAGCTCTGCACTCCCACTGGACTGTCTTGCATTATTGGAATTACCAGAATATCAGCAAGTCACTGCAGATACAAATGTTTCAGATTGAAAAATGAGGTTTAAGAATTCAGACTTGCTCTGTTTGTAAACTCTGTTCTGAAGAGGGAACAGTTACACCCCAGCAATGTATTTGCATCAATGATGTCACACTTTTTGTGCCTGTGAATAAAAAACTTCCACTGTCATCTCATCCATGTGGCTCAGAATAAAAATGAAAAAACCCTTTCAATTTTGTTTAACCCAGAACTCTATTCTGTAATTATCAAAATATGAAAACAAATTCATATGCTGTGAGTGTACCTCAGCGCATCCATGGTTAGCAGCTGTTTTTTATTATTGAAACTGAAGCCTACCCATCGTCCTGAAATGACCACCATTTTTTACAAAGGGAATTATCAGCTGCACAGAATTATTCAAAAGGGGGTTTATGGTCCTACAGCTGGCTGCTAGCAGTTATGGACATGAACCAGATGCCTGCAACCAAATCCAAGTTCGGATTCAAATTCACTGCTATATCCTTTTACTGGACTAGGTTTATTCTCCAAGTGTACACCCCCTTAACACTTAACAAGACTGTGATCTGAATTTTGAAATATTGTATTGGAACAAATCAGATACCATGGTCCTGACACAGCACAGAGTGCATGTAGATATCTCATATTTGGAGAGAGGCAGGACAGTTACTGAATTCCTTTACTGTTTATATGACTAGTCCATTCTTTTGGTGACAGATTTGACTGAAAGAAGCAACAGTGGATCCTGTTCATGGGAAAAGCCAGCTTTAGAACCTTTTACCAGCTACACTCCAAGAAAATGTTCTGAACTCCTTCCCCCATGGCCTCAACACACTGGGCTTTGTTTTTCCTTCCAAAAATTTTTCTTGACAACAAAATAATGACAACATGGGGAAAATTAAAAAGGAAACCCTTGGTATTTTGAATAGGTGACCAAGACCAGCTGGGAAATCCGTACTCTGGCAGCGAGGTTCTGGTCTGCACCCTGGGGAGGACTGTGGCAACAGACATGCCTCCACAGACCTTTTGGTTTATTAGTTTTCTAACACAGTTTTACAAACTCTAGAAACACAAAAAACCACAAGAGACTTGGGCCATTTTCCAAAAGCTAAATGTTGAGAAATTCCTTCTGAATTCTGGAAAACTTCATCTTTCTATTTATGCAGTGCCTCTTACAGACACCTAGGTGAGCCAAGTTGCTGCTGCATACGTACAAAGCTTTTACCACAAGATTCCCTTTCTATGATGACTCTTCAGTGGCTCCAACTCATAATAATCCCTCACTATAAGGCATTTTGACTACTAACACCTTCATACAGAAGCAAAGCTTCGCTGCTGTGCAGTATAGTGCGACTAGAAGGAAGGAGACAACTATGCCAACTACTGATGGAGAACAAACCTTCAGGAGAAGACTTGCAATTATTTCTGCACATGGTGGGGTTGGAGAAAACAAAGGGGGGCTGATGCAACAAATGTCAGACAGATTGCAGCATGGCATCTGTCATGACCCTTGCAGTGTCAATGTCTGTGCCTTTATCATGATTCCCTCTATCTATGTTAGAAAGAAAAGACTAAGAGTGAAAACATCATCTATATTCAAAATGCCCAGGCAGATGTAGACTACTGCAAGGCTGCTGTGCCCAGCCACAGCCTGTGGAAACATCTAGTTTTTGTGATACTGATTCAAAATGAAATTAAATCTCATTGACTTCTGTGGGAATTGGATGAAGTTCCTACACCTACATACTGAACTGCAATGTCCTATACATCAGACCAATGTGTTGAACATTTTCTTTTCTGAGAACTTGCAGATAAATTTGGTAGGCCATATATATTGACAGAACTATAGCATTAGAAAAATATCATCCACCTTCATCCTGCAAAGACAGAGAGCCCACAGCCACAATAAATTGAATAACAAGCTATAATCAGGCACCAGACCATTTGCTTCCCACCCTTGCAACAGGCTGCAAATGAGTCAGCATGTTCAAGATCATGATTTTAATGAACACAAACAAAAGCATGTGTCCATATCTAATCAACACAGTAAGTAAAGACAGGAAAGTCACAACTCTGAACATTTCCTTGTTAATTAAGAAGGACTTGCATGAAATATGTCTTAAGTGGTCACTTAAGGAATTGACACAAATAAAGCACTGAGAGAAAGAGTGAAATTATAATCTCATGATGACATGATGGTGATGACATATCTGTTTTTGGATGTTCCCACCTGGTGTGGGAAATTTAACAAGCTCCTTGAGTTTTACACGTAGTGTAAATACAGGACTATCTAACACAGCAATACAGGCAATACCAATCTGTCCTTCATGCTGAACACATTTGATTCTCATTTGCTGGAAAGAGTTCTTATTTAATTTGGCCCACTGCAGAATAAACACGATAAAATTAGGAATTTCTAGCAAAGAGGAAATTAAGGGTGTTGCAGCTATTTGGAGAAAATGGTGCTCTTGCCAGATGCAGTGATGACAGCAGGAATACCTGCAGCTCCCTTCGAGCTGGAGATTTGGCAGACATGGGAAAAGTTTGTTTTGTTTCACACAAAATCTTCTGAAGCTCAGTTATCTAAAATTTCTGACCACCTCTAAATGTAGAAATGGGATGTGATCTGCTAAACCTACTCTTCCTTCTGCAAGCACTGGAGAATGTGATGCTGCAGGCATGAGCCTTCAAAAGGAACAAAGTAAAAAAGGTAATGTAAGACTTTAGTCCTGGCATACAGGGAGTTCTGTTAAATATCTTGGTTTTATTTTCTTATTAAAAGAGACTTACTGACAGGGAAATTTCCTGAGTCCTTTAATATAGTTTGATGCTTAAACTTAATGAATTTATAAGAAGTCTAGTGTAACAGACAGCAAAGATAACATAATGGCTAAAGGAAAGAAGACAACTTAAAAAGCTGTGAGTTTTACTGGATTTTCTCACCAATATTCAGGTAGAAAAAACAGCCCAGGTTACAAAAGTGGTTTAACATAACTGCAGTAAAAGTCACAAGGCAAGGTGACAGTGGGAGAACCAAAAGATCAAGGAAGATACTGATAGCAAACATCCAGTCATCATTATTCCCCCCTCTCCACCATTCACAGTGCTGCCTGGAGCTACTAGGGAATAGGGCTGCTTGGCTTAGCAGTGCTACCAAGGAGAGCAGAAGATCTCCCTCCAGTATGCAGCCAAGGAGCAAGCCTCCTGCTGTTTTCAGAGCTTGAGAAACCAGCTTTTCCAGTTTTCCAGGGAAAAGCTGAATTCTGGAACAGGGCAGACATGGAAGTCCCTCACCTTCAATTCTCCAGAAATAATATTGAGAATCTAACACACTGAGTGACCATGAGGTTGCTTCCCCACCAGCCTTGGACATCAGTAACCACAGACAGAGCTGGATAGTCTTGAAGGAAGAAAATCACCCTGCTAGATTACCAAGCTGAGGGAGGTGTAGGCCCAAAAATTGCAGCAGCTAACCAAAACAGGATATACAGCGATTTTAATTGCCACAGTCCAGATGTTTTGCCAAAACCTTAAAGTCCCTACTAATGGACCAGTGAACCATGAAAATCAAACTTTTACTCACAAGCATGACGAGAGAACTAATTTAATAAATATTCACCTCTTGTTACCATTTCCTATCCTGTCTCTGTGATCTTCAGTTTCACGTCTTTAAGATTCGTTTGTTACTACACAGCTTCCAATGGGATGCTATTTTGGCTGAGACTTCTTCATGCCACTGTCAAGTACACTAAAAAAAGCAACCTTTTTTGGACTAAGACAGATTGTGAAAAACAAGTGTTAATAAGTGAATCTTAACAAGCTGATTCTGTGTTCTTGCTACTCCTGAGCTCAGAAGAGAACTCCATACAAACTCGTGCTATCAGACAGTCTCTCACGTAGCACATGTTTTATCTTGGGGAAAGTAATTTTGAATATATTTGTAAACTATGGAGAGAAAAGTCAACTTTTAATCAACATGCATTTTCATTTAATTATTTCAGTTGCAGTAACATGAGTTGTAAAAGGCAGCTGCATACTGCTTGAATTGCAAAAGGAAGATGAAATCTTGTAAAAACAAAAGATTAAGGTACAAGTAGAATTACTGTTCAAGAGGATGTCCAACAGTGTCCACAAAATACTGCAACAGTTTTAATTCAATAATTTAAAATACTGTATAATTTTAATGGAAAAAAATTGATTTGGAAAGTGCTTTTAACATCTCTGTAACCATACTTAATTAGATCCTGAACCTAGGGAAGAAGGTTAGAGTCACCTCTTTTGGTAGGAGCATCTTACACAGGTTTGAACATACACAGGTAGCATAATGGCATCTCCGGGCTGCCAAAACAAATGAGTCTAGATCCTTTTCCTCCAGAATCTTACTCTTGAAGAAACTGTAATTGAGTTCATAAGCTTCTTGGGCAAACCATGAAATTTTGTATTTTTGAACACATGAGTAGTACTGTTGCTGCCTTTCATTTCATGGCTCAAGTCTATACCTTCAGACCAAATTCACTAACAGCTTTGGGAATACTAACAGAACATCCTTAAGTCAATTTAAATGGTATTAAAAAACCCCCACCTAAAACCAAAACAAAAACCAAACATTAAGTACTTATCATAGCATTTCCTATCTGAATCCCCTTTGCCTATTATATTTTTTGCCTTATATAGTGTATTTAGCCTTATTCTTTCTTCTTTCCCTTTTGTGTGCCACATAACTTCCACTTTAAAGATGTGGGTTTTTTTAAAAGCTGGAATTTGATATAATTTTTCACTTTAATTTTGTGAGATATAGCTGTATAAATGTTCAGTGGCCTACCACACAGAGGTTTGTAAATATGAAATTTATTTTTGATACTTAGAGAGATTAGTTCATAGAAGTTTAGACCTTTCTTTAAATGCTCGGGCTCTGAGCCCATAAAATTACTGAACCTGATCTTCTTCAGGTCAAGTTCTTCCTCAGCTTTCATCTCTCTTTAAAAGTTCAAACATACATGCTTACAACAGTGAATCACAGAATCACAGAAGGGTAAGGGTTGGAAGGGACCTTTAAAAACCACGTAGTTCCAAACCCCCTGCCATGGGCAGGGACACCTTCCACTAGACCACGCTGCTCTAAGTCCCATCCAATTTGGCATTGGACACTTTCAGTAACGGGCATTGACAGCTTCTCTGGGCAACCTGTTCCAGTGCCTCAGCACCTTCTTACAGTTTAAAGATATTACCCCTCCTCCTATCACCACATGTCCTTGCAAAAAGTCCCTCTTGATGTCCAAAGAAAAGTATTCCAAAGGCAAGATAAGCACGAAATTCAGACGTGTTTGTTCATAATAAATTGCTCTGTGCTATGGGGTTTTTGGTCACCTCAGCCATATTAGATCAGAATAGCTATAGATAAAGAGTTAAGAATGCTGAAGGTATGACTACAGCTCACAATCTAATTCACAGGAATCTAAAAATTGCTATAGTGTAACTAAATCTGTGGATGAAAAAAAAAACTGATTTACCACACCATAAAACTAAATTTAATGCAATTGATCCTTCACACAAAATAAGTAGACTTTATAATCTAGTGCAAGAAAAAATTGAAGGAATAAGAATATGAGGGGACAACACTAATTTTTCCCACCTATGTTCCTTATGTATAGTACAAATATCATCATTTGCTCAATAAGCACCTAGTAATCTAAATTAACATGATTCTTGAGTCTGTTTCAGCAGTAGAAATCAAGAATAATTGACCCTTGATTACTTTTTTAAACCAATGGGCCTTACTTTCATATCCTATACCAAATAGTTATAAAAGCATTTTCTTTGTGAAATATAAAATTCCTTAAAAAAACCCCAACTCCCTACCTGATAGCAGCGCTTCTTTAATGAAAGTAAATTCCTACAGCTCTTACACTGCATTCTCCCCCTTCCTCTCTTTTCCTGTATTCCTACTTCCTCAAACTATGAGTCAGACTGTTCTAGCAACACTTCCAAGAAATCAATCCAGAAAAGTATGTCTGCTATGCCAAAAACTGAACTAATCATCACAATTTTTACCAACTTTCACTGAACCATAATGGATTGCTCATTACCATGCCTTAAAATTGATGATTATCTTCTTTTTACACTCCTTTTCCTATTCACAAATTTTATCTCTACCTACATAGTATAGACCACTCCATTCCTTTCTCTTCAGCATCCAATTAACTCTAAATCTGTCCTACTAACATCAGTGGAAAACTGCTTATTTATGCCAGCTGGTCTTCTGGGCCTCTATTTCTATCAGTCTAAACAGTTCTATCTAGAGTTTTGTATTTGTTTCTTCATGCTCTCATTTTGAAGCACTATTTTTCTCAGTCTTTCTCCAACTCAAGAGTAAAAGAATAAACAGTGGATATTCATACCACAACCAATGTTTTCATTTCTTTTCACTACATTCAGAAACAACTGTGTAATCCAAAGCAGGTATTTTAATTTGCCTTCGCTTTATGTTTTCCATAAAGAAAAATTCTCCTACTTCTATGTCCGGCTAAAGAGGCCAAGGAAAGTTCATTAAGGATGAGGAGAATGAAAGAAACTGGCAACAGTTCCCCTCAAGAGCAAATAGCATCATTCATAGTTTTGAGATTTTCTGAGACAGGTAAGTACATACATTTGCATGGCACAATGCAATGTGGTTTGAACTCCAAGAATGCAGGTGCAGCTATACATTGAGGGTTACACCCTGTTACCATGTGGGGCATCAGAAGCAGTAGCCTAGAGCAGTTGAGAATTAGCCTGTCCTCACAGCCTGGGTGCAGCACCACGTTCCTCCAGGTATTTCGCAGCTGATGTAGAAGCTTATGCTAGGACAGATCTTACCACATACCATGTTTTTTTCTAAAGTCTAATCCTCTAATATTTTCTTATTTTATGCCTTCTATAGAGATCATGGATAAAAAAAAAGGACTAAGGGAATAATATTGATCTTTTAAAGCAAAATGATGCTTTAAAGGGGTCTACATAAAGTAACATTTATTTAATTATATCAGAGGATCAACAGTGCTTCAAAACACAAAAACATACATCAAATTTCATTTTAACAGAGAAACGTAATCCCAGACTTTAGAAGAGTGTTCAATCACCGGAACCCACCTAGTCATAGGTTATATTTTATAGAACTACAAGAATAAAGTCTTCATTTTGTGCTGGAAAAACATCTCACATTGTACTAATGAGGTGCATGTGAAAAGTAAAAGGGGAGTTGAAAGAAGAGAGGAAGAAAGAAAAACCTTTTGATTGCATTAGGCTATACTGGATGGTAATGGATTTTTAAGACAGTAAAAAAAATGTTGTTCATTTGCTGATCCTCAGACACAGTAAGTGGTGTAGAAAACATAGCTGATACTTAATATGGTTTTGTTCAATCCTTGCAATTTATACCAAAGTGAAAAATTGAATAAAATGCCATTTAAAAAAATCATTGCTAGGATGTGAAAAAAAATATAACATAATAAGAGACCATGGCATAAGACAACTCTCTTAGCAAAAGGATACAAGCTCTCTAGTGAGTGAAATGAATTATCCATGCCTGAGGATTTGAACTTTGGGAAACTTAGCAAGTGCCCAGATCAAGTTCACCTGAGACTGGCAGGTTCTCAAAGGGATTAAGCCACCGTCAGAAAATTAAAGGATTTTGAGATCTGGGGATTTGGATCCAGAGGAAACAACTAATAATAAGTGAATTTTCTCTATACCAATTTAGGACAAGCAGTTCTTAAGGTTTATGGGAGGTACAGGCAGAATCTGCAGCCAAATGTTTATCACTTTAAGGTCTCTAAATTCTAAACAATGTTTGTAGCATCCAGACCATTTTCCAACCCCATTCGCCACAGAATCACAGAATGGTTGGGATTGTGAGAGACCTTAAACATCATCTAGTTCCAGCCCTTCTGCCATGGGCGGGGACACCATGCTAACTTCCACAGCATATGCAACCCTATACCCCAAATTCCTCTAAATGCTAATCTCTTCTGTCTGTTTTCCACTTTAAGCTTATAGAAACAGAATCACTCACATTTTAGGAATGATTTTAGGCAAAAATGATTTGGTACGAAACATTATTAAACTATGACTAATCAGCTGCTGAACAAGGGGCCAGTATGCCTTACTTTTCAAGTTATCATATTTTCCACTTTGTCTATAATAATTTCACAAATAATAACAGACCAATGTCATCTAAAGGACAACTCTTCACTGGACCAAGGACCCACTTGTCTTGCTTTCTTTGTTTTTTCTGCCTTAATCTGAACATCTTGGTCACAACATTGCAAAACATAGACTCTCTGCAGCCCAGCATCTGTCACTTGACAGGAAGCTTTCCCTGAAATATATACAAAATGTTCTCTCTTGTTCTTATTTCACATGATGCAACAGAAGTAATTCCATGCTATCCTAACAGTTGCTTAATGATGTTAACTAGTTCCTCCTCTCGCCTGCTGGCTTTGTATCTTTTTTTTTTAAGACCAGATTGCTCCTACTCTTGGAGCTCCCCAAGATGTAGCTCCACAACTCCCCAGGTGTTTTCTGGAAGTGCAGCCTGGACTCCTACTTTATGTTTGGAGCGCTATATTCTTTTGGAAATGCAACACTTCCTCCAAACATCTTCCTCCTCTGCTCCATGACTACGTGTCTTGACCTTCCAGGATTAAAGTTACACTGATCTGCCCAGTGCAGATGTAGCTCGCACTTCATGTATGCCATTTCTGCTAAGAGACTGTAGGTCTGGTGGCACATAATCTTGCTGGAGGGGAAAAAGATAATAGATTTTGCGTTGTGTTTTTTCCTTCCCAGAGGTGAACCTTTTTGATGGATGAAACCTGGTTTCACCCCTTTTTCAAAGAGAACTGAGTGCAGCTTCCTGATCATTCCAGGTCAGTATAGAAATGTCAAAATTGAGAATATGACTATTAGTCCAGATTTTAGTTTGTAGAGACCTTTAATGAAACAAAGTAAAATTACTCATTTTCTCTTTCTTAATGAAAGCTGTGCAGAACAATTTTATACTTTTTAAAAAAATATTTTAATAGCTTCTGGAATCAAGGTTCAAACATGACCACCTGCTCTCCATTAGAAAACAAAGCACTCAATTAACTAGCATTAAGCATCACAAATCAGACAGTATAAAGAGAAAAAAGGACATTTAAAATATCAGGTTAGGAATAAGTAGACAACCACCACGTTTTGGACCATGTTGGTGTGACTATTCTATTTTTGTAAGAGATGTTTTTCCATATGCTACAATTTCTATATTACAAGTGGCCCCACTCTAAGACCACAGGGATTACGTTGCAGTAGGACTAGTCATATAGTAATACAATAGGTCTAAGCAAATGAGTTTCCAAATTGCAGGAGTAGATGTTCATATATAGTAACAAAGGATGGTATTTCATGTTTAGCATGTCACACTTCTTACTTGGCTGTAATATGGATTTGCTCAGGCACCATTTTTGAGCAAAGAAGGAAAATTCGAGTTCTATGTTGACATTAGACAAAACATCTGTCCTCACAGAAACATGAAAAGCATCTCTGAAACCTGGTGTTTCACTCAGAGGTACCTGCCTATGTTTACAGGGGTGAGTTCTACAATGCCAGTACTTGGTCTTTAGCTCTGAGCTCAGAACAGAGCAACTTAGGTCCCTCCTATCCAGCTCTGCTAACCTCTGAAATGCCATGGCTGCATCCAGACTGTCTGCTGGAAAAGGATTTGGGTTGGTGCTAACTCCTAACCAGTACCCAGGAGTTTCTGCACCATGTACCCTTGTGCCAGGGCTAGAACTATGCCAGGGTCATGGCACAGGCAAGGCTTTCCCAGTGTCCAGGTGCATCTCCAGACACCCCGTCATGTAGTATACCAGAGTCTAAGGCACCTAGAGTGGTCTGCATAGTTGGGCTGTGTCTGTAGGTAGCAAAGCTGAGAAATACATTGAGCCAAATCCTGCATTCGTGGAACAGTTGCTTTTGTGGATTTCTCCTGGCAGAGGTTTTAAATTGTAACTCCAAAGCAGCCCAACACGAATGAAAACAGAAGTATGAACTAAGAACAGTTTCAGAGAGTAATGCAATAGTAGCTAGAGTAACACATGTGCCAGAGGACAGGATTTGGCTCCTGACTCCAGTAAAACTGTGGAAACAACTGAATTTCCATTTCCTCTTTCACTACAATGAAATCTTACTGTTGTAGTTCTGCTTTACCCTGCAGAAGTAAGGAAATGGAAAGGCAAAACTCGTAACTCTAAGACTTTCTAGTGCTTTCAACTTTTCAGGGCAGGTCTTACAACACTTTGGAAAACCATGCTACTTGCTCCTTCTACTGTTTGGTGAGCAGCAAGTGGCACAATTTATATAGTGAGTTGAGAGGCACTGTGCCAGAGTACACACGAAACTCAGTAAACTGAGAAAAGAGCATGCACTACAGAACAAGAGAAACAGTACTAAAGGGATTTCCATAGTACAGAGTAAGGTATTTGGATGTTGTTCATTGGGAATATAGGGCAGCTTTTAATATTATCTGACAGCAATGCCCTGCAATTTACCCTTTGAAAATCAATAAAAACATAATGCTGTAGCCTTTGCCTTATTCAAGAGTATGCCAGGTAAAGCAAGTAGAGCTCCTCTAAGAACCCAGTCTTTCTTTTCCTGTGGCAATGGTGTCACTAAGACAACCTTTAAATCATCTTAGCTTAAAAGACAGAGTATCTCATATCAAGGTGTATATGGGGTGGATACCAAACATATTTTCCTCTAATGAGTAATGTTTAACCTGCATACTTACTGAAGTATGAGAAATCTAATACACTTTCTCTTCTTAAGTGGAACATCTGCTTACAAGACACTCAGTAAAATTACCCTCTTCAGCTAACCCACAACATGTTTATGTATGTTTACTTTCTCTTTTGGCCTTTATTCCCCCTTTCAAACCAAAAAGGATATGGAATGGCAGCAGGCACACTGCTTAAGCAACATAGTATAAATGCAAAAGATTTGAAAGTGATCTTATTTTCCTTCCAGGTTCACACTCACTTGAAGAAATCATGCTGGAAATCTCTTGCAAGAAGCATGGGAGCAGACTACCAATCTGATTTTTAATGCCCAGGGCTGCACGAACAGCATTTTACCCAGGCTCCTTCCCTTGCTATGTATGTACTTAGGAGTCCAGATGGAGTTGGCAATTTGCTAGCTTGCCATCTGAACCAATCTTTCTGCTATTATTTATAGAAGGTCTGCTTTTAAATGGGCTAGCTGATATTCTCATCCATCTCACTGCAGCCCTTGACTCCAGGGGCTGCCAGCAGACTGTCACAGCCATGACACTTGGCAGGCCAGGTCCTTGGTTGGTATAAATCAGCACTATTCCTGCTTACTTGCTGCTAAGGGTTTCACTTGACATTTTCAGTACCGCTTGATTCATGCCCCAGTTAATCTGTTTCACTTTCATGGTTTTACTTGCATATTTAGCAAAAATCCTTAAAGACTGTTAGCTTGTTCCTAATTGAATATTCCAACTGAAGCATCCTTTTAGACAGCTTCCAAGCACTACAGTACTAAATGGTATATTATTATTGATGTTTTTATTTTTAATTAATATAACCATTTTTAAATTCCCAGTTCAGTTACTGTACATTGGAAATTTTTCAGAGATTTTATGACTACCAGAAAAGGATAATTTTTATTATACAGAAATAAATTTGTGGGCAAAAGCAACATGTGTGCTAGTTTATGTTATGTTGCAAATTGATAGACAGTATTTTATTTGATAGACAGTAATTAACTGTCAATTTTTTCCTCTTCACAAAAGATTAAAAGCAACTAACCATTACAGTATATTTAAAGAGTTATTAATTTCTATTCAAGCTTTTGTTCTAACTTTATGCTGGAGAGTTACAAAACAAACTAATTGCATTTGAAAGATTTGGACCCACAAGAAATAGTATTCACCATTCTTTGGTCTGTATCACTGTTTGGCTTTTTGAACCAAGAAGCAGCACAATTTGGAATATTAAATGCAACTTTCAGCTGTAATCAGCCACTGCAGCTTGTGGCCCACAGTAATGCTCAGGACTATTTGAATGCAATTGCAACAGAACTTGCTCATATTCCAAGTCATGCTAAAGCTTCTTTTTCCCTAGACTGCTATATTGAGTGTTTTGGATATATCCTTGGGTCCATTTACCCTCCTTACAGGGCAAGGAAATGACCTATGGTGGATGGAATTTAAACGGATATCTATATAACCTAAGAAATACAGAGTTCAATTCTGCATCTACTAAAGCTTTCTGTCATCCCAAACTTTTGTCAATCAATTTAACTGATGTAGCATTGGTGTGCTAAGTAAGGAGATTAAGAAAATATTACCTTTCCTTTGGAATCTGCTCTTTTTATTCATGCATTTTTTGAATGAAATACTTCCCAGAAACATTGAACAAAATGTCTGGCTAATGTCATGGTTAGAAACTTCTCCACATAAGCAAGTTTCCAGTGCATTACTTCTCCACATGGACTGTCTGACCTTGTACCAAGTGTACTAGAAAGTTACTTGGTCATAAATTTTAAAATAGAGAGCAAAAGCCAGAAAACAAATCACAGAAATAATTAATTGCATCAATGTGCAGTAAAATAAATATTTTAAGGAAGATCCCTCTGCTTGACAGAGGATTATTTTTTTTGTTACTTTTACAGTGCTACACATATAACAGCAGCAATACTGCATGGTACTCATCATCACCTCTTACTATGTTTTATTTCCACCCAGAAAAACTGCATAACCATAGTATAACTAATAGTGTGTTCTTCCCAAGCCCCCAGCCAGCAGCCTCTCTTAGTCTGACATGCATGCTGACTGGTTCCAGCAGTGGTGACCTTTATATGGACTCACTGAGATCATGGGCTCAGTTCCCATATCTACAAAGAAGGCTTCAGCTGAAAATAAAACAATTTTAATGTTGTCTCTCATCTTTTCTCAATGAAAAGCCCCATAACAGAGTTATCCACTGCAGTACTAACATGACTGAACAGTGATCATTCTACCTAAAATTCCACAGATGGCTCATACAATGCCATTCACAGTAGAAATGAGGTATACACTTGCATAAGTTTTTTTTTTTTCTTTTCTTTCATGTCTCTTAACATTTCCAGACTGGCATTAACTAAGAATCACTTCTTTGTCAATAAACTAATTTCTGAAATTCTCAGTGAACTGTAGTTTTGCATATCAGAAGAGAACAGGGAAGCATAGAAACATAAATGTAACCTTCATGTGAAATATAAGCATGATAAACGCTAAGGGACCTTGGAAGTTAGCCAAACAACAAGTACAGCACTTTATCCTGTGGAGTGGCAGCCATATGAGGCAATACAACTGGGAAGGGTGGCAGAAGGGAGATACATAGTCCATACACTTATCAGAGATTTGCCCTTCCAACTACTTTTACTGCAGTTTCTGAAAAGCACTGGACTACAACCAGAAGGTCCACCTTGTTCTCTCCATCTGAGTTCAGAGTAGGTACAGGGACACCATTTCACTGTCCTGAGACTGCTGCACTTTGCAGGAAGGCTGACCCATCTGGCATCTACATGATTTAATGTCTGATCTATAAGTATCAATGGATCAATCTGCACAGAAGCAGAGCGTCTCACCTCAGACACAGTAAAAATCCTTTCATTTCAATAAGAGAGCAGTACAGTCTCTTGAGAAAGACACCATAATCAACCTGTTCTGGTCAATGCCCCCTCTCCTCACACCACTAGTCATTCCCACACAGATTGAGAGCTTCAGGTCCTTGCCACACCCCACCATTCTCTGCCAGCAGCAGGAAGCCAGCATCACCATACGTCCATGTGTTCACAAGGTATCAAGCACTCCGAAAGACTGAGCCTGTGCATTTCTGAAGCAATAGGTATTCTTCACTAGATCCAGTCATACAGTGGAAGAACTTATTGTGGCTATGTGACCCTTACCAACAGCCGCACCAGGGGTTTTGCGAATTTCTTAACCTACTTCAAACAAAATTGCCCAGGTGAGTCAGCTAATGATGGAGAACCACTGAACCTCACTTGGGTGTTTTTGCCTTTATTAAAGGAGTGTTCATATAACCTGCTCTGCTATGGGTCAGTGTACACAGTATGTATCACCAGTGCATGGTGTACATGACCAGGGATGGTGGCAGCAACGATCCCATGAGATCTGCAACTTCTTCTGTCAGTACTTTTGAACCTAGAAGAGGGTGGGGTTTTATGGTCATAAAGCCACTAATGTTTTGCTTATCTAACAACTGCCAGCATAGTAACTTTGTTTCTATCAACATTTACCTGTAAGAAGTGAGGTTAACTAGTATTGCCCACAATCACATATTTCTTTCTAGAACTCACTATGAGAGATGCCACCTTGTAGCAACGCCCCACAAAATACAGGCAGGGTTACCAGGAGTGTGGCCACTTTTCACAATGGTAGTCTAATCCAATGATCACACAACTCACACTTCAGGCGTAAGAAAGACTGAGGGTGAAAGCAAAAGACAAGAGGTGTTATGTTATATATTATGTATATCCCCCTCTGACAGCCATTTAAACTGATATAAAAGATACTCTCTCTTCATACGTTTGGGACTTAATATAGTTGCAGAAGTACTGACAGTAAAGTAATAGCATGTGAATAGAGGATAAGACACTTGGCCTCAGTGTGGAAAATAAATACAATTTCAACTATATAGGAGGCATCTATGCAAATACTTCTGCAAACTATGTTGTGCCACTTGATAGCTGAAAAGGTCCTTATTTTTTCCACCTATGCAAAGTGATGGTTTGGCAATTACACTGACCACAAGATAGACATTAAACTATTTATCCTTGAACACTTAAGCTAATGGCCAGTCTAGATACAACAGACAGGGACAAACTGCCCACAAAAACACCCTGGATGGAAAATTGATGGAGATCTTTACCATCCGTGCAGACATTTTCTGCAAGCAGCTCCCAGTGGTATCAGTGGAAGACAGGAAACAACCATATAATTGCAGTAACAGCTAGCTGTACTTGGGGAGCTGGGCAGGTCTCTTCTTGCTACACAGCCACAATTCACTGGAAGCTGGTTCTCTGCTGACAAACTTTTTTGGAAAAGTGATGATTAAGTTCATTAAAGTTCCAATTCCATTGATATGGAGCCAATTTTAGCAAACTCATCCCCATTTCAAAGTTTCTCATCAGGGTCTTCTGAACTTAATACTTTTATTCTTTCTCATCTTCTCTTGGTGGGGTCATGAAGTACTGGTACCTGTCCCATCTTGAAACTAGTCACCTACACTGATCAGATAGTCCTGGTCTTCTGCTTGCTACAACTGGAATGAAATATCTTCTCCTGGCTTATTCCTCAAGTCCTTTAATATAAACAAGTTTGGTTCAGGCTTTGCCTGAAGTTTCTCAATGTACTGTAGTTATGGATCACTGTGGTCAGTAGTACTCCAAATACAGTCTTCAGCCTGAGATACATCTTTATTTCAAACATAAGTGCATATTACATAAAGATTAGATTCTTCAGAGAATTTACAATTTTCAGTATTTTAGAACACTTACAAATTAATCTGAATATTTTTTGATTACGAACCACAAAACTCCCTGTCTTTGCTCATCTTTCCTTTCAGGAAAAGAAGCCATTCTGCCATATCTCTAAATAAATTACATAAAAAACACTTCTGCTTTTCCCCACCATCAGTAACATAACCTAATTACCAGGCAATCACATTTGGCTTGATCCATCTCCAGAATTTCTAATTGCAATACATTTGACACAGAACACCCTGACAGGAAGGTGGAAGGGAACCTAACTTTTTCAATCTAACAGATTACAGAGGCAGACAGTCTGCTGCATGCTCATGAAATAGTAAAATGTAGCCTATTTTTAAAAATAATATAATACTGTGGTTCAAAGTTCCTTATACCCAAATAAAAACTGGTATAAGAATTAAATTCAGTCAGATAATTTAATTTCTTTCCACAGGCCATATATGCTGATAGGATTTAAATTTGGATTTACATATGTTTGCATCAAATACAAAGGAAGGAAAAAATATTAAATTTCACTTTTCAATTAAAGTCAAATGCCACCTAAAACTACTACAGATCAGACACTGGAGAAAATTCAGCACTATCATGTGTTCATATCATGTAGGACTATTTTCTAAATACAGTTATTAATTAAAAAACCCCAACCAACAACTCCAAATATGTTGATACATTTTAATTTCATGGATTGCCTAAGACATATGGAAACATCCAACATAATTTTAAAAACTCCCCAATTTCACAGTCACCAGTATTTTTATCCTCTTTACTTCAAGATGACTATATTCTGCATTCTTGGGGCCACAAAGAGGCATCCACTGCTGAAAGCTTTCTTAAATATCATTCTTACAATTTAAAAGCCTGTTCCTCTATCATCCCCCTCGTTTATACTTTGCAATGAAAGCGAACTTAACCCCTTATTTTATCTCCTAGATTTTCCTTAAATCTCTGCTTTCTCTTTGTCTTGACTACTGTATACAGTTGTTCTAGCAGTCTAGCTGCATTACTAAGGGAATATTTTTGACAGACAGTGTCAGTCCCAAGAATGGTCAAACACATAGAGATACTCACGATTCCCAAATACTAATGACAGTCTTGGCTGTCTTCAGGCCTTGGTTAGGCTTATTGCCTTGGTCATAAAACCATCAAACCTAATCTTGGTTTCAGAAAGAGGAAGATTTGTGTAACTTTCACCTTTGACATGGTAAGTACTGAACATTTAGTTCTGGTTTGGATGGCTAAATTTTCTTTCTTTTCTTTCCACAGAGAATGGAAGCAATTTTAGCAATCTAATCACCGGCACTGTGAAGTTCTATGAGGGAAAAAGACACATAACACCTAGTTGTTATTCAAAATGTCATTTCAAGGAATGCACCTTTCCTTAAAATTGTTTTTTTCATCCACATCATGCATCTCTTTGTCTGTGTATATCTGGTGTGAACGTATGTGTAGGAGTGAAGAAACAACATCACAGAGGGAGACTGGCAAGACAGGAAAGAATATAAGCATTGGAGAATGAGTGTATATAGGACTCACTGAGATCAGCTGACAAGCGTGTTTTCACATTTCAGAAAGAAGGGGAAAGAATAGTGTCTTTATAGTACCAGAGCAGGTATCACCTTGAGCGAGTAAGAGTTAAAACCTCTTAATACAGAAGTGAGAAGGACACACAACCTCCAGGACAGGGAGTAATCACAACCTGGCAAATGTACAAGGACTGTTTAACAACAGGGATTGACTTACTATTTGTGGTAGGCAAACCTGTCCTGTCTCTCATGACAGACAGACAATGAAACTTTTGTACTACAGCTACGTAAATGCAAAACGCATTATGATAACTTATACCAGACTACAAATTTGACCAAGTCATTGATTTGCAAATGTAACTTTCAGAATTTTCTAAATCAGTTTAAGACCTAAATAAAGCAATTGCACTCTGTTCACTGAACTTTACTCTCAAAAACCAATACCTAGTTTGATACAGCTGCACAATTTTTGGTCAGGCCCTAAAGATCAGGATTGCATGTTGCTGGCCTGGCTGTGTGTTGGAGCTCACGAGCTCGCCCAGTTTCCGTGCACAGGGTACACAGTCCCAGGCCCTGTGTTCATTTACTTACTCCCACAACTATTCACCCACATTACATTCAATACGTACCATGAGTAACAGTATATAATCACAGGATCATAGAATAGCTTGGGTTGGAAGTGACCTTAAAGATCATCTAGTTCCATCCCCCATGCCACGGACAGGGACCTTTTCACTAGACCAGGTTCTTCCAAGTACCATCCAAACTGGCAGTAAACATTTCCAGGGATGAGGCATCCACAGCTTCTCTGGGAAACCTGCTTCAGTGCCTCACCACCCTCCCGGTAAAGAATTTTTTCCTAATATCTAATCTAAACCTACTTTCAGTTTAAATCCATTTCCCATTGTCCTGTCACTACATGTCCTTGTAAAAAGTTTCTCTGCATCCTTCTTGTAGGGTTCCTTCAGGTACTGGAAGGCTTCAATTAGGTCACACTAAAGCCTCCTCTTCTCCAGGATGAAAAAATCCAATTCTCTCAGCCCTTCCATGTAGGAGAGGTGCTCCATCCCTCTAGTCATCTTGCAAGCCCTTCTCTGGACCCGCTCCAAGAGACCAACATCTTCCTATGCTGAGGACCCCAGAGCTGGATGCAGTATCCCAGGTGGGTTCTCCTGAGAGCAGAGTAGAGGGGCAGAATCCCGTCCCTTGCCTTGCTGGCCACCCTGCTTTTGATGCAGCCCAGGGCAGGGTTGGCTTTCTGGGCTGCAAGTGCACAGTGCCGGCTCATGTCCAGCCTCTCATCCACCAGCACTCCCAAGTCCCTCTTGGCAGGGTTGCTCTCAATCTGTTCATAATACAACAAACTGTTTAATCTGATTAAATCAAAACATGTAAAAGTGCTCACATTGCTATGCTCTGCCCTCTCAAGTTGGGAATCACGTTTTTTATAATGCAAGTAAGTTTCATGTTCTGTTTTGATTACATGACCAGCCTTATTTCACATCAGTAATTTTTCAATATGGGAATTTTGTACGTATTCAATATTTAACAGCCCTTTTAAACAGTTTCTGGCCAGTACACCTATTAAGTCACAAATGGGCTGCTACATATGCAGCTGTAAGCAGGTGTAATGATGCTTATTTTGTAAAGTGCTTTCTTTTATGTCAGATTAAAAAGTATCATGCTATGAAGTTAAACCAAACAACTTTAGACGAGAAATGAAATTACAATGAGATTGTTTCAAAAAGCAGCTAAAGATCATTTGAGACTATTTTAAAAATGAAAAAAGCATTTATTAGCATTGACATAAGCAAATCAATATAAGGTCTAACTATAGGGTTATCCTGCAGGGAATTCCTTCATGATCTCAGAAATCTAAAGAATTAATTGCTAGATTAAACACTAGTCTTTATTTGAAATATATACGTTTTGAAAAGAATTAATTGCTAGATTAAACACTAGTCTTTATTTGAAATATATACGTTTTGAAAAGCCCCTCCTTGAACAGAGCCAGGCAAATCTTGAAACCTCCCACCAACTTCACTGGAACTTAACCTGCTGAATCAGGTGTCTGCATCCCTGTAGAAAGCTCTCTTAGCCTTAGAGTGGTTACATGATCATTCACTGAAACAACTGAAAATAGGTTGTGAAGGTCCTACATGTCTGAGTTTTAACAGCCTCTACTCACACTTTACTTGTGCCTCTGTACCACAACCAGTTGTGAGGATAGATAATTCTTTCCTTCTTTGCAGAATACCCTAGCTCTCTGCTACCCAGACTACATTCTGGGAATTGATTTCGAGCAGGTCTGGCAGGAAAACTTTATTTAGACAGTATTGAGTAAACATAATTGTATTGGTTGTCATGGCTAGTATGGTTCTCTACAAAAAAGACATTTAAGCTGTAAAGCCTCTTGCCAGAAAATAGTACAAATATTAAAAGTTTCTGTGGATTCAAGAGGAGACTGGAAAAAAAGATTAAAGACTTTTAATAATCAAGGATGCCACCCCACTTCACAAAGCCTTAAACTGCTGCAGCATTGAAGCTTTATTTTGAGGAAACATCTTCTTATGCCTGTCCTTTTCTATTGGTTTTGTTAGGCATCCTGTTCTGGGAAGATGGATCTTAAATCTGGTCCAGAACAACCAGTTTTATGATCCTACCGTAACCATAAAACTTGGCTAAATGTTTTCCTAGGTTATACCTATACTGAAGAGAATAGAAAGGGATGTGAAACACATAACTGCGTATGGATACAAAATGTAAGCAAGCGGCTGTTAAAAGTTATTAACACAACTCAGCTTTTACTTGTCAGTAATTTGGTACATTTCAGTCATAAGCATCTCTTATTTTCTAAGGTTAAATAGGTTAATTTTTTTAACAGAACAGATTAGTCAACAGGTTGAAGCTAAATTCAATTCAGACTTGATGTGAAATAGAACTAAACTCAAATTTTAAAAAGTGTATCACGAAAGCAGTGAGTTTTCACCTCACTCAACACAAGGATGTAGCGTGTAACAGTCCCAGATAACATCATCTGCAATACCTTTTGAACTACGCTTTAGGTGAATTGAAAACATTTCCTTACTGAGTAAGTAATGAACACTCAGCAATTCAGTAACTGGTATTTGTCAGCCGAGTTCAACATAAGGCACCCCAACCGAAACAAAACTTGGAAGTTAACCATAATGAAGTTAGTATGTTTTCATCTTCACTGACTGAAGGAAATCAAGTAGCATGGTGAGCTGCTGTTTACTGTAAATGCTTGCCTTTATTATGGAATTTTTGTTCCTTGTGTACAGCAATGATCATTATTTGCACCTGCATGTTTGCTAACCAAGATAATTTAGTGGCAATAAAAAGCCCAGGTTAATTTCCCAATACACTTAGTTTAAAGACCACCATGATATGATAAGAAGATGAAAAATGTATGTGGGAAACATTCCCTGCTGCCTGTTCCACATGGTCAGCTTCAAACTGTCTGTCTAACTGGGGCACACCTATGCTAGATGCCCAGCAGTGCTACCTCCCAGCACGCAAAGGGAGAACCAGATGTGGCAGAAAAGAGGGAGGGAGGCCAGACTATACTGAACTGAGGGAAAAAAATAATCACATCCACCATACTCATCCTATACTATCTCTATCTTTCCTTTTTTAAGATGGCTCAGTCTATGTCAGTCCCCCATGAACACTGGTAAAACAGTGCCACATGTATTTTTTTCTCCTCGTTTCAAACAACGTCTTCTTACCTCATCCATAGCCAGACCTCCTTGCTTCAGATTCCCATCATCTATACATATCTTTTTTTTTCCCTTCCACATTCTAAGAGGTTTATGCCACACCTTTTGGTTGCTACATGTCAAAAGCAGACCTCTTTCAAAGCCCTTTTTGACTTTGCACATACATAATGATATCTCCAGAATGATTATTTTCACAACAAGCACTCTGAAGTCATGGTATGATAAATGTTATATTCAGTGGATGTTCCAGTTGCCCAGGAGCATGTACAAAGAAAGCTGGTGCATGACAGGTGATGGCAGAAAAGTTAAAAAGCAGCGAAGTGAGGGGACTGGGAGAGGCGGGATGCAGAAGCATATATTGATTTTTTGTATCATTTTCTGTCAACAGAACAAGCTAAAAAACCCAAAAATCTGTATTTATTGTTTGCCTCCACCTATTAGTGTATTAGACATGAGATGCACTACTTGCTCTTCACATAGAGACATTCTGTACCAGCTAGATGAATTAAGAAGTTCTGAAATACTAAATATTCCTAGTCATTTCCCCAATGCAAAATTTATAACATTTTCTCTCATACTTGGGAAGTGAAAACAAAATAACAGCCAAGTCATCTTCTTGAGGCTGTCTTCTAGATTTCTTGCACTATTGGTATACACATTTTTTAAGTGATGGTATAAACTCTCACTTTATTTATGCCTAGACAGCTTCCCGAGTAACAAGAATGGAATATAAACCAGATCAGAAAACTGGATTTTCTAGCCTACAGCTAATGAGTTACGTGAATTTAGTTAACACTTATTTCAGACACAATGTGACAGAAATTTGGCTACATCTTCTAGAAGAAAGGTTGCAAATATTTCACTGAGCAAGAAGTCGAGAGTAAATATTTTATTGTGCAACCAAATTCAGGACAAACATCTCTTTCAGCTCATAATTTAACAGAAACAACATTCCAGTCAAATTAGCTAGCTTGACTGACTACACCAAAGGATAAAGCGATCAGAACTGCTGCCTCTAATTCAACTTTTATTTACTCAACTGAAAGCAAAACCAGACACTACCAGATGTATACACAGAGATAAAGTGTGACTGCTGCCTCACTTGGTCAGCTTAAAACTAGACACCCAACCAACACCCAAATGGAACACGAACCAGTGATTTCCTTCAACATTGCCACCAACAAAATCCTCATTCTATCTGCTGCTGCTGAGCTTTACCATTAGCATGCATATGCTATCAACATCAAAACCTTCTCATCTCTCACCCTAAACTGCGCTTGCCAAGAAGGAAAACGAAATACTCACTTTGGCTATTATCTGCTTGCAGAAAGGGACTGACAGAATGCTCGTGAACAAAATTAGACGTAATTACTTATCTCTCCTACAAAGAAACCATCTACTTGGTTTAAATACCGCTCAGGTTGTCTCCACCCGTGCCCTAGGACGCAACCGGTTAATTTTCCCCGAGGAAGAACCCCGCTGGAGCGCCGTGCTGCTCCCGCAGCTCCCCTCCCCTCCCCGCGGCATTGCCAGCGCCAGCGCCGCGCACTTACTGATCTTCTCCTCGGCCCTGGAGAAGGGGAAGCAGCAGAGCTGGCCCATGGCACCCAGCGCGGTGGTCCCTGCGTGCCCCAAGCCCAGCCCGCAGTCGGCGCACACCCGGCTCGGCGAGCGGAGCTCTCGGCGAGCGGAGCGCCCGGCTCAGCGGCGGCTCCGCCCGCCCCGCCCCGCCCCCGGCGCGGCACCGCCCTGGCCCCGCACACGGACACGGACACGGACACCGCCACAGCCTCCCCCTGCCTTAGCGATCCATCTGCCCGCGCCCGTCCTGGCGCTGCAGGGAGGGATGGGCGCTGGGGACAGCAGGCACCCGCCGGGCTGGGTCGCTCCTGCCGCCGCCCTCCGCTTCTCCGCGGTGTGCCGAGGATGGGAGCAAACACAGTGGAAATGCGTACTGGGGGATATGTCAAGTATGTATAGTCAATATACGGGCTCTCCTTCTTTCCCCCAGAAGCAAGAATGAGACTAAGGAAGGAAAAAAGCTGCTCCAGCTGCAGGAGGAGAGGCACAGCAGCGCTAGCTGGAGAAACTAGGAAACAAACTGGGATTATCGCTCGGGGTTTGGTGGGGATTTGCCACCGACTTCAGCAGGAATAAGGCCGGTCACCTTCACTCCAGGCTACTAGTTCTCCTTTTCTACACGGTGTGTATTACAAGTATGGGTGATGAAGGTCACGTCCTGGATGCAATAAATTTAGGATTTTCTAAAGTAATAAAATACTAACGAGATGTACCATCAGTAAAGGGCAAGTTAGTGATTAAAGATAAAAAATAATCAAAGGCAGTCCTACAAGGATTAGTGTTAGTCCCAACATTACTCAGCACAGTCATTATTTACTTGAAAGTAAATATGTAATAAAACACCAAAGAGTGGAAGTTTGGCGTACACAGTGAGACAGGATAGTAACTATTCATCCAAAGCATGTAAATAAAACCAAATGGAAAGGCATATATTTTGTTCAAGTATTCTTCCATTGACTAGAACCAAAAATGCCCGGCTTTCTACTTATTTTACCACATGGTCCATTCTATTTTTAAAGGAATGAGACAAACACTATTAGGGTGCTCACACACGGTTAGCTATCAAATCATCCTTGCCGGCTAACTCTGTTGTGAATATCTCAAGCTTTTGCTGCAATTAGCTGTCAACACAAATTGTTCTGTTAGACAACAACAAATGTACATGATGTATGTGCCTGAGAAGTAGCCCACTGGTGTCCAATAAACTCATATTGAAGACTGACCCATGGTAAGCCATTCATAATGACAAGAGTCCCTGGATGCCCTATGGCTCTTAAGATCTCATACTGCAATTTTTTCTTAATTGTAGGAATTAATAAAATGTTCCTCTCTTCTATCTGGATATGTATTTCTGTTAACATGTATATATTTAATATTTTGAGACTTTTACACGTGTTTAATTTACTAGAAATTTGCCAACAACTTTTAAAGTTAATGTAACGGGCATATAACACATGCAGACAGAGGCCTTCTATCATTAGGCTAATAATGCAGGAATGCAAATGTACATAGAAATTGTAGCATTACAGACTAGAAAATCTGCACGCTGTCTCGGTGTTGGCTGCAATAAGTTTTAATTTATTAGTAGCTGGTGTAGTGCTGTGTTTTGGATTTAGGTTGAGAACAATGTTGGTGACACTGATGTTTCAGTTGTTGCTGAGCAGTGCATACTTGAAGTCAAGGACTTTTCTGGTGTGCCAGCAAGCAGGTGCACGAGAAGCTGGGACGGAGAGCAGCCAGGACAGCTGACCCACACTGGCCAAAGGGATAGTGCATGCTGTAGAATGTTGTGCCCAGTATATAAACACGGGGCAGTTGGCTAGGAGGCACCGATTGCTGCTCAGGGACAGTCTGGGCAATTGTTAGTGCGTGTCTCTTGGGTTTTATTATTCTCTCTTCCTCTCCTTTTCATAATCATTATCATAATAACAATAATTATTATTATGGTTTACTTAAATTCAATTATTAAATTGTTCTTATCTCAACCCACAGCTTTTATTTTTTTTTCTGATTCTTCTTCCCATCCCACTGCGGGTGTGTGTGGTGGGGCCGGACTGATGAGCGAGGAGCGAGGAGCTGTGTGCTACATATTTGCTGGCTGGGGTTAAATCACGACACAATTTCCCTTCCAGGAAAGCAAGGGAAATTACGGTGTTTCACTGAAAGATCATCCACGTGCACTGGAAAACCAGCCTTTCATGACTGCAGTCACTTTGCTTTTGAAAGTAACTTTTGTTTTACATTCAGAATGTAAAAAAAGTCAGAAGAAACCAAATCCACAATTACTTTCTATTTAACGACCTACTCTTGCACACCTCCTCTGGTAATACCTGCAGTCGCTGACACTTTGAGAACCATTACAGCCAGCCTGTGACAGCAAAAGTTCTTAATATTTGATATTAATATGAAGGATAGTAAAACATGCACTTGGTTTCCTTATCATGTTGATGAAACAAGTAAGTCTCAGATGACTTGTTTATAATTCTTGTTTATATTAAAAAGACTAATATTTACAGATGAAAAAAGAATACGATTACCACAAAAATGAAGGTATGAATTCTGCTGTTATTAACCTGCATTTTTTAAATGTTCTAGTTCATATGACATACTTTCCAGAAAATCATTAATTAAAACAGTAGCAGAAGTTCTCCACAAAAATATCTAGTGCTTCATATTCAAACTACTATTGGATTCAAGAAATTACATGTTTGTTTTCCCAAATGTAAGAATCTCTGACTGGAGAATCCTAAGAATATTTCATATTTTTTACTGAGATAGGTCAGCTTATCTGAGAAGAACAAGTGTAATATATTTAATATATTTGTAATGCATGGTTGCTTACAAAATTAGAATTATCTTTAAACTAAGTAATATTCCAAAACAAAAATGCATTCAAATAAGGTTGCCAGGTGGTAATTTTTATTCTTTTCCTTCACTATTCTGTTATTAACAACTATTAGATCACATACTGTTTTAAAAAATTACTGGTTTTCAGTAGCAGAAACAAAAATCAGGACGGTATACAAATTTTTAAAAATATAACAATTATTAAGTTCTATATTCAATGAAATTCATTTCAGCTGTGTAGTTGCCTCACTTGAGGAGATGCTGTCAGCCTAACCAAGAGCAAAAAGAAAAGATCGTGACCCATATTCTACAACATATATGAATTAAACATGATACTACAGGGCATAAGTGAAGACAGTTATCAAAGCACAGAGAAAGTATTTCTAAGAGTGAGAAGTATCATCCATTCTGTTCAGGATCAAAACAAGAAGACAGGCAATGTTTCAGTCAAAACCCCCAAATATTCTCCACCAGGAAAAGTTACCAAAAACAAAGGTCAAGTCATACAACAAACATTAACATGTATTTTTCAGTTTTATATAAGCATAATCTCCTGTACAGACAGATCACATCTACACAGCACCTACATGAATACAAAAGCCCTGGTGCTTTTGACAAGCATGTTTAACAAAGCAGCTTAAGAAGCACAAAGTCCTCTTATACTGA
The DNA here is from genome assembly GCA_035047865.1 of Dendrocincla tyrannina. Taxonomy (NCBI): domain Eukaryota; kingdom Metazoa; phylum Chordata; class Aves; order Passeriformes; family Dendrocolaptidae; genus Dendrocincla; species Dendrocincla tyrannina. Next base: position 59,567,341 of record JAWWMP010000116.1, read on the forward strand.
AAACCAAGCATCCTTCTGTTAAAATATGGAATAGCCATAGTTCTTACTGATCACTTTCTAAGCAGTCTTGGCAGCCCATGGATTTCAGGCTAACAATACTCTATTAAGCAATTCTGGAATAGTCACAACCAGTGACAGACCTCTTTCATCCATATACCAGCCATATTTTGGCCAAAACTAACAAAATAACATAGTAACAAATGTGGGCACAAGAAAGAAACAGAGGATTCAAGGAAGGCCATGGCCTTTTAACACTGGTCACATCACTGTATGTGCTCTAACATCCAAAATGAGAGTTGGGACTATGAAGTCCATTGAAACATCCAGAGCTGGATAGGGTCCATCTTAAATATTTTAAATATGATATTCAACAATAAAAGTGGCCCTGGTCACATTTTCAATGCCTTGGTAGCTCAAGATCTGCCATTTTTTGTTTTAACATCTCTTGAAATTTTGGTGAGATATACAAAGTACATTTTGACAGAAGTTACAGAAGAGAAGCAAATCTTTCAGCTGTTTTAGGCACATGTGACTGGATATAGAATTATAATAACTCTAGCCACATGAGGCCTAAACAGCCAAAGTATTATTAGAAATGAACAAGCCCCAAAAGGCACGGTATGTATTTTGTTGGGAGGCAGAGAAGCTGAAAGGCACCTTGGGATTGAAACTGAGGGGTGGAATTTTTCCAGATAAGGAATGGCAAAGTGACGTCCTTTATCAAGGATGGCTTTTCATATTTGCCATGACAAACTGGTACAAAACCATCAAACAGAACTACTGACCTCCACCAAACGGAAATTACAGTTTTGAATCTCATAAAGTTGCTCTCTTCATGTCAGATCAGAAACTAAAATGTATTCATTCTAAGCAGATGCAATTTCAGCCTTCTTAATGCTCCCGAATACTGTTCAGCTGATTCAGAAGGAACCTAGCAAAGCTTTTTTTAGATGATGCTTGTGGTGCAAATTATGTAAAAAGTGGGTGAGGAGGAAAAGCTGATCTGCATTTCAATTTAAAATATTTGTGCACTCAGAACCTAGGCTGTTCCAAAGCCTATGTATAAAACAACATATACACACATGCAGAGTGCAGAATATAGTGTATCACTCTAAGCTTTGTTTTGGGAACACCTACCAAACCAGAGTTACAATCTCCATTTAGAAGAAAAAGCAGGGATAAACAAATAGGCTGCTGGACTTGCTCATATGCAAACATTTTCCTACTGTGTTTGACAGTGTAGACCATGCTCCCATTTCTTTCTGATATTTGGTTTGTAATGCATTGTGTTAATTCTAACAATTTTTCAATTGTGTCTTTTGAAAACACTTCCAATTCCATTTTCCTGGAGAAAAAGCTTAAATGACTCGTCGAAATTAACTTTAAAGTATTTTATTTTCTTTCAATGGCTTAAGAATATTCTTAGAAACACACATTATATATATAAAAAAAGATACTGAGTTGGCATTTGCGTTATAAAACAGAAATGCATATTTTAGCTATGCTTTTTAAAACTGCATTAAAATACTCCAGGGAACTCTCACCACTAGTATGTGTTTTACAACACTGCCTTCTAGAGATAGAATCTTGTTCCTATTCACTGTAAATCACTGTTTCTGTGAGCTCCATTTCCTGAATGCACTGTACCTTTCAGTGACCAGCATGTCTGCCTTCTACTTTACGTGCAACCTGAGGGCAAGGCTCAAGACCAAATCTGCCAACAGTCCAAGTTGTTACTCTCAGGAATGCATTTAGAGCCATGTTTAGAATAGGCCATTCGGAATTTCTGGGTGAAAACCACAAAGTTCTGCAGAGTCCTCACAGCATCTTTCTTTGATGTGTATGTCATAAAGTATCCCATCTATTCCTGCAGGGATTTTGCCTCACTGAGAAAGGGTGTATGAGATGGACTTCATCCTGGATGCCAGTGCAAGAATGTGTCCCCTTTGACATGTGAGACTTGCAGATAAGTCCCACGACAATGACAATGTGAAGAACTGAGGCAAGGTACACCTCATACGTCAGGGTCTTCCCAAGGCTCAGCTTACAAGCCTAAGCCTCTGAGACCCACCAAACATTCTTTTAATGCAATATTCAGCTAGTTCCTGCTGTTTCTGTGGAAAAGAAAGACCGAGGAACATATAAAAATAGGCGGACCAGAAAGAGAAGGATATGTTAGTTATTGTGGGGAAACGCCCTTCAAAATCCTGAATCTCTTATCTTAATACAAATTATTACATGTCATGTGTGAAAAAACTCTTAATTCAAACCAAGGGAAAATGTTTGGAACTTATATAATTTTTCTTTCTAAAATATTAAGGCAAACTGAACAGTTGAGATAATGAGACTTGAAAAGAGTTATGTTCCTAGTGTGTAGTCTCTCAGTGATTCTACCAAGCAGTCAATAGCTAAAGACAGCTATCACTCTCCAATGATGGTTTATTGAGAGTTAACCTGACTGTAAGGACACCAAAAAGGTGTTAAGGAGAGTATAAAAATTTTCCCTTACTTTCAAATTATTTACTGTAGTAAAATAATGATTTTTTTTTTCTTATGTGTATAAAAATTAAACAAGAGAAAGATGTGGCAGCGGTAAGGCTCTAATGACTATGTTCTGACATCTAAATTGGTAAACCTTAATTTCCAACAAATTATCACTATGCTGTTTGTCTTCTTTTAAAAGGACTTTCATTTTTTCCAAAATGTTGTTTTGAATATTGTCTTTACCTTCCTAATTATATGCAGTGGTTTTAAATTATCATTTTGAAGAACTAGAAATTCTGACTATACAGAAAAAGAAGTTAAGAGATCTGTTCTTGTGCATCCTTCCCTTGTTCTCCATTCAAACATGACAAATTTTTACATTTCAAATAAAAGGCATTATGAACACAGCACAGTGAGATATTTTTTGCAATGTATATATATTTTTGATCACACTATGTTACTTATGTTTCTCTCTGGAACACTGAGTGTTGTATATAACTAGAAGAACAATTCTTGTTAAAAAACCCAAACAGTTTTCCACTACAACAAGCAAATTGAATGCTTTTTTTAAAAAAAGAGAATAAGAAATACAATGAATTGTGACTACCAATATTCTTTCCCTTCAAAGGCTGTCAAGAAAGTCAGTGAAATGCACTGACACTGTGCCACAGTTTTGTGTGTCAGATCTGCTAATGCCACTGACCCCAGCCAGTATTTTATTGCTGATGCATTGCTCCTTTTTATTATTCTTTACTAAAATTTTTTGGGGGTTTGCAATACTTACATAAAGAGCTCACTGAACGTGCCCGAAATTTATCTGGCGTAAGATTGCACTGGGAGGTCCTCATTGCAGCCCCCTTTCCATTCTTATTGCAACACTCCTCAGTATTGCAACTTTTCCCTGATCTCCTACTTTTGGAGCTCCAGACCCCACATTTGTTAATTTTCCAAGAAATTACAAAGTTCATTTTCTCCTGCTTATTAAATCTGCTGTTGAGAATGCAAGTCAAGACAAAGTTGAGATTTAAGGTAGTCCTTCCTGTAAAAAATTTTGATTTATTCTAGAAGTACTTGACAGTAAAACAGCAGGATGCTCCTTAAGTATGAAATGTTATAGTTTGGATAAGAATTAAATGCTGAATAGACAGACGCCTTATGCTCTCTGAAGTTCTGGAAATCAATAGTAACAGGTTATTTTTTCTGACTTCCTAGTGAGAACAAACTCCTTGCATTTTAGGTCATTCTTCAATTTTCTGCCATATTATTACAATATACTAGTGAAAATGAGGTCTTTGGTGCTGTTCAGAAAGGTACTTAGCATAAAAGAACAGAAATGAAATGACCAATGCTAGGTACTTTGTATTACAGCTATGTTTTAAGATTGTATCAAAGGCTTTTCATGATTCATGGGAGGAAAAAAGAAAAGTAGCATAGGAATCCATGTACAACTTGTATTAAAAAAGCCCACAATTAATAAGGTTTAGATGCTGTCAGCTAGATTGCTGCACCTTAATATGGTTAACTGAAATCTACTGCCATTTGCTACAGCTAGCCACACCTTAATCAGTTTGTTCAGATTTTAAAGAAAACAAATATTGTGAAAGAAAAGGATTAACCCTTTCCTTTGAAACCACACATTTCATCTCAAAACCTCCCTAGAAAATCTCTAGATTTGAATATATCCCTAAATAAATCCTTTTCTTTCACAGTCAACAATTCTTCACAAAGATCAGCCGCAGGGGGAAGGTCTGTGAATTACGCAGGGAGAAAGAGGGACGCTCCAACCACCGACCAGGTTCAGTACAGAAAATCCTGAATTTTAAGTGCCTGACAGGCACACACACATGAAACCTGCAGGTGGTCAGACAGATGACCAAGCTCAATGCCCAGAGGAAATCTAGTTTCCTCCATGCCAATGAGATGAGAAAGTATCTTAGTCTGTCAAGAAGTTAATTCTCCCCCATTGCTGGAGCTTTGGCCACTGGCAGCAAGCAAAACATCCTTGTCCCACACCTGCATCACATGCCTGCAAAACTCCAATATGACTTGAAGCAGTATGTCTAAGATGAAGCCCAAATCTATGCCAGCTAAAACTGATACACAGAGAACAGTCTTTGCAATTGCAAACAGCAAATGCACTAAACTGTTAAGCTCTGCTCCGAGTACACTGGTTAAAATAAACTTATTTCAGGACAAAACTTTGCTCTCACTCCTTCCTAAAACAACAGAAATTGGACAATGGAAAGCATTTCAGGATCTGGATCACATGTTCTTGAACACTGTAAACATTTTGTCCAGCAATCATTTACTGACTGTAATTTTAAAAAGCTGTTTCTTTCCTTTTATGATTTTTTATTGCTGTTTTAATTTACTCTATGAAAAGAAAGGGGGAAAGAGCATGGAATTAAAAAAGTTCATCTCACAAACAGGCACAAAAATGCATTAATTATTAATATATCTTTGCAGTAAGTGTAGTGAATAATCTATATTTATCACTTCCAGGTGACCCCTTAGCATATGGTCTACCAGCACATCACAAACACACCAGTGGATTGAAAGCTGTGTAACTGTTGGTATGATTTTAACAAATAGGCATTACACTGCCGTGGTGGCCTGTGTGAGAATCTACCAGATTCATCACCACAAGGATAAGAGCCAGATAGTCTCTGCTGAAAGATCAGGACAGGCAGTAACACTGACTCATTTCGTATGGTATTCAGTGCCAAGATTTTCTTGAGACCAAAGTAGAAAACTCATTCTAAATGGAAATGAAAGTAGAATTGGGAATGCCAGCCAGCTTTTGCTTTCTCGGATGACTGTGAACTAAACTCATTTTTGTTAGTCATACGCAGATTCTTTTTATTCCTTTCATACATTCTTCTCAAAAAACCCCAAAGTAACACGAAAGTCATGTCCTGCACCAAAGTTAACAGAATTTTTTTTTCCAGAACCCTGCCACTCTTTTATACAGATCAACAGCCTCCTAAATTTGATTTAGACAAATAATTCTACCATTTTTTCATTTGCCTCTAATTAGACGTAACATAAAATATTGAAGTTAATTAAAATAATGTAGACCTAATTGTAGTATTTCCCCAAGAGACTCAGACATCAGCAGAATATACTTACAGATTAAAATTAAAAGACACGCATTTCCAAATAAACCAGTAAGCTATTTTTTGAGTCATATAAGTGCATTGACAACATTAATCTGAATCTTATGTATACAGGGGACAAGTAAAGTCAGAACAAGTGAAACAACAATTATGCATTATAATTTTCTATAGCATCTCTATAAAAAGATGTGGCAATGATAACTACATAATATAAAGTCTGCAACACTGAAAGTGAATAATCTGAAAGTCCTAGAAATCTATGGAGTCAAAAGTGAGCTAACAGCTAGGAGTGATTTACTGGAAGGTCCTCAAAAAAAGGCAGTTAGCACTACATCTAGAAGACTTTCTTGTATCTTCATCTAAAAATATGCTTACTGTCTTTGAATATCAGTTTTAAGATTTATAACTATGAGGGAAGTGTGTTCTGGAATTTTAGTTTTACATCTGAATACCTATTACCTACTTGTAGAAAAACTTAGCATTTTGAGAAAATATATTTTCATTCTTAAAAAGCAATTCAGGAATTGGGAGCTTTGCTTGAGATGCTTATATGAACAGAGTTAAATGTAAGTAACTCAGTGGGAATTCCTCCATATTTCTATATTCCAAGGACACAGTGATATTTATAAAGGTTACAAAAAAGGGAATGTGATTCTGCATTTGCTGTGTGAACAAGGAGAGAATACTATGTCTACTAAGAGAAATAAATTTTTTCTCTCTACCTCAGTGTATTGAAAAGTACTTGTTTACAAAATGTACTTGTATAAACAGGCTTTAGATGAATTTAAATGGTTTTTGTTTGTTCTGAGTTCTGTTTATTTTCATAAAATTTCTGTACTATACAAACTGCCACTGCGTTTCCCTCCTAGATAAGGGAAAGAGACATTTGTTCTGATTGTTGGCAATGATAAATATGTCTGGAGAGAGAAGAAATCACTGGCAACACCCTCAGTATTTGCTCTGATTTTTAAACTGCTATTTTATACTAATTGATAAAATAAGGTTTAACTATATATTTTAATTATGATGTTAAACATGCACTTTTTATTTAAGTGCTAATGAAGCTTCTGTGTAAGAATGTAAAATACAACATAGCTTGAAAAATAACCTCACAAACAAAAGATAACAACAGCCGACAATTAAAAAAGATGCTCCTTTATAGGGATCTTCATGTATGAGATTCTCTGAACAGATCAAAGAAAAGGAACTGAATCATGTAGTAACAATATATAAGAAAATGAACATCTGGGTTGTATTCAATCCAAAGCCTATCATGACGAATCTACTGTGCAACTGGTAGGAAGCAGCTTTGATACATGTCAAGGTACCATACAAGCCCCAAAGACAAAGGCTGTCCCAATCCATATGTATTCAATGCTTTTCTTGTGCACTTTTTCTTAACCTCCTCCATGCAAACAGCACCCACAGCTGTTGCTGAATTGATTAAAAGGTTTCCAGCGAAAAAAGAGCTGCTTAAAAAGAACATTTTGCATTACCTCACCATAAACATGCATGCATGTGCATATACCTGAATATGGAGACAGACACACACACACACACATAATATATATAGAGAGAAAGATAGATATGTATGTATGCATCAGTCCTATATATTTGTAATTTGTCTCTAGTGAATACCAAAAAAAAACCAAGCACCAAACATTTAGAGCATTTAGACAGGAGTGATGCATCTTCATCCAAAAACTGAGTAAAATCCACATATTCTCCTATTGTCCAGCAGAAACTGGACACTCCCTTTCCTAAATCAGACATAAGATTAAGAGTCCAGTGGGCATTTTAACATTGTGCCTATGACCTCCATAAGACTAGACACTCCAGCAAATAATCCCAGGATTACAGAGTCTGACTTGGGGCAGGGTGGGGCTTATTCTTTGGAGCTATGAGATTTGAATTCTCAGCTGCCCTGGTGAAGCTTCTTGAAGAATAAAGGTGCATCGTTCAGCTTCCATGCTAAGCTGCCAGCTGTGGCTTTCCCAGCCTCTGGGGGCTTGAATTCCCTCAAAATGAGAGGAGAAAAAGGCCCCGATGTCAAATTTGAGTAACCAACTATGTGTATAATAAATGTTTCCTCCTTAAAATCAGAAAACAAAGTGAAACCTGATTTAAGTACCCTTGTATCATGAACAGTAGATACTGGGCTTTGGAACCCAGTAGGGTGAGATGCCTAACTCAAAATCCAAAGAAAGACAGAAAGGTATTGACATAGTCCTTTTTGGGCATTTCCCGTTGGCTTGTTCAATGCAGCAGTCAGTTTAGTCTGTGCTTTCTTGACTCTGCTCGGAGATACCAGACTCTGCACACAACTGGAAATGGAAAAGTCTTATTCTTGTGCCAAATTCCTGCAAAAGATATTCACCTAACCCCCTTTTTTTAACTTGTAAATTTTATTTATACACAAAGTCATATAACAACCCCCTCCTTTAATATAAAACAGGAGGACTTGCCAACATAATACATCTATGAAATGTACTTTTCAGTCAGGTAAACAACATACATTAACACATGCAACATGTGTTATATTTCACAGTGCAAATGACTGTGGACCAAAATCTGTTTGCAAAACAGCCCCTAAGAGAGTCTGTAGACTGTAGATCTGTAGATCTTTTACAGTAATTGCACTACGAATACAAAGTTATTAATAAGTCTGCACTGACAGATCATTACACATGAATTTGCACAAATGTAAATTAACATTGAAAAAATGTATATGTGACAGAATATAACCCATTACAGATTCTTCCATATTATATGAACCAATAAAGACAGAAGTGTTTAAATAAAAAAGCAATAGTCAGAACAGATACTGCTAAGAAGACAATCTTATTAGATATACACTGCTGACTAATTCCATGTGTTTGAGCAGTGAACCCATCTAGAGTCTAGACAAGAGGGATGCTGAGTAGAAGCTTATAAGTATTTAAATATTCAAAAATATTTTGTACTGAACTATTGCACTCTACTATATAATTCTTACCTTTAAATCTATCCTAGCACAGAGCAATATTCTACTGAAATAATTCTATTTTCCTTAGAATCTCATTAGGTAACCCCCGCTACCACTGCCCCTGTACCACTGAAGTACCAAACTGAGAAAAAAGTGAAGAAAAGGACTGAAATTGCTTGGAGGGTTTAAAATTGAAAGCATGGATAATAAATCAGAAAGAATTAAATTTTTAAAACCTCTTAGCTCTTGTTCCTCATAAGCACCTGAATAAATAAAGCATCATTGTGAAAAATGATCATATAAGCAAATAAAAGGCCCCATGATACAGAGAAGATGTAAAGATACAGATGATTCTTTATCAGGAAAATATTTGCAATAGTTCTAAATAACTAACGCATTAGGATTTACATATGTGTATTTCAAATTACAGAGTTAGGCTTACTCTGAAATGCATAGGGTTTTATGCCTGTATAGAAAGAGTTGTACTATAACATTGAAAACTACATTTGGAGAAACAGTATGCCTTCTTGTGCTTTGTGCTCTTAGAAATTAACAAAAGCTATCCCCAAGAATATAAATAACCACTAAGTGGATTCAGACCAATCCAGGTAATGAAATATGAAGAAAGCTCTGACTGGATAACTGAAAGACAACTGGAAGAAGCAAATGATGTAACAGCTAATCTGGATTGTGGATGGTATATTATTTGAGATATTGTATATATCATGAAAGCAAATTACAATGTATAGAAAGCAGAATTTACCAATAATAAAGTTCACAAAGAATTCAGCATAATCTTCTAAAAGAGTACCTCTATAAGTAGGTATATTTTCCATGTAAAATGATTGCTTTTACTTGCATTCATGTGAAAATAACATTTCTAATACTAAAGATACACTAACAAATCTCCTCTTCTGCCAAAGGTGGTATAACAACCTAATTAAGTGATGCAAATTTTTAACATCCAATGTGTTTTGTGTTTGCAGTATAATAGGAATGGGGAAGGAAAACTATAGAGCTTGCCTGTGTTTGAAAGATAAGACAGATTAACACTGCCTGGGAATTTTGAAGTACTAAGAGCTGTTTCTGAATAATTCCATATGTGAACACTCTGATTTTGGAATAAGAGAGTGCTTTGTTCCTGTTCAGCTTGACCCACTTTCCCAAAGTATTTAATTAGGAGCAGTTTTATGTGTAAGAAAGGCTTTTGTTGGTTCTCTTGATTAAAGCAATACAGTTCAGTATCTAGGGTTTTTGATTCAAAACACCTTAAACTTAAAAAAAACCAAAAACAAACAAGCTATGGAAACAGTGCCTACGTATTAAAATGAAATAGTGGCATTTTCACTGCTTTTCTAACAAATTATTTAGAAGGTGAAAGGATTTTTAAATAGTCTTCAGTCAGCAATTATTTTCTACTGAAATCCAAAGGATGTGGATGGCTACTGAGAATTCTTTAAGACAAACCTGTTCTTTACAAAGCATGAAGTAACAGCAGAGGTTTTTAAAAGTATGTGGCAAAGGGACAACTGTCTTGAGGCTTTATAAATCAAACTATTTACCTCAAGTAAAACCATGCAGTCTAGAAAACACAAGAAGAGCTCACTCTTCCTGTACTCTCGATAATTCAAATCCAGGTAACAGAAATCTGTGGTGTCAATTTAAACTGTCAAGCTCAACATTTTGACCACCACATATGCTCAGAATGTAAGCAGCATGAATCCACTCTGTTCTCAGAAAATTCAGGGTGGACATGTTAAGAAACTTAAAAAATTGGAAGCCTAACTTCAGGTGTTTGTAAGTATGTCTAGCAGGTTTGAGTACAAATGCTTTGGTCATGGACACCTCCTCAGCTAGTGATGCTGGTGCAGAAATTAGAACACAGCTAAATGCTATAGCATCAATCTAGAGGTGGCAGCCAACACTTCAGAAGCAGGAAGAACAGCTGCACTTAGCATTGTCATCTCCACCTGGTCCCAAGTACTCCTTGACAGTTCCACAGCACAGGCGAATGAGGTACATTAAACCACTAAGGTAATTTCAGATCACTTATGCCATGGGGGCGGTTAACACATTTAATCTTCAATGGAACAGATGAGGAATTGTCACTAGCATGAAGGCAGTGTAAAAAACCCCATTATTTCTTATGCTTTGCTCAGCCATCTATTACTGACTGTAAAGGGCAAAGTTTGTCAGCCTTCTGCCTTTGGTGGTTCTATTCTAACCCACACCCTCTGGTAAATGCTCAAGCTGTGGGACTAAGTCGGGATTAAGCATAGCGTTGGACTGTCTCTTCAGCTGATGGCCGACAAATAAGGATCCACATGCAGACTCAGACATACTTAACTAAGAAGAAATTAAAATTCTTCATGTATGTAATATAGTGACACGTTTATGAATTGTGTCACTCTCCCAGAAAGTTCTCTATACTGCATGAGTGACACCTCCAACCTTTGATACCCAACAGATTTGCCTAACTGTCCTATAAACAGAGAAAAGGTTCAGTTCTCTCTCCTGTCATTAAATATTAATTCAGATCTTAAATGTCTGATCTTCATTTGAAAAATGGAAGATTGCATGCTACGTATTCAGCACATACTGTGACAACCCTTTCTGTTGTGTTTAAGAACAGATTAAAAGCAAGTAACTTGGCAGACTATTGCTAAGACAATAATGCCATGTTTTAGCCTGTGGTTGATGTAATCTTGCTCTTACATTCTACTGCTTCCACAAGTAACACACATTATGGCTTTCTAGGAAACAAGAAATGACACTTTAAGCCACATTAACAATGCATCTTTAAAATCTGTCACATTTTATCTTAAATTTATTTCCACTGAAAAAACCCTACTTTTACAAATACTAAAGGCTTCAAAAACATTTTATGCAATCTGGAATAAGAAAAATACTGTTTCTACCCTAGAAACACCTGTTTCTCTTAACTGCCAAGTACTGTTGTCAAAGAAAAATGCAAGTTTTGGTATTACTCAAAACAATCCCTTTTCCCCAACAATGACATTTTTATGTCAGTGTTTGCATTATCCCTGAAGCACAGATCTCTACTGATCTGCAACCATGTCTTATTTTAGAATACATCAAGGGATTAGGTAGGAAGCCTAGTAGACTCTATGTAACAACACAGTGCACTGGGTAAGCTCTTCAGCTCTACACTAACCATCAGCAGTTGAAAAATGATGACATCTGAACGACAGAAAACTGGTTTTCCTTTCACTCCAGGTCCTTCAAACTACTGGAAAACACTCCTCAGAAACTGCAGAAGAGTCTAATACAGTTACAGTAAATCAAACATACCTTCTATTTGATGTTAAGACTATACAACAAATATGTATGAACAAAAGTAATTTGCTAGCTAGGAAAATTTTAAGAATAAAAAGTAATTATCTTTTACTGATATATTCAATGAAAGCATATTACATATTTTGTTTTTTCCTCACCTTCTAGGCAGTCTGTTTACTGTTTTGTTAACATATTGAAGTTAATGCTTTACATATTTTCAATGTAATTTTAATATGTTACACTTAGAAATAAATTAGTTATTTGGACACCAAATTCTGCTAAGGAAAATGTGTTTAAATCATAAATACACAAAAAAAGCTCCTAGATGTTATTAAATTGTATTTTATAGCATACTATGTTATGTTGTGAAAAATCAATTCTTTTTCATATACTCAACTAAATTTTCAGTCATGAATCCCAATCTTACTGAAGTCAAACAGGCTTTTGTGCTTTCCTGTTACATTTACTTCATCAGTTTTTTGCATTGTTTGCACAGATTTTTGAAAACCATTTTGGAAAATCTTATTTTCCATTATTTTCAACTACTGATAACAGCTTGGGCATGAAAACACATCACGACTTCAATACTGTTTTGTTGAAAAACAAAAGGAAAACAGCCTTTTGGACAGAAGTACATTATGGTATTTAAAAAGAAAACAGTGAAAATTACCCTGTACAATAAAGCAAATTTCACAATCAAATACAATAAATAAATCTCATAATTACAGAAAGTGATGAGAAGGCTTTTTATTACTTTCAGTATTAGGAATGATTGAATTCTAAACATCATGTTCCTGTCTTTAAGCTTCCTGTCACTTTCTAATGAAGAGTTTGTCACACATTTGCCAACATTAAAGTTCAAGCATTAGAATTTGCCACAAAACAATGTAATATTATTCTGAAATGCAAATTTTCACTTTCAAACCATATTGGTTACTTCCCTCTCAGTCAGCCTCTTCTTATCCACACACAGTATGAATCCATATAGCTTTTAAGTTATAACTGATATTACAAAATTAATATAAAATGCTATCTCATTATGAAAAATGGTCACTGTTTCAATAGCAGAAAATTACCAATACAGAAGCAACTGCCCAATGTAGCAATACAAGATGAGATATATTGCTAGACCCCATCCAGCAAGTGTTAATGAAGGAGTAGTGAAAAGGAAGCAATAGGGGACATTCTGTTCTCATTAGAGAATTGAAAAATATTTGATGTGTGTAAGAAACCACAAATTGCTACCTTCTAGTCTCTATCCATAAAGAGCAGGGCTACTAGGTTAATAACTAAAATGTGAGTTTTTCTCTGCCATGTTTAAAAGAACCATTTCTATAAGTCAATATTCTACCACATAACTCTGCTGAGAAACAGTGCTTTAGGAAAAGACTTCTCTGATTGGCACACAATACTTGCTGTTTTTTATGTGGGCAAACACTTACTAAGCATACTGCATGAACGAAAATGCAGCAGTTCTGGATAAACTCAACATAAACAGTAAATCAATTACTAATTTCAAATGTTAAGAAATAGCCCCTGAGAAACTGCCCAAGACATTTTCATCCCGAAGCAACAGGCTGCCATATTAATTAAAAGTTGGGAGGCATGCCACAGATATGCAAGAAACTCAGAAACAGTTACAACCTACTAGGGTGGAGAAAGTAAAATTTAGGCTACAAAAGCACTATCAAGGAAAGAAAATTGAGAAGTGAAAGAAACAGACCTAAGGGTATTTGAAATTGCAGAAAAAGAGGAAAGAAGGGCATATAACAGATAAAATCAAAGAATTACTCATTATTTTAGAAGAAGTGAGTCACTGTTGTGCAATTAAGAAGGAAGGTAAAAAGAAACCAACACGATATGTGTAATTTTGCAGGATGTAGAATCTGGACAATTAGAACAGGATTTATTTGGTTACCATTGCTGTTTCCAATGTGAGAAAATGTTCAATTGCTGTACGAATAGAATCAATCACATTTAAGTCAAACCATCTGTAAACAGAGAAGGAGGAGAGCATCTAAAGGAGACAAATGACAGTCTTTTTTTCAGTTATGTTAGTGCCACTTTAAAAATCTTTCAGATGAACTGGGAAAACTTCATATTGCATACTGTGTTTGAACCCCCTTCTTCCTCGAAATACTATTGTATTTTTTTGCTGGACACTGCAAGTGCATTTTTATAAAGAGCAATCAATTGGTTTCCAGTTCTTTTATTTTCAGTCTTCTATTTCTTCTCAGTATTATTTGGATTTCATAGAGTGACACTATCATATCTATTTTCTGTTTCAGGTACAGATGAGTCTTTTCTCCTGTTCTTCTTTCTTCTATAATTCTTTTTTCCCTGTGGGTAGTCCCAAACCTATTGCTGACAAACTTCTCTTCTGTCTGCAGAGTCCATATACAAGGTACCATCAGAAGCATCTTGTTCTTTGTTTGAGTCATGGATGTTGAGCAGCTGCCTGGCTAGCATTGAAAAATGTAATGTGGAAGCATAAACTGCACCACTGAATTCTAATCAAGTTTATTAAACTAAAGTATTACTTAAATGGGTCGAATGGCCTAATACTGGCAATTGGCAAGAGCTAATTTTTTGGTAACATGTTCTGTTCACAGTTACCGATCTCTCTCAGAAACTTAGAGATTGCAAATATAATGCAACTTTTTACTATTTAGTTGAAAGTTTTATCTTCATATATGCATATATATAATTAGCAAGCAAGCTAATTAACAAATATAAACTGTTCTTTAGACTCACACCTTGCCTATCATAGACACATTATAGATCCTGCCTTTCTTAGACACACATTTTAGGATGGTAAGAACAACTTTCTGTAGGTGTCTTCCATCTCAGAGAGACTGCAGAATGACCTTCATGACAAGAGCAGACTGTACACCAAACTTGTATAAAGTTCCACTGAAAAGCAAATTGGCCCATTAATGTTCTGCAGCTTAAAAAGACATTTGTTTGAGGTATTATTTGAGCAGCAACAAACATTACCTTTTACCTCATTATGCTTTTATCCAGATAAAATTGATGTTTCTAGTCAGATATTTCATTTTTCATATTGCTACTTCTAGATTGCAAGGATTAAGGGGGGCTGTAATAGTACTTCAACCTCTAGCTTGGCCCACATTCCATGTATATGAATTTTGGCTGTGCAGAAAGTAAGAGTAACCTGCAGGGTAGTTTCCACCAAGGAGCAGACTTTCTGAAGTTCTTCTACCTCAGAGATAGCACAGGGGAAGTCTGATGTGTAACTTCTAACAAGTCACTCAGAAAACGGCTTGGCATGTGATAACTTTCTTTAATGTGTATATAATCTCATTTTACATTATAACACTATAAACCAATTGTCTTTGAAACAAGTCTAGAAAAATCTTCTTTAATGGATCCTGAAAATATTTAAGTTAAATAATTAACGCTAAAGGCATATTTGACATAAGAAGATTTACATAATGCTCCCTTTGATGGTTAGAGGGTCTATTGAACACTGTTACCATGATATCAAGAACTGACCTATCATTCAAGTGAAGCAGTACATACTAAGAAGCTCAACTCATTCCAGCATTCACTGGTCTTGCTTGGGATTTGAGGTGACACAACAGCTGTGTGAGGTGGGTGGTCTGAGGAAGGACACTTTGTTGGCTTAGTGCTTTGTTCACTTGAAACAGTAAACTGAACTCTACTTCTAGAATGAAGCTTCAACATTACCCCTCACTGTCACATCAGTTTTTAACCCCTGAATACAAACCCTGTGGGGCTGGCACACAGATGCAGGGAAAACTTCTGGTGCAGACACAGGCTCTGCTGAAGATAGTGGATGCTGCTCTGTAACATACTGTAAAGCCTGATTACCTGCTGTGCATATTGATGCAGTTCAGCAGGTGTTTTACTTCTGCCTTTATTCATATCAATCTATTTTGGTTCCCATATTTTTAAACATAATTTTAAAATGTACAGCTGATATGTGTTGTGGCACTTACTAGCCAGAGAATCATAGAATTGTAGAATATGCTGAGCTAGAAGGGACTCATCAGGATCATCAAGTCCAACTTCTGGCTCTACACAGTACACTCCAAGAATTACACCATATGCCTGAGAGTGTTGTCCAAACACTTCTTGAACTCTGTCAGGCCTGGTGCTGTGACCACTTCCCTGAGGAGCCTGTTCTAGTGCCCAACCACCCTCTGGGTGAAAACCTTTTTCTAATATCCAACATAAGCCTCCCCTGACACAACTTCATGCTTTTTTCTTGGGTCCTGTCACTGGTTACTAGAGGGAGGAGGGCAGTACCTGCCCCTCTGCTTCCCCTTCATGAGGAAGTTGTAGACTGGGATGAGATCTCCCCTCCCTTGACCTACTGGTGATGTGGAGAGTGGTTGGCCCTCCTTGCTGCCAGGTGATGGTACTATGCAGGTCTTTGTTGTATATAGCTCTCTAACATTAATTCTGATCCTTTTTTAGATCTTTACATCTTATTAGTTGCATAACACTCCACTCTGACCAAACCCTAGGTAACAAGAATTCTGTTTCTGTATTTCCTGTGCACTTCAAGGAAAGAAGGTAACTGTGTGAGTACATGTACATGTGGAAAGAACTAGACTTGAGTACAATGTTTTGTCTGTACTAAGTAATTTTCAAATTTGACTATTTCTGATGTATTAATAGAACTGCACTAACTCCCTCCTACTTCAAGTTTTATTTTAATGTCCTAGCTACCTGTAGTTACTGAAATACCCTATTCAGATCGCATTTCAAAACATTTTAAAATTAATTTTTCCAAATTCATTACAATTTTTTCTTCTCTTAAATTAAAAAATAAGTCACTTTAACTCTTTTCCAATATAGCTGTATTCCTTTGTCTGTTTATTATAAATAAATATATATTAACATGTACAAAACCAGAAATTAAATGCATGTATTCATCAAGATGTATCTAGGTCCACATAGAACTGAGAAAAATGGTGATAATAATAGTGCAGTTTCTTAATCTCATATCAGTGAAGAACATCCAAATACTATGCCTAGAGAAAGCAAGACGTCGTGCTCATGTAAAAATCATTCAAAGGAGAGTTCTGTTCGGACTGTGAAAATGACACATAAATTCTTTACGCACTGTCATACCAGGATTGAATCAAAGCCAAACACACATGTGATTCTTGCTTTGAATACTAGTTGATTGACTGCTGTTATAAACCATTTAATGGGACTCACATTCAAAAGACTGCCAAAAGACTGTCCCATTTTAGCATTCTGAGATGTCAGTAATAAAACAAGTTCAAGAAGAGAGATTTAAACAAATGTTTGGAAAAAACCATTGTCAATATCTACCAACTATACTACTAAACAGCTTATTTTTTTCTGTAATGAGTTATTAAAAAAATTCCTTAATCAGATACATATTCCAAAATACTATGAAGTATATTTGTGAATAGCACAGTCTCAATTTCACCCAAATGAAAAATTTCATACCATGTTCCATGATCTTGCAATTTCTCTTTCTCTTAAGCATTTGGATGCACATAGATAATATTTAAATCTACAAACATGTACAGAAGACATTATATAGTTATATATACAAATGTAAACAAAGCTATGAGACATGCATAACACAAGGTAATAAATAAGATAGGTAGATAGACAGACATTGATATGTATAAACATATCTCACTTTGATTTTGACTGACCTGGATTTTGCAATAGTTTTGTCACATCCTACACTTTTCTCCTCTGTACTTCTTTTGATTTGTTTTTTAACAGTCTACCTAAGCTAAATAAAGGAGACACTAAGTGCAAACAAAAACATTAACAGCAATTAACATTTGTGAAGTACCTGACATGTGTAAAGTTTTGTGCAAATATTTAATTACAAGTCCTCAAAACAATCCTCAAGACCAGTAAGCACTTCCATCAGCAATGCTGCAGCACAAGGAAATAAGTTACCACAAAGGAGAAACCAAGTCATCACCAAAGCCCTTCAAATAGTCCTGGAAGCAGCACTAACAGTGGTATCTCTGTTCAGATAAAGGAGGAGGACACAATTGTGGTTTCTAACATTGTAATAATCTAACAAGGTGTCTGTACAATGTTTAAAGTCTTGATGGTATTCTAAAGAGTTATTATCGAATCTGTGGTATCACTGAAATTCTCTCTGTATATGAATACAGTCCAAGTAAGATCACATCTCGGTGAAACCAGAGACATTTCACTTAGCTTTAATCATCTATAATTACTGTGTCTAATCTCACTTAGTCATGCAATCCATCTTCAAAGTCAACAGGGAGATGACCAGCTCTGGAGAGTGATACATCTCACTTACCTTAAACACTCATTTGAGGATGAGAAATGGAATGGGATTCTGGGGATGGATAATTGAACATAAACTTTAGCTGTCAGTAAGAACTACTGCCCAGAGTTCCTGCAGAGCCAGGGCTGAGGGACAGACTTCTGTCAGACTCCGTGGTCATTACAAGAATTACCTAACATACACTCCAAAAAGAATGTGTTTTCTTGCATATAACTCAGAGTCACAATTGATAATAAGAAAATGAAGATGTACTTACCAAAAAAAATAGAGGACTCACAGTAATAGTAGCCATTTGGTTGCTTTTTTTTCAACATGGAGCAGAGATCAAAGCGATGCAAGATTTCATCTCCAAAATAATGGTTTTTGAAATCTTCATAGAGGCTGGAGTCAATTTTTTTCACCTTTAAAAAGCAACATAAATTTCAATTAGGCCTTCTACTAGAAGACTGAATTTTCATATTTAACTCCTACAGTTTGCATTTTAACCAGAATTATACTTAGGATGAAAAACTAATTCAAGATGCAAAAAGAATACAGAAATAATAATGTACCAAATGTCCTCCTTTCTACAGCTTCCTCTTCAGTCCTGTGGTAAATGAATAGATATATATAATGCTACAACTGCTTTAACTTCCAGTGGTTTGCAACAGTGTTCATGGAACACATAAGTGGAAATTATTCTTGCTGTCATCACTGGGCATGCTACTACAAGGAAGTATCTCAAATGTTTGTCAAAAGCAGTTTTCTGAGTCTTTAAAATCACCACACAGGAAAATGTTGTATTTTACTAGCACTAGACTGTTTTAACTCATTAAATCTAAAAAACTTACCACAATTTATAATATTGGAATCATGCAGTTTTGCATATATGAAGTATAACATAAATTTTCCATTGGGCTGTTTTCAGAAAACATAATTTCAGTAGTTATTTTAAGAGTTTAGGAATCCTACTTCCATTGCATCTTCAATGAAAATATATGATCTCTGTAGAAATTTGGTATTTTCTCCTTCAATCTACCTCTCAATAATGCTGTTTGCCATTTAAATATCATTACTATATGCTAAGGGATGTTAGCAGCGATGCTCCTCTGACAGCTCCAGCCCAGGGCTCCCTACTGCCTGGCTGCTGAAGCCCAGTCCAGTGTCCCAGAGCCCCAGAGTCTTTGATGGATGTACCTGCTGCTTTCACCTCATGCTCAGAGGACATTGACATGGATGGCTGGCTACATGGGATGCCACTGCCTTCAACAGCACCACATACAGGGCTCACAAGAGACACAAGTGCAAGTAGCCCTGGCAGAGACAGAAGGTCAGTAGTGTAGACACACACACAACTTTCTCCATGCTCACATGCACACGCACATTTGTGGCATTCCCCAAGCACCATTATGGCCTCTCTGTCTACCCAGCAGCCCTGCCCAGATTGCAGGCCTCTGAGTGACCCCACGGGTCCTCCATTTACTGGCTAGTCCAGCTTGAGGTTTGGTAGAGAACACCTGCACTCCTCACACACACAGAGTTTGGAGAGGATAGACATTTGCCCCCGGCAGTCAGCAGCTCAACTCGTCAAACAAGCACACCCACCAGCCTTATATTAAACAGGACTGGCACCTTTTATGGCCTATTCTGTCCACTCCTCTTTTGTTCTTTCCCCACACCTCCCACATCCATTTGCACAGTCCAACCAAGGCTCCCCACCCTTAACACCCTGGACTCTCAGCTTTGTATCCCCAACAACTGCAAAGTCCACGTTTGCCCGCAGTTCCTTGACAGACCCTCAGCTACTGTGACCGACAAGGTTTATCTCTTAATTTTATGTGTTGTGTTTGACAGGTTTGTGTCTTTGCATATTTTGCTTCCAGCCTCCTCCTTTCCCTTTACCATCTCATTTGACAAGTTCCTCAATCAGCCAATCCTACCAGAATGAACATCCCCACACTCTACATGTCTTTAATAGTCTGTGTAGCTGATCAGCTTTGGCTCTTGTTACTGCTTCCCTTATCATATGTTGTTCAGGTTTGTGTCTCTGTATGAGTTGCTTAAGGCCTCCTCCTTTTCTTATCATCCCTTTCCACATTCAAAAGGTCCCTCCTCACCACTCACCCTGCAATGAGCAGATGCTGCCTCTTTCCTCACTATACCATTACACTGCAGTCATTCATCTGAGCATCACATTCATTCATTTCTTGTGGTGCTTCATTTGAAGTTACACATATGCAAGATAGGCTCAGTGTTGGTATGTCTACTGAGTTTTTACTTAGGTACAAAATTACTGGCTTCAGGAGCACTTTGCTTACATAAGTACCTGCACATCTGGTTCTCTAAAGCCTAATTTAGAGCGTTTTGGTCCCCATAATTTTAGTTTAGTGAAGGTCAGAGATGTCTTTCCATTTCCTTAATCTCCGAAATGATGACATCTAGTGGTGGATGTTTTTCATTTCAGGAACACAATCTCCTTGGAAGACTACATTTATCCCATGTTCACTGTCACTGTTTAAAATTTGATTTCTATGGCTACATTAGTCCTTATGTACTAAGGTTATTTTGAAATTAAATCATCATTCCTTGCTTTTTGGCTGACAGTTCTTTGAAATACAGTCAGATATCAATTAGGAATAAAAAAAGACCTTTTCAGCCAGGAGAACACTTGTCAAAATGTGAAGCCTTGAGTACTTCTGGAATGAAAGGAGGAAAGGACAAAAATCACGACTTCATGCTCCAATAAAAAAAATAACATTTACAAGAGGTTGGGATGTTGATTGTCAAAGAGAGATTGATAAGGTGTAATCAAATGTTGAACACGCAGGAACTGAGTTGTGCTTGTGATGTGCTACTGAAAGGAATTTGGAAAAGCAGCCATGGGAAAACTATGATATTTTTAGTAACTGGAGCAATTGCTGAAGTGCTGCTTGTGTGATGTGAAGGGATGAAACAATGCAGGTGCATGGGAAACTCATTGAGTTCATTTCTGAACTCAAAGGGTCTTGCGCAGTAGAGATGAGAGAGAAAAGTGTTACCACATGGGAATAGTATAGACGCCGACTATAGCGATAAGCTACAAAGAGGGCAGGGTGAGGAACAAGAGTACTTGAGAGGCCGTTTTGCAACCTTTGGTGCTGGAAGGGGAGCAGGAAGACACCTGCCTCTTGACGAAGGACTATGGTGAACGGATGATGCCTGCAAAGGGCCATGGCTGTGTAACCTGGGGCTGGAGAGGCACAGCATGAGGACCTCTGGCCGGGCACGGCGCAGGGAGCTGTCCCCAGACTGCAGCGCCCGGCCGGACCAGGCGCTGGAAGGCTCGAGCGGGGACACACCTTTCACAGAGCCGCAGGCAGCCTGGCGTTCCGTGCCCCGGACGGCACAGCCCCTTGTGCCCCACACACCACACGGCACAGCCCCGTGTGCCCCAGATGGCACAGCCCCTTGTGCCCGATGCCGCCGGAGGCGGTGGGCCCTGCCCTGCTGACGGGGCCCGGCGGGCGGGGAGCCCGCGTGTGGGCAGGGCCGAGCCCCCCGGAGCGGGCAGGGCCGAGCACCCCGGTGCGGGCAGCCCGGGGGAAGGCGGGCAGGAGAACACGTCTGGGCTGCGAGGAGACGCAGCGGCCCAGGCGAGGTGCTCGCCTGCGGGGAGGAGGGTGAGTAGAGGGGGAAGAAGCGAGAGAGGCTTGGAAGCGGGGTGGTGGTGACAGGGGATTGGTGTGGCCCGTGCGTACCTGCACAGAAACTGGCACTGTGTGATGGTGCTGCATTAACACCGGGCTGGGGCCCTGAAATGATGGCCAGGTTTATGGGGATGCACTGCTGTGAGGAGCTGTGGCCAGCACAGGGGCGTGACATAGAATCACAGACTTAACCAGGCTGGAAAAGACCCCTGAGATCATCAAGTCCAACCTTCAATCCAACCATTGTGCTTACTAGACCATAGCACTAAGTGCCACATCTAGTCTTCGCCTTAAAAATCTCCAGGGACGATGAATCAGCCACCTCCCTGGGCAGCTATTTCAATTCCTGATTGCTCTCTCTGTAAAAAAAATTCTTCCTAATATCTAAGCTAAACCTCCCCTGGCAAAGCTTAAGACTGTGCCCTCTTGTCCTATTGCTGGTTGCCTGGGAGAAGAGACCAAACCCCTACCTGGCTACAACCTCCTTTCAGGTAATTGTACAGTGTCCCCTACCTCTGAGAGTGCATAATTTAGGACACGGATATATGGGTCCTATATATTACCGTATTGATGAGCATTGGGGCATACATACATCCTTTAAAAAAATAAAGGATACAAAAGAAAAGCTGTAAAACTAATCTAACATTGCTGGTACACTGCTCTCTTACACCTTGCTTGGAAGCAGATGGCAGCTGTATCTTTTCAGATGCCAGCTGCATCTTTTCACTTGAACATTTATCATTAATGCCTATGTGCTGGTTTGAGCCTGGCTGAACACCTGGTGTCCAGCAAAACTGCTCCAAGGTCTTTCCCCCTCCCTTTCGCCTTCCAGAGGGAAAGGTAAAAAACCAGCTAGGAATTTATGACTGGAGATAACAGCCAAGAAAGATAAACTTTAGTAACAATGGGCAGAGCAGATCTCAGAATAATGCTTAAATTTATTACTAACTAAGAACTAGAAATAAGAAAGAAAAACCAGTTTTAGAAACTCCTTTTCACTACCCCTCAGTCTCTCCATGCTCTCCTTCCTCCCCCAAACGATGCAGGGGACAAGGAATGGAAGGTTTGAAGTCAGTTGTTGCTTTCAGCCATTCGCAGATATAAGTCCAAGACTTAAGCAGCAGTTCTTCCAAATCTGCTGTCTCAGGGGTCTTCCTGTGGGCTGCAAAGGGGACATCTTGCCTCACCACAGTCATCACCACAGTTACAGGGGAATCATAACTCTTGAGTCCTTCCCCTGCATTCTGTGGGGGTCCCCCCCATGAGAACAATCCTCTGCTCTCTCGTGGGTAATTCCATGGGGTGCAGTCTCTTACGGATAAGCTGGCTGTACTTGCTTCAGCATGGGTTTCTCTATCCACGGGCCCCGGCTGTAAATCTCCTGCAGGACTCTGCTCCACCTTGGGGCCTACTGCTTAGTGTGGCTTCTCCCTTCATAGGTCTCAGCTGCAAATCTTTTGCAGGACTCTGCTCCACCTTGGGGCCTCCCACGAGGTAACAGCCTCCTTCATGCATTCCCCGGCTCTGGCAGGGGGGTCTTTGCACGCTGATGGATCCCATGGGCTTCAAGGGGACAGCTCATAATCACCATGGGCATCCCCACTGTAGTCGGGGAATCATAGCTTTGAGTCCTTTCCCTGATCTGCGGGGTCCCACCCCCTGCTTCTCCTCCTGCGCTGACCTTGATGTCTGCATTGCTAATCCATAACTGTAAATTTCCAACTGCACAACTCCTTCATTCTTAAGTATCTTCTCACGTAGGGGCATTAACTAATGATTCAAAAGCAGGAAGTTTTCCTCGGAGGTAGCCATCATTGGCTCTGCTCTATAGGATAAGGGAAAACTTCTAGCAGTGCCTTACAGCAGCCGCTCTTCCTCTTATCAAAAAAAAAACCTAATCAGAGAAACCCACGACAGTCTGGTAGCATCTTAGTTTCTCCGGGGTTGGCAAAGTGAGTGTTAACCTGCTGTTGTCAATTACAGTTACCTCTCGGGACCTTTTGGAGGAGTTGTGAAGAAAAATCTCTCTCACCAACAGAATGAGTGCCACATCAACCTCAAGCCATGCCTTACTATCACCACTTGGGCCCGAAGAAGAGGACCAAGAGGACTCTGAGACACACATGTCTGTTTTGTGGTATGCAGGTCAGCTGGCAATTGCTTATTATGATACAGAAGATTGCACAGTCTACTTCATGCCTGAGCTACCTGATAATGAAGACCTCAAGCTACTGCAAAAAGTGATTGGGGAACTTAATCCCCAATGCATAGTGACCAGTGCAAAACAGGACCCGAATATTGCCAAATTCCTGACCAACCTAACAGCTACTGCTGGTGATAAAGACACTGGAAAACCAGAAATTGTCCTGTTCCCTAACATAGACTTTGGTCTAGAAGTCAGCAAACAACGGATCCTGTCTAGGGAATTTCCATTTATCCCATTTCATATGACTGCAGCAGAGAAAATTCTTTACTTGTCCTCAGTCATTCCTTTTGAGAGTCCACTCATGATACGAGCCTTAGGGGGCCTCCTTAAGTTTCTAGACAGGAGAAGGGTTGGAGTTGAGCTTGAAGACAGCAGTACAGCAGTTCCTATTTTGGCCTTTAAAAAATTTGTGCTGACAGATACTGTGAATATAGACCAGGACACTTACTGTGTCCTGCAGATATTTAAAAGTGATACCCATCCTTCTGTGTACAAACTGTCCAGTGGACTAAAAGAAGGATTCAGCTTATATGGCATTTTAAACCGTTGCAGATGCAAATGGGGAGAAAAACTTCTGAGGCTGTGGCTCACACGACCTACACGGAACTTAACAGAGCTGAACAAACGGCTAGATGTTATCAACTTCTTCCTGATGGCTCAGAACCATGAAACAGTTGTCACTCTTCAAAACTGCCTCAAGAATATTAAAAATGTGCCTCTTATTCTAAAAAGAATGACTCTTTCCAACACAAAAGTTACTGATTGGCAAGCACTCTATAAGACAGCATACAATGCAGTGTGCCTTAGAGACACATGTCGTTCTCTGCCCAACGCTATTGAACTTTTTCAGACTATTTCACATGTCTTCACTGATGATCTGCACTACATTGCTAATCTAATCAGCAAAGTGGTAGACTTTGAAGGCAGCATCACAGAGAACCGCTTCACTGTTAGACCCAATGTAGATGCCACTATCGATGAGAAGAAACGAAAACTGATGGGACTGTCAGACTTACTTACAGAAGTGGCACGAAAAGAACTGGAGACTTTGAACAATCGTATTCCCTCCTGTTGTGTAATCTACATTCCTTTGATTGGGTTCCTTCTCACCATTCCACGGCTACCAGATATGGTGGATAAGAGTGACTTTGAAATTGAAGGCTTGGACTTCATGTTCTTGTCAGACGATAAAGTGCACTACAGAAGTGCTCGGACTAAGGAACTAGACAGCTTGCTGGGTGACTTGCACTGTGAGATCAGAGACCAGGAAGCACTTATTATGCACCAGCTGCAGGCAAAGATCTTGGAGAAGTCTGAAGTACTTAACAGTGTGATTGAGTACGCTGCACATCTGGATGTGCTCCTAGCTTTGGCAGCAATGGCCCGGGAGAACGCCTACTGCCGACCTCGCTTTACTCATCGCCACGGCTTCCACATCAAGGATGGAAGACACCCACTCATGGAACTGTGTGCAAAGACTTTTGTGGCCAATCCTGCAAACAGTGGTGATGCCACCAGACGCATAAAGATCATCACAGGCCCCAACTCATCTGGAAAGAGTGTTTACTTGAAGCAAGTAGGTCTTATAGTATTCATGGCTCTAATTGGCAGTTATGTCCCTGCAGCAGAGGCAGAGATTGGACTAATTGATGGGATTTACACAAGAATCCACAGTAGGGAATCAGTTTCTGTAGGGCTCTCCACGTTCATGATTGATCTTAACCAGGTAGCCAAGGCCATAAACAATGCGACAGAGAGGTCCCTGGTACTTATTGATGAGTTTGGTAAAGGGACCAACACACTGGATGGCTTGTCTCTTCTGGCTGCTGTCCTGAGGTACTGGCTCAGACAAGGAACACAGTGTCCACAGGTCTTTGTCTCCACTAATTTTCACAGTTTAATGCAGCTAGACCTCCTGCCTGACACACCTCTTCTGGAGTACCTAACCATGGAGACCCACCAGGATGGAGACGAGTTGATATTTTTCTATCAGATCAAACAGGGCATCTCCACAGTTAGTCATGCTGCCAACATTGCTGCATTAGCAGGAGTACCAGCCAAAATTATAGAAAGAGGAGTGGAAGTATCAGGACTGATTTGCAGCGGAAAACCTATCAAACGTCTTGATCATCCTTCAGAAGGAGAGCGGATGGAAAAATGCAAGTCTCTCGTAGAAAAGTTTCTTTGCCTAGACCTTGATGATCCCCATGTGGACTTGGAAGAGTTCATGAATAAAGAGGTGCTGCCTTCTGCAGCCTCAGTCCTGTAACAGGGGTACGTGTAAATGCAGAGATGGCACCTTATCCACTGTGTTCAGTAGAAGAGTTTGGTAATTTAAAGAATGCTCACTGTGACATAATACTTCATAGTACATTTAATCTGTAACCAACTGTCTATAGTTATGTCCTTTCTTCTTGTTTAAAGCAAATACTGTAGTTACATATCTCTGCAATATGGTGTACCATATGAGTGTAGGAAGAGGGAAAGAAGAGAATTTAAGAACCTCTTCCAGCTCTTGGGTCACTCAGTTTGTGCATTTTCTGTCCCTGTTGTTAGAACTTTAGATTAAAAAAAATACAGAAAAATCAGAAAACATTTCTACTGTTCTTAGAAGACTGTGAAAACAAAGCACTTACTGTTTTGTATTGTTTCAAAGCGATCACTTCAGCCATTTTAGGATCGACATCAAAGATTCCAAATGAGTATCTGCCTCAGACTCTCGTATCAGCAAATAACCATTGTCACAATACAAACCACTGACAAAGAGGCTGATAAATGGAAATACAGAGGGATTTTATGAGCTCTGTGACTTTCCTTATACCAGCATTTCTGTCCAAAATGCCAAAGATCTCAGGAATTATTATAAAAAGAATGCTGGAGGTCAAATTCAGCAGGGACTGATAAACAGAAGTGCTTTGGTTTTACTGAGAATCACCCTCTTCTCTAAGGTCCTGTATAATACAACTATGTGTCTATGCCACATGGGTATAAATAAAAGCAAAAATTATAAATCTAGGAGTATAAGAGAGAAATTCATATTTTATATTCTATTTTCAAGTATTACATAAAACTTAACATTAGAGGTATAATACCAGAAAGGGAGGATTCCCTTTCACTTCTCTTGACATGCAGAGGATCTTTATTGAACACACTATTTAATGTATGCATATGCAAGAAAAATTAATTAACAAATTAATGACGAAAGAGCTGTATCTAAGTACTATCAAAATAATAACCTTTCCTGCAATGAGGTAAGTGCCTGAGATTCCTCATGTAAATAAGACAGAAGAGACATTAGATAGCTTATTGTCTGCCAAAACTTGCTCTGTTTACATTATGGCTAATAAAGATATCAGCAGACATGCAATTCAGCTGTATGTGATTTCAAGAAGCCAAAAATATTAATGCCACATAAACTAAGAGAAAGTTTACATCAGAAAAATTAGTTCCCTTCATAACTATCAGTATTAAACAGGTTGTCTGGTATGTATAGCTGAAAATAGCAAAAGATGAATGTGAGTGCACATCAAAAATTTTTGAAATCGGAGACACTAGAGTTGTATTTTCCTTCTTGATAATGAGGGAAACTCATTATTATTACCAAATAAATATGTTATCTCTGTATGCAACTGGAGAGTGACAAAAGTTTACAGAATTTACGTTAAAAATTCTGTAATTCAATAAATTACCAAATCATGCATTTAATGCTATTTCCAGTGCAATCATAATAAGACTGTCTGCAAAATAGCATCTTGATGATGTTACCATTGAAATTGGACAGTAACAGTGAATCAGGCCTTGTACAATGCTCACAAGTGTTGTAAGTACAAGCATTTTTCTCACTACTATATTCTCTTTTACTAACTGTACATACAGCATTCTAAAAAAATACCGTACAAAAGTATAATATTCTAAAGATTTGTAAGTTATATTTTTGGCATTTTTTGTAGCCACTGTCTAAGCTAAGTATATACTTCATACTAATTAAACAGATACCATCAGAGCAATTTAGCTGTCAGTCATCTTTTACTTATGAAATTAATTTCACAGTATTTGCAGTTTTGGCAGCACTAGGGATCAAAGGGCCTCCAAATGTCACACAGCATTTTTGAAGTGTGCCTCACAACAGGAGTCTGGACAAATGAAAAACAGAGGGGTTGTAACTGACCCATGGCAACTTAGCAGTCAAGTGAGGGAAGCAGGAACAGAAACACTATCTTAAAGTACAAACTCCAGCTCCTTCTTTCATTGTTTTTCATTAGGTTCTTTGCATAGAAGATAATGATACTAGCCCAAGATTCTTATCATTCAAATAATTCTGGAAATAGCTAAATATGTGCAAGTAAATTATATCTTTTTATCTCCTTCCACCAAGGACACTATACCTCCTGATTTTGAGAAGTTTTCAGTGGCACATGTGATCTCAGAAATGTCCAACTTAGCATGAAGAATGGATTGCTCCCACTTCTGAGTAGGTAATCAAGTCCTTTAATTTGAAGCCGAGGGGGTACAGTAAACCACATAGCTCTTTTCTAATCCACTTTATTTCACACTTTTATCCTTTATTAATATCTGTTTCCAAGGTTTTTTGTATTTACCATTTTTATCTTAATGCTATGCCTTCAAAGTGAAAAGCTGATTTCTTGAGATCTTTCCTAGTTCTGAATTCTTAAACTCCTGGTTTTGTAAATATAATTTTAACTTTGGGAAAGTTAAAATCTTTTCAGAATAAATGCATTTCAAAATGCCTGCAGCTATATTAAGGTTTAAAAAACAGATTTTTTTTTTTCCAAAATATAAATTTGGTGGAATTTAGATGTCATTATGAGGAGGGTAACTTAAAGGAATATTGCTTCCAATAAGGAAACTTATATTTTAATATAGTTATAAAGCTAAAGCTGAGAACCATACTCAACGACTCTAGGACTATTTGCTCTTTTATATGCTTTCACATGTAATTTTCATCCATTCCCCCTTTCTTGCTTTTCATATTCTTGTATGATCTCAAAATGCAATTAGACATTGTATTAAAATGTACTGTGAAATAATTATTCCTTTTATGTTTCATATTTTTATTTACTCTTTTCAGTTAAGGCATGAAACTGTCTCATTAAATGCATGCACACAGTGAAACAAAGACTATAGTAAAGACTGATGCTTATTCCCGACACTGAATTGACAGAGAAAAATGTACTGATTTTTAATACATAGTATTTTTCTATGCAGTATATCTTTAGAATACCATATGCATTATGGAGGGCTAAGGAAGATGATTTGGAATGACATTGACCTGGTTCTGTCAGCAGCAGTGAATATCATAACACAGAAAGTATGCATCCTGGCTAATATTGCATGGAAGGCAGCTAAATATAAATGAAAGAAACAACCAGACAAAACACAACCTAAAAACAGAATGGTAAAAAACCCACCCTCATTGTCTCAGATGTTTTAACCAAGCAGTTAAATTACTGAACAGCTGATATTATAGAAGAGCTGTGGATTTTTAAAATGAGTGTTTTAAAAAAAACCTGTTAATACAAGCAAAAGCTTATATGAGCTTACAAATTTATATTTTATATATAATTTTAAAATTTAATATCCCACCTGCATCCTCTGGATAAGTCCTTTTTTCTATTTTAGAGCAAGTATGCATGCCCATGAAGTTTCTTGATGTTACATCTCTCTGCCTTTTGCCTACTGATTTCAGAATACTACTTAATTAAAATCTGCACCTTCAGCATTTTTAGAGATATTTCTAATTAAATGGTAAAGTATTTCTCTTTAATGCTCACTATTAAGGAAAACAATCAACTTAAAATATTAATATTATGTAATTTAATTGCCATTTAAAATACTTTTTCTGAAAATTATTTTCCTAGATGAAGGCTCACATAAAACATTCTATACAATGTCAAGAAAAAATTTATGGAGATATATCTTATGTTAAATAATACAGTACAGTACTACAGTTAAATTAGTATGAAATAAAAAAGGTGCACTAGTATTGCTTCTATATATTTTTATCAGTTATAAGCTACTTTCACGTATTTTTGTATTTTGTCAAAAAAAAAAAAGCTAATAAATAGGCAAGAAATAACTGCCAGCAAGAGAGAATATAGAAGATGTATTTCCTCACTACTCTGAAATTCACCAAAGCATATTCAGTAGAGAGAACTGACAGTCTGCCTATTATGCATAATCCAAACAGAAATTGCACTGTTTACTTGTCTCTCTTCTCCTATACAGTAACAAAAGTTTGCAAACTTTACAAACGACAACCTAACAAGAGTTCTGTAATATTGAAAAAGTACTTTCAACCTTTGGTCCTGCCTAATTTCACAACAGAAAATAGACCATGATATTACTGTACTGAGAATATCACGAGAGCTAATGTACAGTACAGGAGTAATGTTTATATAATCGATGCACTGATTATTTTTTCTCAATAAAATAATTAAAGTCTTACCTCTTCATCTGGTTACAAAGTAGAAAGTATGACACTACAGCATAAGCAGCACATTTGTGCATCTCCAAATTACTTTCTAGATTGCTGCTGATTGATGTGAAATGTGAGCTCACCTGCTTACGTAGCTCTGTTGATTTTGACAACTTCATGAAGGTCAGATGTGGTTTAAAAGCTCTTTCGTCTCCTGCCAAGATCCCCTTTTCTTGAAATATCTTCTTCATAGTCTCTGAGGGTGGGGGAAGAAAAGTGTAGAGGTACAAAAATATTACCTAATAGAATGCCTAAAAATGGGCTTTCAACTGTAATTTGAGTCACAATTGCTTGCTTCACATGGAAGAAACAAGATGATGAGTACTGAAAGGCAAGGAGATTTCTAGTCAACTTCAGAGGTACATATAATTTTTTCAAAGGTATATATTATTTCATGTCAAAATAGTCTTCGATTTGCAGTTAATGCTGGTCACAAATTTGGCTTTACTAAAATAAAAGCGATTACAAAGCTGTCCATGCTATTTGGTTTTGTTATAAAAATAAGAATTCAACATTAGCATTGTTCAGGAGTTGCTGTGACTGCAATTTTTGGAAATTTAAGAAAAACTCTTAAGTATGTAACAGAATTGTCTCTCTTCAAAAACACTATTCTGTGGTGAGTTCTATTATCTGTATTTGGATAATCTTCCACTCAAACGAAAGGGAATTTGAAAGTGAAAGTTATACATGTGGCACTGGATTTACACACCAGAATTTGAAAACATACAGGTATGCTGATAATTTTTATTTGGGTTTTTAAGCTTCACTCTTGCCTTCTGAGTTCATTTCCTACTTTTAATGCACACTTTGGTCTGTCTACATTCCAAGCCAAAGCAGCTCTGTAACACTGACCTGGTTTACTATTTCCCAACTTATCTGCCAAATATGATGTTAAATTTCTTGGAAATAAATTTCAGTGTAACTTTTGAATTATGTTCCATGTTTTTTTTGCTAAAATACTGCACATGAAAAATTTCTGTTACAATTCTGAAAACAGATTTAGCTGTAAGTCTAGCTGACTCACAGTACAGGGGAAAAATAATCCTATCACATAAATTTAATCAACTCTTACTGTAACTATATATTTTCATGTAAGTGTGCCATTTTTTTGCTTGATAGTTCAACAGTGCTTTATTCTCCCACCTGGAAGAAACAGCATTACACTGGGAAGGGAACAGCACATCTGGCTTTAAAAAAAATTAATTAGGAAGTCCCAAGGAAGAGGAATATAGCCATATAAAGCTAGCTAGCGTAAGTCTGCCAGTTCACACTCCTGTAACATGTTCATTGCAGAGTCCTTACTCTTACCATTTTTTGTTTATTTCAGTTGCTTTGAAATCACACTTAATAGGAGATTTTACAAGTTTATGCATTACTCTGCTACAGAAAAGTTCTAGAAGAAGCTCAGAGTATTCTCCTGGGACCTGGAGATTCACTTCTCTTTCTTTGCTGCCCATTATTTATAACCTCAGGCTCCACGGTCTATGCAAAGTTGGAATGTTTAAAGAAGCCAAGGAAATCAGTGACCCAAATGCCATCTCTTAAACAGGCCCACTTGAAAACTCTTTCAGCCTTTACCTCCCATAAGATGCTGATGCATTTTACAAAAAAGAATTAGTCCAACTTTTTATTCTCACACGATGTTGAAAGGACTACCAGAGTAAGACTTGTGAAAGTTTTACACATTGGCAATAGGGATCTTATTACTATGGTGGTTGCTGAAAATAACCTACCACAACAGTTGAGGTGGGAAGGGACCTCCAGAGGTCATCAACCTCCCAGCTCAAGCAGGGCCACCTAGAATAGGCTGTCTAGGACCACATCTGGATGGGTTTTTCTTATCTCCACGGATGGAGACTCCACAACTTCCACAGGCAACCTGTGCCAGTGCTTGGTCACCCTCACAGTGAAAAAATGTTTCATAATGGTCAGAGGGACCTCCTGTGTTCCAGCTTGTGTGCATATTCTCTCTATCCCCCTCATCCCATGCATACACAAGCATAACTGCTATATAAATAGAGCTGTGTATCTAAATCTATATAGCTACATATCTATAGCTATAGTCTAACTATATAAGTATAGCTATATAGCTATACACAAGTACAGTTTACCTACTTTTATTTTAAATTTTGTCTGTGGGAAACATTTCTAAATTTATACTGAATCCCCACTAAGCTACTGTGCAGCTGTGCACACAAATGCTACTGAATAATGGATTAACATATCAAAGCCGAAGAATAGGAATACATGTTTGCTGCTTCTTCAGAATGAGATACAGAAGTTCAAATAAGTTGGTTTAGTTATGGTGCACATGTATTTCCATGCATCCAACAGCCTGCTTATTTTCTGATGTAAGTTAATAAAATGTTACAGTTATTTAAAACTGAAATTATCTGTAACAAAGCCATTTTCTGGTTCCTGTATTTGATTCTCTGAACTGCATCATTTGGAGACCCATTGACTTTGATGTTCCAGCAAAGGGAAAGTCTTATCAAAACCAGGTTTACACTGCCCTGTGATATTCTCAGTCTTGTGGGTAGAGGTTTTTCTTTCCCTATAAAAGCACCCATTTTTTTCTGCCATCACATCTGACGCCATGCAGTCTTATCTCCCACTCTGCAGTCAGGATCCATACTGGTAAAGATTTGCACCTCTGTGGGTGTCCTTTCCTAACTCCAGTAAGAGCTTAGTATCAGAGCAGAGGTTTGCCAACCAACCATGCAGTGCTGTGAATGTGTGGGACATTGGGTGGGACTGTTGGGCACCTACGCTTTGCACCACAGAACAGCAGCCATGAACAGCCTATGTGTCTTCCTTTTGTGCAAAATAGTTTTGTCTGCTATCTGCTCCATTTTTCTTTCCAAATTCCAAACACCTGGCAATTCTTAATGTGAGAAAGCATAATAAAAACCTGGGTCAGAGGAGAGAGAGCATAACTTCAGAGAGAGACTGCAGTTTTAAATTTAACAGATTTACGTGTGTGTGTGTGTTCCCACACGTTCTCATGGTCATCAGACTTCTCTCACAGCTTTGCCTTGGCATAGACCTATTAAACACCACAAGCTGACGACATGGGGCATGCTTGCTGGTACTACAGATAGCCCCAGTTTTTCAGAATTTGACATGTATGAAAAGCATGACATTTTACCAGTTAAGGTGACTCATGAACGTAATAAGCACAATGTTTCTTTCTTCAAAGATAATGAAAATAGAAAGAAATCTGGATAGATGGAGGGGGAAAAAGAAAAAAAGGGAAATGTTTTCTTGAGAGCACAGGGAGGTTAAAAGATAATGTAATGTTATTAATATCCACACAGCTCTTTGAAGAAGGGGCTACAAGAAGGGATTTAAAAGGAACTAGGAAGGACACATGGAAATTGTGGGCAAGAGAAAGTTCCAGGCTTGTAGGACAGCGCAAAAGTGGATTTGTAAACCAGCAAATACCCAAAAGTTAAAAGTTTATGATGGACATTGTCTGAACTGAAATAAATTAGAGACCACTGACAAGAAACATAGACAATACCCATGGGTCTTAACAAATGAGGATACCCATCTTTCTTCCAAACTTCATCATTACTACCTAGACTGAAAAAATCAAACAAGATCTGTGTTTTCCATTATTAGCCTTAGGCTGACCAATGTTTGCAGCTTCAAAGTATATCCTAGAAATGTTAAAGCTATTTTTACAAACTCAGTGACTTCCTGGAACAAATTTCTGGACAGCTTTCAGACTGTCTTTCATGCAGTTTGAAGTACTCTACAATACCATTTTGTACCTTATTTTTATAATGCCAGAATTACTGAATGTAATCTGCCTCTCTTATACTGGATGCAGCTGAATCCATTAGACAACTCTTTCTCCATAACTAGAATGGGAATGTGATATATGAAGCTTACTCAGAACCACTCTATCCTGGAAAAGCTCAAAAATTCAACAACTGGATCAATACAGAATGATTCAAAGGAAAATTGCATGTTGAGCCATATTCCATAATAGAAATGGACATCTTCTTTTCCAAGAATACATTAGATATGGAAAACTGCTATATATGTGTGTTTTCTTCCAAACTATTTATTTCTGCATTCTAAATCATGTTCCTTCAATTAAAAGGTTTAAAATTTAGAAACAATATTCTGTCTCTTCATTGAAAATTTTGTCAACTTTACACTTGGAACTGAAGAAAAGCTGAGCATAGATAACTTAAAGTTATAACTATCATGTTAAACCATGTTAAAATTATAAAGTTCATAAGGTTTTTTAAAGAGAGGTACCAAAAGGTAAACCAGAGTCAAGCCAATTTTCCACTACTACTTGGTTATATACTAGTTAAGCTTTTCTACAGTGAGTTGTAACTGTACCTTACCACTATCACATACCAGTGAGCTACACCGTTATTTCAAACACACACCAGGAGTATGTGTGGGTTGTTCTGTTTCTCTCCATCCTCTCACAAGAACATAGAAGATGTTCTCATTCATTGGATTGGTAGGATCCAAGGAGCAGCTGGATCTAGCAATCCCCACAGATGCCATTATATAAGATAAGCCTTACAAGACAATGACCATATGAAGGCTCAAAGTGCTAGACTGAAATAGAAACTTAAGTAGGACTTCTTGATAAAACTTGCTTCTTGTACTGGCTTCAATCCATTCTAATACTTCCTATGAGTTTGTCACAACCACAAAAATGAGAGGGTGAGAGTACCTTCTTTTAAAGCACAATAAACACATCTTCCTGCTTCGTTTTAATGAAGTACTTATCAGGGATATTGTTATTCAGTGTTTGGCAGGCACAATATGAGGAAGAATGTAAATCAAAATCTAAAAGCATCTGCTGTCCTTGTTTTCAGAGAACCATATTTCTCGACTCACCTGATTAAACAACAGCAAACTGGAGACTAAGTGGTCTCTAAATGCCAAAATCCCCCCCAAGATTTACTTTCTCCTTGCCTTATAAACAGACTCTCTACTTACTCCTGCTGCCTTGCCTTCCCTTCTAATAAACCCTTACTCTTATATCTGCCCCCCTGGTATTCTTTGCTGAAAATACACAGTCAAATATACAGTCAAATCACATTTTTCTTAGCAAACTGGAAAAATTCTTTCTGACTCCTTCCACACTCTGAAGCAAAATTTGAAGACTATGGGTGAAAAGCAGTAGAGCTGAAGGGCACGAGAGACACTGCAATCCAGCGTGCCAAAGTCAGGTCCCTGTCCCAGCCTACTGCTCTTGCATATCTACTTTATCCTCTTCTACTTGTCATGTGATGCACAAAACAGGTGAGCTAAAAGATTTGGCAAGAGCACAGCACTTAATATATTCTCATGCAACTGATTAAATGTTGAGCTCCAGAGCAAACTGTATTTAATAACTACTACCCATTGGAAGTATAAATTTATAAAACTAACTGGTGTTTAAGCCAGGTGTCTAAGCCAGGATAGTCACTGTTCATTTTCACTAGAATGTTTCCTCCTTGTTGTCAGCATTTGTCTAGTCATAGGGCCTAAAATGAAGAAAACTGTCATGTAACACAAAGCTGAATTAGAAAAGACTGCATGCGGGAAGCAAAAGGCATAAATGGTGCTTAAGTCTATTGAAACCACTCCTTCATGTAAATAAGTAGTATCAGCAGAGAGGTGTCTTGTTTCTTGCAATGAAATCAGCAAAAGAATCTTTACAACTTTTTTCTGCTGGTTATATTAAACACAGAAGACAGCATGTGTGTATTTAATGACATAATTATATTCTTGAGACTGGAGAACATTGCCACTTTCAACTCTGAAGCATGCTTCTCTTTTTGCCATGGATGAATCAAGTTTCTACACAGCCCAGTAAAGTTCTGCTACGTATAGTAGGAATGACAACTAATGGCACACGGACAAGAAGAAAACCTGTCAAAGCAATACATTTTCAATGTAAATGTTAGCAATTTGGACTAGGAACTTTTTGCTCACTTTGTACAAATCAGTTGTTTTAATGAAAAATTACAAGATCGGAAGAGCGTCG
>JAWWMP010000116.1:59613333-59626597 GCA_035047865.1 Dendrocincla tyrannina
AATTTAGGGTTGTGTATTGCAAGAAAATAAGTGTCAGTTAACGCTTCTAGTCTTTTTATGAACACATCCAGCAAAATTACTATTATATAGTTAATTCAACACTAAATACTTACGTGCTAATTTCTTCTTCATTGGATAAATGCATCACTAACATGGTGACATGCAATGAGCCAGAGCGAACCATTGCTTTGGAAAGCCTTTGATCCTTTTGTATTATTGCATCTTGGACAGCCTGAATACTGACAGTAATCTGGGAAGAAAGACAGAAACAACAGTCAGCCACCACAATTACTGTATCCCATCATGCAAGTGAACAAGAAGGCACACAAACTGAAATCAAATGTTTATGTAAAAACCATTCTAGCAGAAGAAAGTTTTAGCCTCTGACCAAGCTGTGCTAATTGACCTGTGGGAACCCCAACAGGGCACGAAAGGAGTGACTCAACATTCCTCATCATGTTGTAGTAGGAGCTTCCTGGAATAAGTATGATAAATTCCTGAAGGAGATTCAGATTATCCAGTTTTACACTGCCACTAATACCAATAAAAAGCTTCCTCAAGGAAGCCTTCTCTGCTCACTTTGCTAAACTTGCATATTGCTATGTGCAGACAAGTGACTGGAAAAACAAAGAGATCTCTGCAGGATCGTGCACATACAAAACAGGATTATTCAAAATAGGAAAATAGGAATATCCTTTTTGCAATTCTGATTATATTGTCCAATAGACAGATATAATTTATATACTCTTTAAACGTACTCTTAACAAACTTCCATACAAGATGCATTCAGTTCTAAGTTCATCAGTCTTTCTCTTTAAAACTGGAAAGACATTTTCTTCATTAAAAATTATGTATATGGTTATACATAATGTATATGCTCTATAAGTAGTTTTCAAAATGTTTACTGTGCTTGACACTATGCTAGTTGTGTTGTAGTGATTTAAAAAAACAAAATACCTAAAACCTGCAACAATTCTTGAATATGTTAGTGAAAATTAAATAAAATCCAATAACCCTGACCATCTGACAAAATGAGTTATTTCTTTAAGCACAGTAAGTAAACACATTACAAACAAATAAGCTTTAGTGTTTAAAGTCTAAAAGAAACATGTATAAAACTTCAATTTCATTTTTTTGTTGTTTATTTATATGAAACTCAGTGGTGAATGCTTCAAAAATGTACCGTACATACTGACTTCTACAGGATCAGTGCAAGTAGCTCTTAGGTTAAAAATAAAAAAAAAAACCAAACTTTGTAATATTTTTGTAGCTCTGTTAATCATAAGAAACACATAAATTTCCTGCAAAAACACAATCTAATGGGAGTGTTCAATATTTTTCTGACCAAATTTCTTAAGATGAATTTTGCCATGTAGGAGTTTTACCTAATGTGCCATAGACACCAAATAGTGCCATGAAAATATAACTAAATTATAACTCAAAGGAACCAATGCTAGGGAGGCTGGGGAGTAGGAGAAAAGATAAAAGCCACTTGCCACAAAAGGTGATATGATGTCTATAAAACCACAAGTGTCTTAGATAGTGTAAGATATATGAAGAAAATTCCACCAACATTTTATCATAAATCATGTTGTAATAAGACCATCTTCATATGTCAGAATTGACCTTATCCTGGATAAATAGCACTTATATTGTCTCAGATATAGGAGAAATTTAATCCACATTTAAGAAAAGAACTGGTAAACAATCCCCGGTAATTGTGATGTATTGACTGAATTTAACTTTATATTATAAACTAAAGCAAATGCAGTTATCCTGGTAAAGAACAAAACAAAATTCAAAAGTTAATAGACTATGATATTAATTACAATTCTATTCAATTTTCAACCATCGCTTCTAAATTTAATTTGCACCTGTGAAAAAATATAAGTGTACAAGCCCTTCAGAGTACAGAAGACAGATATGGAATTGTGTTACAGCAATAAAAACCATGGTAGCTCTGAAAGAGATCAATGTTACTGAGCATTTGGATTAGCTGCCAATACCCCACGTCCCCTTACCCATATAGCTTCCTTCAGTAGTAATTCCAGGTCCCTTCCTGCTCATGTTCTAAACTACCTGAAGCTTGCTCATATAGTTCAGTTCTGGCTTGGGCAAGAAGCAACACATGCTGGCTCATCGCCACCTATATGGGGTTGATTGTTTGATAAACATGCAGACTCATTTGTCAGCTGGCAGGTCTAGAAGGACGGGCAACTGCCACACACACAGTTAAGTCTTCCACACAAGCATATTCTTTCAGGGCTCGCTCTTTCATGCAAGCACCAATTGCAAAAAAAAAAAAAAGGTAGGAAATTAGTACCTTTGAGATGTCAATTTTTCTGTCCAAAATTGGACAACAGGTTGAAAACCCACAGGAGGTTCAAAACCCGCAAAAACCCAACAGACACGCGTACACCTGTATAAACTCCATTAGGAAACCAAGCTAAAAACCTAAGGAATAACATGGCTTTGGAACAGGGTTAAGTCCAAAAATGGCCAGTCAACAATTCCAGAGAGAAACTATTGCTGAACCCAAGAAGAAAGTATAAAACCCCTGCCCTTTGGATACAGGTAAAATAAAGAGAAGACTGAGGATGTTCTCTCTCTCTGGATTAGTGACAATGCTCTACACAATCAACACTATTTGTAAAGGAAAAAAGTTTTCAAGTACATTTTTCTGAACTTCAGAAATTTCTTTCTAAAGTGTTTTCCCAGAACTTATGTGATCAAAAAGTAGCACAACAGCTGTAGAACAGGTGTGCCATTACAATGCATATTTTAACTTTAAATTTGTTCTGTTTTCTCCAATAAATGTAAGGTGCAATTCACATTTGTGTGTACTGAATTGTAATTAAGCAAACTAGGACTCCTCCAACGCTGTATAACAAGTTATGATCCGTGGCATAAATAAAAACTTTAAATTGCTATTAAAGCTATTATTTACACTTCTTTACAAAGTTTTATGTTCCCTTAAAATGTTTATGTTTCAACTACTATCATGCTACTTATTGTCACTTAAGATTTCCTAACTTAATTAAAAGATGTGTTTGAAGGCTGATTACATCAACAATTCTCCTTCAATTTTTTTAAAAAATGCTCAGTAAAAGGCCTCAAATACTGATTTCAAGGTCCCCTCTCCCAATACTTGAAATGCGTTTTTCTGAAGAGTGACACAGTAACAGAGTATTGCTTATTGCAAGGATACTACTAGTAAGTAAATATAAAGACTGTAAGCTTTAAAGATTTAACAGATCAATTATAAGTATAATCAAGACTGGAGAACCCTGAAAGGCTAACCTACTTAGTGGTAACACACCATGTAAGCCATAACTTTAAAAAAAAAACAAAACAACAAATGAACAGAAAACGATACAATGATCATCATCCATTTAACTATTTTTCAAAAGTAATAATGCAAAGTTCAATACAAAATTCAAAATTAATGGAACAACATCTTTTATTTCTGAAGATTCAAAACATAAGTAAAATGAAACCTAGGAAAAGGTTCAATTTCCAAGAGAAACAGTTCATTAAATGTTTCAGTAATATCCTTTATTACAAAATGTCTCTCTGTGTAAAGCTTAAATTACTACATAAAATATGAAGGAAGAGTACTAATGCCTAAAATACTTCACTGGAATAAAATCAGATCTTCAAAAAAATAAACGTTTCCCATTACTAACTAAAATAACTACCAGCAATTACCAGATTCCCTCTGGCTATTACAAAACCAGCTAAATTTTGTCTAAATTTTGGCTAATGTTGCCTATACAAATTCCAATGTGCATTTTCTACTTGCAGAACAACTCTCCCTCTAATGCAAGTATAAACAAAACTTTCTAGCAAAGTCTTGGAATTCCCAAATGCTCTGAGATTTAATTTAAAGAGTTATTTCTTTACCTCTGTAAATGATACAAGACTAAAATATATGACATATAAAAAAGCATGCATAGTCAAAGCCTTTCCAATCACCCCTTAAATATAATGATTGTGAGCAGGAATTCCCAATTATCAGATTATATAACCCCTAAATTATTCTTGCACTTGTTAAATCATGGAACAGACAGGAGGAAAAGATATTTCAGAAAAAGATAGTGCAAAATATATCCCACAATATTTGCATCAGGGTATCCTGGATCTTACAAACCCAGCCCTTAAAATCTTTTCTTCACACAGTACATTTTGAAGAATGAAAGACTGCACTGTAATTTTCAAAACTACTTTGGTTTAATTTCATTTCATATTCTCTTAATCTTCTTTTACTTTCTTAGGGAACAGACAGTACAGATATAGGCTGAATCAAAATTCACCTGAGATAGCTCCTGATATTAAAAAAAAATCCCAACTAAATCTGCAAATGACATTAAACTGCTAGGTTCAACTTTTTAGACATAATGTGCCTCCTTTCCTTCTTTCAGACACAAGAAGTATCAAAGATGTACCAGAGACAACCCACAGCATATAAGAAATCATTCTCATTTACTGCCTAAATGAGATGACTCACGCTAACTGCAAGAAAAGACATTTTCTTAAAGAGCTCTCTGCACTTGAATCCATTTGAAGAACCTCACTAAAACAATAGTTTGAATTTTAAATAAGATGATCAATTTTACTGAAAAATGTTAAGCTATAAACTGCCAAATTAAAACAGCAACAGATTCAAATATTCAAATATATATAATTCCTATCTATAAGGAAAGCTAAAAATACTCCTACAGATTTTCTTACTAAATTAAATAGGAATGTCTCTTTTTCTTATTCTAAGTGAATGACAAAATAAGCAACACTGTAACAGTACAGAGGGGAAATTTCAGCAAGCTTTAGTCAAAATAATGTGAAATCTGTAACTCGCAAACTGAATAAAAAGATATTTTTCTTCTAGCCTTTTCCAGATAAACAATTTTATTAAAAAAAAGTTACCTGAAGTTACTTTTTGAATAGGCTGCTAATGTTCCTTTGAAAATACCTGAAAAAAATTGTTGTGCAGTGTATCAAACACTGTCCTTTTTATAAACTAAGTGATTCTGGTTATACTACATTAATATAATAAAGAATATCACCTTTGGATTAGTAATTGGAAGAGAAATGAAATAATTCGGCTGACAGTGTTTATTCTTTTTCTTCTTCCTCTCAATGCCTTCTTCAATTTCCCTTCCAGTAGTCCTCTTTCTTTTCTTCTTAATATTTATTTCAGAGGTTGCATGCACTGAAGAAAAAAAAAAATTGCTTTCAGCACACAGACATACCAAAGCAAAGATACTCTTAATATCCCACCAACAGGATCTGGACTCCTGGAGCATGTCTTCCCACTCATCTGATCTGCCCATGCTCTGGACTGTCTGACTGGGATCCTACTCCAACCTGAATTAATGTAGTCAGACAAGTGGAGTACCATACTTGAACTAACAGCCTGCACTTCTAGGCAGGGCTTATAAACTGCTAACATGTCTATATGTGGCTTCCAAACTACTATATTTCATTTAGCCCATGTATGCTGCAGTGCAATAGGCCTGCAAACTGTGTACACTTGAACTGTAAAGCAAAAATATAAAACACAATAAAACATAGGATTATTAAAGTAAAAAGTTGTAGTAGACTACGACTGGCCAACCTATAGTTCAGTCCAGAAAAAAACTTCATCCCAGACAGATCAACTCTCTACCGCCTCCTTCCCAAAGACACCTTCCAATGTAGTGAAAGAAAGTGTGTGTCTTTAATTCTTCCTTTACACTTAATTTATTTCTCTCAGCTTATTTCCTTAAGCCTTTACAGACCCTCTCCCACCACATGGCCTGGATACATACCCATAAGCTGATCAGGCTGCAGGTATCCAATGTCTAGTTAGAAGTGTACTGCTAGCCCCATGCTGGGAATACACTTATTGAAAGACAGCTCATAAAAGCCATCACCCAAGAAGCTCATATATAGTAATGTAAATTGACATACAAAATGTCTTCACTCTGTGACTCACTGCTCCAAAGGATAACAAAATGGTAAATTTTTAATATGCTCAAGTATTTGCAGGACTGAATATTACTAAGAGAGGCTCTGGACCGAAACCTGTTTGCAGGGAGAGTGTTGCATGTGCACAGCCCACTTCCACGTGCTGTACTGGGTCTGGCTGAGATGGAGTTCATTTCCCCACAGCAGCCCTCACAGTGCTGTGCTTTGCACGGGTAGCCAGAAAAGTGTTGGTGACACACCACTGTTTTAGCTACTGCTGAGCAGTGCTGGCACACCACCAGCGCTGTGTCTCAACATTCTTCCCCCACTCCATCGAGGGCAAGATCCTGGGAGGGGACACAAATAGGCCAGCTGACCCAAACTAACCAAAGGAATATTCCATACCATAGGACACCACTCAGATATAAAAGCGAAGGAAAGGAGGAGGAAGGGGGGGGCATTCTTATTTACAGTGTTTGCCTTCTGAGCAACCACTCACCACTCAACTACTCCGAGCAACTACACGTGCTGAAGCCCTGCTTCCCAGGAAGGAGCCAGACATCACTTGCTAGTAGGAAGTTACTTTTTGCTTTGCTTGTGCATGTGCAAACTTTCAGTTTATTAAACTGCCTTATCTCAACCTATGAGTCATCTTCCACCTTATTCTCTCTCCCCTGTCTGGCTGGGAAGGGGAGTGATAGAGCAGCTGGGTGGGCACTGGGCATCCAACCAGGATCAACACTCCACATGTGCCAACTGGCAGGACCAAGAAATGAGTGCATGATGTGTCCATACTTTCACATTACTTCAGTTCAATGTACTTACTAGCACATTCGTCTTCGATATCTGTGTCAACAAATGGCATTTCTGCCATTAGAGTGTCTACGAATTCGGCAGCACACAGCTCTTCTCTCTGTTCCGTCTTTTCCTTATTCTCTTTATAGATCTTCTTTTCCTGTACATTTTCCAGCCCATCTGTAAGATATTTAAGATAATACACTGGGTCTTATTTTTTTATATAAACTGCTAAGAGACACTATACACAAGCAATGTACCAAGTATACATTTCTCTAATTATCAGCAAATAAATATTGGCATATAACTCCCTTAAGGATCCTGTTCTTCTTCCTTGTTAATAGATCAGTAAAAATACTTTAATGTTTTATGTGGAATAGCAAAAAAGAGAGTTTGGTATTCTATATTTTAATAACTTATGGTATTGTTTGGTTCCAAGTAAATACAATTACATGCCAAAAAAAAAATTACCCATAACGAAGCATAAAAAGAAAAAAAAAAGCCTTAAGACAACACATAAACTTCATTTTAGATAATGGCATATGAAATTCAGTGCAAACATCAGCAAATGAATTCCACTATAAACACACTGAAAATGAGGCATGGAGTAGCAGGAAGGGAATCCTACAATTCCACATTAAACAAAGACTTCTCAGCTGACTACAGCATTCAGGAATTAGATGATTATTCTATTCCTGCATCTCCCAGACAATATAGAATGTTTTGGATAGCAATGGTCTGAACTTGCTGTTTGAAGTACTGACTTTTAGTATTTAATCTAAAGAAGGAACCAATATAAATCAAAACACATCTCGCATGTAACAAGATACACATGAAGCTGTCTCTCAGAGTAATACCACAAAGACAGAATAATCTCCACTAACAAGGTTTTTAAAGTCTTTTTCCCCAAGAGTATCAACTAAGCATGAGTCATTTCCTTATGTCTGCTTCATGTTTCTGCATCAGTAAGCTCTAATGTCAGCATATTAAGTTATACCTTTAAGAAAAGAAAAAACAAAATCTTTGCTAGCAGCAAACAATGTACATATAACCAGGCACCCAGCAATATTCTTGGGACAACTCCACAGTGGGATTACTGTAGTGGAAGAAGCCTTATGTCAGAATTGCAGTTTATCCCAGGTCAGCTCATTATTACAGACAACACACTTTCAAAGCTTCCCTTATGACCAGTGTAGATAGCCCAAATCTGACCCAAGAGGAAAATTCAGCAGCGAAAGTGCATACTGTGTACTTGTGGCATGCAAGGCTATACATGTATAAAATCAATATTACAGACCCAATGTGGGTGATTATCGCCCTGTGGAATGTTTCTTGCACATATCACTTTATGCTAGGCAAGATAAGTAAAAGAACAACCTGATTAAATG
Organism: Dendrocincla tyrannina; assembly: GCA_035047865.1. Taxonomy (NCBI): domain Eukaryota; kingdom Metazoa; phylum Chordata; class Aves; order Passeriformes; family Dendrocolaptidae; genus Dendrocincla; species Dendrocincla tyrannina. The sequence goes on from JAWWMP010000116.1 coordinate 59,621,463, forward strand.
CTAATTCACTCCAGGATAAAGAGGGAGGGATAAATCACTCTGTGGTTGTAGTCTGACACCTAACTTTATCCCCGAGGCTGTTCAAAGGAAACAAAGTATTTAGATTTGTTGCTTGTTTTCCCTGAGAGGTTATGCATAACAAACAGATGTTAAAACAATAATAAAATTATTACTTAACATTTAGATTAAAGTAAGGCTCACTTAAAACAAATTGCAGGCTGCTGATCCACAAGTATGCTGAAAACAACAACCCTGAATTCAAAGAGATCTCAAAGTGGAAGTCAAGACAGATGCATGAAACTGACAAACAAGTAGGTCAGTCTGGGGCAGAAAAGTCAGCAAAAAGATATAGAAACACAGAATCGTAACCAGTTGGAAACAAAGGGATTTGTTAAGGTAGCATCAGCTACAGAACAAGTCTTTCCATAAATCTGAGGCATGCATATTGCTGATTACAGGTTTCCTTTGCTCTGTCTGCTCAAAAAACAACATACTTGTGCCACTTTGAAAAATTCTCCCAGCTCACAATAGCAAAGGCACAGCTAGTAATTAACAATGCCCCCTCTCACATCAGTTAGCTGAACAGGCACAGGTTGTGCCTCTAGCAAAAAAAGAAAAAAAAAGCTCTCTCGCTTTTTTGGAAATACTAATTAAAGAAATCAGCAACAAAATTAAAGAATTGCATTCTAGTCACTAAAACAACCTGAAAAGAAGATTTTTCAAAATTCTTGAGATAATGTTGACAATCTCAGACCTAGAGTAATAATACCAGCTTCCACAGCAACTCCTTCACCATCAAGCTGTTACAGGATAAATTCTTTTTACTAAATTGTATGCTTAATTATATTAGCCTGAATTTCACAGATGAACAGGTGTATACATGATTCCCTTATTTGTATTTGTTTAAGTGGCTGTTCGTCTTCATCAGCATTTGTCATCTGTTCCAGCCGAAAAAAAAATGAATTATATGTGTAGCTCACACAGGAAAGAACACAAAAATAAGGAGCAATAAAACATTTTTGATGGCACTGTTCCCAGCCACCTTCTTTCCATAGTCAGATTATAGTTTCAGATAGAATAATCTTCTTTTATTTGACACATAAACATCACAGCTCACAGTGAGATTAGGTCTCCAGGCACTGTACCCTGCTTACTATGTTTATGTTAATGTGTTTAATATGTTTATTACAGAATCAGTTAAGTTGGAAAAATCCTCTGAGATCATCAGTTCCAACTTATGACCAACCACCGCTATGTCAACTGCATGATGGTACTAAGTGCCACATCCAGTCTTTCTTCAAACACCTCCAGGGACTGTGACTTCACCACCTCTTTGGGCAGTCTACTCCCATATTTAATCACCCTGTCCACGAAGAATTTCTTCCTAGTGTCCAACCTAAACCTCCTCTGGCATAGCTTAAGACTGTGTCCTCTTCTATTGCTTGTTGCCTGGAGAAGAGGCCAATTCCCAGATCGCTACAACCTCCTTTCAGGCAGTTGTAGAGAGCAATAAGGTCACCCCTAGGCCTGCTCCAGGCTAAACAAGCCAAACTCCTTCAGCTGCTCCTCATAAGACTTGTGCTCCAGACCCTTCACCGGCTTTGTTGCCCTTTCCTGGACTTGCTCCAGCACCTCAATATCCCTCCTGAACTGAAGGGCCCAGAACTGGACACAGCACTCAAGGTGCAGCCTCACCAGTGCTGAGCCCAGGGGAAAAATTACTTCCCTAGTTCTGCTGGCCACATTATTCCTGATACAGACCAGGATGCCATTGGCTTTCTCGGACACCTGAATCATGTTCAGTCAGCTGTTGAGCAACACTCCCAGGTCCTTTTCTGCTAGGCCACTTTCCAGTTGCTATAGTGCTGCATGGTGTTATTGTGGTCAAAGTGTAAGACTGGCACTTGGTCTTGTTGCACCTCATGCCGCTGGTCTCAGTCCATCAATCCAGAGTGTTCAGGTCCCCATGGAAAGCCTTCCTACTCTCCAGCAGATTGACACTCTGACCCAACTTGGTGTTGTGTCTGAATTTGCTAATGCTAGTCTTAATCCCCTCATCCAGATCATCAATAAAGTTATTAAACAGGACTGGGTCCAGCACTGATCCCTAGGGGACACCACTAGTGACTGGCCGCCATGGATTTAGGACAATTTACGTCTCTGGGCCCAGCCATCCAGCGAATTCTTAATCCAGCAGAGTACACCTGTCCAAGCCATGGGCTGCCTGCTTTTCCAGGAGCATGGCATGGAAGACAGTGTCAAAGGTTTTCCTGAAGTCCAAGTAGACAACATCCACAGCCTTTCCCTCATCCACCAGGTGGGTCACCTGGTCATAAAAGGAGATCAGGCTGGTCAGGCAGGACCTGCCTTTCCTAAAACCATGCTGGCTGGGTCTGATCCCTTGGTTATCCCGTATATGCATGTGATCACACTCAAGATGATCTGCTCCGTAACTTTGCTGGGCACCCCGGTCAGGCTGACAGCCCTGTAGTTCCCCGAATCCTCCTTCTGGCCCTTCTTATGGATGGGCAGTCATCTTGGACACCCTGATGAGCCAGGACTGACAATAAATGATGGAGAACAGCTTGGTGAGCTCTTCTGACAGCTGCTTCATGACCCTAGGATGGATCCCATCTGGACCCATAGACTTGTGAGCACCTAAGTGGCACCGCAGGTCACTAATTACTGGGTTACAGGGGGGCTATTCTGCTCCCTGTCCTTGTCTACCAGCTCAGGTGGCCAGCTGTCCTGAGGGTAACTGGTCTTACTGTTGAAGACTGAGGCAAAGAAGGTGCAGGTACCTCAGCTTTGTTCTCGTCTTTGTCTCAGTGACTCTATACTCCTCCATGTTCAATAAGGAATGGAGGTCTTCTTTGGCCCTCCTTCTGTTATTAATGTATTTATAAAAACACATTTTATTATCCTTTACAGAAGTGGCAAAATTAACTCCGTCTGAGCTCTTGTCTCTGATTTTCTCTCTACGTGACCGAACAACATCCTTAATGATTTTGTGAGTTGCCTGCCACTTTTTCCAAAGGTGATACCCACTCTTTTTTTTTTTTCCTGAGTTCCTGCAAAACCTCCCTACTCAGCCAGGACAGTCTTCTTCCCCACATAGGGAACTTGGGCACACAGGAACTGCCTGCTCCATTGCTTCCCAAGGAACTCTCCGAATCAGTGTCCTGAATAGGCCAAAGTCCACCCTGTGGAAGTCAAGGGCAGAGGTTCTGCTGATGCCGCTCCTCACTTCACCAAGTATTGAAAACTCATGGTCATCATGCCCAAGATAGCCTCCAACCACAACCTCTGTAAACAGGAGGTCTAGCGGGGCCGCACCCCTGGTAGGCTCACTTATCAGCTGTGCTAGGAAGTTCCACTCAGTCCATGAACCTCCTGCACTGCCTCCTCTCTGCTGTGTTGAGTTTCCGGCAGACATCTGGAAGGTTAAAGTCTCCTACAAGAACAAGAGCTGGCAATCGTTAAACATCAGCCACTTACAGCATACTCTGTTTGCATCTTCATCCTGGTTCGGTGGTCTATAACAGACTCCCACCAGGATATCCAGCTTACTAGCCTTCTACCTGATTCTCAATCAACCTTACTATCACTATCCTTGAGCTCTATACAGTCAAAAGACTCCCTAGTATATAGAACCACTCCACCACCTCTCCTTCCTTGCCTGTCCCTTCTGAAGAGTTCATAACCATCCACTGCAGCACTCCAGTCATGCGAGTCTCCTACCACATTTCCATGATGGCGACTACATCACAGCTTTCCTGATGCACAATGGCCTCCACCTCCTCCTGTTTGTTACACAGTGTGCATTGGTGTGGATGCACTTCAGCTGAGCTGCCAATTTCACCCCTAACTCTGGCATGCCACCCCCAAGCTCATTTCTAGCAAGCCTGGTCTCACCCCTTTCCCTATTCAAGCCCTCCTAATCAGCCCTGCCAACTCATGGTCTAAAATCCTTTTGCCCCTATTAGACAGGTGAACTCCACCTGTCTCCAGCAGGCCTGGCACTGTATAAATGTCTCCACGATCAACAAAACCCAAAATTCTACCGATGGCACAGTCTTTAAGCCACTTGTTTATCACATGGGTTTTCCTGTTCATTCAGGCATTCATCATTGCTACCAAAGGAATTGAGACCACCACTTGTGTTCCTATCTCTTCAACCAGGCAACACAGTACCTTGAAGTCCTTTTTGATTATCCTAATATTTCTCTCATCAACCTCATTGCTGATGACCTGGACAACCAGCAGTGCACAGTAACCAGTGGGCCAGATTTGTCCAGGGAGTCTCCTGCTAATGTCCCTTACCCAGGTCCCAGGGAGGCAGCAGACTTCCCTATGGGATGGGTCCGGTCTGATCAGCATACAGGGCCCTTAACTCCCCTCAGAAGTGAGTGACCCACTACAACTACCCTTATTTTTCCCTTAATACCTGTATTTGTGATCTGTCTGGTTGACTGTTGATCTGGGAGACCCCCCAGATAGACTTTCTTTTACACTGTCTGCCCAGCCCTTGAGATCCAGGGCTGCAAACCTGTTCTGTTGAGGACACCTGGGAAGGTGAGGGATGCCAGGACAGGATTCTTCTACATCTCAGAGCAGGGACCTGTTTCCACTACCCCCATATTTATATCTCCCCCTTCTGCCCGATGTCAAGAGGGTCGGGGCTCCTCTGGCTCTTGCTAAGCTTGCATTCACTGCTTTACGTTTGTATTTTTAATTTAAAAAAAAATACTTTGGTGACAGTTTAACTGAGAGTTGCTGTAGAAATAGATGGTCTTAGAGACGAGGCATTTCGAACCTCCGGTGTTGGCAGTATTGCTTACAGTTAGGGAGCAAACACAAAAACAAACAAACAAACAAAAAGAATAACAATATTTGGGGGGAAATGGTGGGTTTAGTATTCAGCCGCGTTAGATGCTACACTGTCTGGCAAGCCTGGAGGCTGTGTGGGGCAGGCAGGGAGGCGCAGAAGACCCTTTATCAAGAGCTCGCAGCCAGGTTGAACAGTTTTCCCCTCCACCCCACCGCGACCCTCACGCAGCCCGCCGGGCAGCCTCCCCCGCCGGCTGCGGGGCCTCGCTGGCCCTGCCCCCCTGCCCCCTGCCCCGCCCGCAGCG
>JAWWMP010000116.1:59626697-59654684 GCA_035047865.1 Dendrocincla tyrannina
CGGCCGGGGCGAGCGGCGCTGATCGCCGGCGACCCGCGGGGCTGGCGGGGCCGCCGCGGGGCTGGCCCCTCGGAGAGGCGCTGGGGGAGCGGGGCCGTGCGCCCCTGGAACTACAGTTCCCGGCGCGCTCCGCGGCGGGAGGGCCGGGGCGGCCGCACCGCCCGCCCTCTCTCGGCCTCTTCACTGCTGCTCCGCCTCCCTTCTCGTCCCGTTCTTCCCTCCTCGTCGTGTCCTGAGGGGGGAGGCTCGCCCTTCACACGTTGCTGTCCCTGTGTTTCTGAAGGAGACGCGGCCGCCGCAGCGCTCGCCCCGCCGGAGGGGCGCGGCTGGCGGGAGTGCCTCGGGCTGGCGGCTCCCGGACACAACCAGCTGTGTCATAGGGCTGCAGAGCAGTAATGGACGTGAATTTAGCTTCGGCCTGGGGGTTAATAGACAGGCTTGCTCGGAATGTGCTCTGGAGGCCTTGCCTGACGCAGCCGCTGGCACTGGAGGCTGTGATCCACTAAAGGCCGTGGTCTCCTGTGAGGAGTGGGCCTCAGGGATGCATAGCAGGGACTGCTTCTCTGAGGGTCAGTGGGTGTTTTAAGGTCGCTTAAAAGAAGGGAAGGTAAACGAAACGCTCTCTTCTGCTTAAATAAAGACTTGGTGCCTCTTGGGAGCCAAATCCCACTATGGCATTCTCTGAGAGAGCCCAAGCTAAATGTTGCCTGGTACTTTGGCATGTTGGCCTGTCCGTGTAGACCAGATCTGGGGGAGCAGATTATATATATTAATATAAAGAGTTCTTTCATTTTTAGAGACAGTAGGGATGGTGTCATGACATATCAGTAGGGCTGTGATGCTTGTAAATTCTCATCAGGCTGAACAAAGACAGGGTACTCTCATTTTTGTACGGTTGCCATAACTCCAGCAATCAGCCCATATAGACTCAAGAAGTTTTGAGTAACAGGCCTTTAAATGTTTACAATACACTTCCACAAGAGTGGAGGGCAACAAGCCCTTAGTTTTGTGCAATGCATTGTACAGTACACTTCAATAAGTTCTCACCTCCCACAATGAACTGCTCAAAGGTACTGACTCACAAGCCACAATACACCATAATACCGCCATTTCTCAAAGGTGCTGGCTAAAAAGCCACAACACATTTCCACAAGCTCCCCACACCCACAAAAAAGTTCAATATGGGGAGTATGGGGTGGAATATGATAGCCATGCTTTTTGCAGGCAAACCAAGGTGGAAGAGAAATAAAGACAGAAAAGGGAGACAGAGAACCAAGAATATCACTCGTCCTTATATCCCATGTTGACGCTGCTGTGTGGATGGTCTGCAGCTGAGGTTGTGAGACGAAGAAAGCGAAAGAGAGGAAAAAGAGTATGAGAAGGTCCAATCCTTTTATAGTTAGCCTGGTGTACACCGCTTACGTAAACTAGAAAGGTTATTTTCCAGGTGTTTTGTTCACATGTGCACAGCCAACCCTTTGAGCTCTCTTCCAGGAGGTGAGTCAAGGGGACTAAGCACAAGGTTCAAGGAAGTTGGGTCTGAACAGTGCTGCCCCATCTCCACAGGTGGTCTTCTGTGTGATCTTCCAATCGCACATTTCCCAGTCTAACAGTCAGAATGTTTGAGACAAAACATGCTTATGTCCTTCACAGCTGGCAAAAACAGATAAATAAAATAGGATGGCCATGATAGGGAGGAAGCAGCATGGCTGCTGGATGTTAGAAGCTGAATGAGTGAAAGAAAAGTGAAAAATGAGGCCAGTTTCTGTATTTGGCTCCTCTGTGTTTTTTCCTTTGTGGGAGATAAAATCTCTTTGGAAATATTTTACCACTATTTCGATCCATTTTGAGATGTGTTTGCCATCACTGTCTTTCACACAGTATTTTTATTTCATCTGCATATCCCTGTGGAGACCAAAGGCTGGATGCAACACAGAAGTCCAAGTTCTGTGGAATCGAAGAGAAGCTTTAGTACAAGGCTGTTGGCATTTTTTTCTTATTTACACATTTCATTTGAATATGTGTTGTTATTAGGAGCCTAAATGCATAAGTGGTTACCCCTTCCTATCCTGTTTCCATTGTCAGGTACAATATTTCCATAAAAATTTGATTGTAGAGTGTTATAGATCAAATATTGGGAGAAAATCTTTTTGGTATTAAGTGTCTTTTTGAAAATATGAATTGGAAAAGCATTTTTGGATCTGAAACTGCTCCAAATCAATTCATTAAGTGTTTCATAGAAATCTTCAGCAAGAAAATTCTAGAAAAAAACATTTCTGTTTGTACCATTGACAGGGGAATCCATTGCAATGTTTAAGTTAAGGTTGCATTTAATAGTCCTCTTAAGAAATGAAAACACAATGCATTTTTAATGGAGCCAAAATTGTCTCTAGCCAAGACCCACTAGCCTAGCATTAAAATGTAGATGTATTCCTTGGTCTCACAACATACCTGAATATACTATCTTGAGGATGAGAGAAAGTGAGAAATTGAAAGTACCTTAGCTGGAGCTGGTAACAGTTCCCATTCATTGTCCCTATAAGTCACAAAAATGGTGTTGAAAGGAAACGTTCACTTGAGGACAAGAAAGCTGAAGCAGCAAGTTGTGATTTTTCTGCCTGCCCAAACACTGTCCAAGTTCCATAGAGGTCACTGACCAGGTGCCTGGCAGAAACTGGTTTTCACTACTGCTTAGGCTTGGGATAAAGCCAGCACTTTATCAATTTTCTGTGGCCTTGTCTTTATTAGAGAGAGTTTCTGATTAACCTCTCAGCAGTACAGTTGTCCCTTTGAGGGGAAAAAAATCACATTATGACAGCTGAGTGACGCTAACAGAAAGAGGAAGCACAGTCAGCCCTATGATTGTATTTGCTTACACAACTGCACTGCCCTTGCCTGTTAGCCTCTCACCCAGCTTTCCACCTCTTAGTCCAACCCTCTAACTTCAATCAAATTCTTTAGAGTGTAAGAGGATTCAGAGGTAAGATATTCCCACGTCTTTCCTGAAAGTGACTGATTTGGGGGAAAAGAGAGACTCATTTAGCTCTCAGATGAGGTAAAGAAGAAAAAAGGCTATATTTCTGATTTTCCATGAAACAGTGGCTGCCTGTGAGTGTTGGTCAACTCATTACATGATAGGTCACGGTACGTATTATCAATACATATTATGTCTTATCTTTGTCAAGCAAGAGATATGGGGGGAGCTAGGAGTATTTGGGACATGACTCACTGTGGGAGGTTAGGTAGTAAAGAGGGCAGGAACAGGATGTGTTGCAGGAAGGCATAAAGGGGACACTGGGATATTGTGTAGCATGTGGGAGGGAGTTGAGGGTATTGTAATGAGAGGGCATGGCAACTGTAGGGGAATCTTGGGTTATTGTGATAAGAAGGGACAACATAGCTGATACAAAACAAGTCTTCATTACTGTCACTGCTGATACAGCATCTTGTTTTCTGACAAGTAAAGAAGAATAAACCGTGATCTGGTAGTAATAAGAGATTTTCTACAGAAAGAAAAGTATGAGCTGCAGCACTACAGATAATGAAAAATGAGAGGCAGAGGACTGCCTGGGATAAGGCAATTTAATGCAAAGAACAAAAAGGAAATAGTCTAGAGTCTCTACAATAACTAGTATAAAAGAAAGAAGTACATGAAGATGATATCACATATAGTTAATGAATAGAAACTACATCTGATTGACATCTGACATGAAAAAGAAGAATATAAATGGGTATTTCATGATCTGTTGATCACTGGCAGTTCATTTACATTTCAGAAGGGAGGAACAGAACAGTGGAAATCAGCTGAAAAATTAACTGATTACCGAGAGCAGCAGTTCTTCACTTGCTACCTTCTGGATAGCAGTGTTGTGAGGGACCTGTTGTGAAGGACATTGGCTGAAGATCAGTATAGACACACATTTTTAATGTCAATGTAGTGTTTCAGACACTTCCATGTTCCAGGCTTTTCAAGGAATGATGATTATTGGTAGAGAGACTATGCACCTAATAAAGTGGGGCAATAATGTCCTTGCCAACCAGCTTGCCAGCCTTGTAAGGATGGCTTTAAACCAGGTTTTTGGAGGATGGAGAAGCAGTCCCATCAGACCTAAGCTGGAAGAGAACTGAAGAGCTAGAAGAGATGTGCTGATAGAGAGGTTGTGGTAGACAATGTGAAAGCAGATGCAGGATAGCATGATGGCAAAGACTGTCGTTCTTTGCCTGAGCAAGCAGCATGCTTGGGGACGCATCCCAAATGGAAAGCCTGGCATGTAGGGGGACCTCAACAGGCTGGAGAAGTGGAACAACAGGTGCTTGCCATGTGAAGTTTGGCAAGGACGAATGTAAAATCTTGCATCTAGGGCAGATGGTTTTTGGCAAAAATGGCTGTATGTGCATCTGCACTAACTTAACAGTCCATGACACTTTTTACTAAGGACTCTGCACAGAGTGTTATTGTCAGTTCAAACTATTCTCTAGTTTGAACTCCTACAGCCTTTGCTCCCTGAACAAAGCATTTATTAGAGCAAGTTTCTTTACCCATTTGCCCTGCAAATTGTATCTCACTGGCTAATTTTAATATTTTTCTCTTGAAGAAGCAGGCATAGAATATGCTTTCCTAATCTATGCTTTTCCTGATGTAATCTTTCTTTCACTTGTCAGCAGAGAAAATCCACCAGAAATCATCTAGGTAAATCTTCATTCTACAGCAGTTACATCATCCTTTTATAGTAAACAAAACCAGTCTTCCCTATGTTGCTCCACCCCCAGGTTAAAAGAAGTTATTAATTTCTTTAGCTTTGTCTCAGAAGCACAGATTCCATCAATATGATATCGCTTCATTTTCCAATATACAAGGTAACTACAATGCACATAATATAATGGAATACTTCTACTACTTCATATTTTGTGATGTGAGTAGATTGCTTTCTTTTTACTAAAAATTATTCACATGCAAAAAAAATAGAAAATAATTGTAAGTAATTTTGATTACTGCAATCTTGTTTCTCTGATTCTTGATTTAAGCAAAAGGTTTCATGTTCTGGAGACCACTGAATATGGCAGTCTGCAAGGTGAAGACACCATTCCATTTGATAGGGAACCATCACAGATTTGCAGCATCCATACACTGAAATAAAAACACATTTCTCTTTTAGGAATTTTTCTAAACCCACTGGACTTTTTAGCTCCAGAGGTCAAGTTAGGTTTGATCTGGAACCTCCAGCTTCCTGGAACTGTTCTTATTTTCTGTCTGAAATAGAGGTTTTTAAAAAGTATGTGCAGGAGAAAAGTGGATGAAAAGTGTTTTCACTAAAAAGAAGACACTGCCTGCAATTAAAAAAGTTTGAGTGAATATTGCCAACTACATGCAGAAGTCATACAGCTGAGACACTAACTAGATCATGCATTCCTTGAGCAAAAACCACTTTACTGGGAGTCTTAGGCAAGTAAAGAATGCAGTTTTGAATCCAAAATTCATATTATTCCAGATGTGGGTGGGGGAAATACATATTCACTTACTAAACCAAAAAATCTTGATTCTGTGCTGCCTGTCTGTCGCATTTCTTGCTCTCCTCTCCCCTCTAGCTCTTCTGTCAGTCTTTCCCATTGGCCATAAGCTTCTTTTTTTAATTCTGGCTTCTTAACTTCCCAAGCTCCAGGTATTGCACAAATACACTGTATGTTTGTCACTGCTGTTCAGGCTTTGTCCGTGGCCTTGTATCTATTTCCTTCTTTAATCTATGGATTTTCTGTAAAGTTAGGATGTCTGTGGAATAGAGGCACATTTAATGCATGTTTGCAGAGCCCAATGCCCAATTAAAAAGAAACAAATTTAAGCTTCTTATTGTGGGGACATAGTACAATTCTTCCTGAAGTCCAGATCATCATTCCTCTCTCTGCATACGTTTCTGGTGTGTGCCTGCCTTTTTTCCTTAGAGGAGCTGAGACACTAATTCACAAGCACTTCCAGAGCTTCAGGCATTTACTCATTTAGCCTAATGCCTGAATGTACCTGCTCTGGGACTCTTCACCAGTCAATAAAGACAGAGGCTTCTCCAAAGGGAAACTGTTATTCAGATAATAAGTAAACAGTTTTTCTAGAGACACTACTCTCTCCACGGACAACTGAGATGGCCAGGACAACTAGGCTTGTGTCCTGCCTAGAGACAACCTCTAATGTGTGTTGGTTAGAAGGCTCGAATTAGGTGAAATGAATAAAGGTCTGAATTTTGTGATCACCTGGTTTAGAATCAGGAAAAAAGCATTGTGTTCTAGCCCAATAATTCATGCTTTGGCAAAGCCTCTTGAAGCTCAGGCAAATAAATTCAACATCTGCTTTCTAGCTGGGAGCAGTTGTGTCAAAACAGCCTTTCTTGAATGTTATGCTAACCCTCATAACGTTGGAAGCACCTGCTGAAAGCTGTGCCTAATGCTGTGAAGCTCAAGTGCTCAGTAAAATTCATGCAGTGGAGGTTTTGTGATTCTGCCAAATTAGAGCTTACCTAGGAAGAAATAATTAAGTGGTGTTGTGTTATATTTCATGTGAATTTTAAAATTGATTTACCCCTGGTGTTGCTGGGCCTAACTGTGTAAAAAATCCCATTCATTGCTTCCATATCAGCAGTCTCTTAAGATGTCTGTTTATATTTAACCTGAAGTCTAAACCAAAAAACCAGTGATGCTCAAAATACCTTTCCTACGAGCTATTTAGGGAAACAGTAACTTATTGTTTGAAGAAGGAAAGCGTTCCTGACCTCAACAGAACTGAGAGATCTCAGTTTTAACATTGGTTAAGCTACCACTCACACCTGGAGCAATGTGATCTGGCATCCAGTTGCTGTCACTGAAATCTTTCACAGTTATTGGATCCCTCTGTATGTATAGCTCTGAGGGTATTCACTATCTCTTTGCTGACAGTTGAATTTCCAGATCCTCTTCCTGAGGCTCAAGGTTTTACTATGTGAAGTCACAAGGATGAACCAATTCAAAGCCCTCTTACAATCATGATTTTAACTTACATTAGATGGAAGACAATAACTTGGATTTGCCTTCTAGTATTATGACAAAGCATGAAAAGGGAAACCAATACAATTAAAGAAAAACACCTAAACACATTCTGACCAATGGGGAGAGAAACAGGTTTTAATTCTCCAGCTTAGCACATTGCTATGTCTTTAATAGATGATCTCTTACAGTTCTTAATCAATCCTGTGGACTTTTGCTGAGCCCCTTTCAATTCACATTCACTCATACAGTAGTACTAAATGAGCTGCAATAACTGAAAGAGAGGAAAACATTTACATTTTCACTGGTAAGTCTGATTTTCAGTCCAAATTAGAACAGTGTTTTCAGCAGTGCTATTGAAAGAACCACATTTGTGTCATTTTGTCAGACATCCAGTCTGTCTCCATAAGCCAGCATGTGACCATTAGATATCTGTGAAAGTGAACTATCAGCTGTTTAATACAGCTAGTATGAAGTGAGGAAATGGTGGGGGACAACACCTCCCCAGGGCTCCAGAAGAACTGTATTTCATTTGGTCTAATTGCAAGCTATTTGGTCTTACAACAAGAATTTGTATACATGTAAGAGAGAAAAAAAAAAGTCTTATTTTTTTATCAGTTTCTGGGTGACTTTCATTTTAAGAGTAGAATTTGCCAGACTTGCCTCTATGCAAGAGAATCGATCTACAGCTTTAGAGTCATGAAAGGTGGCTTACACATGCTTTGAAACACTGAAAGGAAGGAGCTCAGGCATACATTAAAATGCATTTGGTCAAAAACTCTACTTTTGGTGGGCAGCCAGGGAATCAATGAATTTTTTTGACCCATAATTCATACTCAGTTCAAAATACTCAGTATCAGATATGCTTGCATTCAGTTTTGACCAAATGCTGTGACAACTCCCCATGTAGCATAGCATGACATTGTGACATGACTGCTGTCTTTCTTTCTAATTCCCACTGGTTCCTAAAAGCTTCATCATCGTTATTTCAAGCCAACATATAAGCATCAAAGTTGCAAGTAACAGTCAAATTGAAAGTAGCAGACAAATAATACTATGGGACAGGTAGATGTCTTTCTGCTTGTCTTGGCAGAATGGCCTCTACAATACCAAGAATAACCTTCCTCACAACTTAGCTCTCTGAGACAGGTGACCTACATGGAGACTTTCAAAAAGGGTAAAATCATACCCAGAAAAAAGGTTGCTTTATGCTTTTGGGACAGTTAGGAAGGCAGTAATAGGATCCCTCACTTGAGGGACATTCAGTGAAAGAAGTAATACTTTCCTGTAGTGATGTGATATGGCCAGGACCTATTCCTTTAATTAAAGAGGAACAGGACCAGCAGAAAAACAAGAGTCGGGGGGGGGAAAGCAAACTGATTTGTTGAAGGAAATGTTGAGCTGCACTGTTGTCAAATCTGTGTGTGGGTCTACAGCAGATGTTACCAATTACATACTGTATTTGCAAAACTCTAAAGACTCATGGGAAGTGCCACTAATGACACGTGACTTGTCATATCCATGTAATTAGAATTATAATTAGGGAGATTTCAGAGCAAGAGACATTGATTAGATAGAGCTCACTGATTTCCTATAAGATGTGGGGACTTAAGGGGCCTTTGTCCCTTTGAAAATAACTCTGTATGTACTTGCTTTTCTAGATGTTACGTGTCTTACCCATTCAGCTCCAGCCTCAATCAATATATTTACCTTTGGTGTCTAAATTTTTCTAAAATCGCATGTTTTACAGTCCAGTGTCTGCCTTACAGCTGAATCTGTTTACACCCAAGTTTCAAATGACCCAAGTCCCATCATTCTTTGTGGCTAGTTGACATCTTTCAAACCATGATTGAATGTCTGAAAAAATTGAAATCTCGTCTCACTTGATTTTTATGACAACATTGACTCATGATTCTCTTGTGTTTCAGCATTGCCTTTGAAGGATTTGTCTTACTCCTTCACCCCCATTGTGAATACCCTCCTTCTTCCCCTCCTTGATCTAAAGCACAAATTACCATCTTTATCAAAATAACTCTGGGGTCTTTCCTTCATATTTTTCAAACTGAGGTCTCAGCCTGACTTGCACAATCTGCTTGTGGATGTCTGGCTTGCAGCCTACATGCAACATCATTAAACACAATTCATCCTCCCGCTCTATACTCTTTCACAGCTCCTGCCCATCAGTCAGTACCTATAGGCATTATGTTTGTCTCAAGCCTCTCAAAGGTTTTTTCTCAATCTGTTGTAAGATGTGTTAGGCAGAAGTTAACTTTTTATCTAAGATATAGGCCTGTCAATGTAAACTGTAACGCTTACTATTGAAATTCTTGTCCAGATCTGCACCTTACATCTCAAGTACTGAAACTTTTTTTTTTTTTTGGCCTTGAAAAACACAATTCCCCTGTGCAGTAATTTAGAAAGTCTTTGAAGATGTAACTTTTCTACAATTTCAACTCTGGCAATGTGACCTATCTTAAATTCCTCACTGCTTCTATATTTTAGCAAACAAGTCAAGTGTCTTGACTTCAATTCTTCATAGTTGATGCCTGCCTTAATTACCTTCAGTTTAATACTGAGAAGGTTGATTTCTTTCTCTGAAAGGTTTGTAACTTAATTTCTAAACAGGAGCTATTACTTGTTCCTGTATAGCTCAAGAGAAACAGAGTCCAGATCTTAATAACTGGCCTTGGGTACTGGGAACTGGATGGCTATGTTTCCTGTGGCTGTACATCTGGATGAATATATTGTGCTTCTTAGCCAAGTAAACAGCCCAAAGAGAACACTGCACTAATAAATTTGTTCTGCTTCCAGTGCAATCTTAACTCATTCAGAAGCAGCTCAAATTATCTGTGGACAGTGTTACATTAGTACCATGCAGGCATTGAATCTATGGGGTTTTTCCTACACTCCTTCTGTTTGGAAAAAATCTGCTCTTAGCACCAGCAAAACTACTTTCTTGTTCTCCTTTAAACTGTTATTTACTATGATATTGCCAGAAAAAAAATCCCGAACAATAACAACAATAATCCTTATAAATACTGAACTAGTAATGCATGAAGAAAATCTTCTAAGCCATTTAATGCTTGTCATATGGCTCCCTCATATATGTGCCAGTCTATCAATCTCAGATGGAGCTTCTCTGCTTTACAATTAAAAAGTCACCACCACAGAAATCTGTCTAAAGGAAACTGGACAAGATAACTTCCTTTTTGTGTGATAAGTACCATCAGTTCAAGCCTTGACAAAAGAGCTGGTATCCTTTGTAAATCTTTATTTTAAATTCTAATTTTAAATTACTAGTAGATCGTTTCAGAAGGAACCCCTAAGAATTCCAGTAAAACATGTTGAAAAAGACACATCTTCTTGCAAATACATATTCCTAAATATTTTCAAGTGTTATTACTTGAAAAGTTTACTTTCCTCCAAATATATTTCCTAAAGTTGATTTCTGAGTGACTCATTGCATCCAATACTGTTGAAAATGATCCAGTTTAATTACATGAGATGGCATCTACGTTGGTAGAAATCCAGGATGTAAAGCTATAATAAAAGCTGTTCCAGAAGAAATTGCCTAAAGAATTATAAAGTATTTTATGTTTTCTTTAAATGTGTTTTTTTGAAAGTGGCATTTTCATATTCCTTCCTTACTTTATACCGTAAAAAAAGAAATGTGTATGTTGCCTCTCTACAATGAGGACAACAGAATATTTAAGTCCTTTGCATACAAAAGGGATATATGCTTACTGTGATTATACAGATTTTACAGTTACTACAAAAATACTAGCAGACTGAAAGAAGACAGTAGCTTTTGGAATAGCAAGGCAATTTCTGCCAAAAAATGCTGTCCTCTTAGGATTAGAAAAAAAACGCTGTTGCTGTTGTGTTCCTGCTTTCAGCCATAGACTGTACATGCCTAACAATGAGTTAAAGTTGAACAAAAATGCATTCAACTGAGCTAGCTTATTACAGCTTATTGACTACACTGGTATATCTGGATATAAACTGAAGATAAAGTATCTAACCTGTTTGGAAAATGTATTTATAATGTATTTTTCCTTACCAAAAACTATCTTGTGCTAGTTTTCACAGGCCTTTTTACTCAGCGTTCACTGTGAGGGTTGCTCTACTCTCCTTACTCAGGGAACAGGAATCTTTGCCAAAATTAGAACTTCATGAGCAGGTCTTGTATGTTACAAACCAACACATTAGGAACTGGTTGAACCCTGCACAGAGGATGACAGTTCTTTTTCTCTCTCCGTGTATATTCTGTCAGAACCTGGGGTTTTTTACATATCTGAAACCTATGTTTTTAGTACTGCCAAACTGTGTATGTTTCTGGTGTTCATGCCTTGTGACTGCCCTATTAATACCAATTTTATGGAAAACACGTCACAATCTGTACTAATTGATACTGATTTAAAAAAAAAAAATTGCACCAGGAAATTTTAAATACTCTCATAAAATATTTGCCTAAACTATGCGTGTAAATGAAGGCACAGTAGAAAGATTGGGCCAGTTAAATATGGAACAATTCTAATTTTATCTTTTGGTCCTTTAACAGCCCTTTTTCCATAGTTATGATTGGAATTTGTAATGGCAGGAGAGATTCAACCCACAGATAACGTTTCACAGGTTTTACTGCTGTCCTAGCACAGAGTCACAACTATTGGAGTTTATTCAGTGCCAAGATGTTGAATTCATGGGATATTTTACTTCTGATGTCGGTAGGGCCTGGATTCTTGCCCTTGTGCTGTGGCTGCACAAGATGGAATTCTATCCACTCTGCAGTAAAAGACAAACTTGCTGGTATCTTCAGTCAGGACAGAATTTCACACTTCAGGGGTAACTCAAAAAATTAATTCCACTTTGGTAGCAGGTCTGCTTTAAGACTCATCTCCTAACTCATTTCCCCACTCCAGCTGTGCACATTTGCCCTTGAACCACTGAAGCAGAACAGATGAGAATGAGAATGTTGAAAAAATTTGGATTAATAATACCTTAAAAAATTCATTTTGAGGTTGTTTTTTTCTTGTTGTTGTGTTTTTGGTTTTTTTTTGTGTGGTGTTTTTTTTTTTTTTTTTAGTGTCCATCATTTTAGTGAGCCACCTTACCCTAGGGTCCACAGATGGCTCTTTTCACATAATTTTTTTGTGGATGGAGATTTGATCAGATTGGGAACAGTAGAACAGAGCCCACCAACTTGACTTGAGCAGGCTTTGCTGCGAAAAGCAGTGCTACATAGATCCACAGCCTTTATGTATAAAGTAGTTTGTACACAATGGAAAAAGATGCCATATTCTTTTCATGATATACAAAGAAGAAAGAGAAGTTGAAATTTTGGTTAAGAAGATGGCATTTGTTGGGTTTTTTTACTTATTACGCTCCTTGGCTATCATGGAGAACATTACCAATGGTCAGAGAACTGTGGTCAAAAGCACTGTGAATATAAAATACAAAAACACTTATTATAAGTGATTTGATAGCCTAGCTTCCTAAGGGACCTATGGTTGCTGTCAGGCATTGCCCCTTAGCTTTTGAAGTCAGTGACCAATTTCAGCTGTATGTGCAAGAGGATAGTCATCTTAAAGAAAATTATCATCTTACAAGCTTTGTAAAAAAACCCCACAGTTAGCTAGAAGAGAAAGGAAAAGAATTCTTTAGCAGAAGGCAAGGTAGGCTCAGCTCCACTACTGTCCTTCCTCCAGGTTAGCTGCAGTGTGTGCTGTTTTTTGTCCGGGACAGGTCCCAGAGAAGAATACCTGAGATCACTGCAGTGGGGAAGGAGATTTCAAGACCAAAAGACATACATCTTTACCAAAGCAGACTCTATTAGTTGTGCTGCTCAGCCAAACATTTTGTTTCCTCATTAATGGCTGTAGAACTTCTGTAACATGAGTGTACTTGAAAGCCCACTAGCTCAGGCTTCTCTCTCAAGGCAAAGAAACGGATTTTCATTGTGAGGTAAAAATAAAACCATTTTAAAAGAAGTAAAGAAATAACTTCCTAAACAGCTTGAAGGAAACAGGAGAAAAGACCTCCCTTTTTTTCTGCTTTCCTCTGCCGGATACAGGGCTCCCAATACCCTGAAGCACCTATGAATGAGTGGAATCTGATAACCTATTTTTAATTACAGCCATTTTCTGCTCTTCTGTAAAACAAACAAATTAAAAATACTAAAGCTGGGCCTGCACAGGGAAAACCTAGGTGTTAGTAGGACTGAATTCACCACACTTCTCTCTGCACTGTTTCTCTTTTCTTCCTTCTGACTTTTGAATCTGCCCCGATGCCCTCATCTGACACAGCAACTACATCAGGGAGAGAGAAAACAGGATAGGCTTTCACTTTTGTCTGGCAGCACAAGCTTGCATTCTGTGCTTTGGAGGTTTTCAGAGGCTCTTTATTCCATGTAATGTTCCTGGAGTGGAGAAGCGTATCTTTTGTTCTTCCTTATAAAGGGATATTTTTATACACAAAGATATACAGTACACTGAATTACAAGAGTTTTTATGTATTGGATTGTGAGGCTTTAGCACAGAAATTTCTGATGATTCTTTAATTCTGCCTTATCCAAAGCATTTAACTTTGAAACCTTTAAAGCATAGATGAATCAAAGCCTTAGAAACATCCAACACATCAACTAATTGTAGTGGCATCAAAACCAAAATGAGACTTTTAATTTAAACAGATTTCACTCCTAGCATGCTAAACATTCAGCCCACGTATATTTGCTAAACTGCATTGTCTCAGTATACATATGTATGGCTTTATATACTTGCAAGTAATTAAAATGAGGGAGGACAGAGGTACGTCTTGCCTGCGAAAGAAGTAATTCTTTTACGTTTAAGCATATCTCTTGTTTTAAATGTGGCTTCCGCATTTTTGCTGTGACACACTGTATGTCCACAGTGACGAAGCCTGTATAGGTCTTCTGATTCCTTTAATATCGTTTCCATATTAGATAGCCAGATGGTGGAGAGCGATAATACTCTGTACTAATCACTTAGGAAGTCTACAGAGTGGTGCTTTGAGATTTAGACCCACAGCCACTGCCATCACTTCTTTGATGGGAAGCCACAGATACTATTCCAACCAATTGGATGTTTTTAAATATATCAACACTGAACATATTATCTAAACAGGAAAAAGACTGACAAATACCATTCAGTGCTAATGAAGAGAGGGTTTTGTCCAAAGGAAATAATTGCTTTCACAATGATCAGAGATCAACATAGCATTATGCAATAGTATTTACACACATCTGAAAGAAAATTTTTGCTTTTTTATAGCCATCACAAATAGAAGAGACATGAATTGCTAAGTCACTTTACAAAGAAAGAAAAAAGCTTAAGAAGCAGAATCATTATCTCAACGAGTTCCTTAGTGTTTGATTTTTAATTCCACACTGATCTTCTGCCAATTTTAAGATTTTGTAATTTCAACAGATCAATCAGCAGAAACCTTTTTTCCTACAGTAATATCCATTTATGTACAGAAATACTTTTTTTGTGTGTGTTTTTACCTTGAAAATACTTGGTTTCTTTTCTGAATGATGCATTGTTAGTCTGTGGGCACATTTTGTAGGAATTAAATGTCAAATGTGCCCGTTCCTAAAGTCACAGACCTTTTCATATGCTTGCTGCAATTTTTACAGTCAAAAAGGGGAAAATATTTCTCTGTGAATTTTACTTTTATTGTTAAGCCTTTTATAACAACCCACACTGCAGGCTCTACTCCAGGCTGCTACCAGAGACTCTGGAAAAGAGACTGAGGCAGCACTGATCAGCACTCAAATATGATAAGCAAGTAGACTAAACATGTAAACAAATCCTGTGTTGAGTGCTTTGTTTTGGTAGCACCGAGTGTTATTTCAGCAGAGGAACAAACAACCCACTTCAGCCTATATGGTTTATTAGTTGTAGAACACTGTAAATAGTAAGGAGAAAATGCAAAATAGCATTAAGCAAATAGGTATGTGAGCCGCTTCTCAGAACTGGGCTGTTCTAGCAACAATGTTCGTAGAGCAGCAATGTTTCACTCAATCCTTAGGGTAAAATGAGCATCCTTATTATCCTAATACGGCATTGTACTAATGTTGTAAAGATGGTGGACTTCACCGAATTGACCTATCCAGCATCAGTTTTTCAGCACTAGTGAACAAATATTTGCTCAGCATTTATGGAATTCTGTTTAATACCTGAGAACAGAAAACTGAAAATAATTATTTAAAAAAACAGGTATGTTCTTAGTTCAATGTGTATTTTATCCTTTATTATGCTTAGTAAAACCTAATGTTTTCAATGACACTATTAAATTGCTAATTTTAATTAGATTTTTCTCTCCTATCCTAAATCTCTTACTCTGTATTATAGTATATATCACTGTAGATTCATTAGTTACATTACCATGCAATATGGTATCTCACAATGCTGCCCAGTCAGCCTGAAGCCAGGTAGCCTGATTTTAACCTTGAATGACTTCATGAGGTTATTCTTAATACACACTAATATATTAAAAAACAAATGCTGGATCATAAATGAGCCCTCAGCACATACAACTGTTACAGCATGAAGTTGTGAAATATACATGAGAAATAAACAAAGCATTAAGGAACTTCTATAAAATGAGGATGGAGCAGGCACATGGAGAGGAAGAACATGTAAACAAGTGGTGGAAAAGAACAGATGTGTGCTGTTTAGACACACAGGCAACTTGCCCGAGGGAAGTTTGGATTATTGAGCTAACATGGCAAAGATACATAGTGTGTTCACATTTAAATCATAAGAGGGTTTGTGCATGTTGCGTGAATAGTGTTCCTGCTACTTCTCTAAAGTAGATGTTTTCTTAGTGTATGTCACAGTCATACATATAGCCAATTTACAGTTCAGTTTACCTAGACATTTCCTCAGAAAAGCTGGTAAATGCTGTGTCTAATATAAAATTCAACAGAGATGCAGGTTACAGAAGCCTCTCTAAGACTGCTGCACAAAGTCAACCAAAAAAAACCGTTTCAATAAGGATAATAACTTCAATCATCATTACTAGTTTTGCTTCCACAGATACAACATCCCCGTATTAAACCTTTTCAAAGAGTAAAGGATACAGTTCAGTGCTGTCATTGCTGTAGGCAGGTGGTCATGGATATACTTTTTATTTCTGAGGCCAGCTTCCCATGACAGTTGTGCACCATAACAAAAACCCCAACTGCTGGAGTGGGAAGGGAAGAAGAGGGACAGGTCATATCTCCAAACACTCTGATGAAAGTAGTCCAGGGATTCATAGACCACAAAACTCATCTGTCTTAACTTTCCTGTCTTCATAGTAGTTAACAATCCTAGTAAGAAAATAAAATGGACCAAAGTGGCAACTTAAAATTACATCCACATTCGAAGAGAACAAAGAGGTATCTCCTTCAGTTCTGTTTAAAGTCCATTCATAAAAAAGGTACATAAAGTACAGCAAGCCACCAGAGTACGTAGAGGAGAGAATCTATTCTATAGAAAGAGCAATTTGTTCAGTGAAATTAATGTTACAGCTGAAGACTACAGCAATAGTCAGTAGTTTGTTGCCACAAAAACTAGTCTTCCGTACAACTCAGGCTTGCACCTTCTTACCTGTGTCAGAATCTCCCCTATGCTTGTCCTTGTCACATTTTATCACTTTGCTGAAGCTTTAGCAGAGTAGGGACTGAATATGGTCGTGCAGCAAATCAGACAGGAAAAGGAAGAGAGGGAGAATGCTGCAGATGAGAGAGGTCATGTTGAGTGAGGTGCAGGTTTTAAAAGGAAAAGGGGTGCCCTGGCTGTGCCCTGGAGAAATGGACAGACATGATTTTCCCCAGTGACTTCAGGTATAGTATTTTCCCTTCTTAAAGAAGGAGTACTTCTTTAAGAGGATTTGTAAGATAAGTGTTTGTAAGGTATGCAGGGCTGTTTGTGTGCATTTCCACGTGCTGTTAGCAGACTCTTAGGAAGGCATTTGGTTACCCTTTCCTCCTTCATGATCACCCCGTTTCCTTCCACAGCACCCCATTACTCCTCTCTGGGTTTTGCAATTCACACTCCCACTGCTTGGCTCCGGCCCTTCTTACTGAGCAATAGAAAACTGTTCAGTGCTGCCATCCTTCTGCAGGGCCTGTGGGCATGTTTTTGCATTTGTGATGGCAGTGAGACTGCAGACTGGTGGAGTGAAAGAGAGAGGAGAGGGACCACCACCAACCTAGGAGCCAGAGAGGAAGACCAAAAGAAGTCTGAAGAGCCTAGCAAAGAACTCTTCCAATTCTCCTGATCTTGCCTACAGTAACTTACCCACGGGCTCACCACAGAAAAGTGAAGGAAAAGAGACAATGTGATGGTCATGCGTAGGGAAGAAAGCAAACAAATGGTGAGATTAAAGGAACTCAGTGCATCCTGTAAATTGCTGCTCCTTTTGAATTGGTCATGGCCACTTTTGAACTGAGCCATGCTTGGCAGAAGACTACTAGTAGACCTTACAAAAACAGGGTGATTGAAGCCTTCAGGAGAAGGGAGTCTAAGACTGTCAGGCTTCTTGTAAGATAGAGGCTTATGGATTTTATTTGAGAGAGGAAGAATAAATAACGCTGCTAGGCTGGAAGCCAAGCCACTAGAAAAGAGTTGTGGAGTAAAGAGGAATGCAAGCAAAGTCCCTGAACACAACTGCCTCCTGACAGATTTGTGAGAGGCTGCTGTTGTGCAAAGGAACATCTGAATGCGCCAAGGATACTTAACCTCCCTTCCCAAGGATGTGAAAAACTGTTTGGCGATAAAGTATTCATGTAGTATGCTGTGTAAAACTCTATGGTGAAGTAAGCATAACACTATTTATACCTATTCTTTATACTCATACTAAACAAGCTTGACAGTACGTGAGATTACAGACCAGTGCTTGCCACGGGTTAAACTGCATGGGGTTTGTAAACAGTGCGTAAATATGCTATATGATACAGCAGGACGTCACTAATCCGCAGTAATGCAGGGAAGTCCTACTGCAGATTACTGGGGTTTGTGGATTACGGCCTGGGAGGGCATTTGAGGGGAAGTCAGCCGTGTCTCAGTGCAAACTCCCCGTTCCGCTCAGTAGTGCAGTGCAATGCTGGTCAGTGGAAGGAACTGCAAGGGACACCTCTGTTCTGCTTGGCTCCAAAGGGCATTACAAGTAATGTTGATGCTGCTATTGCTTCTTTTTCAAAAGCTATAGTAGCCCTACTCCAAACAGGGAATTGCACTCCTGGTCTCCCTTGAATCAATTTAAACACTTAGCACACAGCTGCTGTGCAGACACTTTAAATCAAATTAAAGTGAAATTACTTGGTGCATACGGATTTTGCAAGAAATTCTAACCTGCTTTGAGCACAATTTGGATGGACAGATATTACTCTGTATGTGCAAGTCAGACCCTGAATGAAAAAGTTAGTTTCTGGGAGTTTCTGGGCTAAACAATAGTGGTGTCAACAAATATGTTGTGTCTCTGATTTTTTATATATAATGGCTATTGTTATTCATCTAAAGGACAGCATCACTCCCTAATTAACAGTAATGTAAAATTGCATACAGTATAACCATTTTTTTTTCCATTAACAATACAACCAGTCACATAAATTTTTAACAGTGAAGCATACTTTTATGTGTATAAAACTGAAATACTGCTAAATGCCATATGGGTAATAGTCAAAGTTAGCGTCATGATAAAATATCAGTATGGTAATCATTTCGAGTAAACATTTTATGAGTGCATGCAACACTAAAGAATTTGAAATTGGATATTTGGACCCCATATGGATATTCATTGTAATTTCTTCCTTTCAAGAAACAAAATGAATAATCCATATTGAAAAAAAGAAGAGTGTGAAGCTTTTGGCTTTGTGTCAGGCAAATTTTACATTATCTGAGAATCAGGATATTCATTATTTTTCATAAAAGACATCACAGACATCTTGGCAATGTCATGGCTATACATGGTATGCTTTTTTAATACTAAAAACTTACCCGAGGCAAACACTTGAGATAGATGATTTTAAAGAGATTAGCTCTTCGTGATGCACATTTTCCCCTTAGCATTCTGTAGGCTCAAACAATGAGTTTGTGCATTTTAAGTTTATTGACCTTTGTGAATATAGTACTTGAAAATTGGTAGCAGATTTCTTTGAAAATCAATGCCAGTTCTGAAGCTGGTTTTTTATCCAATGTTTTTTCTTGAGTGTGATTAATACAAAAGAAAATAATGTAAGTGAAATTGTAAAGTCAAATTGATTAAAAATTAAACATTTATTCCATTCCTCTGTCAAAAAGCAAATTGTAAAAGAGATTAATGTTTTATCTGGATCTATATATATACTAATGTAATTCATCACAGACCAGGAAAGCTGCTAATAGTCAATCCTGAGAAACAAAAACATTGCATGGAATTTTAATATTACAGACAAACGCCCATAGAATAGTAGGAAAAAACCTCATCAAGCTAATTTGTGGCTTCAACTTATTGTGCTCTAAGGTCTCAAAAGTAGAGCACTTGATTGACACTGCTGGCCATATTTCAGTGTAAAACATACAGGATAAAATTCAGGCCCCTTTGCTGTCAAGAGAGGTTGATTTATAATGCTGGGGTGAAGCCAGGATTTGACCTTGGTTTCTCTTGTAACCATTAGTGTCCTACATGGAATAAACACCAATTTTTCTTTAAAATCCGTTTTTCTGACACATTTTCTGACAGCAGCACACATGGCCTTTTCTCAAGCAGTTTGCTATTAAGGTAGCTAAGCCTAACTGGCTGCATGGGAAGTCTCTTGAGGGCAAAACTAGTTTGTGGTTCTGCAAACAGACATAAATATGAACTAGGTACCAAACTGTCTGCAGGACCAATCAATATAAATGTAAAACCCAGTATAGGGCAACCTGTCAATAGCCAGGTTCCCTGAATCAGCTGTGGTTGTAATATAGATAGGGCTCCACATGCTATTCAAAGAAAACATTGCAAAAGCTGCTTGCCATTTAATGATTGCATTAACAGCACTGTCTACTATCTAATCAATGCTGTGATTGACAACTTTGCAAATCAGATTAGCTTTCAGTCTGTGTATAAGTGTAGCATGGCTAGGAATGGAAAATTGCTTGGGCACCAATTTGTGGCAGATGAACAACATTCAAAGGTATAAAACAAAATCACTGATATTGCAGATTAGTTGTAACAACTATACCCAAAGATATACTAAAATCATCCCAGGGATTTTATTCACATCTTGCATTGCATCACTTCAATGCTGCTCGCATACAGTGAAGGGAAGTTCCCACCCAATGACATCATAGTTTGTCTTTGGCTACAGCCAGCTACATATTTTTAAAGAGGTCCTGTTTGTTCCAAAACTGAACTCTTCACCTTTTGATTATATGTTTTCTGTGTGGGTGGGGGGGATGTTACAGGGAAAAAGCCTGCTAGTAAATTTACTTGAACTTGGCATTCACAGGCTCAGACTTGGGTGGGCTGCATTCTCTCTTCTGGTTACACCCTACCTGAAATCGCCGTATGTTAAATCACTTGACTAGTTCAGCCTTAATGATTGGGTCATACCCTGGGAAACATGTTCAGAGATAGTGGAAATGTGTGCTTACAAAAACACACATAACTGTAGGAAAATATGTGGATAAACTAAGAAAGGAACACTAGAACTGTGCAGAGAAAAAAACCCAAAACAGTTATTTGAAAAAAAAAAAGTATCTCAGTTGTGGTGAAGTGTCATAAAACACACATAACATGCTACCCTTCCACTGACAAATTTTTATGAATAAAAATAACTCACCTTGCTAATCAGGAAACATTAAATTATTTTAATGTACTAACACCAACCTGAACATTCCTATCTTCTCCAGCTACTACAAATGAATTCTCTATATTTTCTTTGCTCTGTGAAAGCCTTACACAAATACAGGAACACAGAGGAGAAGCTGATTTGTCACGCAAGTACAGGTATGAGAAAAAGATATTTCTGTAAATATCTGGATCTTCATAACAGCGGAGTTATTGATAAGCATGAATGTCACGATCATGAATGTCATATGTCATGATCAAGTGAAGAGGATTTATTATTAGTTACAGACACACAACTTTTTTGTTTTCCATAGCAGCGATCCACAAGACAGGATCAGCAGGCAATTTTCTCATGGTCTGTGGATAATTCAGAGGACACACAGTGCTGCTTTCCTGCTTCCAGATACTTGGAGGAGCAGCCAGGAAAAGTCAGAAATCTTATTTAAGGTCTTGGAATGGGACAGAAATAAGTACGATAATTGCCTCTTGTATGCACTGTCCTCACAGAGAAAGTGAAGGCCAGAACCGCAGCTCAACAGTTAGGAAAGAGTAAATTTTTTCTTAACATTACTTTTCCATTGGAGCTGTTGCTGTGGTTCTCTCTGTTTGTTCCACAAATGAAACTGGAGATGATCCATGCCATCAGTACTCTGTGGTCCTCATTATGGCTGGGAAAGCTTGCTTTAGAAGATCTTCAGCACATAATCCAACGAAGAGAAGCAGAGTGGATGCTGAATATGTTTTTTTTATTATTTTGAAAAAGTTACAGCTTTCAGGAAACAGATAAGTGGGTGGATATAGTATCAAACTTGGGGGTTTCCCCCTGTGCTAAAATTGTGAGAAGAAATTTATAAGTACCATGGATACTTGGGTTTTTTTGGTGGTTGTTTTTTAGTGGAGGGTTGCTGGTTTGATTTTGTGTCTATTTTCTAAATTCCTAGCTTTTTGTTATTGGAAAGTTTCAAAATCTAACAGGAAAATAAAATCAATGAGTGGCAGAAACTTAAAACTTTTTTGCGAGCAAGAGGGAAAGTAAAGAAATATTCTGTTCAAAACTCCTTCAGCAATTTGACTTTATTCCTTTACAAGTATTCTGATTTGTCTTTGTTGAAGTAGCGATGCCAAGGCTCCCACACAGAGTTGCTGGGTTAACATGTAATTCATCTAATTAACCAATGTCCTCTTCTCTCATTGTGTGGTCTGTCATATTGCAATATACTCTTTCCAAAGCATTTTTATTGAATAGTTTGGCTTCCTACCATAGGACACTGTGATACAAGAACCTATTTAAATAATCATGGTGAGTCTGTTCCTACAAGGTCTTAAGTGATTTATAGTGAGTTACAGCCAGCCTCAGTTTCTTTGAACTCAGCTAAGTGGCAAGGCTGCCCACACCTTGATCTCATGTTGTTTATCTGGATGATTCTAGGGATATGTACTATAGATACTATGATCGTGACATAAATATCCATTTTACCCTTGAGGATAATTGGATCTAGGGTGGGACCTAGCCTATTTGGCACAGATGTCATGGGATTCCAGTATAAATAAAAAGCATCCCTCCCAGCCCACATTTTCCAAGATTCTTTTTATCAGCACCATGAAAATACCTCTCACACAACTCATCTGCTCATTCTGAAACTGAAAACTAAAAGTCAAAACCAGAAAATCTTTACCCTCAGGAGGAAAACAGATTAGTGTGACCGTCATTGTCTGTGAGCCTTTTGTACCAACAATTTTTCAAGCAGGGGTGGAGATCAGAGCTAGTACAGCCACAGAGAAATCTGATGAGGCAATAGCACCCCTGCACATCCCTGCACAAAGAACATGAAGGCTACTTCCTTGAATTATCGTAATGGGATAGCTATAAAATGTGCCTCTCCAATTTAGATGAGGATGATTACTATTACTGTTGTGCATTCACCTGTTTTTATCTAATCCTTTCTACACAAACATTGATATCTTAGCATTTTCTTCCAGTCCTCTCTTTTATATTCAGCTTTTTTCTTCTATACTGCACAATTGACCTGGTGAGTTTGACCTCTAAACAAGGTGTTCATTCTCTCATCTCAAATACTTTTCATTTTATGGCCTTAACACCTCAATGATCTAGCTGGTGTGTATGTGCCAAATTTATCCCTCATAGCTTTTGACTTGATGAAGACAAACTCTCTCCAGCTGGAGTCCAGAAGCTTTCATCAGTACTTAATATATTAGAATCAGAAACATTTTAGAGACATGTTAACAGGGATTGTATATGAATTGAGAATTGCCAGCTTTGCAATTGAAATCCCAGATATGCAGCAATCACGTTTCTACTAAGTTACAAAAGATACACATTCTTTGCTTTTCTTAAAATTCCCCCAGAGTCTCTGTTGGTTGGTATGGTGCAGCTGTGAAATAAATAATGTATTTTCTTTCTTAATGACTTTCATCCTCTACTTTATTACCACACAATAAGGTTTCAACTACATTTCTTTAGACATAACTGATTTTGAGCCCTAGTTGGCCTGCCAGTTTGGATATTTCCGTCTGTTGTGGATGTTTGCTCTACAAACAAAATCTAGGTCTTCAGCAACACTTGCCACTTACCCATGCCAATATTTGTTATCCGCTTCAGTACCCAGTCGGTAGCAGTGCCAAGCAGCAATATTGAGAGCACACAGGCTTTTCACATCAGCAGTCACTTTGAACTACTAGTTGTCTTTTGCTGTTCAGGGGAATTTATGTTGTGGCTTTGATTTTGACACTTAACAACAATACAGAATCAAACAAATGGGGAATCTAAAGACAAAAGACAAGTATAACCTATGGGTATCCATTTCATGATGAACATGCTTTATTTTCTCCCCCCGCTTAACTCTCATTGATTGAAGAGTTTAAACTCATTGTGTTTATCTTATATCACATATTGCTAATATTTTGGATTTTTTTGTAATTTTGTGTTTTGCCTTTAACACTAACTCTACAACTTCTATTGCTGTAAGGGGCACAAAGGCCCTTAAGGTGTGCCTTTTCTTCCAGAGATAAAAACAAGCTTCTTTTTTTTAATGGTATGGTCTGACACTGCTCATCTACAGAGACAACATGTCCTAACTTGAGGACAACCCTCAAGCCAGTATAGCAGTAACCAAGAAGAATCTTAGCAATGCAGAAGATGCAGTCATAGAGATGCAGTCATAGGAAAGAGTCCTTTAACCAGTAGTGTCTGCAAGATCAGAGTCTTAGTAATTCCAAACCCCCACAATTACATTTATCAGCTTATAATCACCATATAGGAGCTGTCAGGGTGGGATTGCTGCATTTGTCCTCCCTGTCAGCACCACAGCTGGGGTGTGAGAAAACTCATGCCGTCACACTGCAGCAATATAATTTGTCTCTTGTTTTTGTCTGTGTCTGATGTCTCAAAACCTGAGGCCAGAGGGACTCCACTGCCTTGTTCTACTGCCAGAAACAAAAAGCAGAATCACACATTAAAAAGGACCCAATTGGAAGGGGCATTCCTTGACAAGCAATCAAATGTAGTACCAACATCCACTCCTGCGATGCCAAAGAGTACCTTTCACGTTACTTCATGGGCATAAGTCCTGTAGCCTCAAGCTCCAGACACTGCATATTACAAATCATATTACTGGGCACATGAAGTCTTCTGTGCCAACAGATTGAAAATATTGTCCGTGATGAGTGTCTTCATCAATTATGCAGTTTTATCACAGTAAAATGACAGGTACAATGAGCTTCTTTTTTTCTAGTGCATATTTTTATGCTGTAGCACATTTTCTGTTAATTATTGAAGATATTTACTGGCACTAATCCAATGCCTTGGAACCTCACTGAATGCCAGTAGACTTGCCAGCAAACTAATCTCTGGGAAAAAAAGAAAATACATTTCCTTTCCAGAAAGCAGCCCTCTAGAAGCTTATTCCCATCTATAAGAAATATTTATGGATGAAGGAAAGATAGACTCTTGCAGGACCAGCTTCCAGGCAATTCAAGAATTTACCCATTAAAAACCACAATGATGGTGCTGAATAAAAAAAGTCAAAGCTACTGAATATAAATATATGTGAATAATATAACTAAGGCAGTTATATTGTTGTACTAGGAATAGATTGTGCAGTTTTATTGTGTTTACTTCAGCCATTTCTGGGATCTTTCTTCATTCACTTTTTCTTCAAAATCTCTAAAATGGAGATTCCCCTACAGGCAGTAGGAGTATTTTTCCTTATGCCTTGTTTTCTGTTAACATCAAATAATTTATCATTAGAAATGGATATATTTTTCTTATTTTCTTTTGTGACACTGCTCGTGGCTGTGTCATCCAGCCAATGTGGAGACTGCAGGATGAACATTATAAAGGTGCCATTAAGGTAAAGCCAGGAAGCCAGCTGGCACAAGCAGTGTGTGCAAACAGCCATTTTGACTACAGATTTATAATCCATATAGACAGCGGCTCCAATGCTGCAGTCTTTTTATCTGTCAAACAATGCGTTGGTTGGATCAGCACTTTCAAGAAATTTTGCATATTGAGTGCAACAACAGATTGGTAACAGTTCTTATCACAGTGGCACCTACACAAAATTTACATATAAACTCAGAGGAGTGAAAAGGGGATGGAAAAAAACCATTTGAAACTACATTCATGGCTTTTCTCTAGTGCTGGTGCAGGAGCAGTACATCTCCCAGAAACGTTTTTGTTTGTTTCACTGGAATATGAGGAAGAACTTCTTTACTGTGAGGGTGGTTGATATCACTGGAGATATTCAAGAAATGTCCTGTGCAACGTGCTCTAGGATGACCCTGTTTAAGCAGGGAGGTTGGACCAGATGACCCAACTGCGGTCTGTTCCAACCCAACCCATTTTGTGATTCTGTAAAAATCAGACAACTGAAAATCACCACCTGATGTGCTGCAGACGGAATGACACAGACTTTATTTGGCCACCCAGCTGTTTCATTACTCTGTTAAGAAATTGTCTGCATCCTTCTGCTCTTTAGGACATGTTTGTTCCACAATGAAAGAGTTAAGGAAAAGCACGCATTACATTTTATATTGTTTAAAGAAAAGCAACATAGTACTTTTCCAAAACTCTACATCTGAGAAGAAGGAGAGTTTGTTGTAAGGCAGCAGATCTCTCCGGAAACAAGCAGCCTAAAAGCAGCATGAGAAGAAACATCAGTGTAAATAAACCTCTCTGGGTGGCACCTCTAACTGGGATTCTGAGCAGAGGTGGCCAAATCTTGTTGAGAAAAGAAGAAAAAAGAAGCAATTTCTTTGCGGTCTTCCTGAATCTTCATTACAGGCATTTCTACTGGTTTTAGCAACCAGTAGAATCTTATTGAAGACAAGATTGTTGCAGGTACAGCTGGTTTTAGTAGTGTATCAATTAAACTTGCTCAGGCCAATGACATAAAATACTGGCAGCCACAGAAGTACTAGCAATAAAAAGCAGTTTGGATAATGCAAACTCAGGTAGCCTCAGAAAGCAGCAGAGACGAAGTGTCTCCTGTTGGGCCTGTAAATTAAGCCTTTAATAGTCATAGTTATTGGTTGTAGGCAGGCACGTGAAGCTGCTGTATTATTTTCTTGAGAAACTGGCATATGTTCTGCTATCATTTCTTCATGCTTAGTGGTATTAAAGCATCTGAGGAATGAACCAGGACAGATCAAACACAGAGTTTTAGAGTCCATTCTGCATAAAGAAGGCATCTAAATGTAAAACCCTAACCCAGTAGTGCTGTGGTAATTTTAGCATCTGCTATATTGAAGAAAAAACCAAAATGACTGCTTTTCCTGAAAAAGTGATACTCCATCTCCTCTTTGAAAGAGTCAAAGGCTTTTTCAATGCTGTTTTTGAATGTGGAGCAAGAGATACTAAAAATAATTCATCAGCTTTATTTAAATTATGCAATATAATACATAAAACATGAAGGTTACAACATCAAGCAATATAGTTGATTCAAATTAAAACTGCTTGTGCACATGCACTGTAATTCCTTCTTTAATTGCTGGTCTCTACCCTCTTTCAAGGGACATAGAATGAACAATGCAGAATTAGGCAAAGATATCTAGTACTGCTTGCTCTCCATTCATTGCTTCTCTCTGTGCTTACATTAATTTCTTTTAACAGCACTCCTATGAGCTGCACAGTTGCTTTTACTTCTGAAGCACCAAGATTAAAGAAAAAATATTAATCAGTGTCAAATAGGACTTGATTTCTCGATCTTACGCATTATGAAATACCCAGAATATTTACAGTCTATTCCCTGTTGACTTCATTTTCACTAGTAAGTTACTTCAAATGAAACCCCCGCATCTTAAGATTGACATTGTGAAAACACATCCCTCAGCCTCTTCACAGAAATCAGATTAAAGTTATGTGGCACAGAAATTTTTGATAAAGGAAACCTAGTATCTTACCATTTCTTCAGAATTCTGTAAAGAACAGTCAGCAGCCTCAGTCGCTCCAAAGTAGAAAAAAATCATCTGTGCACTACAAAAAAGGAATAGCCTGGTATGTATATGAGGGATAGATGAGAACTCTGTGGTTAGCTTTAGGTTATAATGCATGAAAGGGATGAACTTGTACAGGCAACATATACTGTGTACTGGGTTTTGCAAAATCAGAATGACTGCTCGTAGTACAAATTATGTGTTTCCACAGCACTCCCAAGGCCTGCAGCCTGTGCAGCACAGCATTGCCATTGCACTCGATCAGGTTTTCCATATCCAGGCCTTTCAGCAGTCAGCATTCACACTGGCATCCAAACATCTTGGGTGAGTGGAGGACAATCCCCGCGAAGGCCATGAGAGGGTTCACAAGGCTTTGAGTAGTCTCTGCCCTGACCTCCCGCTCAGCAGCTCCGTGCTCCGACCGAGCTGCTCAGGACTGTGCCTGCGTGGGGCAGGAAACCCGTGGGAGCCCGCTCCCGCATCCCAGCTGTCCCCGGCAGGAAAAGCCTTTTCCTGACGCCCAGCCCGAACCTCTCACGGCGCCTCACGCCCGCTGTTCCTCGCCAGTACCGTGACAACCCCGGCTGCCCCTCCTCGCCCACCTCCCCGGGGCTGCCGATCCCTTCCCCCGGGGCTGCCGATCCCTTCCCCCGCGGACTGCCGATCCCTTCCCCCGCGGACTGCCGATCCCTTCCCCCGCGGACTGCCGAT
>JAWWMP010000116.1:59655301-59697886 GCA_035047865.1 Dendrocincla tyrannina
GGGGGCGGGGCGCGGGGGCGGGCGGGGCGCGGATTGGCTGCGGGGCGGGGCCGGCGGGGTTTTCTCCCGGGCTGGGCTGGTGGCCGGGGCTGCGGGAGCGTGCGGGCTGCGGCGGCCGGCAGGTACCGCGGGTCTAGGGACGGGAGCGGGGCTGGCGGGGAGGAGCGGGCCGGGAAGCCGTGCCGTTGCGGGGGCCGGCTGGCCGTGCGCTGCGGGTGGCTGTGCCCCGCATCCGTCGGCGTTTGCCCCGGTCCGCTCCGTTTGCCGCGGGTGGGGCAGGGCCCGGTGCCGGGGCAGAGCGGTCCCCTCGCAGTCCGCCGGCGCTGGGGCTGTCAGCGGCGGGGCCGGCAGGGGGCGGCAGCGGCCCCGAGGACGCGCGGCCGGGGGCGAGCGGCCGGGGGCGGCTCCTCGCTGCTGTGCCCGCAGCCCCGGGCGCGGGTCCCGCCGCCCCGCTCCGCTCCGCGCAGTGTCGCCCCCGCGGGCGCTGCTGTGCCCGCAGCCACGCGGGGCGCCCCGGCCGGGGCTCTGCCGGACCCCCGCGGCCCCCTTTGCGTCTGTAGTGCTCTCGGATCGCCCGCCTGCTGGCCTGGGGCCAGGGGGAGAGGGGTGTTTCTGCCCGAAAACCCGCCCCGGTGGCAGTCGGTGGCTCTCCCGCACCCGCTGCGTGAGGAGAAGGCGGTTTCCTAATTTGCTTCCTCTCGGAGCACCACTCCTCGTTCTGATAACTTCATCTGTTTGCATCTTGGGCCGTTCCTTTCTTTCAGCTGGAAGTGAGCAACTGCAGAGAAATGAGCTAAATAGGACCCCGCAGTGAAGCTGTTTGTCGTTAATTAGGTGGGGGGATGAAACCGAGGAACATCTTACATTCCCAATTTCCCTTTTCAGGGTTAGCATGATTCTATGCTTATATGATTCTATCTTGTATGCTCTATATCTCCTGTTTTAAAATAGCGTAGTCCGCCTTTCAAGTTGTGATGACCTGGCCTCTGTGTGAGCATTATGCACTGAGGTATTTTTTTAAAAAAAAGGATGTTATTTAGAAGTTTAGATCAAAAATTCTTTTCCTATTATTGTTGTTTTGTACAGCTTTGGTTACAGCACTATGAAGTCTGAATGCTGTCAAAAGACCTGGTAACACTGTACAGCATTTTTCCACAGGTGAAGATCCCCCTGAGTTTAAGTTAATCCCTTTTGATGTTAATAGTATTGTGCATGTATGTACAACAGACTTAAAGGAGGTTACTCTATGAATGACTGCTGATTGACATAAGGGGAGCTGGTTTGAGGGTTTGTCAGCTTAGTGATTATGATTTCCACCTTCTGAAATAAATCACTCCCAGAGAGCAAGTAATAGCCAGTTTGAGTAAGCTTAGGTTAAGGTGCTTCAGTACCAGTTAACAACTAGCAAGCAGTTCAACTGTTAAGTTTTTTACTTCTCGTGAAGCTGTCCAAGACCCATTTTCAATTAAAGTAACATAATCTGTATTTATTGTAAAGCACATGTAGTGCTTTGCTTAGTTTTACAGCATCATTTTCTATCTGCTAGCATGGGTGCTTCTGGAGTGTTAGTGAAAGCAAAACCAAAACTTAGTCTTCAGCAAGTTCTCAAACTTGCATTTTTTCAGTCCTGCAGAGGTTGAAATGAGAGTCTCTATTAAAGAAGCACTGTCTGAAAGAATTGCTGCATCCTCTAGTGCTGTTTTGAGCAGCAGAAGTGTTCAGTCCCTAAGCTATAGAGCCACACAGTTACAGAACAGCACCAGTTTTTGTGGCACCCTGGGTTACACAGGAGCAGCCCTGGGAAGGGTGTTCAGCAGAAGTGTTCTGCTTCAGCTGCTGCTCTCCTCCCTTCCAACAAGTTTCTGTTTGTGCTTGCCATGCTGTTTTCTGTCTGGTGTTAACCTCTGTGGTGGGAAGCTGTGCTGCATGCTTTCTCTTTCTTAAATTGCAACATTCTGCTGAGTTTGATTACCTTTGGGCTCAGAATGTGACCTTCCCTTCTGTGTTTTTAGAGGTTAAGGATCAACCATTTGTACCTGTGACGGATGTGCTTATGTTGTAAAAACATAATTTAGAATGGCCAAGACAGGACTTTGACGAATATACATATTCTGACTGCCGGTGTTGAAAGTAGAAAAGGAGAATTCAAACTTCATGTCCAGGGCCATGTGGAATAAACTTCCAGGCTCCATTCATTTGGAAATAGACCTTTTGTTCCACTTTTAATTTGATAAGTTTTTCAACAAATGCAGTCAGTTTATAAAAAGCTTTTAGCTTTTTTACCACTTTTTGGTATAATTTAAGAAGTACGAGCAAACGGAGGCAACTCTGAGGCTAGTTTGGCTTATTGATGTCTTAATGGGGTTTTCGTGGCAACACCGAAGAGCTCTGATTTAGAAAGGATTACCTGAAGGGTAATTGTGTTACTTATTGTATTCAATATGACCTGAATCACTCTGTGAGTGTGGAATTAGGCAAAATATTCTTTTTCTTTTTTTTTTTGTGGGACCAGCTCCCAAGCCACACATTTAAGGATGAGGAGTATGGGTTGCAGGTGCAGAATGAGAGCATTCTGGGAGGTAAGGACATTTAAAGAAGCAGCTGAGGGTTGCTGATGAATAATAATTTGGACGTAAGATCTCTCTAAGACAATGTTCAAAAGATCAAGCTAGGTATATAAACAATGTTTAAAATATATGACAAGGTAAAAAATCTGTAGTTGTGCTTATGGGATTCCTTTTTGAATTCTGTGTTCACTTTTGGCATTAATCTGGGAAGCATGTTTTAGTATAAAAAAGATTGATCCTTTTAAGCACTGAAAAGGGAGGGAACAAATAAAAAGATGATAGATGTACCTGTAACATGGGTAAGAGCAGCTAAGTGGCTATGAAGGGATTCAATGGCAGGAAGAAGATCTAAATGGTTTACATTTTTAACTGCTGTGTCTGTAATGTGTAACATTCTATTGAAAGAGGAAGTTTTCTACATTTTAGTTTAAAAATTTCAGTAAGTTAAAAGTGATTTTACTAACGGTTGTAGTGTATAGCATATTTGTCTTAGCTATTTCTAAAGCAAGCTTTCTTGAGGAAGGTGTACTAATTTGAATGGTCATTTCATTCTGGAACTGTTCATAAGGGGGGAGTGAGAAGAGGGAAGGTGGGCTGTTGTCCTCATTGCAGGAAAATTAACCCCAAAAAAGCAGTGTTGGAAAACTCTTCATTGTATCCTCATGCAATGGCTGGAAAAGGGGATGTGGGAGTGTGTGGTTGTGTTATAACCTGGGTTATGCAAGAAGTCAAACTGCATCATAAGGGATTATTTCTGGCCTTCTAATCTGAAAGAAAAGGGTCCTCTTTACTTTAAGAGTGTTAGACCTTGTAATAAACTGCCATACTTTTATTTTTTAATAGATAAAATTAAAGAGCAGGTTAAAAGATCATGTGGAGCTTTCTTTCTCTTCCTATTGGTAAGAGTGCTCACGTTTTTGAAATGTTTATAATTTAAGCACAGTTAATTTCATTAATCTATTTTCTAACTGAGTTGGTGGGTTAACTTTTTGGTGTCATTTACTGAGTTTATCTCTCTCTGTTATAGGTGAAGAAGGTATTGTGCTGTTATCCAGTTGTCATTGTTGATTGCATTCTACGAATCCTGAGGACTTCCACTGGAGTGAACGGTAATTTGTGAATGGTTTTTTTAATATCAGAAGATTCACTGCAGGAATTTATTAAATAGACAAAGTTCTGTGTTCCATTTCATTTATTTTTGCTGTTGGTGTGATAAATTTGCATGGTTTGTCAGTTTTGTAATATTGTATGGGAAAGCACATATTGGTGATACAGTAAATATTTTGACTTAAAATTCTGTGATATAAACTCTTCTGTGAAGGTAATTTTACCAGTAACTCATTTCCTCCATAGACTTCACCTTGTCTCTAAGTGCTTTGTAAAGATTTACAGACTAAGTGAAGGCCATATCAGGAGAATATTGATTAATTACTATTGAGTAATCCAAAAATAGCCATTCTGTTTGCTTAGTGAAATGAGGAAAATATGTGCCATATATGGTATGAAATTATAGGCTTGCATGTACTGCAAGTGGGACAGCTCAGCAAGAACGCAGGCTTGTTTATTTTAACAGACTTGGGGGGGGAAAAAACTTTGTTTCCGTTGCAGTAGTGTCTGATGTTTTAGTGGCATTGCACAAACACTGCGTTATAGCAGCTCTGCATGTTGGTCTCAAAGAAGAATGTCAAATGTCAACCCTTTGCTCTGCACATCACTATTTCCTTTGGTGCCATAATGTTTCATGACTGGACTCCAGTATGAGATGCTTTGAAGGCCTGACTTTAGTTAAGTTGGCCTCTTGTTTAAAAACTAATTGGCTCTGAAGATTCTCAGAAGCAGGTAGTAGTGTTTTACTTACTTTTTTTTCATTGAGTGGATTTTTTTTTCCTAAAGGAGTGAGGCACTAACATTGTTCATCTATGCACTGCTTTTATTAATAGGAGTTTGGCTCTTCAGAGACTTGTTGCAAGGGCGTGTTGCAGGAAGATCCTCTCTTTAGAACTGGTGATTTTGTCTATGTCTAGGGGGTTAACTGGGTGTTCTACGTAATCTTGTATCTACTGTGGTGTTCGTATTTGTCTCGGTTTCTCTTCCATATATCCTTTCTGAAGGGAATAAAGGCCTGTCTTTTAATTTACCTTGCTTTTACTGAGTGACGTAGCCTGAGTGCTCTCTGTAAAGTTATTGTTAGAAGACTTTGGCATTGAATAGTGAAATAAGGTTAGCTAAGGACAGTTTGAAGAGAACTATGGATTGCCTTGATCCACTAGGTTTGAATCTTCTCTTTTGCTTCTAACATTGTCTATGTGGTTTTCTGTTTGCAAAGCAGTACTTCTGGAGAAGTGTTTCATAGGAAAAAATGTTCAGTAGCCAAAAAATAAAAATAGATTCAAAAAAACAAGTGTGGACTCTGAAAGATCAGTTTCGTCCTAAATTACTTACACTGATGATAAAGCAGAGTTTAACTAAATATTTATTATTGAAATTACTCTCTAATTAGTAGTGTTGTACAGCTAAATGTAACACCAGATTTTACTGTAAATTACTGTTATGCCATTACTGTGGCTTGAGAAGTATAGACTATAACTATGGTATTCTTTTTAGTGGCCTGGATAAGAATTTGACTACAAAGTTTAAAGAACATAGAATGTTATTAAAAGTACAAAAAAACTTCAGTGTGTTTTTAAAATGCATGATGTGCTCTCTTACCACAATGGAAAAGTAGAACATCTTTTTCTAATTTGAAGTACTCAGTTATCGTGTATATGGAATTTAAAATATATATTCTTACTGCAAGTTTTTGAATTCATAATTTAAGTTGATTGACTCAGCACATACACTCCTACTTCTGAAAATCAAACCAAAATTAAACTCTGACGATGAAAATACGTGCTTGGGTTTCACATTTGTTGAAGCAATAACATTGTTTCAAGTTACTCATAAATGAAAGGATTCCTCAATAAAATAGTTCAGAATATACTAAGGATGTCCTGCAAGCCTCTTTGAACATTTCAGTTTTGGATCTGAAAGTTCTTGTTCAATTTCCAAATACAGGGTTTTGTACTTTGTAGGCGCTATTTGTAAATGATTTATTTGCTGTTTCCTCAGCTGAAATAGGCTGTTTTCTCCCATTTGGCTTACTCCTTTTGAAGTTTTGGAGTATTTAAAAGCTGTACTTAAATAATATGGTAAATGCTGCTGTTTCATCATCCAACAATTAAAGAAATATGGCCTGTATGTCATTGATCCTCTCTTAGAGGACTGAATCTGTTTCCTTGTATGTCTTCTTTTGTACTTTGCCTGGTAGGATATTGCATTATTGACCACAAATCTGAAGCAACCTCAGTGTCTGGAGGAAAAGAGGTGGTGGGAGGGCAGGGTGGGGAGCCCACAACCAAAACCAAAGAATGTTGTAGCATTAAGTTCATACTTTAGTCCATGTTTGATCCTAAGGCTGCTTTGTATTGTAAGCAATTTTGGTATTAAGCCTGTTTTGGACCTCTAATTATCTCATTAATTAACTTAAGCTGTTGAGTGTTTGGCCTCACTTTCACAGTGTGTTTTCTTGACTCTGTGTGTGCTCAAGGATGTCTTAGAGAGGGAATTTAATGCTTAATGAAATCTGTGCACTTACAGATAGAGTTTTTCTTCCCCACCCCTCCCTGGGCCTAGAGTATGATTATTTGCTTTTAATGTGAACCCACTGTAACTTTTTGCAAGTATGTTGGGATATTATCATTCTGAAGGGTAAGAAGACATGTTTCTGAAGGCAGAAATCACTGTTTTCTGGGTTTTTCTCTACTGAGTGGGTTAAAAGGTAGGTGAAACACACAGCATGTTAAACCATTATATTTTTTGAAACTGTTGAATTTCAGAAACTGTGACATTTCAGTGTAAGAATGCTATTTAACTTCTATGGTATAACTGCAGAATAATAACTTACTGTACAGATCAAGGTATTGGGGAAGAAAGTTTACATTGTTACCCACATATTGTTCTTGTATTGTAGCATAAATGAAGCTAATATAAGTGAAGTTGGGAATATTTCAACCCTGTGTTGTAGGTGAGAAAATTCTTGGAGAAAAGGTGCCTTCTCCATAAAAATGTTCTGGAAAATGAGCTCTATTGCCAGAGAGAGCTATATTTAAAAACCTTATTCAAAGCAAAAATGAAATCTTGCTACAGAACACAGTAGTAAATGATAGTGTTCTGAGTTGAGGAGAGTGCCAGGGTGATGTAGTCAAATAATCTAGTTTTAAGAAACCATATATATAACAAATTGCTGCTCCCTTCACCCCCCCCACCCCCCCTCATATGCCCACTGATTTTAGCAAACCGAGTACAAGGTGCCTAATCCTATATTCTACTTCCATCCTTAGACCATTACAAGCTCAGTAATTGCACCAGAATATTTGCAGTCTTAACTGGAGACCTGGTATTAAATGTGAGAGTGTGAAATTTTAGCACTGGTATGAGGAAGATGCTAGAGACTGCTTTACTTCTTGTCTCTGTGTGTTGTGGACTTCTGCCTCTTGTGTTTCAAAAAGCATAATGAAACTTGATAAAATACCTATACATTAGCTGAAGTATATTTTATCTGTGCTGAATTGTTTGAAAGTGTAAATAATTTAACTTTGTTTTGAGGAATAATGAGATTTGAAATAGTGGGCTAAGAATTAAGAGCTTTGTTTGCTGTCTTCAGATGGATTTTTAAAAGCTAGTGTGAAACATGCAAAACATGCTCCCAGTGTGTATTTTTATCAAGGCAAAAATAGTTATATATATAAATGCAACTTCTGTGTTTTTCAGACATTTTGTTCAGTTTTCCCTGATTTTTAATTTTTTAAAGTTTTCTAAAATTGATTCCAAGGCAACATCTGCTATGAAACTGGTGAGTTTACTGTAAATTACCCAGTGCTTCTTGCTCATTTAGAGTATGTTGTGTCTTGGATAAAGGGTGAGACATACGCCATACATAGCAGTGTTAAAACTCTGGAATGGGACTAGTGAAAACAGTTTTTATTGGATGAACTGTTTAGTCAGTGTCATAAGCCCTAATTTTCTGGCTTCAAACATCTTGTATCCATAAACTGTTGAATGATGTGGGAAGATTAATATGCCTGGGGAAGTTACTTGCAACAAAAACAGGGGGCAAAAAAGGTAGTATGTTATAGCTCAGGTGTTAAGCTGATTGAAGTTAAAATCAACCTGCTTTGTTTTTACTGATCTTGGCTGACTTGTGGGAGATACTGACTGAAAAAACCTGTGGTTTTTTCTGTTCAAAAGCTCACAAGAAGGTTCTTGTTTTACTAATTTTATAAACAAGTCACCTTTTTCTTTAGCTATTTTTGTTAAATGTTTTGAGACTTGAAGTAGTTATATTAAAAGATTTTTCTACAAGTGTTAGCTTCCAAATTCTAAGTGGGTTTTTATGTTGTATTGTTTCCAAGGTTAGCAACAGCATATAATGCTTGCTAGAAAGCTCAGTATATAAGCAATTAAATTAACAGCACAAGACACAACAAATGATTTTTGTATTCTGTGACTATTTTCTGACCTTTGGTTATGTTAAGAAGGTAAAAGCATAAGCATTCTTTTTTAAAAGAATGTAGTTTTTCACTGGTTGACTCATTTTTGGTGTTTGGTGGTTTTTGGTTTTTTTTACCTCCTTGACTGAAGCTTTGCTTCAGATAACTTACGAAGTGTGTATGTGTGTCTTGGTAAACTGATCACAAGAGTAGCAACTCAAAGGAAAATAAAGTTCATATCAGATATCTTTATTAATTGTAACTTTATTAATTGCTTAAAAACAAAACAACAAACCAAGCTCAAACAAAACAAAGGCTACAGGTCTGTTGGCACAACAGTGTTATGTCTAGTGCTGTTTCTGGCTATAGGTTTCTAGGAGATACTGTTCGTGAGGAATGCTTTTAAATTTTGGAGGTGTCAGGGTATTGTTGGAGATTGAGAAAATGTGGAGTACAAGAATTGTCAATCAGGGGTGGGGCAAACAAACTTCCTGCAGTTTGGAGTGAACAAGAACCTAAGAAGAGTTGATTGAGGTATTGTATATATTTTGTATTGTCTGTTTTGTGGGTCATTGTTAGATATGGTTAACTAATGCTTTTACTTAAGAACTTTTAAGGTAGGCTGGTTGACATGAAAATGCTGTTGATAAAAGCTTCCTATAGGAGATAGATGAAATACAAAGTTTATTTACTTGTTTCTTTTTTATTTCCCGTGTTCATGTTGGTGGTGAATTCTTTGCCTTTGGTGTTGTGCGTAAGGCTCTTTCCCATTTTGTTGTGTTTTATTGCAACAAATTGTTTCAGTAAAGTTGTGACTCAAACACTTTAACCTCTTTTTTTTGTTGTTTGTTTTGCCCTCCACAATTGAAAGGGGGCAGCTTGAGTAATCTCAACTTGCCTTGCTGAGCATTTGGTTTTTGTTTTGTTTTCTTTTAAACCACCACAATGACATAGTTTTTACAGCCAACTTCTCTACTTGGGCAGTGATGTCTTGCCACAACTTATCTTCCCTGATGGGGTTACCTCTGCACTGCCAATTGGTCTTTTTCCATTGGTCTAGCCACCCCCATGGAGTGTTTTCTATGAGTCAGTGTAGAGGTAGAGCACTGACCATTTCTCTTGTTCAGTGATATGTGAAGCCAACTGGATGGCTTTCAGCTCTGCAACCCGACTTGAACGACCCTATCCCTCCATAGCTTCTGTGACTCGACATGTAGGACTCCATAGATCAGCTTTCCATTTTTTATGTATTCCTACAATATAGCAGGAATTGTCAGTGAAAATAGTGAGTCACTTTTCATTTCTGATAGCATGTTATATGGTGTGGCCTCCGTAGCACGTTTCCTTTTCTTCAGAGTGATGATAATATGAAATTTTCACTTTCAGGGCAGTTTGTGAGGACTTCCAAGATCCCCAGGCAATTAGGGTTTCCTGTTTGAGGTTGCTGTGTGATCAGCATGACCACTTACTCCATGGAGCATGAGTGGCATAATATGTGGAATGAACTTTCTGTTGGAACATCCAGCTCATCACTGTCAGCTGGGGTGCCAGGTGGAGCTGTGCTTCAGTGCCAGTTCCTTATGAAGCAGCTCAAACACCTTCACAAGCTGACAGTATCTCTCAGTTGGAGTGTAACAGGCCTCAGATGCTTTGTATCTCTGACTCCAGAACTCCAGGGGTCATCCTTGAGTCTTCCCAGGTACTTTTTGCTAGAGGCTCTGGATAAGACTGTTCTCCCTGCCTGTGATGTAGAGCACATTTTTCACATCTTGTCCTGTCCTGACTGGCTCAAGGGCTACTGCATGAACAGTGTCCAGCTTAATTTGTTCAAAAGCTGCTTGTTCAGAGCCCTGCTTAAAATTTTTCTTCGGGTGGGGCATGGGGGCATTTCCTCTTTCCTCTCTACCTTGCTTTAGTCTTTTGAATCTGTCTGCAGTCTTGAACAGTCTTACCATAGACAAGGTGCATGTCAGTAGGGAGAAAAAAAGAGGATTTTTCGTGTTGCCAGAGTGGGGTAATCAGTTGAAGCACTGTTTGTTCTCCTTCTTTCATTGACATGAATGCCAATGAGTTGGTCTACAAGGATGGCATGCACTGTACAAACTTCCACTATTTTAATATGTAAGGTTTCTTGTTGCTTGATGTGAAAGTGATCACATTCAGGCCTTTTGCTGAAACTGAACCAGTCATGTCAGAATGCTTTCTTTAAAAACAGGTGACATAACTATTGCTGCAATGAGATAATCTAATATAGACCTTACGTCAACATGGTTGCAACATAAGGACTCTTCTGTAGAATCAAACTGAGCTCAATGTGCTCCCATATTCAGTCAGTGCTTCTGACCTTTTGTATTGAAAACAGTTATTGCCTCTTTCACTCCCTTAGACTGAGTTGCTTCATTAGCTATTAAGGAATATCTTCCTTTGCATGAAAAACCTTTTACTTTACTGATCTGTCTTTGTACTTGAAAAGACTGCCATAGGCTACACTTTTCCAGAGTATGCAGGCATTCACATGACAAAGCTGTCCTTGCTGATACCCTGAAGGGCTAAAATACTCTGCAAGAGTTTTTTTACCAGTAATTCAGTACTTTTCAGCCAAGTTGAGTGTACTATATTCAGTTTTCCATCTTGATCCACTGACTTGATTGTAGTTGCTTTTTTGAATCATTTATATGCTTTGTTGTTTTGCTGCTCTTCTTCAAAGAACATGTGAATTTTAGTGTAGAAGTTTTGTGGAACTGAACAGAACAATCAAACTCCTAGCTTTCTGCTACGCATGGAGAAGTGATAGCAAGGGAGAGAAGTCACTAATGCATGTGGAGTGCATAGGTACAAGATCCTGGACTTTGACTTCCATTAACTTTCCATTTCTGATTGCTGTGCTAAAGGGGGCTTAACTTGTGGGGTGAGAAGTAAGAGAAAAGGAGCAATCCAAAGGTGCCTTTTTTTTCCCTTAGGTAACATATGGTTTTTATTCTGCAGTCTTTTGTAGGCTATTAGGATAAGCTGTACTTATTTCACCTGATGGGTAAATGCTGCTAGTCTTTTTCCCTAACAGCTAGTGGGCTTTGTGGCTGTTCTTTGAACATCATAGTGCAAATGGTGATATTCAAAGGTCTGACTAGGAGCTAGTTCCTGAATGATGTCAAGTACAGAAAGTGAGAAGTAATCAAACTTGCAGTCTGATGTTGTGCAATGACACTGCATTATTGTGGTTTTGTGCTCACAAGACATTTGAGTCAGCATAGCAATGCATAATCAGTAAAATACTGCTTTGTTTCCTGTGAATGGTTTTATTTCTTCTTAATGTAGGAGAGTTTGACTTAAACATGTAACTTGGTCTGTAAAGTTGAAATATTTCTGAAATAGCTTTAATGACTGTTGTTGTTGACTTAATATTCTTGTTTTTCATATGTTCTTTAATTAGCAGAATGAATCTGTTCTGATTAT
This sequence comes from Dendrocincla tyrannina, assembly GCA_035047865.1. Lineage (NCBI taxonomy): Eukaryota > Metazoa > Chordata > Aves > Passeriformes > Dendrocolaptidae > Dendrocincla > Dendrocincla tyrannina. Next base: position 59,666,850 of record JAWWMP010000116.1, read on the forward strand.
GATACTGTCATTGTGTACAGTAATACCATACTTTTAAACTGAGTTCTTAGTTAAAGTTCTTGCATCAAAATCATTGGTTATAGTGGTTTTCTAAAATCCCTACCAGCAGTTCTCACAAGGGAGGGTGCTGAAATGAAGTGGTTGATAGGAAGATGGAAAATACCTCTTTGCAGCTATGTAAACTATGTGTTGATAAAATCCTAGAATTGTTCAGGTTCGAGAAGGCCCTTAACCAAACAGCTGGATTCAATAACCTTAACACTGCCATGTCCACCACTAAACCATGTCCCCAAGCACCACATCTACAAGATTTTTTTCAATAGCTCCAAAGATGTTGACTCAACTACTTCACTGGGCAGTCTGTTTCAGTGCCTGGCCATCTTTCTATACAATCTTTTTCGTTATATACAATCTAAACCTCCCCTTGTGCAACTTAAGGCTGTTTTCCTCTTACCATATTTCTTCTTAATTGGGAGAAGAGACAAACCTCACTTAGAACCTTTGCTCCTATGTCAACAGTTTTGCTACATCCTCTCTAAACTTGCATGTTCACTCAGCTGAATATATCTTATTTAACAACTGAAATCTGACACTTGTCATGAGTAAAATGTCTTATTTCCTTTTTTTTTTTTGCAAATAGGAAAAGATGTTAAGTAGCGGAAGGATGTTGCAAGTTATGGAAAGTAGTCATGATTGTTACCTTAGTAACACTTAAGTAATTTGCTGGGTATCTTTCAGTACTTGGAAACTCTTCTTTTAGACCTAAGTGAAAACTGATTCTTCTTTGAAAGTTTTATTATGAAAGTAAGAGTTTCCTTAAATGCATTCAAATTATTTTTGACACAGGGTTTTAACATAGCTATTAATACTTCCTTCACATTGGTTCTTCAACAAGGTCTTTTGAATGTATCATCTACCCTTATTCCTTTATGAGGGCTCTCTTGAAACTCTAGCTTTGGTTTGTGCAGTATTTTGTTGGTATCACTCATGGTAATATACTAATTTAATTGTTAAATGTTGCCATGCTATAGTAACGAAGTAAGCTTGAGTGCCTCAACTCTGTAGTGCTGTCTGTTCCTCACTTCCCTGACTCATATATTTTTTCTACTTACTTGCTATGGCCTTTTTAAGCATCAGAAGCGATCCCTTAATCTATATATATTGTTATCTAATTAAAATATGTGACATGGAAAGTTGGTAGCAAACTTCTCATTTTAACCAAGGACATGCCATGACTGAAGTGCAAGGCCTGTAGTCCTTCACAGGTATTCCCTTTCTGTTTCTAACCAGGAGAGAACCTACTAGCAGGGCATACTGTAGAGTGAGCACAGCAGCAAGTGGGGCCATATCCACTGACAAATCTAACCCTCCAGCATGTTTTGAAGTGTTGAATGAGTAAGAGGAGGCAGAGATTTTTATATTCCAAAACTTGTCCTGGTGATGGTTATCTGAGTTGCTAAGAAAATACAGAATATGCTTGGTCAAATAAACCTGAGTATTCCAGGCAGAGAATTAACTGACCTTTTCAATGTGGAAGCTGTGCTGTTTCTTCTTCTCTGACTATAAGAATGTGGGAAAGAAGACCGTTTCTAAGCAAGAGGAAAGGGAAATTGTCTCATATTTATTAAATCCTTTTCCTATCAGGAAGTATGCATCAGGATTATATGCTTGGCAAGCAAGAGTACATATTTTGGCACGTTTCTTTCTTTGTAACTTCAACAGCCTGCCAGCATTGCAGGCAACACTCGCAGCAGTCTGTGTCCCAGACAGTTTTGATTATAAATCCCAGTCTCTGCACTGGGATAGAAAGCTCTATGGGATGGGTACTATTTGGTCTCCTTGGCCTCTTTTCCTTCCCTAGTGCACTGGGGAAAGAGGGTAAGGAATAGCCAGCAAAAGGAAGATTATGGTCGTGTTTCTAGTAATCCTGTCTGCATCCTAGTTAAATATTCTGTGAATATTGTCTGAATTTGAGCACAGTCCAGGCTTGCTGTGATGGAACCAATGGTATGCAATCTAATTGTATCTGAAAGATCTCCTATAAACCATTGTTTGAGTGCACCAACCCCCAGATTTACAAATGGTGTTGCCCACACAGGCATTCCAGAAATTTTGGATGCAGTCCTTTCTTGCTTATCAAATGCAGAGTTGATGGCTAAATTGTTTTTTAAAGTTCTGCTGGGGCCAAACAGTGTCATGAATTTTAGTCCTTAGTCAGTGATCAGACCTGTGTCACTACTTGTGCCATATGAGGTGACAGTGGTATCTCCATTTACACAAGAACAGGAGAAAAAATAGTTGAGCATAGTTATGTTTTCTGTTAAGACTTTCTTTGAGAGTGATAACTATGTTGCTGAAATAACTTTGATATTTTGAATGAGGTAAAACTGGAGTATGAAGACAGTAGATGCCCTTGTATAGGAAAGATTCTGAGGGAAAGACTTGGATGTCTAGCCATCCTTGGATTTTCAAGAGGAGTTTAGTACTTTTAGTGCTTGGGTTTTGTTTTTTGTTTGTTTTGGGGGGCGGGGGGTTGTTGTTGTTTTGTTTTTTCTTTCCAGGTACCCAAATTGCTAATATAAATGTGCTTAATAAGGAAGCTAAATGTTACATTAATACAGTTTGAATGTTTTGTCAACTTCTTGTTCTTCTAAATCATTTGAATAGAATACAGTTCTGAAATTTTATGGGAACATTTCATCTACAAATACATTTTCTCATCATTCTGTGGAATGAATATGGCAAATAGCAAATCATGGAATTGCATGTATCTTTCCAATTTATACCTTCAAGCAAATTTTAAGGTATTTAAAACTTGCTTTAAAAAGTGTAAAGCTTACATCTTAAAATCTAGGATATTCCCTTTAATATTAATGTTTTAGAGGATGGAAGACAAATGTATTAGTAATATTTTGAATAGTTTTTGACTGTAAATTGCTTTTATGGAACCGCTAGGATACATGTTCTGGTTTTGGTTAAAATACGGTGATCTTTTTGGCAAGATTTTTTTAAGCCAGTCAGTTTTCTCTAATATTAAGGAGATAAGTTAGCATCTTTACAAAAAATGGAAGTTTATCCACTGACATTCTTTTAAGCTTCTTGCAAGATATATATTGTGGTCTTTTTTATGGCATGTAAATTTCCTATCTACCTATTGGGTTGTGTGAAATGCCTGGCTAAAAAATTGTTGGTGTGTTTATCTCAGTTTTATCACATATGTTGCTCTGTGGTTTGATCTCAAATGTAGCTTTAAGTCTGCGGCAAGGAAAGCTGAAGCTACAAAAAGAGAAAACTGGTTACTGGGAATATAGTAATGCAAAGGAATTGGAAAAATACAACAAATAACTTGTTTTACTTCGAGGGCAGACTGAATTGCTTCCAATAGAAGGACTGTTAAAATAACTGCAGTGTTCCATAGTTTCACTTGTATCTGCCACATGCCAAGTGTTTTGCATCTTTTTAGAATCAAGGTATGGAAAGAGACTGTCATGAAGATAAAGGAGGGTTGTTTTTTTTAAGCTGGCATGAAATCTGAAGTTGAGTTCATATCATAAATGGTTCTGTGGCTTTTCCTGAAGATATTTTACAATACTAGATTTCTCTGTACAGAGATTCAAAAAGTGGATTCTCAAACCAGTACTACAGCTTGTAAAGATTGGTCCTTATCTCTAGATATCTATCGTTAGTCAAGGATCCTGAATCTCATTTCTGGGGACTTGGTATTTCACAAGAGATAGTCACTGCAGGCAAGGCAAAAAAATTGTATTACTGTTACTGTTTGCCTTAATTGTATCATGTACATCATTCATTGAGTTGGTATTAATTAGCAAAAAAGGGTTATTGTTGATTTTGCAGATTAAGTCTCTATTGTCTCTATAGCATAAAAAAAAACAGGCTTGATTACTTGTTATAATACTGTTGACAGTAGTTCTCCATTTAGGAAACTTATGCCACTGTACACGCTTCTGTATTCCCCCTTTCCCTTACCACATTGAGACAGGTGCATCAACTTTCTTCACACATCCTACAGAGATTGTCCCTTGTTTATTTCATTAGGTTTTCTCCCTGAACAATATATGTGTAATAGTTCATTTTAGGTGTCAGCTGGGGAGGCACATTAAACCAAAACTGTAATGAGCAATTGTAGCCTCACTAGATGGTACCTAACATCCTTCTTTCGAGTATTGAACTGTTGTTCATTCAATTTGTTAAAATTAACTTGTTTAGAAAAGGGCATGCTTGATGTGGACTGCAGTTGAAAGTTGAATGAAAGAACACTGTAAACATTTTATTTTTTTTTTTCAAGGGTATCAAATGGGACAAGATCTAAGTAGATGGATACCATGGTTTAACAAAGGGTGCATCTTACTTACCAGTTCGGTCATGCACCTGTTTGGTATTCCTGAATCAAAGTTACAATACTTCTTGCTTTAATAAGACAAAAATAACTCTTTGAAATTATTATTGAAAATACTTTATGCCTATGACATAATTCTGGCTAAGATGCAAAGCTCTTAGTGACTGACTGATTATGGAGAATAGTGGAGAACAGTTTTTAAACACTTAAAGAATGAGCCTATGGCTGAGAAGTACTGGCAAGTTGTAGATACTGCAGATATCAAGAAGTGTGTTGAAGGGAAGATGCAGATATTATACAGTAGCTTTTAAAATATATGTATAGCCCCAGTCTGTGTAAAAATGGCAACAGTTCAGTAAACAGAGGGACAGCTGTAAAGTGAGGAAGAATTTATAGTATAGCTTTGTAGTGTAATGGCAAGCTTAATGCAGAAGACTGTCTCCTGAGGCACTTCAGGAGGTTCAGGTGAAATAATTCACAGTGAATTTAGCAGTAGCTGGAAACAAACTATTTTTTCTTGTTTTGTTTCGGGTTTTGTTTTGGTAGTCTGTTTTCTTTCTCTACCCACCCTCACCCTCTGAAGAATGAGTTTAACTGAAGTGCTTAGTTTAAACCCCTGTGAGGATTGATTGAAATGATTATACAGAAGTTTGTCAAACTGCTGGATTTTTTTAACCACAAGTTAATATTGGGGACAAAGTAATAGTTTTAATGTTTTTGGAAGGAAAAGGTATGAACAGTTTGCCTTTTTTGAAACAAAGCATGTAACAGTTTTTGTCACCGAATTGATCTGTAACATGGGGGCTGATAAGGGCAGCAAAACCTCAGTCTAAAACCAGTGAGACTCTCAGGGTGGAGACTTTTGCTTGCTTTGTCACAAAGACTGCATGAATGGCTCAGGATGCTGACACTGAGCATGGTCTGCAGCCCCTTCCTCTGCCTGTGCTTCCTGCCCCATCCTGTACTGGCTTTTATTATGGTAAGGGAGGGTAGGATAACAGCACCTTGAAATAGCTCTCTGTTGCAGAAGGCAGAGACAAGCGAGAGCAAAGCTTAATTCCTGCAGTATCCATAAAGCTTAATTCCTGCAGTATCCATAATTCTTTCTGTTCTGGTTGCAGGTGGGCAGATTTTTTGGAAGCTGTCAAAGGCTGTGAATTTCAATAGAAATAAGTCAGGAGCACTATATGCGGACCACAGGATTGCAGTAATGGCAGGGAGAGTGGGGATGTCACTGGGACTCCTAAACTATAGAAGAAAGGATGGAAGTTGAAGCTAGTACTGTTGCTGCAGCAAAAATTAATTTTACAGGAAAGAGCTAGTTTTGTCAGTACTGCTGGGAGATCTTTAATTTGTGCTGCTCTGTCCCTAAACTTGTGAATGAACTAAATGGCTAATGGTCTTAGTCACATGACTGGTGCCTTTTAGCAGCACAGACAAAACTAAATACCAGCCATGCTTAGAAGTGTCTTTGTGAGTTGCTTTTAAAAATGTGTTCATAATAAGTGATATGCATCTCCTCTGATAGCTTTTGTTTTCTTAAAAATAAGTTTCCTTTTGATTCTTTGGCTTATCGGGATTGTAGTAATAGGAGAAAGGGTTGAAGAAACTTTGAAAAGCTTTAGTGTTTCAGTAACGTGTACAAAACTTAAGGTAATTTGAGAAATGTGGTGCTTGACCTACGATACTGCTCTAGCTTGCTGTTGGAATTGGAAGAACTAGCTAAACCAGTAAATCCACTGTGTAGAAAACAGTATTCTGGAAAAAGACCTTCAACAAATCCTTTATAAATAAAATAAATATGTTAACTAGCATTCAAGTCTTAATTTTCTCAAAAAAAGTCAGTGCAGAGTAATCAATCTAATACTGGAATAAAGATGTTACGGCAATAGAATACTTCTTAGTATTAAAGATTTCTCGTGTCAGATTTGTTTCATTCTAATATTTCTGGAGATACAAAATGTTCACCTTCAAGACTGTTTTCTACTTATTCTATAGAAAAATAATCTGAAGAGAATTTTTCATTAGTATTTGTTGTACCTGACATATTACCTGGGTGCCAGTTTTGGGGTTTCCCTGATAACGGGTTCTGAGATGAACAAATGCATCTTCTATAACATTTAATGCATGTAGTGTCATAGAAGGATATGTCTCATTTCTGCAATACAGTATAGTTCAACTGGAACTGATTATATATTATATTCCCAAGGCAGCCTCAGGTTAAAGATATTGACAAGTCAGTGACTGCAAGTGAGGTGCTGTGCATCCCAGGATAAAACTAGTTTTCCTTGAAAATTTTATTTTTGTGGAATAACTTTTTCATTGTTGTATGGAATCTGATGCAAACAGTTGCATTATGTCAATCTATTAGAATTTTGAAAATGCGATTAGAATTTCTCTTGAGTACAGGTTTAATCACTTTTTTCCTTATAGCAAGTATTCCTTTAATTATCTTGAAATGATCAGAAACACCTATCATTTTAAATAGATGTTGACAAGGATCTGGTTTGTCAGTAGGAAAATTAATTGTTCATAGTTGTCTAGGGCCATCCTGAAATAGCTCTGATGTTAAATGACACTAAACTTTGTTGCCTTGTGATTTCATACCCAAATTTTTGTTTGACTGAGGATCCAGGAGTTGCACACACTTTCTTGAAGAATTAAATATCAGTGGTAGTTCTGAGTAGTGTGGATCCACATAGGTTCACTGTCTCAGAATGATGCTGTGCTGTCCCTATGACTGGTGTAGATTCAGGTGACCACGTTTGCCCCAGTGATAGCCTGATGTTGATAATTAATTTGGAAGGGAACTCACTTTTAGTCTGCTGGAAGATATGTTTACTGTAGTTGCAGAATGTCTGGGATCATGTTATTGCTCAAGGGTTACAGTCGAGTCAATTAGTTAGGCTATTTATATAGATATATGTTTTACACTTAAGTCCATAGACAGACTTTTGAAAAACATTACATTTCAGATTTAATTATGCATCTGAAGACTTCTGTAAGAGTGACAAGTGACAGGTTTTCTGAATTGGTAGATAATTAGTATTAAATATCTGTATAACGTGTATAGCGATGGACTTTGCCATCAGTGCTTTCTGATAGGAAACAACTTGTAGATTGGGGAGATAAACACTGGTGGTCAAAACCAGTGTTTTGTTTTTGAAGAAAAGTCTGGTAGCTTAACTTTGCAGATGAGATTGCTGGTGTGGATTTGAGTTACTTTGTTTTGTTCAGTATTTATGTCTATCAATATACAAGTGGCAGAATTACACTTTCAGTGCATGAGTTCCAGACATCAGTGTTGCTGAATTAGAGGTTCTAGCTGTGGCAAAGACTGCATGTATTTGCTAGTGTTTGCTTATTGAGGCGCTAGCATGTCTGACCTAATTGGGAAGTGAATTCCAGCTTTTGTTCTCAGCATTTGAGTGCTTGTCAGACTGTAATATTGACTACTGCATGAAAAATTGCTTCTCACTGGCTATGGAGTATTTAATAGCAGCAACCTTTGGAGCCTGAAGAGGTTTCCTGTAAAGTATTGACTTGATTTCAAGTCACATCAGTTCCTTTGGCTACTTGTGGTGCTGTTCTGTTGGTTTACTGTTTTGACACCTAAAATTTGAATGGTATGGTGATATGTAGCTTAGTGGAGAAGTAAGCAGGAGTTTTGATAAATTAATATTTGTGCTTATAAAGAAATAACTTAAAGCATATAGTTTAACTGGGAAGTCATATTTCATGATACTAAATACTTCCAGAGGCTAAATTAAATTTCTGTAAATGGGGGAATAGGCATGATACTCTTCATACTAGATTGTATGTGTTTATAATACTTCGACAGCTCTGATACACTGTGGATTTCTTATGGAAGTCACTTATTACCTTGGATTGTAAGAGGATTTGCATTCAAAGCAGATTTTTTTTCTAGCAGCCAAGATTCACTTCAAGACAAGAAATACCTAAGCAGCTGCATAATATGTTGGCTAATAATACATATTAATTAACTGTAGTGCATTGTATTATGTGATTGATTGTCCATGTGGAGGATTAATTATGCTCCAACTTGTAGACAACTCTTACTGCAATAATCAAGAAATTGCTTATGATTTTTATGGGAATCCTTTCTGGCAGAGTTAGAGGAATATCTAATCTCTGCGTTGAGAATTGCAATGCTGGTTTAGGCAGGTATGTTATGGAACACAGTGTAATACAAATGAGAGTGCTCCAATTTTTCAGCATATGCAGTACTTTTATGATTTTTCTCCAGATAAATGTGTGAGGCTTTGGCAGGATGTACAGTGATGTCTGCCATGTCTCCCACGTATGTTACCCTATAGCATCATACTACTGCCAAAAAGATGGGTGGGTGAGGCTTCTCCCTCAGTGTAGCTTGCCAAGGAACTTAATGGCTGAGTGCTCAAAGTGCTATTACTTTAGTTGGGTTTCTTTTTAAACTTAGTGGTAGACCATTTCTAGGCTTATCTGTATATCCTGACTGAAAACATTAACACTGAAAGTCTGAGCTTTTTTAGCCACTATGTTTTTAATTATATCCTGTTTTTAAAATGGAAGAGATAACGGAACTTTAAGGCTGGGCATTGTGCAAGTGCTCTGCATACAGCACATAAAAAGGCAAGATTCAATGAGTTGCACTGGTTAAAAAATTTTACATGTTCAGTTTCACCAGTTATCAGTTGTAAATTCTTAAAAGGCTTTAGGATTTATAAGAATCTGAATTACTTTGACCAGTATTTTATAATAGAAATATATATGGTGTCTCATAGGAGGATATTTTCTGAGGAATCCTTGGCTGTATGAGAGAGAGAAGACTATAGTATACAGAATTACAGAATGGCTGGGATTGGAAGAGACCTCCAGGGGATCACCTAGTCCAATGCCCCTGCTAAAGCAGATTCACCTGCAGCAGGCTATACAGGATCATGATCAGGTGTGTTTTGAGTATCTCCAGAAAAAGAGACCCCACAGCCTCAGGGTTCTGTTACTCTCACAGTAAAGAAGCTTTTCCACATGTTCAGATGGAACTTTGCATGTTGGAGTTTGTCTGTTGCCCCTTGTCCTGTTGCTGGGCACTGCTGAAAAGAGTCAGCTCAATGCTCTTGACAACTGTCCATAAGATATTTGTATGCATGGATAAGATTGTGTCACTTGTCTCTAGGCCAAATGGCCATTGCTTCGAGAGAGAGGCTTCTGTCCCCTAATCATCTTTGTAGCCGTCAATTTGACCCACTCTAGTAGTTACCTGTATTTTTTCTGAACTGGGAAGCCCGGAGCTGAACACAGAATTTTGGAAGTGGCCTCATTAGGGGTGAGTAGAGGGGCAGAATCATCAACCCTCTTGCCCTACTGGCCAGGATAACATTGGCCTTCTTGGCCACAGGGGTATTACTGGCTCATGGGCAGCTTGTTGTCCACCAGGATCCCCAGATCTTTCTCTGCAGAGCCGCTGCAGGTCAACTTCTAACTTGTACTGATGCACAGGGTTATTCCTTGCTAGGTGTAGGACTCTAGACAGACTTTGTTGGACTTCATTAGGTTTCAGGCCTTGCTGAGTGACATACATGTGTGCAAGTGTGTAGAAAATGTGTGTACTTGTGTAACTCCTCAGCCTGTTTGTAACTAATACATAGCAACAACTCTTGGATTAGCAATGTCTGTATATTGTAGAGCTCATAGCTGTTACTTACATTACTTGCATGACTTCATTAAACTGACACTGTGAGCAGGGTTTGATAAAACGCATGCAGGTGAACTGATCTGACTGCTGTCTGACAATTCCTCATAGTTGTACAGCCTGCTAGCTCCCAAACCTTCGTGTACTTTCTATAGCTCCTGCACTTCCAGTGGCAGCTGTGCTTTTGGTGTCTCTGAACAAACAGCTATGCTGCTCATGTCAGATGTCTAATATAATGATATTAAAGTGACATTTTCTTTCATGAGCACTTGATTTGCGTGAGATATCATTACTGCAGTTTAATACTAAAATTTGAAGTTTTAATTAGCCCACTCTGTGTCAGTGTGTTGAAGTAAGCACTAGAACTATTGCTTGAAGGCTTTCCTTTGTTTCTCCTCTGAAAATAGGATGAAGAGACTGAGATGTCTAGATTTAGCCTATGGATAATCAGAGGAAAGCAACTTGTTTGTTCACAAACCTTCCAGCAGCTTTGTAATGGATCTCTCGTGGCTGATGCATGTGACTATGTTGCTCATAAATTGACCACGCTTGAGTGCACTGATGATAAAATAAATGAGTGGATTATTTTTCACAATAGACTGTTATGACTGACAGTGATTAAATTATGAGAGAGTGCAGAACACATTCTTTGAGTGGCTAAAAAGAGAGTTGTCTCTTCAAAGCAGCAGAGAAAGTACATTGGGTGTCTGTGTTCCTATTCTGAAAGATTAAAGTGGTGCATAAAGGAGATGCTAAGCACTATGACATCAATGTAAGTTGACAAAGTCCTCGTTTCAGTTCTGATGAATGTCTAAATTCAAACATCCTAACATTAAAGACTTGGAGTAGGTCTCCTGGGTCACCAAGATTTGAAAATAAACACCTATTTCAAGACCTTTGCAAGTGCTGTTGAAAGATTTTGGTTTGTTATTCCTGCTGCCTTTTAGAGAAAGTGGCCTCAAAATCCTATTCATTTGTTGTATGAAAAAAACACTTAATTTGTATTTAATATAGCTAGTCCAGAAACTTACAACCATTCATTTTTAAATCAGATTTTCTCAATTAAGTTGTTCACAATTTCTTTCCACTGTAGCATTACTATATGGTTCAGACTTCTTCATCCAAAGGTAGGGGAACTCCGAACTCTTGTAGCTCTTGCATTACAACAAACAAATGAGCATAACGCATGTGTGTTTAGAACATGCTTTCCTTACTCTTACAGTAATATCACTTTCATTCAGAAGTAATGTGATACTGAATATTCAGTAAGTCAAACATACTTAGAGTTCATTAAGAATTAATATTAATCACCTTAAACTTCTTGAGCTGTTTTGATCTGTGCTGCCCAGCATCTTGCTTTTCTTACGTTCCTGCGAAGTAGGGAACTCCAGCAAAGTGCTGGAGCAGGGGGACTTCCAGCCTTTTGGAGTGCTGTCTTAAGGTACTGAGCTGTTGTGAATGGAGGGAGGGAGTACAGTAAGGACAGGAACACTCATCTGACTTTTTTCATCTACAATGTGTAATGTTATTGTTAGGTATGATGGTTTAAAAATAGATTTTTGACAATAATGGTGGGACAGATTTAAATTGTATTGCACATTGCTGGTAAAGAGGGATTAATCTGTGTGGTCTCCTGCACTGTGCAAAGCACTAAACTGGCTAGATTCTTGATTAACTTGGCTGTAGCTACTTGATCTGCAAAAAAACCACCAAGAAATCTTAATGGGTAGTGAAAGGTCAAGAAAATACAAAAAATACAAGCTTAAAATAAATGGTTGTTAGTGTTCAGTCTTAAATTGATTGTGCAGTTATGTGACTTCAATACAAAGGGAGTTTTGTTTGAAGTCTTTTGCAAGGTGGAACCAGCGTATACACTTGCTTGTGGGCAAAGTTGTTCATTTTACTTCTATACTATTCAGAACTTGTATGAGAAGATTCCTTGGAGGGCTCATGATCGTGAAGAACCAAAATACATTGGATATTCATGTGAGATTTACGTGAAGGGTACAAGCTGGGAAATCAGAGCTGACAATTCTTTTCAAACTCCATCCTGTTCATTAACACACTTTCAGAATGGAGAGTCTGGTTCAGTAATAGCTTAGTCATTTTTTTCTTTCACATTTCACCCACCAAGAGTACACACAACCTCAAGCACAAAAAGAAATAGCTGTATTTAAGGAAAAGTCTGTGGTGCTGCTCAATTTATTAAACATATGTGTAGAATAATGCATATTAGAGCCTTGCTCTGCTAAAGTTTGTGTTAGAAAATAGGGAGATTTGGTAACATATTCTGTAGGACATTGCTATATCTCTTTTGGCACTGGTGATATCTAGGTTAAACCTAGAGGCGAGTTCATTATTTATCTAGTAGCCTATGTGTCTTGTTCACATTTTAAATAAATCTGTTGGCTCACTAAAAGCATCTTTGACTCAAGATTTCAGTCAAAATACTCTTTTGCCTAGAGTTAGTCTCATTGCCTGCTTGCTGGTTACATTTTGGTAATTTCACAAATGTGAGGGAAATTAAGTTTGACTGGCTCTTTCCAGTGGCCAAGTCTTTTCTATTTTTGGATGATGTTTATCTTAGTCAAAAATGTGACTGCAGCTGCTGTTGATGTAGCTAAGGAATTGGATCAAATACCAAAAATGCTGCAACTTGAGGTACGGGACCCAAAATGTAATGATTGTCTGATTTTTACAGTTCTTCCTTTTTTTAACTACTGTTAGTTTCTGAAGTACTTTGGGTATGTACAGATACATACTTGTTGCTTTGAGATACTGGAGAAAAGCAGCTGTGAGAACATATTTTCTAGAGAAAATTTTAAAAAGGGAAATCATAGAATATGCTGAGTGGGAAGGAACCCATCAGGATCGTCAAGTCCAACTCCTGGCCCTACACAGGACACCTCAAGAGCCACACCATATGCCTGAGAGTGTTGCCCAGACACTTCTTGAACTCAGATTTGGTGCTGTGGCCACTTCGCAGGGAGCCTTTTCCAATGCTCAATCACCTGCTGGGTGAAAAACCTTTTCCTCATATCTAACCTAAACCTCCCCTGACTCAACTTCATGCCATTTCCTTGAGTCCTGTCACTGGTCACCAGAGAGATGAGATCAGTACCTGCCTCTCTGCTTCCCCTCACGAGGAAGTTGTAACTGCAATGAGGTCTCCCCTCAGTCTTCTCCAGGCTGAGCAGACCAGGTGACCTCAGCTACTCATAAGGCTTCCCATCCAGACCCTTCACCATCTTTGTTGTCCTCCTTTGGACAGTCTCTAATAGCTTAGTAGCTATTAGAATAGCTTAGAATATTGTGTGCCTCTTATATTTTGATGCACACAATATTCAAGGTGAGGCTGCCCCAGTGCAGAGCAGAGCGGGGCAGTCCCTTTCCTCAGCTAGCTGGAAATGCTGTGCCTGATGCCCCTCGGCTGCCGGGGCACTGCTGACTTATATTCAGCTTGCTGTCAGGCAGGATTCCCAGGTCCTTTTTTGCAGTGCTGCTCTCTTGACTTCTCATTCTCCAGTCCATACAACCAGGGTTGCCTTATCCCACATGCCAAATCTGTCACCTGCCCTTGTTAAACTTCAGGTAGTTTGTGCTTCCCCATCTATCATTTGTGGAGCTCTCTCTGCAAAGCCTCTGCCCTTTAGTGATTTGACAGCTCCCAGTTTAGTGTTGTCGGCAAACTTCCTTAGTATTCCTTTGAATCCTGTGTCCAAGTTGTTAATGAAGATGTTGAAGAGCACTGGGCTGAGGATGAAGCCCTGTGGAACCCCACTAGTGACCAGATGCCAGCCTGATGTTACCCTATTCACTATAATATAAATGTTGGATAAGAAATCCATGTTTTTCAACTGTACCACTTTTTGTGATATGGATAGATCAGTAAAAAAAGTATGGCAAGTACTGATGCTCTTTAGTAATTACCAGTCTAAGGATAAGTTCACGTGCTGATGCACGTGTCCAGAATAGCACTGCAAATTGTGATATAGCATGTTTGGTCTTAAGCAGTAGGTAGTTTTGTTTGGGAACTAGATGCTGCCTGTTAGGTATTGATGTGACTGTAGATACTTGGAAACAAAGTCAGAAGAGAGATAGCTCATATGTTGGTTGCATATGTTTGTACTACTAAACTAACCCATTTTCAAGTTTCTGGCAGGCTTGGTAGAACCTGTAGTACATCTTCTTACCCTTCAGAAAAGAGCAATAGACTGTTAGTGCTGTGGCAGAGCTGTAAAGGACCAGTGGAATTATCTGATACATGTGCAAGAGATTAGAGAGTTGGAGTGGGGAAAAGACCGTGCTGCATTGTATACTCTAAGTGACCTTGTGGGTCCACCATGTGGGTAATTGAGGATCACAACAGTAATGCCAAGTGTAATATTACATTATTGCTGAAATGAACCCATTTTAACAACTATTGAACAAAAAGAAATGGATGCTTTTTGAGAAAAATCATGCAAACATTTAAGTGCAGGCATATGTACATAGTTTGATAGAGCAGTACTGCCAACCAACTGAAATCAGGACATATTCTTTAACATAGTTTTATCATCAAATTAGTACAACCTGTGTGTTTAGACAATGCCCAGATGCCCAGAAAAGATGCCCTTCCACAGGCTCTGCTGACCTTGCAAGGTGATGAGCTTTTCACCCCTTCTTGGTGGACGTCATCAGTGAACAGTGGCTGCAGGGCAACTGATTTAAGAGTAGGATGTGTAACATATTGAGATATTTGTTCTAGTTGTTTGACAAATGCAACTTTTCTGTTTTAGTCCATAGTTAGCTCTACTTCTATTTGGAACATACCTAAAAGTTAGCATCTAACCTTGAGGGTTTTTTGTTGCTTTGCTGTACATAGAACTAATGATTCCTGGTTATTCTCAGAAAAAAAAAAAACTCCCTTTGCTCCTGAAAGATTAGACTGAATGCTTTAGGAGGACTTCAGATGTTGCAAATGACAGCTTGCAACACTTGTAGAAAATGGCTTTATGGAATATTATGGCCACTTCATTAATCATCCTGAAGATTTTAACATTTTAAAAGTAGTTGTCAGATCTATTTGAGTATCTATAACTAAAGCAGCCTAAAAGAATTTTTAAAACACAGTAATACAAATTTCTTAACGAAATAACCTATTCTTTTTCTTTCAAAAGCATTTATAAATGTTAGCTTTTTTCCATGAACCTAATGTTTAAATGTTAGACTTTTCTTGGATCATTCTCAAAGTGTTCAGAGCTAGAAGAAAAGCTTGCTATAATAGCTTCTTAAAATTTGTTTGCATTCCTCTTATTCTTGCTGTGTTTTCTGAAGGGATTAAACACTAAGTAGAATAAACATTTCACATCTTCCAAGAGACTTCAGTATTCTTTCTTTTTCTACAGGCCTGTAATGCTAGAAATAAGTGAGAAGACAAATTGCATCTTTCCCTCCTACGGTTTTTCTTTTGATAATTGATTTTTGTTCCTGCTGGGTTTATTTTCATTTACTGAAGGATGTATTTATTTTCATATCCTAAAGGATTACTACGGATTAGTTAGAGCCAATTCTTAAAGTAGTGTCATGGTCAAAATTGAGAGAAGAAAAAGAATGGGATGTTTCTATCACCTCTGCATGAGGTCTGCAAACAGTAGAACCTCCTCTGAGTTGAGTAATGATGAATATATATTTTTGCTGAAATTATATTTATTCTTTGAACTGGAAAATT
This sequence comes from Dendrocincla tyrannina, assembly GCA_035047865.1. NCBI lineage: Eukaryota > Metazoa > Chordata > Aves > Passeriformes > Dendrocolaptidae > Dendrocincla > Dendrocincla tyrannina. Next base: position 59,682,609 of record JAWWMP010000116.1, read on the forward strand.
TACTCCTTAAATAAACACAGTCCTCAATTAGAGTGAAGATGAGGGATATTCTTTATTTACTGGGTATGAGCAGATTGCAGCTCTTCATGTATCTTAACATGTACTGAGATTAACGTAGCCTGTGCAGCACAGCATCCTGCTTAAACCCTGGCTCAGATTGAGCAGTCATAAAATGGATTGGTGACTTAGGCTATTCATCCCAGCCATGACAGTTTAAAGGAGGTCACTGACAACGTCAACAGAGCATACAATCCTTTTCTTCTACATAGTTTGCCTTGGGTTTTTTGTGAGGCAGAATCAGAACTATTTAGGCCTACCACTCATCTCCATTAATCAGGAGCTGTTCTGGAAGCGATTGCTTATGAAAGGAAGTCTAGTGTTAGTTTTTGATGCCTATAATCCCTTTGGTTTGGGAATGCAGGGGTCTTTGTAGGCTATGGACCAAGAATATAATCAATTTATGCTTTTCAGAGCAAGATACTCAGATATTAGAGCAGAAAAATCTGGTGACTTTTAATGTTCTCAGATTTGACTGTTTCTGTTTTAAGAATATATTTAACTTCCTCAGTTATTGGGGTTGTTGAGAACACTTATGGGAACATATATTGCGATGTACAGAAGAGGAAAAAATGAATCTCTGTTTCAGCCTCCCAGGATATCTTTGTGGTATGTTGGCAATACTGGTTTCCAGTTGTTTTGGGCAGAAAGAAATTCCCATTACTAGGCAGTAGTATTTTTCTCCTTAAAAAATTAGCTGCGGAAAAAAATTACCTATTTCTGAAGCTGCTTCATTCATGTTATGCATTTGCCTGTGGCTTAATTTGTTATTAGTTGAACAGCTTTTAAGTACTATGTTTGAATTTTTTTTGTTTTAATCAGTTGGCAAATAAAGGCGTTCACATAACTTTGTGAACAGCTTATTTTGCTTGTTCTTCTTTGGATAAAATCCAAAATCCAGCTTGCATATTGAATTGTTTGATCTCTTCGTTCAGGTGAGTTGCTAAACTGTCTAAATGTAAGCCAGGCTTTTGACACAGTTTGGCACCCTGGCTTTTTTGCAATGGTGGTGGAATTAAGAGTGGAAGGCATGGTACTTAATTGATAATCAGGAAGATTCTAAAAAAAGCAAGTAAGATTAAGTGAAGGTACAAGAGGGGAGGGAGAAGAAAAGAGGATGGAAGAGATGCTTATGTGTGAAACTAGTATTAAGTAAGAAGGGTTTCAGAATGCTGCAAGTGGTGAAGCCTGCACATTGTACCTTGAAACAGCCTTGTTGCTATGTCTGGGGAGTTTTAGGGAATCTGTTTCCCATTAAAGGATTATGGAACTTGGTGCTTCAACACAGTTCTTTCTTCAGTTTTTATCTAAATGTCTCATAATTTTATGACTATCTATACATTTAAAATGCTTAAATGTGCGTCTTAGCATGTGGTAAACACAAGCTGGTAGTACATTCTCAGAATAAGAGTTATATAAATAACTTAGCAGCTTTTAAAAGTCTTTTTGGACAGCTTAGCATACTTAGCATTTTCTGTGAAGTATGGTACAGTATTTTGGTTCATGTAACGTTTGTGGGACAAAAAATTTTGTCTCTTCATCAGTTTGAAACTCTTATTTGGAAGTCACACCAAGTGTGCTGTACTACTTATCTGTATATCTTAAAAAGAATGCCTTCAGTTTCATTCTGTGATTCCCTTTTCCACCAAGTTTACTTTTAATATTTAAAATTTTTTATCTAAAGCATTGCAGTACACATGTGCAGTCTAAAATTCATTCTCCTTTGTTAAAGAAGACAATGAAACATTGTTTTAATTGGCATGAGAAATGCTGCAGTTTTTCTTTGCGGAAAAAAGTCTGTGTATTCATTTTGCTCCAAGTATTGAATTGTTTCTGTGCAAATGTGGTTATGGTTATTAATGAAGTTACAGGGAGTTATATGATGACAGCAGTATCTCATAAAAGATATCTGCCAACACAAAATTCTTCACCTGGTAAGGATTTGGTTCATTTGTGCATGATTATGTTGAAATTTAGTTCTCTTGAATTAAAATGTATAGCTAGTGTTGTCTGTCTTGTCCAAACTTGAACTGGACTTCAGATTATTAGTGATGTCACACAGCATGAATTAGCTCAGAATGTTCAACATGAAAATGGTACATCAGTTGATGCATACAGACTTAGCTTGTGTAACAGTTTTCAGTAGAAATTGAGGTGGGAATACTTCTGATTTATAACCTTAAAAGTTAAAAAGCTCACTTCATAATTCTTCTAGGTTTCATAACTCCGATGTAAACAGGTTCTGACACTCTGCACATGTAATACAATTTTTATGCATGTTTGCAGGATCTCAGAATATAAACAGGTCAAAAAGACTTGTCTGCTTTTTCTTTTCTATATGAAGTATTGCTGTTGTCTAAGGAAAACCAAACTTCCCCTTTGTGCCACCAACCTTATATTTTTGGAGAGAAGAGACCTGGGTTTCACCTGAAAATAAGTGAAAGACTACAGTGTTGTCTCGTTACGTGGAACATCTAAAAGTACTTGATTTCAGTATTTGAGTATAGAGGCCTTGAACTGTTTTAGTTTTCCTGCTGTCTTAGTGAGCATGTCTTATGTCACTTTCTCCTCATAGTGCTTAAGTTTATCTGTAAAATTAGCTTTTTGCTAGAATCAGAATATCTTTGTAGATGGATCATTGTAACTACCACAAAACAACTCATTTTCACATAGATATTTTACCCAGGTGTTTGGTCTTTGAGCCCTTCAAGAAAAAGTAAATGGGATACAATTAATAGTTTAAGAGCAGAAGGAAGCCTACTGTATCGGAACTGGTGAGCCGAAGATGTAGTTGACTTGTTGAGATATTGTGCCTCTAATCTCAGTGTTGAGTGGAACCAGAACACTTAATGTGTAGATACCAAAAGGAAACTAAATTAGAATTTTTTAATTTTACGGATTTGGAGATGCAGTAACCCAGTTTTTCCAGGAAAGTTTTCACTTAGTTCATTAGATAATCCAAAGCAATAATTTGCTGCTTAAAAGTAAAACCAGAAAGTAACTGCAAGTGCAAAGGGAGGAATACGCTGTTTAAATCTTGCAATAGAGAAACAAGTCAGGAAATGTACAAAAATAAAAAAGCTACTGGAAGAGCCTTAAAAACAAGGCATATAGTTGCTGGATCTCCTGCAGCCTAGCACTTGAAGGACCAGGAGACCCTGTGCTACCAATAGCCTCCACAATGTAACTTAGCCTATACTGGGATTCTGGTGTCTTCCCACCCTGCCCCCTTCTCTGGCCTCACTGCAGTTTTTTGGCTATTAAACAAATCATGACCTTCTTTCCTGTTTTGTCTTCAGTGTCTGTTTCCTGTTTTTTCCTTCCCTCCCCCACCCCATAATTTTTTTTATTCCTGACTTTCTTTCCAGTGGTTCCTTTACTTTCTTTTACTGCCAGCTTGTGGTTTTTTTCCAAAGTTTTTTCTTCATTATAAAAGGAAGAGAGGAAGGAGCTGAGTGCTACAGCATCAGTCTTTCCCTTTTACTGAGTTTCTGCATCCTCTTGTTATTTATTAAATGTTAATTTGCATGGTATTGATACTGTTTCCAAAAACTCAGGTCTGTCACGTGGATGTATTTCTCTCGTCTTAACACAGAGCCAGACACATTCATTTTCGAAGTCCTTGAAGTTTTAATGCTTTTATTTCTTGAGCTTTATGTGTTTAGACAGACTTCTGAGACTAGCATGCCTCAGACTTCATCCAGACTGGGGCTCTAGTCCTTGGTCTCTGACATCTCACTTGCGGAGCTAATCAAGTAGTTTTGATTTCTGAAAGAACATGATGACAAAAGATTTGTTTCAAATGACCTTTTTGTTAATATATACTTTCTACTGCTTCCACGCAGGCATATGGCCTTATAAAACCCCCCAGTTGTGAACCAATTTTTGAAATAAGTTTGGTCTGTTTGTTTATACCAAGTTTCCCTTTCTCATTGCTTTATATTCCAAAGTACTTAGAAGTTAAAAAAAAATTTAGATAGGATGGGGAAAATCCATGACTCTGAGCTCAAGCCTGATCTTGGATTTAACATTTAGTGCAAGAGAAGCATACCCATAAAGAACAGCAGGGTAAATATGCTTTCAAGTCTTTCTTCAGTCAGCATCTAAATTGATGAGGCCAAAAGGAGCAGAGAAACCCCCAAACCACTGCAGACTGGCAGTTCATTCAAGCAAGTCTTTGGCATGGAGTTCATAATGTCCTGCTGTATGTGTTTGTGTAATAAAATTGTAAGATGATAAGTTGTTGTCAACTTGTATTTGTGTTTGCAAAGGACTGTTTCCAAGCTTTGAAACTTATCTGGATGTACAGAATGAGAGCCGAAATGTAGCCCAAGAAGGCAGAATAAAGCCTCCACTTAATTTGGCCTGAAAGCTCACTGTAATAATACACCATCCCCATTTGTATGTGGTCATTAAAATGCTTTTCTGCAATGGGTGAGGCTGCTTTGGTAAACTGCAGTGTGTGATGTATATTCTTATATTTATGTGGAAATGTCATTGCAGTCATGGTTTGGCAAGTCAACATTCTTTTTTTCTTGTCTACAGGACAGTTCTAAATACTCCTCTCCACCTTGTTCATCGTGTTCACAAATGAATTATTCTTTTAAATCTTTATCTGTTGTCATTCCCTAACTCTCCAAAGAAAACTTTGTTTAAATAGTTACTCCCTTGGGACTTCCATGCATATCCTGTTATCTGTTTTATATTACAATCTTTCCTGCTGGGAATGTCCTTCCAAAAAGCACAAAACAACTAAAGCACTTAGATGACTAATAAACATGTTAAGTGCTGAAGTCCAGGCACAAAACCCAGCATTATTAGCACTATCTTTTGCCTTTTTTCTTCCCTGTTAGACTTGTTTCTGACCTCTAGTTTTAGAAATTAATTAGGCTTGTTTCTGTCTAGCTCAGAGATGTGACAGTGGTTGCAGCATTGTTAGTTTTGAAGTGTCTGCTGTGAAAAGTAGGAAACTTTCTTAAAGTTGCTCATGTTTTTACTCTTCTGATCAAATACCAGCATTTAGAAGAGCCCATGGGAGCAATGAAGTTTTGGCTGCCAGTTTTATTTGCCTCAGCAAAGAGGCATCTCCACTGCTTTTTGTTGCTCGGGATTGGCAGAGTTAACTCCCACAAGAAACAGTAGATGCATACTTATTTGGAGAGCAGTATTATCTGTAGTTTCAGTACTTTGCTATATATTCAGTCAGCTGAAATGTAGGAAATAGTTTGCAGTGTTATGCTTCACATATATCATGCTTCACATATATCATTTGAGGTGCATCATAATTATTCAGAATAGATGGGAAACACTGAGCAAATTGGTTATGCTTTTTCAAGGGAATTCTTTTGTTTCAGTAGCACATAAAGGACTTGGTTAACTTATGTTAGCTGCAAACAGAAATTAAAATACCAACACAAGACATCTCAGGTAACTAACCTGACATTTAAGGAATGTGGGATAGTAGCCAGGGAATATGGAATAGCATTTATTCATTGCAGCATGAGCTGAGAATTATCCTGTTTGAATTATTTGTAATTTATTTTTAATTTTAAAATATTAGTATTTTAATGTATTCATTTTTAAACTTGCATCCTGATTCAGCAAAATAGACATTAAAAAATTAGTGATAGGAGAAGATTCTACACCTGTCCTCTGTATAAAAGACTTTATTGTCACTTTTTTCAACCCTCCTGGATAATGGCAAGCATTGACCAATATTGTTCAAGCATCTTGCTGAAGAGAACTGTACCTTCTATGAGACTTATATTTGACAATAGCAAAAATGAAGCGCCCTTTAAAGTGGAAATACAAAACTGATATTGCTGCCAAAAGAGACACTTTTGTGGCTATATTTACACCCTAAAGCTGTGTAAAAAATATTTGTCTGTTGAATTCTTGTCCTGTATGTGACAGAGCAAACTGTCTTAATGCATTTGTTGGTTGATTTCTATCTATTGTTCCTAAGTCGGATAAGCTGAAATGAAAAGCTAATAGGCCTTTTCAATATGATCTCAGTAGTGTCCACACCTGTATGACATTCAGCTTCAATGTACTGGTGAAATAAAGTTAGTGGTTGTCTTTGCATATGGAAATAACTTAACTGTGCTTGCACAGGTCTGTCGCTACCAAAAGCAAGGCTAGTTGCTTCCTGACACTGAATCCTGGTATTCCAGAGATTTCTCTTTTTGCATGCTGTTGTACACTTCCTAAACATGTGAAAGGGTAATAATTCTCTGTATGACTTCCACGGGAGAGGAAAAGGATACTTTTCAAAACAATAATGTGCATCTGGAATTCTAGCATCTGGGAACTTTGTTACACTGAGGCCTTTCAGTTTGCAGTACAAAAAATACTAGTACATTATTTTTCACAGAGTTGGCAAGTGCTTTGATTACCCATGTTATTGTAAGTGCCTTGGAAGCATACTGTATGCAAGAGTGAACTTAATGTTGTTTGTATAAAAAGAAACTGCTTTTATTCTTGCCAATACATTATAAATTGAAAGAATGAAAGTTGGAAGTGGAGAAATGGAGTGGTTTTTTTATTGTAGCATCCAAATCAGAGTAAGGTAAATAACATACAGAACCCAAAGAGGGTTGTTGTTGTTCACCTCCCCAGTTTCTTTAATAAGAATTGTGGGGCAGGGGGGGAAGCGTATGTTTGCCTGAGCTTTAGTGAAATTGTGGCACTGTTATAGAAATAGCCATTTGGCAAGGTGGCATAGAGTGGAAGGATAGGAATAGAGATTGTGGAGGGACAGCATTGCTTGGAACAAATGAATGCTCACTGCTGGTTTTAATCTCTAAAATTGTGGTTACCTTGAGGGTTTAATGTGAGCACTCAAAACCGACAGTGAAGTTGCAAAATTGATTTTAAAAATAGGGGAGAGATTTTTCCCAAAAACTATGTTGTTCTTAGTTTGTTTGGACAGATAACAGGAAAATAGAGCTGTCTCTCGACCCATGTTCATTTTCTGAATTGGAATGAATTTGGAACTAAATCCCATTTTTCCACTTGAGCATGTCCTTTTCTAGCAGTGTCATGGCCTGGGTGGGGTCACTCTTGTTCAATACAGCTTTTCAGAATGACTGTTGGATTCTCATCAGCTTACAACATTTCTTTCACTGCTGGGAAACAGCACAAAACTAGCTTCGTAAACAGATTTGTGCATATGTAATCTGGCAAAAAGATATCTTGGTTTAAACTAAGTTGCTCTTTGAGATTTATTTTTTGCCTTGATATAGCAGCATATTTGCAGATTGAAAATACAGAAGGAACAGATTTTTGTTAACTCTGGATATGGTATAGATAGCACTAGGAGAGCTGTGTCTGTATATGAGAGCTGTATGTATATTTGCTTAAATGTAGTCTCAGATTTCAATGTGGACATTGCAACTTGGCTTCATGTAACACTTGAAAGATATTTATGTTCTGATTTTGTTGAAAGCTTTGGGGTTGAGCTTTGCGTATTCTATGGGTGCTGTTAGACAGACAATGCAGTTTTCAATGCTTTTCATTTAGTTTGGGAAACTACTTTCTATTATTTTCTATGTTTTATTGTACCTTTGATATTGCTACCTAGTGTCAGGAGAGAAACAAAATAGTATATAAAGAATTCTCACTTATTTTCATGTCTCAGAGTATTATTCCCTTTCTGGAAAAATTAGAAGCATCCCTTCAACTGACTTATCTGTTAAAATGAAGCCTTTAAAGTTGTATATGGATTGCAATAACAAAGTTATTCACTAGGCAAAATGTAGATGGTCTGCGGCAGGTGTTTTATGGAAAAAATGAGGCACTTGAGTGATAAGCAAAATGTGTGTTGTGCTGCTTTAATGGGATTAAGTATATTGAGAAATAATAATGTTCCTGGATGCTAATTTGAGTTTACAAAGAGTTTTGGTGACTTCCCTAGAGTTGCTTTATCGGAATTTGTCAGTGTAATAATTTCGCTGTGAAAATACTCTATCTAGACTTCAGATACTCACTTTGCAATTTTAGACAGAAGTAGCTTTCTTTGCCACATTTCATCTGCTGTCTCTATACTTTTTTCTTTGTCTTCACAGCAATTTTCAGAATTATTTGTCTTGCGTTGTTTGAGAACTACCTTTTAAGATCACATCATTCTATATAGAAACTTGTCAGTGTTTTTCTGGTGAATTCTTTGTATTCTGTGCATTGCAAGAAATGGTGACACATCTACAATAATTTTCTTGCAGTTCAAAAATCAGTTCTAGAGACTTAATGATGTTTCAATATTAATATAAAGGCAAGAATGGGAGAGGAACATTACATGCTTGCAAGTAATCAGGTATATGGATGGCATGGATGTAAATATGAAGGCTAATGAAATGCCTCTTATTTTGAATAGTGACCCCACTATCTACATAAAAGGATGCTTATGAGTATAGTCGCTATTAATTCTGGGGCTGCTAGCCACTGTGACATGCCTGTAATTCCCTGGAAACTAGATATGATAGATATAGGGTCTTTTGGGAAGACAGTTTTGTTCCATTTCTGCTCTTGGAGATGGAGATCAGCTTAGATGTTATGTATGTGTATGTATTTAGACACACACTTTAATGTACTAATTAGTTTGTATTATTATGGAGTCATAATTAACTGTCTGGCTCTGAAGTTGTATTTATTAAAATGTTTTGTTAATGCTTTTATGAAAGTATTCCATTACTTGTCATAATTTGTTAGTTGTCCTTGAAACTGGAATATTGTTGCTGTTTAAGGTTTGACCTTTGAAACATGCTACTGGTTTTTACAACTATTATGGCACCATCTGCTGACCAATATACAGACTGGCAATGTCAGCTTGCTTACCTGGTTATCTCCTTGCAAATAAACTTCCGTGAGGAGAAGGGGTGATTCTTTTAGTTGACTTATGCTTGGGAAAAAATATTTTTAGTGGGAGATATTACAAAGGCCAAAGACTGAATCATGACACAGGTTTAGTTGTCTAGTCACCTGGATTATTACTTTAAGGCTTCTCCATGGATTGTGAAGCTTTAAAAGAAGCAATTTGGGTTTGGATTTTCTTTGTAGCTATATGTGGCATAGAGGATTATTCTTGCTAGTCTGTTTATTAGTGTTACTTTCTAAGCCTAAGCAGAGGAGTTGTGACAGCATGAGTTCAGGCCCCAGCTCCAGTGGTCTTGTCACAGCGTGGGAAACCAATGGACTCTGACAAGCTTCTGCCCTGTGGCTGCTGCAGAGACTCACAGAAAAGCAACTCTGCAGTGTCTCTTCAGCTTCTGCAATTAACCTTGATTTCTCTGCACAGTGATCATCAAGGAAGGAGCAAACTGAAGCAGTGTCATATTCATCATGTAAATACCTAGGTTTGGGCTCAATTGCTAGAGAGCATCTTTGAGTAATCATTCAAAAAGAGATGATTAGATCTTTGTACATGCAAGAGGTACCCATTTCCTGTGGGTTTTCTGCTGTAATATTATTGTGTTCAGTAGTTTGCAAAGTTGTTGATCTTTGACTTCAGGCTCCTCTGGTTTTTTTTTGGTTTGTTTTTTGTTTGTTTGTTTTTAGGAATGTGCTTAAAAATTAATGTAATCCAAATCTAGATGCAATTTTCAAAGTATGTTTGTATGAATATGCAGTTCTGTGTCTTTTATAAACATAGAGAAGGATGCAAGTTCCCATGGGAGAATTTGGGCTTTTTTGCATTAATATTTGACCACAGAACAATATTTAATTGGGTACCATATGAAATAAATGTTTCAGATTGATGTAACTAAGATAATTTTAGGGATACTTTTGCTTTCTTAACGATCTCAAAATGGAAAACTATGTTCTTGAATTGTTAATTTATTCCTTTGTGTTTAGAGCTCTCCATGTCTTTGCAACTATATCATCCATCTAAACAATGACTAAAAGGAGAAATTGGATTTACTTTTTGGTTTGCTGGTAGAATGCGTGCTGACGATATTGGCACCTTCAGCAAAACGATGCTACACAGAACTAGGGGTTGCCATGAGTTTTCTTGTTTACATGCTGGTGATAAAGTACAAGTTGTGATAAAATACAAGTTTTAAAACTTAATGAGTCTAAAATAAAGCTTCTTAGTACATTCAGCCTGATTTGAAATATAAGTTATTGTACTGTGCAGAAAAAAATGAATTTATGCTTTTGAAAAAGTCGTCTAGGTGTAGTAAAATGTTCCTCGGGTGTTACCTACTGGTTAAACTGGACTTTCGGAGTCTAAAATTGGACTGACTGTTTCAACTAGGATTTTACTTCTTTATGGCTTTTATGTCAACAAATCTTGTGTTGAAAGCAGCAAGCATATTCTTCATAAATGATGTGCCCTAACAAACTGTGAAACACAGAGCAGTCTTCTGCTGTGCTTCAGATCAATAACATGACAAGAAATAAACAACTTTATTTGGGAGCTTTTTTGCTTCCTTTTAGACAGTTGAAGTACACCTGACCTTGTTTCAGGTTTCCATGTATATTTTTTCAGAAGTTGAAAATTTTATTTGCTATCTTTTTGGCTTTTATGTGTACCTCATGTGAACGTAAGTATTTGGAATATTTATGAAGGTCATGATTTTAAAAATAAATAATATGGTGATCCAGGAAGTTACATGACTTGTGCAGACACATCTTGGCTTTTAGTGCACTGAGCTGTAATTTATTTTACCAGAAGTAGGTTGATTTTCTTTTTTTTTTTTTGGCTTCTATGACATGGTTTCTCTGTGAATTCTAGTAGACTGTTGGAGGTATAACTATCAAAGCAAATTTTATGTCTTGATTTTGCTATCCATTTCAGTAACAAATGGAAAAAAAAGATGAAAAGTTTGGGATTGCTGCCTTCTGCTTCTGTATACTAGTAAAATGAGACCCAGGAATGTATGTAAAAAGGATTTGGATTTTTCTGTCTGTGCTGATAAATAAGAAATGCGATAATAGAAACAGCAAATTAAAACGTGGATCATCATAGAAAGCTTTGTTTCACCACAGTTGATTTTTAGTTCAGTGTTTTCTGATCTTTGAGCTACTCCTTTCTTTCCTTCCCCACCCTGCTCCCCCCTTCATGTTATAGGTAATATGTCTTCTGTTTGTAGTTTGTCCGTGGTGATAGAAATCTTTCTGGTCAGAAAGCTGTATTGCAAGAGTTTCTGCTAGGAACTGGAAGAAAGGTGTCCACCAACTGACCAATCTATGTATTTGAGAGGAAAGAGTGGTAAGGGAAGAATTTGGCATTCTGTTCAGTCTTCAACATGAACTCTGGCCAGCATTAGTATCTTAGTGAAATAAAAATACAGAGGAAGGGATAAATAAAGACAGAATATCTGTTGTCTTCAGTTGCTTCCTGGTTGGCACCTTTGCTTGAGGAAGCTGGTAGACTTATGATTTGGGTAGATCATCTGCTCCCTGTGAAAGTGGGACCTGTTTTAAGAAACTCACTTTCTCTTCAGTAATTGCTGTGTTGTTTCCAGTACTTTTTTGCTGTCCCACCCTCACCTTGGTCTTTGCAGTTTGGGTAGACATGCAATCTGCATGAGCCAGGTTTACAGGAGGATGACAACAGATGCAGGTATTATCACTTGTGGTTTATTATACATGGGTTTAATGTCAATTGCAAAATCTACCAAGATTTTTTTATTTTCCTCTGTTGAGATGTTGGTAATCTTTATCTCCCTAAGATGCCTTCTCTGTTGTCCAATCTTGCTGCAAGATTGTTATTCTCCTTTCTCAATTCTAAACAAAATATGGATTTAATGTTACCTTGCAATACAAAAAAAGGTGAGATGAGGAGAACCCTATCCTGCTGCAGCTGTTACAGGGCTTAAAAAAATTATAGGGGCAAAAATATGTAGTGTGCTTCATACCATGTAGTAAGTGCAAATAAGAGTTTATTTGGAGATGGGAAAAGAAAAAATGTAGTTGAAGCTTAGAACTCTACATTTTTAATGTAATTTGCTTTGTCTTCCCAATCAGAGACAAATGCTGTTTACTCCTTATTTCCATTTCTTTTTTTATCTGGTGTTGTTGGCTGTTGGATACAGGGCTGGGTGGGATCTTGTGAGATCTTTGCTATCCGGGCAGGAGGGGATCAAGAAAAAGCAGTTTCTGGAAAACGTGGTTACTTGATCGGCTTGTCTGTAGTGAAAGTAACATCAGATGCTTTACAAACTGCAACAGTAGACTGATGGCAGAACTCCAGAGTTTTGTCCCTCCTACCTCTGTTTTTTTCTGTCAGCTACAAAACTGGAGGATCTGAGAGAGCATTGAAAAAGGAGTACAGGGAGGGCAGGTAGACCTGTTTTTCTATTTCTCAAGGGGTGCCTAATTCACACTAAAATGTCACTCCAGAAAAAAGAAATGTGAAGTAGAGGCGGTAGGCATTTTGGGAAGACTGTACCGTATACTCTTGGTCAGTGCCGTTGTTCAATAGTCATCCACCTCTTCACAGTTCATTCAGAGTCTACTGGAAGTATAATGACATACACAGGCTTAGCAGACAGGTGTGTTTTGTTTTGTAGTTTTTTTCCTTTCTAGTGTTAATTTTTTTTACCCTAGAAACAAGTTTGTAGGACACTGAGTTCATGAAAGAAATCGCCTCCTGCTGTGGGCATCAAATGGAGGCATTAAATGAACATGGACAGAGCTATTCAGACAGGGCAGGGACTGTAACAAGTTTCCCTTGCTTCTGCAGTATAAAGCCAGGTTCTTTTAGCTATGACTGCATGAAAACCTGGGCACATCAAGATGTAGAACCTTCCTTGTTTCACAGTGAGCAAGTTAGTACCATCCGCTGCTATCCTGTCTAAATTTAAGATATGTGAACAAGGTATCCTCAGGTTTTTATTGTTAAGCAAGGAATGTGTTTACAGGGTGATGTATTTTGCTCAGTTCTAAGGGATTTTCTGGAGATGTCTCCTTTTTGACCCATATAATCTTAATTTTGAAAGCAGTATATAATTTTTATTAGTTTGTACATGTGTTTTATGCATTTCTGCATATTTTGAGAAGTGAAAAAAGTATGCAGGAAATACGGTGGTTTTACTGTAACTTCTTTGAAGATTTATCGTTTCCTAAAATTGTTTTAGCTACTTTCTGAGAAGGAATTAGTTCTTTCTTAGAGATATGTGAGGAAAAAAAGTCACCACCATCTGTTAATAACAAAACCTCCCTTATGAATTTTTCTAAAGCAGCATGGATTGTTAATCTCTGATCTACCTAAGTTTTGAATTTTCTCTCAGGGAAAGTTGATTTTGGTTTTCTGTATATTGTGAATTTTTCATGTTGATAATGAAGTTTTGCATTATATTAAAAAAACAACCTACCATTAAGAAATAAAAGCAGCATCTTTGTGTAAAAAAAGGTGATAGCAAAACGTAACTTGACTAGTACTAGCTTTAAAACTACCATACTGATACATGGCTTTAAATAGTAAATTCTTTAATCTCAACAATCAAATGGAAAGCTGCCTCTCAGAGGCCTGTTACCTCTGAGATAAAAAATACATACATGATGTTTAATACTCTTATCACTATAAGCTTTATTAATAGTATTAAAACTTGAAGGATTTTATAAAAAGTGATAGAAATAGCTATGTAAGTGTGATATTTAGGCTTGAAATGTATTCATAAGTCTCTAGTGTACCAGTAAAGATGCTAACTTTTCCTTTAGTTTCCCTGTTGGGGAACGATCTGGTTTTAGATGATGAAATGCAAAGTGATGAATAAAGAAACGCCCACAACATGTAGCTACTTTTGGTCTTAAGATGCTTGCTTAGTATGAATTTGCCTGTAGGTGGTTCAAGGCTCCTATGTCTGAGCTTCTTCATAAGATAACTGTCAGGATTGTTTACTTTGGCTCAGTATTGTTCATCTCCTTTGTCAAAATAGCTTCTCTTGTATATTTAGGTGTCTATTAGTTTCCTTTAATTTTTTTTCCCTCCGTGGGGGGATGGTTTAGTTTAGTGATTTCTGACTGCCTATGTATGTGCTTTGGTAACCTAGAGGCAATGTGTTGCTGCTGCCTTGTGTTCTAAACTAGTTCCCAGTTGACTTGAAGTGCAGTTAAAAGTGCTGTGTGAGTTAATTGCATCAAGCCTGATCTAGGTAGTGTGCTTGCCTCTTTTTTGGGCAGGGGTGAAGGCTGTTGAGTTTAGCAGGAGTCCTGAACTAATAGGATCTTGACTCTAATGGCATGCAGTAGTGTCCCTAAGTTGTAATGAAGAGGGTCCAATGTTATGAAAATGTTATGTTGTAACTAACCTGCTAAACTTCAGGCAAGACAAACAGGCCATCAGTTTAAAACTCATTGTTTTTAGAAGGTTGTAAGTAAATGCCAGTGATGTCTAATGGAATCCAACGATGTTAAACTTTTGTTGGACCTTTGTGTACTTTCTTGCATTGACTCACTTCAATAAATTGGAGAAAAGTTATGTTACATTATCAAAACAATGCAACAGAGTCCAGTGCCACACAGATAACAAAATTTGTTCATTCTAGTTAATATTTTGTGATAAATACCACTAATGGTAGGATTAAAGATTATTGTTGTATGTCCTGTTCTTACAGTATTATGATTTGTCTTTAATTTCACTGACGGAAGAGTTAGAGAAGTGATTAGAGTATGAGTTCTGTTTTTTTAACTGGTGTGAAGTCCTGATTAAGAACCCCATCTTAAATAATCAAGTATGCTTATAGCATTATTAGTAATTTCAGCAGTATCACTGACTTATGATTTCCAATTTTTTATACTTAGTCTTGTGCTCAACATGCTTTTGTCCTGGTCTTTGGTAGTTTTGCTCATTCATTTTCTTCCAATAATTTCTTTCAAATTACTGTGTCATTAATTAGTAAGGGAACTGTATATACCACTTTTACTAGAGAAGGTAGGTACTCTTCTGAAATTTCAGTTCATGAGTCAGCCAAGGAGCCCGGTGAAAAGAAAACTGAAGTTATTTGTAAAGTGGTCTTGGCCAATAACATTAGGAGTAGCTGTCTTAGTTCGAGGAAGAACTAAGATATCTATGTTAGCCAGGTAATAATCTCTCTCCTTCAAATTTAGAAAACAGAACTTTAATTAGGGAAAAAAATATATGTAAAGGAAAAGATAACAGTTCTTACCCACAACACATATATATATATATATATATATAACACAACAGTCTACCACAAACCCCTCTACCCCCAAGTGACAAAGCAAAACAGTCTAAAAGAAAGGTCCTCTTGGCTGCT
>JAWWMP010000116.1:59697986-59842141 GCA_035047865.1 Dendrocincla tyrannina
TAGAGGGGGTAGAATACATAGCTTTGATCACCCCCACACAGTGATAACTGGTCCCACCTGCTGAACTAGGACAGTAGCTTATAATAAAACAAATGCATTTCAGTGAGCACAGTTAAATTTTTATCGAGGAGAGGAAAACTATTGGTAGGTCTATCTGTCCAGTTTGGTGTTTTAAAAATCTTTATCTGCAAAGTGTGAAGTTATGGCTTGACTGATTTTACTTGTTAACTGAGAACTTGAAAATAAATATTTCTTTAATCCTAATAAGTTTAATATTCTACAAGAGTTTCCAAGTTACTGCAAATAATCAGTAAAAGTAGTGAAGCTATATAACAAAACTATTTTTGTTGCTTCTTTTAGTGTCCGTTGTGACAATGACAACTGAAGTTGGCTCAGAGACTGAAGTAAAGAAAGATTCTGAGCAGCTGGGATCAGACAAAGCCAAGGACAAGCCTGAAGAAGCATCAGAGACTCCAGAAAATCAACAGTCTAAGGAGGCATCCTCTGAAGAAGCTCAAGATTCTTCTGTCTCAGCACCAACTAGCCAAAGTAGTCCAAGTAGCCAGAAAAAGCAAAAAGGTTCACCTGAAAGCAAGGGTATTTCTCGTTTCCTTCCCCCCTGGCTTAAGAAACAAAAATCATACACCTTGGCAGAGACCAAAGATGAGCTCAAGAAAAGAACCACAGGGGAAGATCAAGTAATTGAAGAAAGTGAAAGCCAGACACCAGAGGGAGTGGCTCAGCCAAGAAAGAGCTTGGAAGAGGCAGCTGAAAATCAGCATAATGCTAAAGCGGATGACAAAGAAAAACAGTCTATCAGTAGTGCTGAAACACAGGTACATGTGCGAAGTTTCATAGATACTTCGGAGTAATTTTAGTGAGACCTGATTAATGATGTATGTAATTCGCGCAAAGCTTTGTTAGGATCATATTGGGGGGAAAAATGTTAGCTACTCCGTTAGCTAGGCTCCAGTCTTGATTTTTGTGAAGGTGCATGCAAGTTCTTAACATTCCAGCTTCACATTCTAGGGTGGCAAAGATTAAGCACACAGAGAATATTGTATATGAGGAGGGGCTGAGATGGTTGGTACTGGTCAGCCTGGGGAAGAGAAGGATCAAACGGAATCTTATCAGTGTGGTATACAGTGAGATGACAAGACAATGGACCCAACTTAAAAACATGAGATTACATCTCAAACTGCAAAAAAATTTGGGTTTACTGTGATGGTAGTAGGATATTTCCTTGGGAAGGAAAGCACATAACCCATGTGATGGTGGTGCAGATGACAGGCCTTCCAGGAGTAATAGAGGGCTGGGTCAGACATTGAAACAGGTTGTCCAGGGATGTTGTGGAGTCTTTGCCTGGGAAGATACTGAAAACCCACCTAGCTGTGGTCCTGGAATGGATGATCTTGAGATCTCTTCCAGCCTCAACCATTCTGTGATTCTGTATCACTTGTCCTTCATTGTCCTTCATAAACACTGGGGTTTAGTTTAGTATAATTCCCAGAGTCTCTTGATTATTTTTTTTCTCTTAGGAAAAAAGACAATAAAACATAAAAATTATTTAATTTCAGGGAAAGAAAAAAGTCATCTTCTGTGGTTTGAGAGCAGGAATATCTGGTCCCCAGAGGAAGAGGTTAATGCTTGTGCTGATTATTGTGCTTCTAGTATATGTATAACTTCAGTAAAAGATTAATGTCTTATTTTTAGTTGCTTATAAAAGAAATGAACAAGTTAAAAATATCCACCTTTCTGACTTTGTCATTGTTTGATTGTATTTTATTTAGCCTGTTAAGGAAGACGGTAAAGAAATAGAGAAAGCTGCAGAGAAAAAGGAAGAAAATGAGGAAGAGAAAGAAAAAAGGGAGACAAAAGAAGTGCAGACAGCTGAAATTAAAACAGATAGCATTCCCCAGAAATCTCCCAAGAAAATCAAAACTGTGCAGTGTAAAGTGATGCTTCTGGATGGCTCAGAATACAGCTGTGACCTAGAGGTAAGGAATGAAGTCTCTATATAAAAGCTTTTCCTATGGGGAAAAAGAAAACTCGTTTTCATTATGCTAAGTGTTTTAACATTATCATTAGAGGTCAATTGACATTTCAGTTGAAAGCTCCATCTTTAAGACCATATCACTTTATTCTTGAAAGTGCCCTCTGGGGTACATCCTTTCAATGCTGATCACCTGACAGCTCAAACTTGTTGGTTTTTTTTTTCCTTTTTTTGTAGAACATCGAAGTTTTCCTGAAGGTGGTGTCTCATATGCTAATAAAGTTTTCTTGAGTTAATTGAATTCTTTTTTTAAATTATCTCTAAAGTTATGTTCTAGTTCAGAATTTCCATGGCTTCATGGATTGCTTGTTTACAACTGTAAATCGCTGGGTGATGCCTAAGGTAAATAACTGAGTTATGAGGAGTGGTTAAAATCTGTGCTTTTTCTAAAACTAGGCATATCTTTCACATTGATCTCAGGACAAAACAGTGCCAATGTTATTGGCATTTCCAGCCAATAGACCCAGCTGATTCCTTGAAAATATTTCCATTTTTGTGTAACATAAATCATTCAATTTTTGACATAGTACACACATTACAAGCCACATGGTAGTGCAGGCTTCTGCTTGGAGCCTTTTGTCTTTACTCTTCCAACTTGAGTATCTTCTGATCAGTAAAGAGCTAAAGGCAAAAGCATGGAAGAAGGAAGAGTTACGTTAGGGAGCATTTGAGCTAGAGGCACAAGTCCTGTGGACCTTCTAAAACACACCCACTAATGAGTAAGCTGGCTGGCGTTGCTGCAGAGCCAAAAAAAGCAAATGTCATTTCTATTTTCAAGAAGGAAGGTGTTGAAAATGTCTGACTGATCAGCTTCAGCTTAGTCCTTGGGAAGGTTATAATGCAAGTAATCCTTTCTAAACTTCTTTGAGACAAAAAGGTGTTTGGGAGTAGTCAGCATGGGTTTACAAAGGGAAAACCATACTTTCTACAATGTGGTGATTCCCTCTGTGGATGAGGGGCAATCTCTGGATATAATCTCAGCTTTAGTAAGGCTTGACACTTTCCTTGTTCTGTAACTTGTTCCAGACAAATAGATGATGTATGGGCCAGGTAAGTGTAAAGAGGGGTGGACCAGGAACTTGTTCCACTGAGGGGCTTAAGTTGTGGTCAGCAGTCTGAAGTCCATCTGGTGGAGGCTGGTCACTAATGCTATACTAAAGGCACTGATACTGAGGCAGTTAATGATCTGGATGATGGCACGAAGTTTGTAGGTGATGATAAAACAGGAGTGCCTGTGATATATCAGGGAGACCTGAACAGACTGGAGAAACGGGCATGCAGAAATCTCATGAATTTCCACAAAGAGAAATACAAAGCTCTGCAGCCAAGGAGGAATAAGACCAAGTAGCAGCACAGGCTGGATTGACTTGCTAGAAAGCAGCTTTGCACAGGAATACCTCTGTGTGTATGTCCTAATAGACAAGGTGACCATGGGTCAGCAGTGTGCCCTTGCAGCAAAAGTCAGCAGCTTCCTGGCCTTCAGTAGCTGAATGCTGGCAGCAGGTCCAGAGAGACTGCCCTTCACTCACTGCTCATACCTGGAGTGATGGGTCCAGTCCTCAGTTGTCCACTGAGAGAGGCTTGGACATTCTGGAGAGAGTCCAGCAAAGGACTGCAACACTGATTAGAGGCCTTAATTGTGATGTATGGGGAGGGACAGACAGAAGTAGAACTGTTTAGCCTGTAGAGGAGGCGGCTTGGGGAGGTTTTAGCACTGCGTACAAATAGCTGTCTGGGGGATGAGTAAAGGAGATGGAGCCAGGCTTTTCTCAGTGGTGCCCAATGACAGAATGAAAAGAAATTATCACAATTAACACAAACTGAAATACAAGGAATGAGTTGAGAGAACAAAGGTGAGTGCATATCACTTGAGGGTGATCAAACACTAGAACAGTTTGCTTAGACACGTTGTGGAGTCATCACCCTTTGAAATCTTTCAAGGCCTTGACAAACTTGTGAGTAGGAATTTCAGACTAGATAGCATTGAGAGTTCCCTTCAAACCTCAACTAATTTATGTAATTGTAGCTAATTTCACCATTGTAGGAGAATAATTCAGGAATTACTATGAATGTGCTAAGTCAATATCATGCACATTGCACACATACTCTATCAATTAAAAACTGATGATAGCATGAGTAATATTACATAAAATTATTGCTGAAGAAATAAACCCAATGGCATTCTTGTAAATTTATTGAGTAACAATTTAAGAATTGCAGTACTGATATGCAAACTGCCCCTGAAAAACATTGCACTGATTCCTGATTAACACTACCATCTTGGCATTTTGCAAGGAACTATCAAATGTGCTAGCCTAGTAACTCTTCTTCCCATACCTAGTCTTGGTGATTTGAAGCTCTGTTATGTTGGAGGGTTTCAAGTACTGCCTGTTATGGTGTGGCAAATCGTTGAGGTTTCTGTCTTGAGCACTTCAATGGAATATTAACCTTCATGCCAGCTGTGACTTCAAATTTTCACTCCAAAAAGGTACTGCAGGTACCTTTGAAATAATTAGATTACTGAAAAGGTGCACTGCTGAAAAAGTGAGTGGAGGAACACCTTAATATTTCTCATATGTTGGAGTATGAATGGAAACTTTTTTATGTTGTCTTAGGTTCTCAAAAGTCTGTTATATGGCCTTTTTAAAAGCAAGATGGTTACTCTTCACTTTTTTTACTTGTAGGAAAAAGCAGTTCAATCTCACCTGTTTATCACTGTTGTCCAAGCCCCTGTTTTTTTTTCATTTGAAGTAAGACAATAAAGCCCTAAATAAGAACGCCTAGGCTTTTTTCCACACTTGTACAATCGGAAGATTGCACTTTGAGGCTTCATACTGTTTGGCAGGACAGATGAGTTCAGGCATAATATCCTCAGCAGTTTCAATTAACAGCTTCTAAAATAGCAGCTCTTTTGTTACTGCTCATTCAATTCCATGGTCTACACCAGTTGTTTAATCTGACATCTATCTTTTTATTTCCCTTATTTTACAAAGTAATCTTAGTATAGATTCAGATGTTTGCTGTGCAGTTCTGACGGACTTTTTTTAACTTTATTTTCCTTTCTCTCTTCTGTCCATCCTGTTTTTAATTTTTCCTGAGAGAACAGAATAGTCACTGACAATGGTCTGTGTGCTTAGGAAGAAATGCCATTTCAGTAGACCAGAAAATGCTCTCTAAAGTGCTGTCCACATGATAGTTAGATTTCTATCCTGCTTATATTCCCTTTTGCTTTGTGAGCTTAATTTAGTTTTAGACATGTTTGTGGCTATGTTTCTTCAGCTTCAGTGCTTTAAAACACTTCAACATACTTAATTTTTTATAGCAAGGACTTTTAATTTTGGATATGGAATGAACAATACCTTGTTTCATATGTCTTGTAAAAAAACAGTTCTTCACACACATGCACAACTGTCCCCTGTCCTCATTTTCCTCTCTTCCCAGCACTGAAGCTGATCTTGTTCTTTATTTTGCAAAGTGATGTGTTTGGTACAAATTAAATTAGATTTGATTAATTTCTCAAAGATGACTGGATGTAGAAAGAGAATTTTTTCAAGCTTAAAAATTAGATATTTTTGCCTAAGGTTGGTGTCTAACAAAAGAGCTCACCTGGAATTACTTGTTTAAGAGTGTATTATTGTGGAGATTTACCCTAAGCAGCAAAAGCTCTATAGAAGTTGTTCTGGACTCAATTCTCCATGCTTCACTGAACCTTTTTAGAAATTTAGTATTTACCAAGTGACAAGTTGAATATCCTAACTTGCTGAAAATTGAGTTCAGCTATACTCTGAAACATGTGAGTTCTGTAGTACAAAGCTGAGATAAGTAGAGTGGTTAATTTAAGTGAAGAGGTGAAGTCCTGTAATTGTAACATGAATGAAGCCAACTTGTTTGTTGACATCCTTGTTTTCCGTCTTGGCTATCACAGAACTCTGTTTGTAATAGGTCTTAACAAGACAAGATCCCCTGTAAGCAAGGGTTAATGCTACATTAAGGTCAGCTGAAAAGGGCAAGGTAGAAGTAGTTTTTACATAAGGATATCATATGTCTTTTTTTTTTTTTACCCTAGAGTTTTCAAAACGGAGTTGAATTTTGGGAGCAAATATTTGTAAGAAACCAAATATATGTATTACCTTTAAAAAAAGCTGAAACAGTAGAAATTGCAATACAATTATGAACTTTGTTAAAGCGTTAAAAATTTTGCAAGATGTACATTTTATTCTAACTGGAACTATTTCAATTTATTTGGAATGGATTGGGTACATGTGAAAACCCAGCATCTATTACATTAATAAAGAGAGATTTATTGCAGTTTAAAATCTAGCTAAAATGAAATTGATGTAACTTCTGCATATTGAGGCACTTTCTCTGAATCTATATGGAGTCAAAGGACTTCTTGGAAAAAGTATATGTGGCATGCAGAATGCATTGAGAGATACATTAGAGTGAAGAACAGTGATTTTTGTGACAAAAGTGTTCTGAAAGTGAATTTCAGTGTCTCTTGTCTGACATGTAATTTGCTGGTGAGTGCTATAGAATGGGATGGAAGATGCTTGACTAGGAACAATATATCTTTAATTTGTTGAGATAATAAACTTATGTATGAAATTGTGGGGGGATTAAAAGCATGCTTTTAATGTGATATGCCTTTGCAAATTACTATAATTTGATGCTGTTCTTACATAGTTCAGAATTTGTCATCAAATGTTGCTGTAGGAGTACCAGGTGCATTTGTACCTTTCTTGTTTCTTTGCCTTTTGTATGTTTTGAATATTGGTAATTTAAGCTTTTTGTTTTTTGCAGCCACCTACTGTTGACAGTGGAGATATTTCTTCTGACTTGTTTTTGCCTGTCTTTCCCATTGCCCATGGCATGCCTGACACGGTTGTTTGGCTTCTAACATAAAGCAAATCTGATACTTGTCTTTTTTGAAGGTTACTTTGTAAATTCATCACCTTTGAAAGTAATCTATTCTTTTGCCCTAAGAACTCTTTATTTTTCCCTAATAGATCTTTTGACTGGTGTCAACTTGCCATTTTGAACTTTAAATCAGTAATTCTTTATCTATGTAACTGTTTGAACAGATATTTCAGCTGCCACACTTTTGTGATTTTCTTTCTTTTTTTCTCATATCTTTGTACTTTTATTACTTCGGTAGATGCAAATTTGAAGGACCTGGTTTATAGTCTTTCTTGAGTACAGCTTCTCTGAATATGCTTGTCTGAATGACAGTGTAAATACACCTAAGGTTGTTGGGTTGTTGCCCAGAAAAGTCCATGAACTGACAGCATAATGAAGCTAAACCTTGAAGAGGTGAAACCTGTTCCTCAGTTCATTGTAGTTTGAGATTCTCACTGTGATGTTCTGTGGGTTTTGATCTTTCTCAGAAGTGATCTGCAGTCAATTCACCACTGCTGCATTGTAATCAGATGTAACTCAGATGCTGATTGTCATCTTGCATGGTTGATAAAATGTCTTGTGGTCTGTAAATAATTACTCTGTGTCTTGGCTACTTGCTCTGAGGAATTAAAAACTTTGAGTGGGAGTAGTGTTGTGAACTTTTTCATATCAACCGCTCTTGAAACTTGCTCTATATTGGTTTTTTGGAACCAAGCAGCAAAAGATGCTCCATTAAAATGCTGTATTTAATTTCTTTAACTTTTATCGGTTTAGCTCCCTAAGTCCACAGGTTGCATATTAACAAAATAAATGGATTTTCTGTGTTCTGTAGCTTTAAAGGGATCTTCTGAATTAAATCGCAAAATAGTATTGAATGGAAGTATTATACTCAATATGAGTTGTGTAGACAATGTGTTCATAGAGCATGAGCAATTAATTAATTTAAGCATAAAACTATTGTAATTCTTAATGTCCACCTAGCCTCAGACTCTTCAGAGTATTGTGTAAATGCCTGGAGAGGTGGAAGGAGAAAGAAGTTATGCTTCTCCAGAACTATTCAACAATGACTTAAAGACTTAAAGTGACTTTCACGGGCTGTGAACTGTTAAAAAACTTTGTTACCCTTCATTACATAAGACACTTCAGTTCACTTACAGGAATAAGTGTCAGTGTATCACAGACTTGTCAAAGTAGTGGGATATTGAGTGGTATTTGCCAAAACTTGTGACTGAATCTTTGTTCTTACTTGAAATGACATAACCATAGTAAAGGATAAAATAACCTAGGTTCATAATTCAGTAGCGTCATATTTGAGATGTAATGGCAGTTATTTTAAAAGCTTGAATGAACAAACTGTTGAAATAATTCTTAATTTCTAGAATTATTTTTTAACAGTTCAATTGACATAATTTTGACCTACACCTTTTCTGATAATTGACCTCTGTGGGAGGTGTAAGTTGTTAATATTATATGGTGATCTACATGTGCCTCTTGTGTTCATGGAGGAAATAAACTTGCTTTTCCCTCACCTTCTTGTTCTGTGGTTTTGTAGATAGCCGTGAGGAAATTCTGTTGTTAAATTTGGTAGCTACAGTAAAGACTTGTTCCGATTTACTGCTTTAAATATAAACTGTGTTTTAGTAGAGAGTAACACAGTTTAAACAAACAAAAGGAAGTGCTAAGTGCATAATGATTACTAGTTAGAAGCAAATGAAGATCCTATTGCGTTTGTTTACTGCATTCAGTGGTCTAATTAAATATTTATGACAAAAGGCATTTAAAGGATGCCAGCACTGACCCTGTTTTATGCACGTATGAACAAGTGAAATATATTGGCTTTGACACAGACTCTATGGTTACTTACATTTTGCTAATACAAAGTAAAAATGTTTGCTCAATGTACAATTAAGATCAGTCTTTAACTCTCAATTAAAAGTCTGAATGAAGTTGATATGGAACAGATGTTTAATTGTAGTTGAGTTTTGATTTGCAAATTTTCTTTCTGACTGCTCAGATGTGTAGATGAGGTTTATTCAAACACTAAGTGGTCTGTTTAAAGTATGACATCTTTTATTTAGAAAAAAGTAAAATAGGGATGTTAAATTTGTCACATTTTTAAAAATGTCTGTCTAGATTCAACAGACAACACTGAAAGTAATGTTTATGTGATCTCAGTCCCTGGGGAGTTTTTTGCCTTCCTCTGCAGCGCTGAGCATGGCTCCTTGCCAGGGCTCCTCTGGGCCATTTTGCTTAAGTTCTTTCCTGCTGCTCTTGCACCTACCTCCAAGGCACCATTCATGCCCTGGCTCTCACTGTCTCTTTGTCATTGCAAGTTTGTAGTAGGAGGAAGCCCCTGTATTCCTTTGGTTCAGTTCTGTTTTCCCCGGAGGTTCTTGCTTGTGCAAAGCAGCCTGAGCTGGAAGGGCTCCAGGTTGGCTGCACCATCAGGAGCTGCCACTTTTCAGCTCTCCCTGAATGTGGCACAAGTGTGGGGCAGGCATGAGAGCACTTTTCATGCATCACTGCCCAAGAACCACAACAAAGCAATTTTTTGCAGCCAAAATAATATGCTTGCCATCAATACATATCATACTTTTGAAAACAACCCAGGCTATTGCATGTCTTCCTCTTTTGTATGTGACCAGTACTGATCCTTATTCTTCAAGTTGGAGGAAACACTTCCTGGCCCATATTCCTACTTCTCCTCCTTTGTGTCCTTGCCTTTGCCAGACTGCAAGAGATGTTTGGTGTGGTGTGTTTTGGTTTGTTTGTCTGGTTTTTTGTTGTTGTTTTTTTTTTTTTAGCAAAATTGAGGGATGTATTAGGGTGGTCCTGTCTGCCGATGTGCATTGTGAGCATTGTCTCTTAAACAGATGCACAAAAATAAAGGGAAATCAAATCTCTTTTCCACCTTTGTGATATGTGTGTTTGTAAGTGTTTTTGGAGCTGAGAAACCCCTAGCATTTTAGTCTTAGAGTTATTCAACTCATGGTGAGTACAGAGAATAGTATAATATCTATGCATGATAAGCTGTGCCTATCTAGGAGAGCAGCTCTCTTCAGTGCAGGTCCCAGGCCCACCCTGGAGATGCAAGCAGACATGGGCATGCCTGCAACATGGCTCAGGCAGGGACTGAAGGCCCCAGGCTGAGCTGAGACACATACCCTGGACTGTTGGCAGGAGATGGTGTGGGTCTCAGGGAAGGCTGCTCCCGGACACTGATGGCTATGAGTATCCCTATGTTTTTGGCAGAAGCAGACTTGTACTGTGTGTATGCTTTCCTTTGTGACCAAATATGGGGCTAGATGGACACTCACTCTGATGGAATACTGTTGTTGTCAGGCTCTTGTTTTATTATGTTTCTCTTAGGGAAACAGCTTAGGCATTTCTAAAAGTGAGTACAGGGAGAAAAAAACTCCCAGGGAAATAATAAGTATTGCATACCTCAGTGTTTGCATTCATTCAGTTTGGGAGCATATCCTGCATTAGGCTAAGGATTTGGTCTGTGTGTAGAGATATGGGGATTTGCCATTCTGTGGAAACCCACCTAAACAGGATGAACACAGAACACTTTCAGAAACTGGTACTGCATGTGTTTTGGGGTTAGGTGTTTGACTTCTTTGGCTTTGTTTTGCTTGGGGTTTTTTTCAAGTTTCTTCATAGGGTTAAGTTGTCTTCAGGTGATGCAAAGCTCTCACCCCCATAAGAAGGTACATGACAAGACAGCACCAACGCCTAGGCTGAGACATGATTACCCATTCAATCCTTTCTCCTAGTGCAGTGCTGGGAAGAAATGTCAGAGAGTTCCTCAGCATGCACTGCTAGAGAAAGGAGAAGGCTGGAAGAAGGGGCCAACAAGGATTGGTCCAATTGCCTGACTACTTCAGGGCTGACCACAAGTCAGAGCACGTCCAAATGACTCAAACACTGACAGACTTGGGGCATCGACCACCCCTCTAGGAAGCCTCTGTTATAAAAAAGTCATCTCTTTTGTCTGGCTGCTTAAACACAGTGTTTGCAGCATACAAGGGGCTGCCCTCCTGGCTGCCTGGGCTCTCTCCTGGCCCACATTGAGTGAGCTGCTGACCAGCACTCCCAGACCCCTTCCCACAGGGCTGAGCTCTAGCTAGTTCTCTCCCAATTTATACTTGTACCCAGCATTATTCTGTCCCAAGTACAGAATGTGACGCTTGTTAAATTTCATGCCACTGTTTACCCAATGCTCCAGTGTATCCACAGGCCTCTGTAAGGCCTCTTGTCCCTCCAAGGAGTCAACAGCACCTCTCAGTTTAGTATTATCAGCAAACTTGCTAACGGGGCATTCAATTCCTGCATCCAGATCATTAGTATATATATTGAACAGAACTGGTAGTCATGAGTGTTTATATTGCAATAATAGCTGGCAACTCTTGTATGGCCAAATGAATCCATAATGCTGTATTTGCTTTGCTTAGGTTTGCTGTTTCTGTGGGAAGGAGATAAAGATGGAAACATGCTACCTCTGGTTTTATGAGTTGATGTCTGTGATGTCTAAATGCAGGCTTGAAATAGATACTGGGATAATCTTGGTTACATGCTTACTTTCTATATTCTCACTTAAAAAAAAAGAAAAAAGGCATAACTTTGGAGCAATATGGAATACTGCTGTTCTGAGAACTCTTGTGTGTTAAACTACTTGCTCTGTGAGTATCCTCACTTTTTGGCCTCTTGGTACAGCTTGGTTGAATTTGCTCCCCTTCTTGTGGGAGCCAAGTATGGACTTAAAATTTTACTGCCATTTCTGCATTAGAATTTGGAATAGGAAGATTTCCCTGTTTACTGTGCTAATGTCTATTGTGCTTATGTGCACATGTGTGTACCTATATGTAAATGTATATCTATACATACATATTTAAGGATAGTGATTATAATTTTACACATTGGTTGAGACTATCACTGAACATCTGAACCACCTGGTAGAAAAAGAAATGGAATCCAGCTTAAAAAGTAACAACCTGTGCAAACCATGATGCTGTGTTCTTAAAGACCCTTGCTCTTCTATAAAAAATTTCAAGAACTGAAAACAACTGTTGTAATCCAGTTTAGAGACACTCTACTGTCTCTGAAGCATGGGCTTTTCCAGAAAAGTTATGTTTTCATATAGTTTAAACTGTGTAGTAATACTTGTACCCAAATGGATTACAGAGAAATTGCACTTGAAAAGTTTAGTTTTGCAAATTAATACTCCTTTAATTGTTTAAATGTATCAGTGTGTGTGTATATACACACATATAAAATAACCAGGGGTCTTTCAGTTTTACAGATAGGATCTTACAATAAGAACCATTGCTGGTACTGAGAGGCTTCATGAATCCATAACAGAGTTCTATAAATACCAGTTTCTGATGGTATAATATCTTTGTGCTGTTTTGTGCTGCCGTCTAGAATGTAAAATAACTTGAGCTTCGTGGCATGCTGGTGTTTTTCTTTATGTGAAAGAGCTATAAACTGACAAAAATATGTTTAAAGATACAGTGGACACTGCTAGTGTATCCAAGTTGTGTTCACTATGACCTCCTAAGAAGAAACCATGCAATATTTTACTGTTATACTTGCAATATATTTTCTGTAGATTTGTCTTTGTTTCTATATGCCAAAATCTTGATATTTACTGTAGGGTTTAGTACATGAACTTTATTAAACAAGCAACTAATTCCAGATATAGACTAAATAATAGCATATATTATTTTTTTCACACTCTATTTCTTTACTGGAGTATGTATAACTGGAACTTGCCTTTGCAAGGTGTGATTGACTTGGGGAAAACAAGTGATGTCTATCACATGCATCTAAGCAGGCTAAGATTCTTCAAATCCTCTCCTGCTCATACTTTTCCTGCTTTCCCCTGGGGTGCAGCAAACACTGTTTAAGCAGCCAGACGAGAGATGACTATCCTGCTGTATTCAGATTGGCTTGTCCTCACCTTGAGTACTGTGAGCAGTTCTAGGGCCCACAACCACTATATTAGTGATTTTTCTTAAGCTGAAGCTGTCAAGAGAATTAAGTGGCTACTTCAGGTGCTTACCAGAAGCAATCATCTTTCTGAAGAGTAAGATTTTCGGAAGTGCTAAATGAATATAAGATTCCTAGCTAGCCATTTCAAAAGTCACTCTAACTTCTAAGTTCCACTGCCTCACTGTGATACTTGTTCTATTAAATGTCTTCATTTTATAATTTTGTTTCTTTGAAAACTTTCTGATCTTTGTGAGCAGAATGTCTGCTGGACAATGTGATTTTTTTTTTTTTTGATAAATAAAGCTTTGGGTTCTTGGGGAATAAACCAACAATGCCTTCACTCTTTGCTCAGTGCATACCTTCTGTTCTCCCCTCTTGACCTTTAGTGCCCTGTGCCATGGAGCGGAGCTGTGGGCACGTGCCGAGCTGGGGCGCGTTGTGAGCGCTCTGTCCCTGCCTGTGCAGACAATGGCTGCAGTGTCACCAGGGCCTACACAGGGTCGTGGATGGCGTTTCTGTGGAATTGCAGTGGTGTATGGCATCTACTGAAATCTGTAGGATAAGCAAATGCAAAAATTCCTATAAGCTGACAGGCCTCGGAAAAGGCCATGTGGTGGCCTCATTGATAAATGCCACAAATAGCAGAGCAGTCATGAAGGAGTTGGTTCAAATGGGGAGGCTTTGTGGTCAGATTATAAGTGTGGAAAGAACTTCTCATCTTCCTACCCCTGACTATGTGGTGTGAAGGGTTTGCTCTTAATCTTTATATCCTGTCAGCTGCCATCTCCAGTACAACAAATCTGTTCCTTTAACACCTACACACAGAAGCAGGGAACTGCTTTTCATTACTGGCACTACAGATATATGGAATGCCCTTGTTTGCATTCCCAGTTGCAGGTACAAGAATCATAGAGTGGTGTGGGTTGGAAGGGACCTTAAAGATCTAGTTTCAAACCCCCCTGTTAGGCCAGGATACCTTCCAATAGACCAGGTTGCTCAAAGCCCCATCCAACCTGGCCTTGAATGCCGATTTCCAGGGATGGGGCATCCCTGGCTTCCCTGGGTAGACGTGTTCCAGTGTCTTATCACCCTCACAAAAAAGAATTTCTTCCTACTATCTAATTTATACCTACTCTTTCAATATAAAGACATTACCCCTTGTCTTGTTGCTATATGTCCTTGTAAAAATCCCACCCTGCTCTCTTGTAGGCTCCCTTTAAGCACTGGAAGGCTGCTGTAAGGTCACAAGAACAGATAAAACTTCATGACTAGCTGTGATTTGTTTAAGCTCTGGTAATACTGAGCTACAGCAAGTAGCCTTTTCAAAAATGTGTTAAAGTGATGATCAGTCTCTGATTACTATTATAAAGCAGCAGGCTACAATACTGCAAATAAAAATGTGTTCTTCATTTTATTTCTTATTGACTTCCACAAAAAATATTTTTAGGAAGAATAAGCTTCTTGAACACTTGTTTCTTATTTTTCAGGGTCTAATGGACATGTTGGGTACTGAGAGAGTTCATAAATACACAGATAGAAAGCAGCCCTCTTATTTTCTTCCTCTCAAAACCACTGCAGTAAATGTGGCTAGGCATGTTACATGTATTCAGCTTGCACCTGTATGCTGCTTCTGCTGGTCTGAGCACTGGCTGCTAGTGGTCTGCTTGTTCTTTTTTCTCTTGAAGCTAAGAACACACTTTTTTTTTTCAATGCATTCATATAATGTGATTCTTAAGTCCATGAGGTGTATACCAAAATGACAGAAATGTTCAAGTTAAATGAAATGAACACTGTAGAAACTATATTAATTGTTAGATGATAATACAGAAAAATTTGTCTCAAAGAAATCTTAGTTATTTTAAAAATAAGGATCCAGGAAAACTAAGACTACTTAGTGACACTTAATAGGGCAAAAATGTTAAATCTAATTAGGTA
Source organism: Dendrocincla tyrannina (assembly GCA_035047865.1). Classification (NCBI taxonomy): domain Eukaryota; kingdom Metazoa; phylum Chordata; class Aves; order Passeriformes; family Dendrocolaptidae; genus Dendrocincla; species Dendrocincla tyrannina. The sequence goes on from JAWWMP010000116.1 coordinate 59,712,865, forward strand.
CTGAATTTTCCTTGTGTATTCAAGTAATTTTTTTCTGTATTGGAAAAAATCTGGAATTTCTCTATTTTTGTCAGGGATACATATAGCTCTTGAATATGGTAAACAGTGTCTTGTTATAAAGCTTATAGTTTTATAATCTGCTTTATTGGTATTTTAAATTTTCCTGAATAACATAATCAAAGTACTTGTATTTAAGGTCTTTACTGATAGTAGTTTTCTCTCCTTTTTTTTTTTTCCTTTCTTATTTTTTTCTTTCCCTCCCCTTCTCACACCCAGAAAAGAGCCAAAGGACAAGTGCTGTTTGAAAAAGTATGTGAACATCTCAATTTACTGGAAAAGGACTATTTTGGATTGTTGTTTTATGAGAATTCAGAACAGAAGGTAAGACTGTATGAGGATTTTGTGTGTTTTTCGTTGTTGCCACTCACAATAAATATGGAATATGTAACATTACAAACACTTGAGTAAACTTTGCTGCCTTTTCTTGTATATGTGTAAGAATGCTTTGTTCAGGAATATGAAGGAACTCTAGCCCCTAATCTAGCCTCTGTAACTGTTAGGCCTTTGAGTTTCTTTCTTACTAATTTTAAGCTTAAAGAAAATTTTGGCATTTGTAAAGAGGCTGGAACTGGCCCGTGACTGGTACTGGATGCTAATTTTACAGATGAGTGGTGCTTGATATGACTGTATTTGGAAGGATCTCTTAAATAGCATTTGGTAACTTAGTTTCAGTTTTCTTTAGTATTTGCTTATATGCTGGATGGTCGAGCACACCTAGATTGCTCAGGTGAGAAACATCTTAAATCAGTGTGTGGCATGTGTTCCACTAATTAACAAAAACTGGTTTATCTTTCCAGTATGGGCTTTCTCCATAAAATAAAAGTGTAACTGCGATCATCTCTTAATTAAAAAACAAACAAACAAAAAAACCCAAACAAACAAAAAACAAAACCTAATAATTGCAAATGGAAATGACAAAAAAAGTATTTCATTTTGATCTTTACTTGTAGCAGAAATGTCATTACAATATACTTAGTCTACAAGTTTTTGCTTTTTTTCTGTCATTATCTTCTTCTTACTATTGTTTGAAATTAAGTCTAATTAAGTGGTCTGAATAAATCTGAATTTCTGACAATTTCCATTCAGGTACAGCTATTCTCTAGAGTTCCTTTGCTGAAAAGATTTCTTTGCAGTATTGAGTAAAATGCTTTATCCCTTTCTTTTAAAGATTCCCATATACGAAATGGTCTTGTATTTTTACTCAGTATTTAATTTTTGTTCTTGATTTATAAATCATTTCTGGAAATAAGAACTTCTTTGGTATAACAATAAAGAGCACCTCAGTTGAACTTCTGAGTAATATCATAAACCTAATTTTATCTGTTATTTTCACTTGCTCCTTTATTTGGGCTGCTCACTGTCTAAAAACTATATTGCACGGCGGAATAACATAAAACAGCCATCTGATCTCTGGCAAGAGAGGAAAGGTCTAATAGCAGACCTGGGATCCTTGAGCTATTCCGAGAAATAGTTAGGGAGCCTTTGGTTTCTTGAAAATAGAGCAGAAAAGTCTGGATTGGTGTAGAGTTATGTCTTTTTTAATATACCTCCAGCTGGACTAAGACTTTCTTGGTATTTTTCAGTCACGTGAACGGAGGACCAGAGTTCATGTTTTAAAAAGAGCCCATCTGTTTTTTCATGTGTCATTATATGTAGAAATACTAAAAATTTGACTGGATATGAACTGGGCAGCCTGATCTAATTCAAAACTGCCTCTTAAATTGTACTTGGACCATTTATATCCAGAGGTCTTCTTCAGTCTGAATGAGTCCTTGAGCTCCTTATCCTTACACTGTGGAGGTGTTACTGTAGCAGCACTCATAAATGAGGCATTTACATAAGTTAAGTGAGAAGTATATGATAATGGGGTTCTTATTTTTGTGTCCAGAATAAGTCTAGCACTTTATTCAAAAGAAGAGTAGACCACATCTCACCTGAACTGTAGATAGCAATAGGATTTTATTTTAAAACTTCTGGAGAAATCTAGTCCTATTTGTTGTGAAGACTTAACAACCACAGGTGCTGGTTTTTTGTCTTTGTCATACAAACAAGTTCTTTGTGTTATTTGGAGGAACTTAAAAAAGTCTTCCGTAGCAGATTGGCATTTTTCACCTCCTACTTTCTTGGAACTTTTTCTGGGTTTAGGGCCCTCTTTTTTGTTCATCTCTGTAGTAAGTTTGAGATCCTTCAGTACCAGTTCCTTCTGATGCATTTCTTTCTTCTGTTATGACTGTTTCCTCTTCAGATTAAAATGCCACAAATCTCTGATCTCCAGGCGAGTCAGTGCTAAACGCTGAATGATTTGATTTTCCCATTCATGTGCACTCATCACAGCCACTCCTTTATGAGCCAGCTGTTGAACTCCATGGCAGCTGTGCTGTGTGGAAACTGAATGCCAGGCACTCTTTTGAATTAGAGCTGGTCCCTAATGCACCATTGGGGTACCATTGGAGGAGGAGTCCCATTAACTTTTCTCCGTTGATATTCTGTGCAGCTGAGAGAGATGTTATGTCTTCAAATCAGATGGATTTTTGTTAGCTTTGGTACGCATTTTAAAACTATTTGAGTCAAATTAGTCATTAATGATTTCTTTCATTTTTTACGAATGCTAAATTTATTAAAGTTTGGTTAGGGGTTTCATTGCATTGCACTCTCAAAAGTTCATGAATGCTCCATTCATGCTGTAATTGTGCAAAAGTGTTAGAAAACTTCTGCTCTTATGTTCTGGGCGCCAGCTGGAAGTGCTGCCTTTCTGGATTTGCACAAAATACTTTTGTAATGGTAGAGAACATTTTGTTGTTCTTTGACAGTATGTTACTTTGTCTCATCTATAATCTAACCATTCAGAAATTAAACAGATAGATTGCTGCCTATTGGAGCAAAAGAGTGTGTATACACTTTGTCTTTTGCTTTGAAAGAGACCTGTCTATTCTGCATTAAGAGCTCTAATTCAGGGTAGATTCTTTCATGATGTTGGTTTTATCCATAACAAAATACACAGATGCAAAAAAACCCTCATCCATGTAATTAAACCTATGAACAGAATATAAGCATCTGATTTTATTTGACAGAACAATAATGAAAGTTGTTGGCAAAGTCTGCTTTCAATAAGCTCATTTCAGATTTGGAAAAATTAGAAAATGAACGCTATAACTTGTGTAAAGAAAGGATTATTCTTCTCATCTTGTAGCATATTCTGTATTGTATGTTCTTTTCTCCTACTTTATTTGAAGACTTATGTTGGCTTCCATGTCAAGGTTATTTCAACAGATAGCAGTTTTTCTGACTTAAGCAGAATAAATGGTATCCAGAATTTTGGAGAAGTTTTGTAATAATGTTATGGACTGTACCACCTCTGTAGAAACTATAGTAGCTATGACATTATAGGTCACACACTTCTTAAATTCTCTTTTTAAAAATTACAGTTGTAAAAAAATCATAAAAAGGGGGCCTTGCATTTAATTTGTAAACAGTATTCATCTAGTAAATACATACTGCACTTGTGATGAAATCTACTTGAACCAAGGTTGTTTACAACAGAAAATTGGTATTTTCGGTCATATCTATAGGAGCCATATTCTCTATCAGCAGAGGTGATCTACCTTAAAGATTTGCACTTGAAACTATGCAAAAACATAGTTTCATGTCTTCCTAATCCATATAGATGTATGAAATCGTAACCTATGATTTTTATCTTGAAGTAATTTGGATTTGGGGTGCAAAAGCCTGTAATAGAGACTGAGGGACATGGTATTGGGAAACAGTGTTGCATCTGGAATTTGTTTGCTACCATAGACTGAAAAAGGTGAGTTACATTATACCCAGTTATCTACTACTTAGGCAAGAGAAATTGGTAGAAGTATGCCTTTCCCAACATTTGTGCTGGCCCTGAGGTGTCCACTCAGACGTTAAAGCTGCTAATAACTGTCCTTGACCTCACAAGTCACTTTCTATTTCTTCCTTGCCTTGCACGTCTGTCTTTGAAATGTTGTAAGGCCTGCTGCCAGACTTGGCTGTATGCAAGTGTGTTTCTTCCATGTAAGTGCTTGAATGTGTGTGTCTGGCCATGGGAAATAAAAGTTCATTTCTAGTCTCTCACACAACCTGTTTTCTAAGATATATGGGTAAAACTAATAAACAGGTTTGTCTGCGTTACTGATGACTGTATGTGACTGATTTCTTAGTCTCACTTCCCAAAGTTAAATTTTTGGGTGATCTGTCATGAGGCAGTTTCTTTGCACACATCCATAGTAACTGAAGTGCTATGAGCTATTGAATAGGTTGCACAGATTATATCAAAGTGGTTTTGGTATTGAGGATTTTAAATTATGGCTGTCGGGTTTTTTTCTGTTTGTGTTTTTTTTTCAGAACTGGCTAGATCCTTCGAAGGAAATTAAGAGGCAAATTCGAAGTAAGTACTTCTGATGCTCCTTTTCTTTCCTCACAGAAGTATTCTTCAGAAATTTAGTAGTCTGGCTGTTGACTAAATTGTATGCTTACAGCTTTAAAATAATTTCTATCTGAGAATTATATATTCAGCCTTAAACCAGAAAACAAATCTACTATTTCTGTCTACTGCCTGAGAAGGAGAGAGTCACTCAGCTTTATAGTGTAGAAGTTAACCATTATACTGGCTATTGCCCCAAAATTTTCCTGTGTTGATATTTTTGTATTCTGAAGCAGTAGATATTTTTCAGCTTTGTACTGATATTTGGGTTATTGGATGGAGAATGTTATCTTGCAAAGATGGTCATGATTGTTGCTGTAGGACTTTATAACTTCAAAGATGCACTAGAAAAATCTGAAACTATAAAAAGAGAATTAATGTCTTAAAGAAAATATATACTTTTCAGTACTGGTAAGTTCAGCATTGATTTTTTTTTTGTTATGTCCATCATTTTCAGAATTGAAATGGAATAGAGAGCATAATCTTGGAATGTCTCACTACAATGCTTTTCAGACTGAATCTGTCTGAAATGCCTTTATTTCCTGTATTCAATACATTATGAGTAATTTATTTTACTCTGTTAGCATAAAACTCTGTCAAAGCTCTTCACTAGCTGGGTAGTTTTTATAGTAGATGGGGACTGTATAAAGAGTAAAGTTAAGTGATATTCTGCCTGAGTCTACATATCACAAAGTAAGTGGCCACTAAAAATTGCTAGACAGTCCTTGCTCATGCGGAACTTCTTCCCATTGCTTTACTCATTTGTGGCCAGTCTAGGGGTGGGGTTTTTTTGTGTTGTTTTGGTTTTTATGGAAACCTTTTGGTCATACCTGATAGAAAATGTAAGTGGGGAGAAGGGGATGATGATGTTTACATGCCTGCACTTCTAAAACAACAAGAATTTAAATTAAGGATCTGACTTTGCTTGTAATTATGAACAGCAGTGTATTTATAATGATAAACAGAAGGTTTCTTTGCTATTGTTAACTCTACTGTTTTAAGGTAAGATTAATTTTTTCCAGAAATTATAGTGTTAATTCTGTTTTCTTTAGATCTTTGCCTATTGATGAAATCCCTTACTAGGAAGGTGTGGTTAACATTTTCAGTACTGAAATGAATGTTACAGAAGCTTCCTCAGACTTATTTTTTTGATCCAACATGCTCTTGCATAACCAAACTAGACCTATTAAAATAGTGAATGTACTAATATGAAAATAGTGGCCATACTTTTAAGGAAAAGTTACTGGGGTTGAAACTTCTTGTTCTGCAGGTCTTTAGTGAAAACCTAATAGTTGTCCAAATATGCAGGCTAAAGGCGATTTTGTTTGGTTTTAATAAATGACCAAAAATTGAGGATGTTGATACTTTTTTTATTTGCATACTATCTAGCCTACAAGTTAGTGTCAAAAATTTGAAGTGTAACAACTGACCTGCAAACTTTTTGGAGGTACTACAGAATGTTTTTTTAAATACTGTATCATGTGCACTACAAAAAAATATATTAAAGGGATGTGATTTTTCATACAGCATGAAGACCTACATTTTATACTGCAGAGCAAGTCCAGTTTCTTGAATTAGCAATCATGACTGGTTTTTTTCTCTGCTCTATAGTACTTCCGAGTTGGTAGGCATAATAAAGCAAATGGACAAGTAAGAACACCATTCTAAGAATTTTGAAATGAAACTTGCTTACACGAATGTGCAAGTAATTAGCATACCGTCAGTCATGTTCCTCATAATTAGTCTGTTAAAGTTTCCAGATATTGGAATGTACTGCTGACAAATTTAATTCCCCAGATGCATGAGTATGATAAAGTGAGACCTTTCTTTGTTTCAGACTTAATTCTAAATATATTTGTCTTGGAATCCAGAATGGAAATCTTATGTACAAAAATACTCAGTAAATTTAAGATACCTGTAAAACCTATTAGTCCATTTGGAAGTTGAAAATGAAGAAACTCTTTTCTTTTATATAGCAGAGACTGAAGCACTAGCGTGCTAGATAAGCATATCTGGAGGCATACATTGATCTGAGCACACAAAGGTGACAATTTTGGAAGTGTAGTTCAGCACATCAGTTCACTAAAATACTTGTAGCAATCCCTCTCTCTTAAATGCAATCAACACCAATATTCTGCACATTGGACGTGTATGTGCCATGTATGACTGAGGAAGATGAAATAAGAATCCTGTAGTCTCTCCCAAGTCATGTTTGCAGGGTGTCTCTTGCTACGTCACAGTCCTTAGGCCCTCTGTATGATTTCTTATTTTAACAGGTTGTCCTTTGGCTGGGCAATTATGTTGGATCTCAGCAATTACTGATTTTACTTTTGCTAGTGAACATGATCCACAAATTACTGTCTCTGTTCTCAGGGCTACAAAGGTGACAAAAATCTTGTTTGCTTTCAGCCAGCCTGATCTCTTCAGGAAAATGAATTCTTGACTTTTTTTAGCTCATGTACTTGGCTATCCACTGGCATGTGTTAAAACCTGTAATTACTTCTTTCAGGGACAGGTGGGTAATTACATTTCTGTCACTATCCTCTTGAAAATTGCTACATCTAAGGTGAATTCAGGCTTTTGCAAAACTGAGAACCTCAGGTTAAATATTGGTGGTGCAAGCAGTAGCAACTGACCTTTTAATAGTCAGCTTTCAGACATAGGGTGTGATGGGTCACCTTATAAAAAAAGTCAATTTGAGAATTTATCTGTTTAAACTGGAGGTAATCTTATGTCCATTAAATCTTTTTCTAGTCTGCAGCACAATTAAGTATTTTTTCTGCAAAAAGTGCTTCCATATCACATATCCTGTTGTGTATCTTATAAGAAATGGAGAGGATTTGGATGTTCTGAGGGCACAGTAGACTGAGGTACTAAGGGAAGTTTGAATTAAAGGGCTTGCATTTAAATGTACAACTGCAACTGATTTTAATGCTAACAAATGTATGGTTATGATCAGGTATCAAAATATGGTGGTCACTCTATGCAGGTTCACTTCATTTTATATTCATTTATTTTGTATATATAGCTATATACCTGTAGGAATTGTGGCTAATTTTGATTTAAGCTAATTACACTAGAGTGTAGCTTGTTATTGTTGAAGAGAATGAAGTACCTGTGCCAAGGGAAGAGTTCTCCTGCAAAAGCTGACACATGAGAGATCATGAGTAAAAGCCAAGAAAAGCCTTTACTGGAAAAAAAAAACCCTACTAATTTTTCATGGTTTAAATGGGATGAATCATGGTAATTGTATGCTGCTAGCTGGCTGGTTATATTGCATTCTTTTTCTCCAAGAATGTGCCTGAAGTTGCCACAGAAGCATTTTTGATGTAACAAGCTGGCTAGAAAAATTTTTGACATTTCTGTAGCCCATACTATTAAACATTAAAACAGAGAGCCTTATCAGGGACAGAATGCTAAATATAATTTTAAATCAGTTTGTTGTGGAGGTTTTTTTGTTCCTTTTTGTTTTGTTTTTTTTGTCTTGGCTACCAACTCAGTAAAAAAACAGTAATGTGTATTATTGTGTGAAGGCAATTATGTTTGTATGCCTCGGCTGTGCAGCTATAAACAGTATGCTTCAGTGAGAAGTATAAATATAGACTGTATACATTGTAACATATTTGCTAGTCTATATTTAAGGAATAAATGTGCTTTCAGTAATCAGGCAAAATATATGGTTACCAACTCTCCATACAAGATTTAGTACTAAGTCGATTTCAACATTTTTCAGTAAATTAGCAATGGAATCAGTATGAGTAGACACATGAAATTTTTCACAAAGTCAGTACACTCAGAGGATTTATGCACTTTAACTTTTTATAGAGAATTTTTTTTCCTTTAATTTCTTTTTTTTCCTTTAAACCATGTCTAGGTCTCCTGCTTTCTGAAAGCTAACTGTAGAAATGCTGACAAGAAAGAGCAGCAGGTTAAACGGGAATTCATATATGACTAGTTTAACTGCAATTTTAGACCAGAAAAAATGGCGTCATACTGGGAAACACTGCTTCATTCCAGGAAAACTTGAAGACTAGTATCTGTGTGGAAGGACGCATTCTTCATCCATTTCTCCACATCTCCCAGCCCTGTTAACACGACAGTTCTTCCTGAAAGCTTTTAGCATAGATATTTTGGTCCAATTACTCATACTCATCAGTTTGGCTAACTCAATATCACCATCTTTTCATTAAATGATGCTAATTCCCTGGGAGGTAAATGATGGTAATTTACCATCAGGCTAATCTATTCCAGTTTTAACTGGTTTTGTTTGCTATATGAGTTAATTAGTGTTAGACTTTTTTTAAAAAGTACTATTCTGTTTTGCACTGTGTTGCAGTAGATGATGCAGTGATAAATTAGGCCTTCTCATCTAAGGAGTCCTGCTTTATTTTGTTGACAAAATCATCATTTCTCTAACAAAAACTTGATATCTAGGAATGTTAAGATACACTAAAAATCTGAGCTCTCAAAAAGAAATATTGACTTGGCAGCCAGGGGGAGAATGAGGCTCACCCTTAAACATACATTGAAGTGCTTCAGTGAATAGTCATGTCTGAAAAACTAAAATAATTTTTGAGTAGTTGGAAGACACTGGAAATTGTGGCAGAAAGCACCTTTTAACTGTTAGGAAATTTTAGAATGGGGTTTTTTAAGGAAAAAACCCTTAATCAAAAATGTCAGTGCTTTTTTCTGACATTGTGTTGGAAATGGCATTTCAGACTTTTTTGTTGTTGCTGTAAAAAGGCACATTTTTCAAAGCATGATTTATCTGTGTAACACAGATTTTAAAAATAATTTACTGTTGAAAATTCATCACTAACAGGCTTTATAAAATTATTCTCTTTTTTTCCCAGAGATTATTTTTGGTAGGTCTTTCACTCAAATATTGCTTGCATTAGGAAAAAAGGAACACAAGAAAGACAACAGTATCTACTTAATTGTTTTCATTATATTATTGCAAAATAACAGAATGGTTTGGGTTGGAAGAGACCTCAAAGACTGTAGTTCCAACACACCTGCCATGGGTAGGGGTGCCTTCCACTCAGTGAGGTTGCTCAAAGCCCCATCCAGCCTGTCCTTGAACCCTTCCAGAGAGGGGGCATCCACAATCTCTCTAGGCAACCTTTTCTAGTGCCTCACCATATAAATTTTCCTGATACCTAGTCTAAACCTTAAGAAATTCTTTCTAACACTTAATTTAAGTCTACACTCTTTTAGTTTAAAGCCATTCCCCTTTGTCCTATCACAACAGGTCCTACTCAAATGTTTGTCCCTATCTTTCTTTTAAGCTGCCTTTAGGTCCTGGAGGTCTCCCCAAAGCCTTCTCTTCTTCAGGGGTGAACTCCCAGCTGTCTCAGCCTGTCTTCATAGGAGAGGTGCTCCCAGCCCTCTCCTCACTTCTGTTACCCTCCTCTGGATTTCATTCCTTATCTTTCTTCATAATTTTTAGAGGATCTCCATTGTAATGTTATATTCTTTGTCAAGATATAGAATAAAGCTCAACTGCATTTGCTTTCAAGAAGCTTGCAAAACCAAACTGTTAAGTCTTTCACTAGGGATTTACTTTTGGGATTTTCTGTTACATATGTATGATTGCATTGTACTTAACAAAATCTTATAGAATTAGGGAAGTTCTATATTTTGGTAAGGTATTTGCGCTTTGCAATTAACGTATTCCTCTTCCACATAGTCTTACAATATATTCTGAAAATGTATTTTTACTATTAATGTATAACTTAGTTTTCAAACCTTAAAAATTTATTTGAAAATAGAGCTATGACTGAAGGCAACATTTTACGCCTTTTCAAATTATTAATCTAATATTAAGTACACTTTCGCTTAAAAAAAATGCATGTGTTGTTAACAATTCTAACATGAAACGATTTAAATTTAAAATACCATTGCTATTATAGTTGCTAAAAATGGTGTTTACCAGAATAATGTTTTAAATAGGAACAGCTAATATTTTTTATCTTCCAAGCATTCTCAATGAATGATCTATTGTATTTCTGTTGTATACAACACAGACCTCATTTTGACATCTTGTTTCACAGTTCCTATATATTCTCTCAAAACAAATCAGTTCAGACAGTAGGAGAGAGTTAACCTTGGAGGAGTTAGAAATCAAGCACAAATGCAATGCAAGTGCCTTTGAACACAAAATATCTTAAAAGTGTTAAAACTTTATGGTAGTTTTCAAATTAAAAATGTCTTCTGACATTTGCATAATGTAGTGTAACGCATTATCATAAAATAATTTTTAACATGCTAATCTTTCACTGTATGTCTTAAGTTTTTACCTGCTAGTGAAAATAATGTATGCTTCTCATTAATGTAGTGTAAAAAGACTGGAAAAAAAACTTTTTTCAGGATTTCAGTGATTAAGATTTATGTGACATTTTTCAGTAAGGTTCTTTCTTTGCTTGCTTAAACTTAATTGAGATTAACAATAAGATATTTCCCATATTTAGGTTTACCTTGGATATTCACCTTTAATGTGAAGTTTTATCCCCCTGATCCTTCACAGTTGACTGAAGACATCACTAGGTATGCACAGCTCCCCGTTTTAAACTTAAAATTACTTCTAGTCTTATTTGAAAACCATATAAAATTTCTTCTTCAGTTTCTGGATACTGTACACTATAGATATTCTTACATACATCAACTGCTTTTTGGAACAAGGTTGAAAAGGTAAAGTGAAAACTTACGGAAGAAACCTGAGCAAGAAGAATTTAATGATAAGTGGGGATATAATTTGGGCAGGAGGTAAGATGTAAATGATCCTATTTGAAAGAAGCAAGTGGTTTATTGTCAATCTGCTGCTTTATTATAAAGCAAATGAGGGCATGGGGGTTTTGCATGAAGCTCAAGTGATCCAAGGCACTTCAGTAATAATCAAGACTGGATTGGTTAAAGTGTGGTTTTACACATATGCCTTAAATAAAGCCATAAAACATAATAAAATGTGAAAATTATCTTCCAAACTTTTGAGATAGAAAATACTTAGAATGCAGTGGATACTAGGCACCTAAAAAGTAGCACTGCAAGACTGACATAACTGGGAATAGAATGAAGGGATTTGGCTCATTTCTTTTCAGGAGTTATGGAAAACATAAATCCCTAGTTTGAAGTTAGCTGACTGCTGAGGCAGGATATATGTTACTACTACACACTGCATTGGATCAGTCTTCTGCACAAAATAAGATAGCTATACAAGTGTGTAGTTGATATATTGCTACAAGTAGTTTAACACACTTGGTACAGAGTGTATTTAAAAATGTTTTCTTTGAAAATTTTCAGTGAGTTGGTAGGCTTTTCAATTGTGTGTTCAATTGATATAAGCAATTTTGTTTTATCTTAAAGCTAAATTCCTTAAAATGTAAGTTTCTAGCAAGACCTTTCTTTCATTTATATAAAAAATATCTGTGCAAGGGTAGGATGTTAAGCTGATTGTTAACTTGTTAAATTTACTAGACTGTATGCAGTACTTGAAATATTCTAATACACAGATGGTTTAAGGAAGATTATTATGGTTTCAGTACTAAACTGGATTTCTTTTGTGTATTACGTGACTTGATTAGCTTGTGAACTGCAGGGGATATAAAAGAGTTTTACAGCCAAAGGGAAATGTCAAAAAATGCATAGCTTTTTATGTTTAAACCATAGATACCTCCAGGCTACAATGTGAACTGAAAGCGTTCCTAAGTAAGCTTTTGTTGAAAACTAGATAGCTTTTTTAAAATTTATATTGGAAATCGGAATTTTTCCTGCTTTTCACATTTTTTATGAAAGTAATACTGACTCTTAAAACTGAAGTGAAATTTACTTTGTGATAACAATGCTCAAATAATGCAAAGTGTAACAAATTACTAATCCATTGACTTATTTTAAAATACTCTTATATGATTACATGCTTCTCAATGGATTCTGTCATATGTCTCATTAATTTGCCGTTAGTAACACTTTCTCTATTCTTTTTTGGGTTCCCCCCACCCCGCCCTTGTCTTTCAGGTATTTCTTGTGCCTACAGCTTCGTCAGGATATTGTATCTGGTCGACTGCCCTGTTCCTTTGTGACTCACGCCCTCCTTGGTTCATATACCCTGCAGGCTGAGCTGGGTGATCATGACCCAGAGGAGCATCGCAGTGATTATATCAGTGAATTCCAATTTGCACCCAATCAAACTCAAGAAATGGAAGAGAAAGTGGCTGAGCTACACAAAACACACAGGTGTGTCACATACAGTGGGATTAAATGAAGTCATCATGCTATGTCACACTTATGTCAATTTTCTTAAGAGTATGTGTAAAACTGCTGAGCTGAAATTGTTACTTTGGAAGTTGGTATGTCTTACTTTTGTGTGTTTGAAAATTTCAGTTTGAAAATAGTAGCTTCACTAAGATCTTAGAAGAGAACTTTTGGAGCAAATATTCCCATGTGAGCATATCAATTAGTTAAAACAACATACAGCTACAATATTTTGAGAGTGAAGGTGGAAATCTGTGCTCAAGGAAAATAATATGCTTTGAAAGACCATTTTTCCTGTAGGCCAAAAGTGCTATTGATACCTAACAAACTAAGGTTTTTCTGTGTGACTGAATTTCAGTATTCCATTCAGTTTTGATTCTTAGTTGTTTGTCAGTAAACTCAAAACTCATTCAATGGTTTTAGGGGCTTGACTCCAGCACAAGCGGATTCCCAGTTCCTAGAAAATGCTAAGAGACTGTCCATGTATGGAGTGGATTTACATCATGCCAAGGTATTGGTGATTGGTTTAGTTTTGTTTTGTTTTAGGACAGACATGCTTAGTATAAAAGAAAATGCTATATATAGATTATAAAAAGAATTCATATACTTAATTCTTGGTTATAAGCCTTTATCTGTTGGTCAAAATAATTACTCTGTTTACAGCTTTAACATCATTAGAACTTATTTTGTATCTAAGTTTATTTAGTACATAGACTTATGTGCAGCTTGGAAACAATATTTTATTCATAAGAGCAGACATATACATTTAAAATGTCAGATTTTTATATGCCAAGGAGATGTAGGGCCATAAAGTAAAGCCTAAAAGAACACGTAATTGTTTCCATAATACCATGCTCGTTGAAAACAGATGGGGGCAGGTCTTGGTGAAGAGTGTTTTTTGGTGCTTTTTCCACTTTTCTGGGTAGGCCAGATGAAATTTTCATTTCAAGTGGGATTTTAATCAGTTAAACACCAGCAAAAAAGTTAATAACCCCTCTCCCACTCCCTCATGTAAATCCAGAATCTCAAATCATTAGGAAAATTAAGGTATATTAAGTAATCAGTCGTATATTTAAAAAAGAAAATCAAGACTCCTAAGTACTGGAAAAATATTGTTTAATTTTGTTTTGTTAGTTATGCTGCTGAAGCAACCTGCTTATGACAGCTAATGGTCTAGTTCATTTGTTGTTGGGGAGGACATGAGATTCTGCTGGATTGTATAGGGTATGAAAGCATTAACAGTATGTGATTAGTTTTGTAGCCTGTAAAATTTTCATCAAATGCTATCAGGAAGAGAATGCTCAGAAACCTTTCCGTTACTTCCTGTATCTTTACAGAATTAGTAGGTGACTGTAAAACATCACGTTGATTACCAGTTTGTTCAGACTTTCACTGACTGCTTTAAGTTGGAAAGGGCTGTTTCTAATTTTTATTCTTTTAATATTTGTTGAAATTATTCATAGCGCACACACTGGCCATACCTTTCCTTGCCTTGAAGATGTTAAATTAGTCCCTATTACCAGAATATTGAAGAATTTCCCAGAACTGTGGCATATGCAATGGCATATGAGTGCCAAAATCATTACTTCAAGTCCAAAGCCTCTCCTATAAAATTAATATACTTGGATGCTTCTGATTTAAGAATCTCATTGTCAGAGTCTTCCAGGTTTGAATATGAAACATGTCCCAGTTGCATTATTTTCCCTCAGGGTGTATGTTAGAAATAATTACTTTTTTGGAATGTTATTAAACTGGTTTTTATGAAATTGTCTCATATGTGATAGGACTCTGAAGGTGTGGATATCATGCTGGGTGTATGTGCTAATGGCCTGCTGATTTACAAAGATAGGCTCCGGATCAACCGTTTCGCTTGGCCAAAAATTCTAAAGATTTCATACAAGCGAAGTAATTTCTACATCAAAGTCAGGCCAGCAGAAGTAAGTAGCATCTTTCTGTCTTGTTTCTTTTGTGGGATCATTTCTACCCAGTAACAAGAAAACATCCTCGTTTTTCCCCAGTTGCCCTCATAAGCTTGAGGGATTCAAGCAGAATTTGAGTGTCTTTTCAGATTCTACTGATTGCATTAAACACTTATCTTGATTAGTAAATGCAAACCAAGAAGAAAATCTGTTTTCTTTTGTTAATAGATACCATCAATTCTATGGGGTTTTTTACAGAGAAAGCTAGTTACACTGGCTGTTTTCTTACTGTCTACACAAACTTGCAGTCCTGGAAGAGACAGCTTCTCCTTCTCTTTGGGTATAACTGTTCACCAGATGTCAGTGGATCTAGTTTGCGGCTGTAACCAAGGTCTTGAGTTGTCCTGTAGGATGTTACAGCTCTTTCTATTAGCTGTTGTGGAAGCTGTGGGTCTGGGTTCAACTTTCTTTTCTGACAAAAGTTTGTGGGAGTTTCTGAAGGGCAGGGGGCTATACTTTAAACACATTGCACATTGTAACTGGAAATTTAACAAAAAAAAAACCCAAAACATCAAACACTGCAACACATCTTTAGATTATGCTCTAAAATGTTTAAAGTAGCTTTTACTGTGTGAATAAGTAAAACAGAAGTCATACCAGTTTTGCCATACTAACATTGAAGTTTAGTGAGTTTTCAAACACAGATGTAATGTTCTTGCAGTCCCTGATGGTGTGTGTAGATGAAATGCTTTTGCTGAGAAACTATTATACAGTGAAACAGATCATATAAGCTTAACACTGCAGTATGGATTTCGTACCTTTTTTAAGTGTGGAGCACAACCTTCACAATTGCTTCATGCAGTTTAACAATAAGTACATTGGTCAGCTAGTCAGAAAATCAGCAAGAAACACTGAAGTATTAATTTCTCAAGAGCCATTAGTACAGATGGGAAGTGATAATGTGATTATTACCCATCATGACATAGCCCAACAAGTATAATTCTTTTAAAAGGCTGGAATTTCTGATCTTTTTTTTTAATTTAATTTTTTTTAAATCTTACGAAGTCTTATGACAGGAGTATTATAGTTTGATACAATAATGGAACTAACTGAACTCTACCTAATTAATAGCCAGCTCAAGGAAACGAGTTAATTTATTTGTGGATTCTTTCCAGCTGGAACAGTTTGAGAGCACTATTGGGTTCAAACTGCCAAACCACCGGGCTGCTAAAAGGTTATGGAAGGTTTGTGTGGAGCACCATACTTTCTTCAGGTAAGTGATAATTCTCCGCTTCCCCCACTTAACTTATGGTTATCTCTTTCTTTTAAAGGACAAGATGAAAGTAGGGATTTCCCTCTTTTTGCCTCTTAGTTTTTCAGTCCAGTAACACCTTTTAGAAGACACCCTGCCAATCATTGGCCCCAAATTACCAGTTCTTAAAGTCTCAAATACAATTAACTGCTTTATCAAAACAGGATGGAACTAAACAAGTGATCACGCATCACTGGAGGTATTTGAGATCTGTATTGACACGATCCTGTGCCATGTGCTCTAGGATGACCTTGTTTGAGCAGGGAGGTCGGACCAGATGACCCTCTGTGGTCCCTTCCAACCTGACTCACTCTGTGATTCTGTGATAAGATTTCCTGAGAGACTGACTCTGCAGAATGACCATCTAGAAATCTATTATACATCCTCACAAGAAGCTCTCAGGGCTTGACAGTAATCTTCATTCAATTAACTTGAATGTTAATATTCAATTAACTTGAACATTCTGGTGAGTATAAATGCTTACAGATGAGGTTTTTTATTATTTATGAACTGGGCTGAGTTCACAGTCATTTTTTGAAGAAGAGAATCAATTCAAAAAGACTGCTTATGTAATAATCCATAACCTTCTCTGCATTGTTCTTCCTCAGCAACCGAGGAACATAAAATTCTGAATTGGTCACTGAAGCTATGATCTGTTTGCAAATAAGCACTTTAACAACAGGCCACAGAGTTGTTCCTCTGTCTACTTCCTCCAGTGAAAAGGAAATTAAAAGAATCTTCATTTGATTTTTATAACACACATTCCATGAGGGAGTGCATGTGCCCCATGCAGCCTAGGAGTCACAGGTGTAGATTGAAACTCTTATGGATTGGATAGGCACTAAATCCAAGTTTCTTGCTTCAAAACACAGTAACTAGGGTATGTAAGGGGTAAGCTTTCTCCTTCAGTAGTCTGTTTTTACAAAGCAGTTGTGTTTTAAGGTAGATGCAGTCCTGTTGCTGAATATGCTTGCTAGATTGAGAACTTCAGAAAACTTGGGGACCAGAAGTCCTAAGATGATTTTTGGAACTGTCTCACTGGGTGGTTTTCATTATTCAGATTTTCATTGTATGTAGCATATTCTTGAATGCAGTGTTAGAATTTATGCTGATAGTGGCAAATATCAGCATAAATCAGTCTCCAGATGCTTAATTTAGAAGCACTTCTTTTTAAAATCTTGATCAGAGATTTTTTTTTTCTTGTTTATGAATTCATAGAATTCATTAGCTATGTTTATGGACATAATCCAGCATTCTGTTCTTGAAAATTTGAAGTCTATTTTGGCAGGTTGTGTCCATTACAACAAGTAGTATGCAGTTCTGTCCACAATGAAAAGTTTATCAATACTCTTCAATTAACTTACGCAGTGATTTACTTTGCTGGTAAACTCTATTTCCTAGTTTTATAGTAATAAAGTAGACCTCAAAAAAAAGATTAGTAGACCTAAAAAAAAAAATGTTATGGAAGTCAAAAATTCTAAACTGACAGGTATCACTTGCAAGTATGAAAGTTTTCAGGAGCATTAATAGATATGAGATAATATTATTGCAAAAATTCTGCCATAATAAAAATAATGGGATTTTATTACAATCAGAAGTGGCTTTTCCTAATCAGGAATGACCATTATAATGAGAATTATGTAACAAATACTTCAGCCATTCTGTAAAATCCATATACTGCACTGATGTAATCAGGCAGAAAATCCTCAGAACCTCTCATCCTGGTTTAAAAACAGTAAAATAAATCCAGCGCTCTTTTCCTCCAAAGATAAAAAGCAGAAAGCAGTTGCAACAGTCCAAGAGACAGTAGCTCATTCAGAGCATGTGTAAAGCTTGTGTATGATGCCACAGGAAATTGTATATGGTTTAGATGTATATTTTTAGCTTTCAAATCTCTTAGCATGCCCTATATAACATGGTAAGTTTCATTGTGTTGTCTTAATGTAATGTTTGTTTTTCTTAAATAATCGCCGTAAGATACAGGAGTTTTTTTATAATGTATAGGAAATTCAGCCAGTATATGAAGTTATTTATAAAAGTTGTAATGAACTATATTGAAAATGACAACCAAAAAGCATTGTATTCACTTGTTATCAGCTCAAACTTATAGGATTCCAGTACCATTTTCAAAAAGCAGCAATGTACTTCAAAATACAGTCAGACTATATATCTACATTAGTCTTTCGAGGTAAGCAGAGTTGGCAGCTCTGAATCTTAACCAGTGTCTGCAGAAACCTGCTTATATTTCCACTTTATGATGTTTTATTTGAAATTTTCAAGATTGTTTCAGTGTCTGCTCAGAATGCCTTAAAGTGGCAGAAGCATAGTTTTCAGTCATTTTATGTAATTAAGCTGTAATACAAAAAATCCATTCAAGTGCCATTAATCAGGAAGTAATTAGTTATTGTTTTTTCCACATTAAAAGATTAAAAGTTTATCTCAGCAGGGTGGAAGATAAAAATGGCAGTTAATGCTGTAGTCTTGCCAAGACTAGAAAATCAAGAATAGAAGGAGCCTTGGAAAAACCCTTTTAGCCTTCTTCTTCTCAATGCATAATGCACTCTGCTGGGAAATAATGGGGAGAAAGACTATTTTACAGAAGCAATGAAAGTTAAGCTCCAGATACTTGCAATTTTATTACATAAATGGCCTTAGCGCAGAGAAGTGGATTAGTCTGTCTTGAACTGTTTTCTTTAAAAATGTGTTGGAACAGATTAAGATCCAGGTGTGTGCATATGCACCTTAGGCATGGGTGATTGGATCCTTCTGGTTAGTGCTCTGACAAAGCTGTAAACATCCTCTCTTAGAGAAAATGGTAATCTACTGAGCTGTATTGTGTCTGCATGGCAAGGTTTTTGCGGTAGAGGGGCTACAGGGGTGGTTCCTGTGAGAAGCTGCCGGAACTTTCCCCCATGTGTGGAAGAGCCAATGCAAGACACCTCTGAGATGGACCTGCTGCTGGCCAAGGCTGAACCCATCAGCAGCAGTGGTAGTGCCTCCAGGATGATGTATTTAAGAAGGGGGAAAAGCTACTGTGCAACAGCAATGGCAGCTGGGGAGAGCAAGAACATGTGAGAGAAACAAGTCTCCTGACACCAAGGTCAGTGAAGGAGGAGGAGGGTGCTCCAAGTGCCAGAGCAGAGATTCCCCTGCAGCCCTTGGTGCAGACTATGGTGAGGCAGGCTGCCCTCCTGCAGTCCATGGGGATCCACAGTGGAGCAAACACGCACCTGCAGTCCATAAAGGACCCCATGCTGGAGCAGGGTGGTGCCTGAAGGAGGCTGAAACGCTGAACTGAGGAAGGTTTGCTGGCTGGACTATTGACCCCATGGGGGACCCATGATGGAGTAGCCTGTTCTTGAAGGACTGCACCCTGTGGAAGGGACCCTCACTGGAGTTGTTTGTGAAGAACTGCAGCCTATGGGAAGAACTCATATTGGGAATTTTCTGGAGGACTGGCTCCCATTTTAGGGATCCCACTATGGAGGAAGGGCGTGAGGAGTCCTGCCCCTTAAGAGGGAAAGGAGTGTCAGAGACACTGATTTGTCTGATGTATGTGATGAATTGACCACAGCCTCCATTCTTTGTACCCCTGCCCTGCTGGTAGGGAGTGGAGGAGGTAGAGCAAATCAAGAGTAAAAGTTAAGCCCAGGAAAAAGGAGAGATGTGAGGGGAAGGTATTTTAAGTTTTGGTTTTGCCTCTCATTATCCTACTCAATTAATTTTTCCCCAAGTTGTTTTGCTCTTGATGACAATTGGTGAAGGATCTTTCCCTGTCCTTATCTTGACCCACAAACTTCTTATATTTTTTCTGTCTTTGGTCCAGCTGAGAAAGGGGAGTGGCTTTGGTGGGACCCTGGTATCCAGCCAGGGTCAGCTCACCAGAGTAGCTCACTGTTCTTTTTGCTAGGTATCTGAAAATTCTTCAGTTTTGCTGACATAGCTTTAGACAGACTATCGTAGCTTTAAGAACCCAGTACTGGATACTGTCTTAACATATGTTTATTGTATTCCATTGACATATATTCCTGTGCAAATGCTTCAAAGTGGAGAAGAAAGCACACTTTGAAATCATGCTTGCCCATCTGTGCCATCCTCAGTACAAAAGGTGCAGTAGTTGCTGGTTCTGCCTGAAAGAAGCTGATATTCATTTCTGCTCATGTATCTGCTCATTCTTTGCAGATCCTTAAATCAAAAAGCTCTAGCTGCAATAACCTGATAGTTTTATACAGAGAGAGAATAGGTCATGGAGACTGCTGTGGGGCGTGAACATGTATTTGCAGCATTACAGTGATCCAGACAACAACATCAAAACCCTTTTCAGAGAAGTGGAAACTGGGAAGAGTTCTTGCAGTGATGACTGTTTATCTTTCCAGCAAGGATGGCACTGGAGCAAACAGTACTCTGTGTTGCAGTTGATGGCTCAGTTTTCAAAAACAAATACAAGCAATGAGGGTTTGATGAATATGAACTTGGAAGTCCCCAGACTGAAGGAAATTCAGGGAGGTATAGAGGATCTGTCTTCAAACTCCTGTGATGTCAAAACCTGGTGAACAAAGCCGAATCCCTCACAGCGTGTTCTGCCACATTGGTACTTGGGCTTTCTGACATTGACTCCAGTACTTAAGGTGCGAACATACGTGCCCAGCATTAACAGTGCAAGTAACTGAATCTCTTTTTCACTCTTTTCACATATACTCTTTTTTCTCTCCACACTTCTTATATCCAGCAAACATCAACCTATATAAATGTATAAATGATACTGTGAAGAAACTAGAGTCTGAATGTAGACTTAAACTTACTGTTAGGTCACAACTCTCTAGCTATCTCAATCTTTTTCCATTTGGTACAGCCTTCTATACAACTTCGAGATGCCATTCCCTAACTTTGAAAACAACAGCTGCTGTACTGGTACCTCAGAATATAGGAAAGACATGGAAGTGGAATGTAGAGTTTTTACTATAAGTAACATTCTAAGGAGAGAGATCCGAGAGGTATTCTACAAGGACCTATAAATGTCCTCAGCTTTCTAGCAAAAAATAAAATTCAACCAATATGTCACCAAAAGATAAGAATTCCGGATGCTTAAGTCATACTGTGGAAAAATGTGATGGTTGCCAGCATAATTTCAACTCCAACTGCAAACAATGAATAACATGCATTGTTTTTGAAGGTCTTTGCAGAGCTTATAGCAGCATCCTTTTTTGGAGCGTGCAAATTATTCACAGGAAGCTGAAGTTGAAATGTAGTAAGTAGCTTTAAAGTACCTCATTAAATACTTAAAATAAGGCCTTTTTAACTGGTTTTTCTCATACTTTCTTTTTAGACTTGTATCGCCAGAACAGCCTCCAAAAGCAAAGTTTCTGACCTTGGGTTCCAAGTTCCGCTACAGTGGACGTACGCAGGCACAGACACGGCAGGCGAGCAACCTCATAGACAGACCAGCTCCGTACTTTGAACGCACTTCAAGCAAACGTGTTTCCAGAAGCCTTGATGGAGGTACAAAATTTGACTCATTTTTTCAGTGTAATGATTACATTATGTGTAGTCACTCTGATCTGACCAACATTCAAAAATATTGACATTGTGGATGGTCAGAAGGTCAACTGACAAGTTTACGAATTTCAGTTTCTAATGGCTGATGTGAAGAGTAGGTGCTTCGTGTATTTATCAATGTTAATTATATGGCACTGTTGTGAATATATGGAGAATTTTATATTGGGTATATATATAGTGTCTGCATACACTACTCTTCTTTTTTTATGGGATAGGCATGCATTATAGGCCGTTAATCAGAGTTGTTTGGTCAGTGGCATCTTTTGGGATCTGAGTTAGCCCTGAGTGTTTCTACACTAAACAGAAAAGGCTGAACAAGTTGTTTCTTTTAGTTTTCTATCATTTTCTTCAGTATATTGCTATCCTAGTATATTTATTCAATATTTCAGTGTTTAGTTAAAAAATTTTCTGTTGACGTTAAATAGCTCAAGTTTTTTTTTGTCATTGCTAGAGTTTGGTTTATTTGAGCAGAAATACCTTCTGGTTTCCTTTTTTGGAAACAGGCATTCTTTTCAAAGGCAGGTATAGCACCAGTATATCTGAGAGATGTATAAGCATGTGCCTTGCTCTAAATCACTTCTGAAATAATACACACTAGAATAACTCTTCAGCAGAATAACTTGAAGTTTGTCTTAATTCAGGCATGCACAACTTCACTGAGATAAAAGTGAACCATGACAATGATGTGAGTTTAGCTACAATTCAGCTGTCAACTTCATCTTATTTTCTTAAAAATCTCTTTTATTGAGAAGAGTTTTACTTCTGCAAATATTAATTTTTCTATACTATGACAAATAAACAAACTCTGCCACTTGCTTGGAACACCTCCCAAGTCTTACCTTCTGAGAATGAAAGTAAAAATAAAAGCCAAAAGTGCTTGAACTGGTGGCATGTGATGAAGCCTTATGGAAACCAAAAGACTTCTCACCACATCAGTTTTACTGAGTCTGCTATATGAGGAGAGGCTGAGGAAACTGTGGTCTTTTACCTTTAAGAGGAGAAGGCTGTAGTGACTTATTGCTTTCTACAGCTACAGACAGGGAAGGTAAAGAAAAGACAGAATCATGTTTCTTGGAGATGCCCAGTGATAAGGAAGTGGAGAATGCCTGCAAATTGAAATACAGCAAATTATTGTTACAAGTAAGACACTTTTGTTTGTTTGTTTAAAAATACCTTGGACATGCTCAGAACTCAACTGGACAAGTCCCTGAGCAACCTGGTTTAGTTGGACCTTCTCTGAGCAGAGGTTTTGACTAGCTAACCTCTGGATGTTCTTTCCAACCTAAGTTACTCTGTGATTTGTTAAATGTTACTTGTGGAACTTCAGGGATGTATACGCAAGAAATGCTCTATTTGCCACCCAAGAAGGGATCAGAAGTTTAAGTTGCAGAACTTACTACTTACAGAAGCCCCCTGTAAGCCTAAAATGCCAAATGCCACATCTCCCATTAGCTGATTTTGGCTATTCAGCAGCCTAAGGGAGTCTCTGGTGTGGAGCTCTTTTGAAAAGAGAATATCCCTCTAAGGTACTCTAAGAAACACCTCTTCCTCTCAACATTCTGCACCTTGGCTTTGTAAAGCAAAGGCTTATGGAGGTATTATGGGACATTGCTAAATGAATTAAGTTTCTATCAAAGTTGTGTTTAAAGCTCCTTCATTTAATGAATTCTCCTCTATTTCATTGCTACTGTTTTGACTAAGCCAGTCATGGTGATTTATAAAAAGAGCCATCATGCTCATCAATCCTATTATTCCAAATCAAATAAGAGAAAAAAAACCCCTAATTTAAGGTCTTTCATTCTCTTGCGCTTTGACTGTATTTAAGTATACGTATCTAGTATTTCCACTTTCTATTTTTGCAAGCATGTAGAGAGCTGTTTGTGCAGTTTTGCTAGAGTTCCAGCAAAAAATACAGTGACATTTATATGCATAGCTATTTCGATATTGTATTAAAGTAGCTCAAATAGTGCATTTCCACAAAAAAGACTGTTGCTTATTTATCTCTTTTCTTTTTTTTTAATGGTGATTTAGGTAAAATAACAATACTTTTGATTTATCTTCCAAGACTAATCAAGAAGTTGATAAATACCTGTCTGATACTGTGAGGGCTTTTTCCCTTGTATAATAGGCACACATTTTATGATGAGGGTGCATTGCTGTTCATATCGGTGCAATGGGAACTAGACTTTTTGTAAAGCCAAGAAGCTGAAAAATATTGTATCACCCAGTAACTAGCGTGTATTGCTCATTGCTGACATCATCATAAAACACTTTTGTCTAGAAGACTTAAAACCAAAATGTTTCAACTTACCCAAATTAACCAAAATTATTTTGTTCTCTAATAGCTCCCATGGGTATCTCAGACCAAAGTCTGCTAAGAGACTTCTCTGCTACTGGAGGCCAGGCTGTCAGAGATAAAATCATTGACACTGAAGCTGCTGGTCAGGCCAAGTTAAAGGAAGGTGGCAGAGAAGAAGATGGAAGCCCAGTCAAAACTCCACAATTAGAACTGACTCAGGATGGAAAGGTATGGCTGACTTTCACACGAAAATTATTTGTTCACGTGGTGTGTGTCCATGTGTGGTTATTGAACGCCTACCACTTCTGAGTATGATACAGAACATCATATTAAAATATTCAAGTAAAATTGTCAAGTGCTTTCTGTGGGTTTAACTTCATGTAAGTGTGTGTAAGGTAAAGAGAATACAAACTTCTAAATGGCATTGACCTAGGGTTTCTTTTATTGCTATAAATCCAATTTGAATTCTCCATAAGCTTGTGTGAGTTCTTGAAAAAAAGTTTCAAAGGGTAAATAATGTTTTGTTCATTTTCTTAGTTCAGATTTTAAAAAGAAATGCTAATGTATCCACAGTTGTGTCACTCTACAAAGTTGGGTATATAATGACTCAATTTAATTACCGTAGGTAACAGTATTATTTTAGTAGCCATTGCAGAATTATTTAATCCTTTAAAAAGTTGTATGTTGACTAAGCTGTAGATTTCTATGAAAAGCTGAGTACTGTGATCTGTTCCTTTTGCAACCGTCTACTTGTCTTGTTTGTTTGAGCTACAGAGGAAATAGATCAAAAAACTAAATTTAGATTTTGTATAATTTGATGTAAAAATTTCCCTCCTAGAGTGTGAACTAAAGTCTGCTGCTCTTTCTCTCTTGGAGATCTTTTCTTTTTCAGCAATTCTCCAGAACTTACTTGAATATTTAAAGAGTAATTTTGTCTTCAAACACTTTTGCAAGTTAGCTACCCATTTTATTCCTAGCAAGACTGCTGAGTTTCTCTGTGCAGTTCCTATGTTTTCATTGCATTCAAGTGTAGGAAGAGAACAAATACCACAGTGGCATTTTTTTGTTGTTTGCTGGCAATTTGAAATAATTTTGAATGTGACTAGAAAAAAGGCACACTGTCTCTTCATGGGAGAAAAATGGTAAAATAAATTACTATGTTTTGCCTTTGGGCTTGGTAAAATGGTGATACTCCTTTGCTTTCAAAGTTGTGGTATCTTTCAATGTTTTAAACAAAAGAGGAGAGGAAAAAAAAGGACAGTATTTTGGGAAGTTGTTCCAGAAAGCTGTTGAGTAAGGTTTTGTTACATATGCCTGTTCTGTGGACAGCTTTCTTTTTTCCCTAGCGCAGATACTTCTTTTCCTTTCTGGCTCTCTTAAAGTCTTAGAGAAAATGGTTATAAACCCAAGAATCGAAGTGCCAGCTTGTCTTTCGTGTACTGCACTGTCCTCTGACCTTTCTGCCAAAGCTTTGAATGTCTGTCTGCTTCCATCTGTTTTAAGTGACTAGTACAGTTCAAAAGTGCATGGTTCTTTACAGCCTGAGAACAAAACATTCGTTATGGGTTCCTTTCATAATCCACAGAAGTAAACAAGTTGGCTGCATGTAAAACACAAGGGGATTTTTATTTCTATTGCTTTAGTAGAGCTATCCCTTCTTCTAAGTAAAAGTTTTCACTAACTAATAATTTCTCTTTTTTCCCCTCTTCATGTGCCTTCAAACTTGCATTTTTGTTGTGCTTTCATTTTCCACTGT
Source organism: Dendrocincla tyrannina (assembly GCA_035047865.1). Lineage (NCBI taxonomy): Eukaryota > Metazoa > Chordata > Aves > Passeriformes > Dendrocolaptidae > Dendrocincla > Dendrocincla tyrannina. Next base: position 59,738,461 of record JAWWMP010000116.1, read on the forward strand.
GCACAGAATTTTTTTCTTCGGCTCACTCACGTACACCCACCATCACTACCTATCCATTCTGTGTCATCCCATCTCACAAACTGGTCACCTGTCCCCGAGATAGACATGCTTTCAGATATTTCAGAGGAAGATTCCTTTGGAGAGCCCCTCCTTACCATCCCAGACATTTCAGAATGCAATTCCATGAAACAAACATCAGATCATAATAAAACCAGAACAGCTTCACCAAATGATATCTTTGAACCTATGAGACCCCTAGCTAGTAGAGGCCCCACTGCTGTTGAGGGAAAAATCCATACAAATGACTACAAAAGCACTGAGCTGTGTGTCTCATTCAGCTTCTTCAGATGCCTTTCTTTTAGTTTCCGTTCGCTGCTTGATGAGGATGGCTATATTACTCTTCCCAGCCTTCCTGATGTTTGCATCTCTTTCCTCCCACCTGGCCTTCAGCACTATATTCCTATTACCTCTCCTTCCTTCATCCCCTCTTTTCTCCTTATCTTTGTGCTGCTTCTGTCTGCTTTCCATTCTATTCCTTTTTCACTCACGTTTTCCCTTCCTCTCGCTCTGTCCCTCTGCTACCTGGAGCCTAAGGCGACTTCCTTTAGTGGCTCTAATAGCAATGACCTGAATGACAAAGCAGAGGAAGAGGAGGTGTGTAATTTTGTTGCTTAAATGTTGACACTTGCACATGGCTTTTTTGCTTGTTCTCCCGAGGCTTACTCAGTTTTGCACACTTCCTAGTACAGAGATAAATCTATGTACATGCCTGTAAGTATATATATAAATACATGCACGCACATACGTATATCTATCTTTTAGCATTTCTCATATGTGAAAAATTGCCATTGTGGAATTTTTAGTCAATAACTTTTAACTTGTAGTTTTTCTGCCTGATTTCCTACAGCATGCCTGATTTCATTCAGTTTCAGATACTGAGCTGCAGGTGGACTTGCTTTGTAGTTCAAAATGTTTATGAGTGCATAAATCTGAATACTGGAAGTGCTCTGTGTAATAATAGATATATTATTTTTTGATACTATTTGCAAGTTCTACTCACACTAGCAATTTGTTTTAAAATTCATGTCTCCTGCGTGCGTTGACTGGAATGCAAATCTCCAAAGTTCTGGTTAGATCTGAAAAATGAAATTTCTAAAAGCTGAATGCAGAAAATTGTCAGTACTTTAAAATCAGCAAATCAGCTTTTTGTTATTCCAGATATTTCAGCTTTACAAGGGTGTGTGCAAAGTTGAGTCTGTCCAAGGCGCTTTTTCTTTTTTTTTTAATCTGCTTTAAGCTTTAGCAGCATTTAAGGTGGAGACTGATTTCATTCATTAGCTGGGATTGCAGGTTATGTCAGACTGAATCACTGAAGTCTGAACATTCTTTGGAATACACTGCTAAAATTTCTGTACAGAAGCCTCAATCACACTAATATGTTGCTCTGATCATCTGGAACAGCTGACAAAATGCCTACTTTCCTTCTGTCTGCTGTGCATGCTACAGCAATGCCACTAGAGAAAGGTCTCTTAATTTGATCCCCAAAGGAAATATGAAACCAAATATAATAGAATCAAAAAGGAGGAGGGCCTGTTTAATGTTACATTTAACAAAGTTGGCTAAACCGATGTACTTATTAAAAATATGGTAAATGTGACATGATGTCATTGTAACACCAGTCTAAGTTTAAAATAATGAAAAGCATTACTTTAAAGATTTTTTCAATGTTTCTGTAGCCTAATTCAAGCCATAATTTTTAAACATAAAGTTACAGAAAATAGAACCCCACATAAATCAGAAATTATTTAAAATGTGATATGTGCCGCATCATGTGTACATTCACACAGAATCCAAAATGCAACAGTATGAGCAGTAAGTAAACCCCTCTTCAAACTTATGTACTTGCAGCATGTTGACTTCTAAAATGCATCTTTTCCTAAGATTAGCAGCTGATATTTATACTTGTGGAAAGACTGGGAAGTGGCTTGCTTTTTAAAGGACGCTGTTCTTTAAGGCATTCAGAACACTTGGAGAGAAGATATGAAGATTAGCTACCATTTCCAAAAGAGTGCACTGCAGATTAAGAAGGAATATATACACCTAAAAAGGGAGGGGTGGAGGGTGGCATAAATAACTCATCCCAAGGGAGCAACACTCCTAAAATATTAAGACAATTTGTAAATATGGTATTCAAATGTTTGACTTGAATCCTCGACTTTTCCCAAAAGAACTCCTGGATTAGATTCCATTTTCCCATCAACTTGTTACAGAATTTAAGTTGCTTACCATAGAAATTATGCATATCATTATCCTTCGTTACTCATTCTTAAATTTTCACCTGGGAAACATCAAAAGTACAGCAAGAAAGGGACACAGTGTGAAACTTCCATTTTTCATGCCGCTTGTGCCAAAAATTACTTCAGCCATTCTACAACAGTGTAGGTGAAAGAAGACCAAAGTCGCTTAATTTCGACATCTGGGGCCGAAACAGTAAAGGTCTGTAAATATAGCACGCTTTGCAGCATTTACAAAGAGATGAAGCCTCTCTGTTAGTCTGTAAGCATATGTTAACAGTTCCTTTTCTTAATAATTTGTCATGTGCTCACATAGGTGGAATACGAAGAGGAGGAAGCACAGCAGAAGGTGCATGATTGCTTTTTTACAATTGAACCTGGCTGTAGCTGCCTGACTTGTTAGCACCCTAAATTTTCTGTGGGTTTTGTGTGAATAGTGCCTTTTCTCCTTACCATTTTATTTCTTTCATTTCACTGTCTGATTATAAAGGTCCTTTTTTATTTACTTGCTGGTGTATTTTATGTTCTTTTTTGTTTCTTGTATGTGGCTTAATTTCACAGATCAATTCCTTGAGAGTAGACGGGGAAAATATTTATGTCAGACATAGCAATTTAATGTTGGAGGTTTGTATATAATGCAAAAAATACTCTCCATTCTCACGGGCTGCCAGGCTGCATGGGATGGGAGGTCACTTGCAGGCTGTTATGGACACAGTGCATGAAGTGCATGGGGAAAACCAGCTTGGAAATGTTGCATGTTATTCTAGTTTCTGAGTTTAAATTGAAAAACAAACAAATACAAAAAAACCCTACAACCAAACCTCATCTTGAACTTTGAATGTAAATTGCTATATTTTCGCTAGGTGTTTTCAAGGTGGCAACTGGGAATAATAGCCCTATTTAGATAAAGCAAACACATGGGTCCAATTCATAGTTCTCTAATCCATAAAAAAGGGATTTTGTACATTGCTCCTCAGTGTGTGCATCGTCTGTTGAGTAGGGTTTCTAACTTTTGCCAGTTTAATCAACTTCCATCAAATACTTTAGTTGAATAAATGAAGTTACTAAGGGTAAGCATAGAAGTATAGAAAACTAGTTCTAGTTCTGACACCAATTTTAGGAGCATTGAGAAATGATGCAAGGATCAAATATTCAAAGGAAATATTTAGATATCTTTAGAAATATTTGCTTTATTTTTGTTTTTCAAATTGAAATAATTTTTGCTTCCTGAAGGTTGGTTTTCATTGAAGATGAGCAACAGCAAACAGCTATGAACAATATGTTCATGTGTAGTGCGTAGTCACTGAAGTAGAGATTTTTATTATAATAATTTTCATATAGACTTCTAATCTTGATTATTTAATCAAACTGTCTGTAGTATAATCAGTCATTTAACTTGTGGTTAATAACTTAAGCTAATAACCAAAGATGTTTTAGAAAATTCTGCTGCTGTCTTTATTCATCCAGATGGGGCTATAAATAATTCCCTTTGTCACAAGAAATGGTCTCTTTAAAAAGCATTGGTTTAGTTCAGTAATAAGGAGATGTAAGGATTGCAGTAACCCAACTAATGTTTTATGGCTTTTTGCAGCTTTTGATCACTATTGAAAATTTGCTTATGTATAACTTACTAAAGCACTGGAAGTGTGCACTGCATAACTGTGCTTGGATCAAGTCCAAGAAATGTGCCTTGTGTCAAGCCAAGACAGGTTTTAAAATAATGACATGATTGTTATAACCTTCAGTTGTATAATAGAATACCTTTGGCATAAGATTTTACTTCACTCAGGAAATACAAACTTTAGGAGGACATATTTAATATCTTATTCATTAGTCCAGGATGAAAAGTGGTTCTGTGACAATACAAGCCTACTGAGCTGCCAGAAGGGGAGAGGTTCAAGTGTTCAAACTGCACGTGGGATTATTTGCAGAATTAGGAAACAGATGTGCAGCACCAAACCCTTACTGGGGCTGAACATGCAAATGAAAAGAAATTAGAAACTAATGAATTTGGGAGTTGGCTTTTTAATAACTTAATGTGAGGTGTCTTTGCATTGTGATCACTGGCAATAAAAATCTTAACTAAAATGTTACAGTAAAATTTCAGAATGTTCTGATAAAAAGTATGTAAGATTTTTGTACAAAATGCAGATTCTTTACCTATGTTGTTATTTCTGATTACATTCTTTTGACAAAACATTAATAATTGTCTGCATTGATAATATTTTATTTTAATATTCTGTCTTTTAATTCTTTGCTGAAAATGGATCAGAGGCATAAATTTGAATTTAACTACAGAATACTAAAAAAAATATTCAGCATAAGCAACACAGGCTTTTCTCAAAACCCGGAATGCCGGAAGGAGGACATGTTATGAAAGCAGGGTAAAATCTGATCTTCCCACCAAAACCCAGCCATTGTATTTAAAGGATAAGGAATTTCCAAGAAAGCTAAGCAGATATATCTTTGCCTGATTACCAGAGCAGTTAGGTTCCTGTGTATCTCCTGGACCTTACCTCTGCTCTGTATCTGGTACAAAGTGAAAGACTACTGTGTAGTTATTTGATCCAAGGTGCTGCAGTTTAGCCTCAATGGATCATCACAAAAATCTAATCTGGTAGTCACGCGGGGTGTCCCCTTTGGCAGTGGCCATGGGAGGTGCAATTTAGAGAGATAATTTCTTTGGTATTTCCATGCAGATGAGCTACTCCTGCTTGTGTCTGTCTGCTCTCAGGTTCTTAAATGTGGAATTGACAGACATCAGGTTTTAAGTCTTTAATCTGACTCCTTCAGTAAGTTTAAGCCTACATGAGAGGCACAGTGAGTAGGGCTGTGAAGCTAAGCAGGTGTTAGCTTCTTGCTGTGTAGTACTGTGTTCACAGGAGTAAGTATTTTTCATGGAGCTTGTACTATCAGGAAAGATGCATTTTTATGCTCCTTATGTTAAACTATTCTGTCTTACAGTTACCTTCAGTTGTGTTAGATGTGCAATATCCTGAAACACTTGCTTTTGTGCTTACAAATTTTAGGTGAAAGCAAACAGCTCCTGGTAATTACTGTTTCAAAGGGCCAGTAGTTTCATGTTTTGCATGAAAGTAGCCCTCTGTTAAATAACCATACAAAGCATTTTTCTTCCTTTGCTTTAAAATATGGAAGAAACAAAAACAAAACCAGAAAATCTTGGTCCCTCATAGCCTTAAATTTTTTTTATTTTAAGGCACTCTAAAGAAGGTCAGCTCTTCAGACACAAGGCACTTTCCTTGGTTTGGTTGCTTTTGTTTCCTTTTTTTTTCCCAGTAAAGTTTGCTTCTGTTGTCGTGTTTTGTCCTACTTTGTTTTATGTTGCGGGTTGATAGGACCTGGATAAGACCCAGGACGACTTACTGAAACACCAGGCTAGCATTAGTGAGCTCAAGCGCAATTTCATGGAATCCACACCTGAACCACGCCCAAATGAGTGGGAAAAGCGGCGTATCACACCTCTGTCCCTTCAGACACAAGGGGTATGTCACTGCAGACACCTCTCTGCATGCGTTCCCATACAAGCCTGTGTGTAATACAGTAAATGCAGTTTGTCCTTTAAATTAACATTTTTATTTGTCTAATGTGGTATTTGTTTGTACTAAGTATATATTAACTTTTTTACCACTTACTATTGGACCTGACTTTAAATACTGTGTGGAATTTTATTTTTCTACATGAACAACTGAATTAGAAGAAAATGAAGTGATGGCAATGTTTTCCTGTATATTAAGGCCATCTTAAATTTCACTCTGATTAACACAGACTGATGGCGATAACTTTTCAGCGACAGTAGAACTTTTCCATCCTTTTTGTCTTTTTAACTCTTCATAGACAGCTCGTACGTGAATACACAGTCTGTGTGTTGTTTCAGAAGGACCTTATGTGATCAGTTAATTTATAGTGTTGACTTCTTCAGAATACATTTAATGCAGTTGCTAAAATTTACTTTCTTTGTCTTCAAAAAGTATATAAACTGAGTCAACCTGCTTTTTCTCTATACCTCCTTTCCAACTGAACATTGAATCAGCAGTATGGAAAACACTTTTCTACAAATATCATCCTGAATACTTGTGGCAAGAAAACTACCCAAATTTCTCTTGTTGTGAAACTTTTAGGTTTTTTGGGTTATTTTCTGCCTGTTTCATAGAGTAGAAGAGCAAATCAATCTTCAAAAGCAATCAGTTTATGTTGTGTTGTTATCTTTTTCTGTCGGCACGGTTACCACCCTTCCCTCCCTAAAGGTATTGTCCCTATCCCCTTAAATTCCTAAGCATTCTTTTCGGTCCACAGAGGGATGTGCTTTCAGCTAAGCAGAATTGATGCTACCAAATTATTTTTGTTAATAGGACATTATTTCAATACGATATGTAAGCAATATGAACAGTTACTAACTCTATGGTTTACTTCTTTAATGGCTGTTTTCTTAATTTGTGGTCACTGCCAAAAAAGTTCTCAAATTCCTGAGTAGTTCCTTAATATTTCTATATACATAGTGGTATATGAGTAGGTGCAAATGTTGGTCGTATTTTCAAATATTCATGACACATAGGGTTCATTTAATAGCTATAAATATGTTTTTGGTTAAATCAGACATTTATGTAAAAGTGTGACTTTATTATTGTGGTTGTGTGTATTTTCTGTGTTAATTTCTTTGTATTGAAGTTGAGACTCCCTCCAAGTTATTTTATCTATTTTTTTTTTTTTGCTCATCTAGTATATTCTATCACTTTCAGATGGCTTGGTTTTATGTATAGTGTATGTCTGTCTCATTGCTTGTTGATTTACACTGGTTTTATAAAATGAAAACTAAATAGAAAAAAGGGGACCACATTTTCCAAGTGAAAACACTGCCTGGGAAGGAGAAACAATGGATTGCAATGCCATGGATTGCTGGAGCAAAACCGGAGGAAACCAATAAGGTGGCTGCCCTGAAACCTACTGCCTTTTCGCTGTATCTGCTGTGGGCTAGCGTGGGCGCTTCTTTCTTTTTCTTTTCTCTTTTTTTTTTCCTTGATGGAAATAACTTTTTAAAGCCAGTACTGAAAGGAAAATGTTGGGTTGTAAACCAGGATCTCTGTGTGTGTATGTGTATGTATACACACATATATATGAATGCCAGGAACATTTTGCTTAAACATCAAACTAACCATGAAGTTCTGAATTGCTACTATGTGAAAAGAAAACCAGTTTTTCACTGGAAAATTACTGTATTTGATGTGACAAGGCTGACAGCAAAATATGTATTTCCATTCTATATGGAAATAATTGCCTGCAGTTATTTGACACTTTACACAAGAACTTCTTGCATTTTTTGTTCACTGTGTAATCATTATTCAAATCAATAATTGTATATAAGCAGCTTTGTTTTAAAGGCAACCTGGTTCTGAGTACCTCCATGCTTCTGTACATCTCTTTTCATGCAGGAAAATTGGGAGGTTTTGTCCCTGATAAGCTGCTTCAACATCTATGCAATAAAAAGCACTATATAACCAGTGGGACTAGCAGTAGTGTGATAGCTATGATGAGCAGCAATTGTGATGTTGCTTTTTTACTTCACTTTTGGTCTGTTAGGTTACTGTGAAGCTGTCAGTCCTATTTCAGTAATGTATATAAATATGATGATTGGGAAACTGTATTTCCATCCTGAATTATTTGTTGATGGATGCAGAGAAGTCTGTATTCAAGTCTTTTGTTATCCCAATTTATAAACTTGCTGGTATTAGTAGATAAATCATCACTCAGTCATATCTCTGAACTCTTATCTATCTTTGCCTATTCTTTAGGATAGCTGGACAATAAATGAGAATAAAGCAGGGATACTACTGCTAATATTCTTTCTTTTCATCCTTTTGCTCCAGTCTGAATATTTGCAAATAAGTAATTTTCTGTGTATGAGAAACTTTATTTTGGGTACATCTTGTTTATTTCACTATTCTATATCACCATACTCTAAAAAGTGCACAGCATCTGTGACTTAATTAAACTAAAATCATGCCATGTTATATGCATGTCACAAATAAATACGTGAAATGTTTTTCTTTTATGGATACCCATAATAGTTTTTTTCTTTAATCCATCCCCTGCAGCCTGTAAATAGTATTTCATGTTAGAGTGTATGATTATATACTGGAAGGAGTTTGTCAGGAATTTAAACATCTTCACAGACTGATACAAAATTGATGAAAAGTGCCAATTCTATTGAATTTAATCATTTTTAATAAAGGCTGCCTCAGGGAACAGACATTTTCCTTTTAAAAGACTTGAACAGATTTGAAGGTGGTAAAATGCAAAGAGATAGGTGGTATGTGCCTGCCTTTAATTGTATATGTAAGGGGAGGGATGGGATGAGAAAGAGAAGCACGCAGTCTAACCACATAACCACAAAAGATTTTGTTTTTCTTCTGCCCTTGTTTGGTTTTGGTTGGTTGTTTGGGTTTTTTTTACCGCTTTGAGCAGTGATAAAGTACCAGAGTACAGTAGAAGGAAGATCATGAATATTTTTCCCTTTTGACGTAATCTGTCAATAGAGGAATGTTTATTTGGTGTAGTAAACTAGGGAAAGAAAGTGGGGGTGAGGAACGCATTGTCCTGATGGATATTCAGTGTTGCCTAAAGTCAGATTTAATAACTTGCATTCCCATTAACTTTTCTTAGCCACCTTTAAGATAAACTTTACATTTTATTGTAAGGGAAAACAATATAGGGATTCTTCTCCTTCTCTGTTCTTCTGCATGCCATATGTGTTGTAGTATGCGCACAGTAGCACGGTGTAAATTCTGCTGCTTTGGTTTCTACATGGCTGCTCCCACGGTGGATCCGCACAGGCTGCAGTGTCTGCATGGCACCCTGGCTTTCCTCAGCGTGTGCTTCTGACGTGCCTCTGTAGTGTCCTTTTCTCAGACTGCAATGTATCTTATGTAATGTCGTCAAAATGTGTGTTATGTCCATGTTAAGTATTTGTACTTTGTCAGCTTTTTATTTTAATCTCTTCTAACTTCTTATGTGAGCCTGGGGAGAGAAATCTGTAACAAAGAATTTTAGCCTTTTCAGAGGGCTTGTATCCATACAAGTTTTTAAAGTTTGCTTAACCGTACAGATTTATAGCCCCACAGAACAGACCAGACTATGACTATAACTTATGGTTTAAAGTAACAATACCCTTTTATGTTTGAAGAATAATGTTTGAGTACAATGAGTTTTTCCAGTAAAATGGGAAAGGCTTTTTGAAAACAGATTTTTTTTACAATAGACACGAATTTGCCTAGGTTATTTAACCATTTGGATAACATAAGATTTATTATAAAGAAATAAGAAATGTTATAACATTTCAGCATTGTGGGTATGCATTCCAAGCAAACACGTCTGTATATTCAGGGCTGGGCATGGAAAGGTGTCAGACATGGGGTTTTAAAAGGGAAGAACAGCCCATCAGTAAACACGGGGTCGGGGTGTAGGCTCAGTGCTCGGTGTGTCAGTGGATGTCTGTGTTCCGTGCAGTGTGCTGTGCCCCTTTGCCGGTGTGTCCCCTCTCTGTCGCCAAGCCTTTCCCTTGTAGGTGGCTGCCGCTGCGCCCGCCGCTGTCTAATTCTCTGCTTTCCCTTCTCTGACCCGTCTAGAGCCTAGAAGAGGAGATAGCCTCCCTTTTGTTTAGTAAGGCGGGCTTTGTCGCCAGCTCCGGAGGGCCGCTCTCCGCCGCCGGGCCGGGGCCAGCAGAGGGCGCTGCGGGGGAGCAGACCCAGGTGCCAGCGCGGGGCTCGGCAGCGCCGCCCGCGGGGGGGACGCGGGAGCGCAGCCCGGGAGCTGCCCTGCCTGGGCGCTCCGCCTGGGAACCTGCGGGGAAAGGCGGGATTAAGTCACAGATGATGTGTCGGTTTTTCTGTTCTTACAGTCGGAGCTCTTTACTTCTGCTGCAGACTGTTCACTAAAAATGCATTAGATTAAAACAAACCCACACACACCACCCTAACTACCTAATACATCGTTTTGCAGTGGGTTCTCTGGGGTATCCATCGTAGATCATTTCGTTATGGAACAAACACTAATATAGCTGCTTTAATATTGTTATTTATATCGTTATTATCACTCCCAACAATTCTAATGGATCTGCTTTGTAATCATGTATTGCTACTCTGGCAACTTACCACCCTAAACTGTCTCACTCATGTTATCCATTAAGTTTCACAAAGTAACAGGCCAAAGACGAACAACTATTAAAACCCCTACAATAATGTATTTCTTACTATTTTTTAATTGTGATAAAGTGCTAGTAGAATGTTAGTTTGCTTTATTCTTTTTACTTTCCTTTAATATTCATTCTTAATTCCTGATTTCACTGAGCAAAGTAACTGCCTCGGTAGCATTGCTGGCCAGTGCATTCATGCTTTTTATTTTCAGGCTTTCATAATTAAAGTTTATGCCAATTTAATAATATCCATAATTCTTGCCTACTTTTGATCAAATATTTCAAAGAAGTGTAAGGAAATGAGCATAGTCTTATGTGAATCTTGCAGGGAATAAACAGTATCTGTCTAGTATATACATTCTTAAAAGCTTGCTTGGAGAATGTTGCACTGTTGAAAAAGGTTATGCATTGATTTTTGTCAACTGATTGCTTTTTGTTTCACAGAGACATGCTTCCAGAGCAGAAGGGCCTTGTGCTGGAGTCAGCGATGCTGATAAGGTTCTACAGATTTTTTTCCATGGCTAAATTAGGCTCTTAACTCTTCCAATCCATCTTCATTCTTTCCTTACTTCCTTTTTCAGTTAACCATCACAACCATCTTTTGTCTTGTACATGACATGAAACCAGCCATGAGCTAATTTTGTTTTCATCATTTTAATTTATTCATATACTCTACTTTTTTCCCCCCCCTCATCCATGTTTTTTTGTGCAGAGTTCACATGAGACTCTGGACATAGTGGAGGAGAAGAAGCAGGCAGAGTTTGGGATAGAAGAAACAGTAGTCGTAGACGAAACCAACAAAGGGAAAATGCAAGTTGCCACTGATGCTGGGGAGACATGTAAGGTGGAGCACCTGTCAAAAAAGGACTCTTCATCATTGCCATCAGATAGTAGCAGCAGCAGCAGTAGTAGTGAGAGTGAGGATGAAGAGGTGGGAGAATACCAGCCACATCATAGGTCAATTGAGGAAGTCATCAGGGAAGAACAGGAAGAAGAGGAAGACATGAAAAGGAAAGAACATGAAGAAAAAACGCAGCATGTGGAAGCCACACCAGAAGGCAGTAAAATAAATGTACCAGCTGAGTACACACAAGTTACAGCTGAAGATTTGGTCCAGAAAAATACAGTTACCATAGCTGCAGAGGAAAAGAAATTATCAGAGCAAATTAAGCAAGATTTAGGTGACGAAAAAGAGGAGGAACAGCTCAAACTCAATGGAGATGTGTCTCATGTTGACATTGATGTTGCACCACAATTAATTTGTTGTTCTGAGGTAAATGGTAGAACAGTATGACAACTAGATTAAGCGGAGTTATTTCTTGGGGTGAAAAATATACCTGCCTTTCTTCTTCTCCTATTCCTCCACATCTTCAGGCATCCAACAAGATTCAGATCATTTGGAAGGGGAAACCATTGATGAGCAGTGAAATTCTGTCTCCTTCAGTTATGGTTTCTGACCTTTTGCTAGAACTGAGTGAGAATCACCAGTAAGGCAAACCTTCCGAAGACTGATACCTCCTTTTTTTATCTCCTTCTTATTTTATATGCACATACATAATGTATGTTTATTATTTACATGTTTCAAATGTTTTAAGTCTTGTCTTGTCTATTTGTCAATTGTTTTTGACAAGTCCATGACATGTGATTGGAAAGCTATTGGCAATTGAAATTGGAAAACACCCGTCACAAATTTTTGTTCCTTTTTTACTCATCATTACTCACTGCTTTTGTTGCCTTTTTTTCCCTCCTTCTATAAAATGGTACAGGTTTATGGGCTAGAATGTGTATGGCTAGAAACTGTATAGGTGAGAGCACTGCACTGTCAAGTGGTGAGGCACATATCACAATGTTTCTGTGAAGTCTAGTGCAGTAGATTTTAAGGAAGAATGCATGGTTTCTAGAATTCATTACTGGACAAAATAAAGAAGCAGAAAGGGAAAAAATGAAGTGGAGGGATGTACATCTTTGTAAAGTTGTCATGATCGTCTGCTGAGTTTTTCAACAATTAGATGGGGTTTTTGGTGGTTATCTGCCTGCTTGTTCTTATAATGGTGGCAATTTTTTTTCTTTACTTTTGAATCTAAACAGCTTTTTGCATACACAGCTGTTATGATTAATTATGTGAAAGAATTAATTTATTAGACCTTTAAAACTTGCAGGTATCTATGCTTCCTAATAACTAGATAGTTTAGGGGAAGGGGACAAAGGCTGTTGTGTGTGCAAATGTGTAGTGGGAAAGAAGGGGTGGTTTGTTTTTTGGGTTTTGTTTTTGTTTGGTTTGGGGTTTTTTTTCTGGGATTTCATCCCATGTGTATCGAAAATCAATCGGAGGCAGCAGCTGATACATGATAAAAATACCAAAAAGGCTCTAGTTAATAAAAAATACTGAAAATCTGCTCCAGTAAGATAAGTCATGAGTTCACTAGCTTAGAGACCCTGGGTTAATTGCTTTCTTTGTGATATTGCAGAGAACACCACTAGCTAACTCTAAATTGTTTAAACAGCTTTTTAGGATCTTTGTTCAAAGAAGTCATTGACTTAACAGAATTGTTGCATTGAATTTAGACTGCTTAAAATCCAATTGTCAAAGTTGGTTTTGTATTCCAGGAGTAGTACATATTAAAAAGTTAAACTTTTATGTAATTTCCTGAGAATTCCTAGTCCTGATTTGCAGACCAAAGAGTGATAGGTATTTTCCCAGATTAATTCTCACAAAAAGTTCATCTAGCTAAGCTAGCTATCAATTTCTTTATGCAAACTACGATTTTTTTTTTTCCTAGTGTGGCTTTTTACACATATTCAATACATACATTGCATCTTTGTTTTAGCAGTTGTCCTCTGATATGTACTGTTGGCTGAAACACTGAACTTTGGCAAGGTTATTAGGACACTAAATTTTCTTACAATGTTATGTAGAGGGCTGATGCATTAATCTTCATTTCATTTTGCTTATTTATTCCATGCTTTTTGATTGGGAAGCCAGCCAAATACTTGTCTTACTGTTAATGATTTTCTTGAGCTTTTGGTTGTGCTTTCTTGTCCACTTTACACACTTCTTCTGTCTTTTGAACTGATTGGTTATTTCTTGCATCACAGCCTCCAGTAGTGAAAACAGAGATGGTAACCATTTCAGATGCCACGCAGAGAACGGAAATCTCCACTAAAGAAATTCCAATTGTGCAAACAGAAACTAAAACTATCACATATGAATCTTCACAGGTATGGTGACTGTGTTGTTATATTGTTTGCAGTCTTATTTTTATTCCAGTTATGTAGATCAAAATAGATAATGTCCAAAAATGCTTTTCAAAAGCACATACTTTTTTGCTGGCAGATAAAATTATACTTTGGCTATGAAGTAAGAGAAATGTTTGTAGACAAAGCAGTTATTACTTTAGAAGTTCTAATTGGTTTTTTTTCTAAGTAAAGATGTAGTTGCTGTCTGTAAATGTATAACTCATTTTTAGTTTTGGAAACTTGATTAAAATATCTCATTACTCCTGAAAGGAGCATGTAACTAATGATGAAGTTTCCATAGGAATGAGCCATAACAATAGTCTTACATTACTCTGTAAACTTGGATGGCTTCTATTTAGATTTCAGTTCTAATTGAACTAAAGAATATGTAAATCAGCCTTTTCTCCCGTGAAAACAAAATTTTTGAGTGCCCAAATACAAAAATACCTTTTTTTTTTTTTCTTACAGCTTGATGGTACCGCTGGTGGCGATGCCGGTGTGCTGGTGAGTGCACAGACAATTACGTCAGAGTCTGTATCCACTACCACAACTACACACATCACAAAGGTAAAATATATGTAATGCCTTTCTTAACTAAAAAAGACATCCAACCCTCAAAACACAGTCTTGCAGGAAGTTTCTCATATATCTGCTAAATCATTGAAGAAAACTGACTTGAAATGAATTGGCTTCATTCCAGGCATGTGTAAGAGTTAAATCTTTCTATATGCAGATTTTTGAACAGAGAAGCCCTAATAATAAGCAGGAATATCTGAGAACAAGACAAAGAAAGGGGGAAAAGTATGATTAGTGTTTTTTTAGTGCTTCATATAGATCTTATTTCAGTGTTTGACAGATAAGTATGTAACTAAATTTTTACAGTTTGTCCTGTTATCACTGTCTGATATCCTACAGAATCTTTGCTAATATAGCAGATTTGTCTGAGGTCTGTAGGAGCCCTGCTAATGGCATCAGTTAGAAGAATAAACTGAAACAATGTTTTCTCTCTGCCTTCACTTGGGTAATTCTTGTGCTGCTAGGTTTAGAGCTTATTTGAGAACAGGTCATTCCACTAGATTAGTTTGGAAGCATATGTGGGTGCTGAATTATTTGCTCTGCATTCCATGCTTGAAAAGTAAAGCAAAACTCAGTGTTAACAGGATATCACATCTGTTTCAGTCTCATGTGATGTTTCATGCCAGAGTATGTTAGAACTACCAAAATGCTATGATGATTGTAATTAATTTATGTAAATATTTGTCAAATTTTAGACATGCCTAAACAGCACAGCTTTGAACTCTTGTCTTTGAACTCTTAATATCTCTTTCCAAGAAAATTACAGAAAACATTGTTTAGGGTAAAGCAAAAGATTAGAGAAAAAATTTCTGTGAATTTAGAATTTCTTTCCCTCCCCCAAGACACAGAAGGTTCGCAACATGGCAGAATTGAACAATAATTCACTGCTCACTGGATATATCTTCTAAAGATTGAAATATTCTGAAGATTGAAAGTCGTAGTCGCAGAATGACAGCGGAAGGATAATACTGGAAAGTGAATCAAATAAAATAAGAATCTCAGAACTGAAAATGCATATGTTTTGTTATACAGACTAGTCAACAGGTCCTTCTCAGTCTCCTGCTCCCTTTTGGAATCATTAGGCCACACCATCGTTTTTGGAATAAGTCTTTATTCAATAAATTGAACCACAGTTTTGAGGAGAGGTATATATTTACTTGTCAAGTTCAGATGTCAAATAATCCTGCTTTTTGGAAGGAACAGTTAAAGAAAATAGTTTCAGTATTTTCTTCTACTGCAATATTACTGGGATTACCGTGATGCAGCAGATTCTTGTCTTTTTTGAATTGATGATAACTATTTGGTAACAAGACTGTTTGAATTTTCTAAACTGACTTTCTATTTTACGTCCCAAATTGTTCATTATTAATAAAGGGACCTGCCAAAATAATTTCAGTATTCTAATGATGTTTTTATCAAAGTGATCTTGGATCTTTTCTAGTATAGTCAGTGTATCTTTAGTAGTATATTCTTTGCTTATATGCAGGATGATTGAAAAGAAAGGCAAACAATGTTGTTTCTGTGAAAAATTTTTTATAAGCTAATCACTAGAGTAAGAAATGAAGAAACAAAGCACAAAACTATTCAGCAATGTGAAATTGGTTGAAAATATCTCACACAAGTCCTCAAATGGCAGAACTGAAAACCAGCTCGTCTTTGTATTTAATGGCAAAGGATTATGACTGAGGAGAGGCCTGTAATAGATGGGTTGAAATAAAAGACAAGACTCCTGGAATTTCCATGTTGCCAAGCTTTATACAGTGGAAGAAGCTAGAATTGCAGTTTGTCAAAGTTGAGCTACAGTAACAGAAGTAATTCTCTAGTGCTTGATTTTTCTCAAGTTTAGCAATTTCTAGAATGTGCCTAACTGTGTAACTGAAAGAGGAAATGATGATTTAGCACTGAGAACATTCATTACCAATGACGACACGGACACAGAAATCTATCTGCTTCAGTGCAGCAGAAAGGAGTGCTTTGTGTAAGTACAGAATAATTACAAGGATGGTTTTTTTTTCCTGCCATCTGTAGATGGTAAAAGGTGGAGTATCAGAAACAAGAATTGAGAAGCGAATTGTCATTACTGGAGATGCAGATATTGACCATGATGAGGTGAGTATGTAAACTGTTAACACTTACAACATGGTTTTTATTGACCATGATGAGGTGAGTATGTAAACTGTTAACACTTACAACATGGTTTTTGTAGTCCAGTGAGATCTAGATGATATTTCAGAAACCTGAAGTAGAGAAGCTGACTGAGAGGATATAGAAAGACCCTGAGACTGTTAATTGTGCCATAGTTAATTAAGCAGTCATGTTTTGTGAATAAGGAGCCTTTTGAATATAAGTGAAAGAAAAACAGCATTTGTAAATTTGCATCATAGATCATGTGAATGGATTTTTACTGTTTTTAAAGGGATTGCTTTTTTTGGAAGACACACAGTTTTAGTGCAGCTTTTGCCATTACGAGGAAGAGCATTACTGAAATAATCCTATTTTGATACGTTAATCTGGATAGATGGGAGCCTCTACTGCATTGTGTCAGGAACATCTGAATGCAGTGCTAATTTTGACTGAAAGCTTTGGAATACATTAAAGCGTAAACTGCTTGAATTTAAAAATTAGTTTTTGACCTGTATTTGTAGAATTATGTGTAACAAAAGTGATTGTTGATCTACTGGAAACTTACATAAGTACCTTTCATCTCCGTCAGTAGTAAAGCAGTATGTTACAACGTGTTAGAAACTAAGGTTAAAATCACTTCTATGTGCCCAATTAATAGGCTGAATTTAAGCAGTGCACAGGAAAATAACTGAGAAAAATCAATTATCTAGTCTTTGTAGTGATGATTACAAAATTTTTGTTTCATCTAAGCAACTGTAGTAACAAAGGCAATTAACAGTCACTTGGTAATACAAGTGCAAAATCTACCTTCTGCAAAAAGTTGCAGCGAATTTATATCTAACTTTATGAAGGCTACACAAATCAACATAACAGGCTTTAATTTAACGTCTGAATTGTAATATACTGAGAGTTCTCAAGGAATTTATTTCCACATTTTGATTTGCCTCCAGAACGTGGCTCTTGACAAGTTGAATCTCTTCTTGAAACTCATAATTAAATGACAGGGCTGTTTAGCATTAGGCATGGCTCTTGTTTGCCTTGACACACGCACTTCTGTCTGGAAAGGTCACACAATACCTTTAGCGTACCAGACAATTCTCTTAGAGCCTCTTTATTTTGAGATAACTGAGTAATGAACTAAAAAAACATGAAATTATAAAAAAGGAACTAAAAAGTACAATTTTAATCACTGAAGTTTGAAACAGCAGGGAGCAGCTTTTAAGAGATTTAAGAAATATCTACCACTTTTTCTTCAGTGACTATGGAGCTCCTTAAATGCCCAAACTACATGCTGGATGTTTTTTCTTTGAGCTCCCTATATCACTAAAAGAGTTTTCAATAGGAAAATAATATTCTGATTTTGAGTTTCAGAATACAAAAGCTTTTATTAAGTTGTTATAATTTAACAATTAGAGACAGGAGTTTTTCATTGTTTGTTGGTTTGATTATAAACATTGATTCTTGAATCTTAAGAGGCACTTTTTTAGAAATCCTCATTTGTACTACAGAGTTTACACTTGGCATACTGTAAAAGAGTAACTATTAAAATATAGTTAAGATTAATATTTTAGCTAACATCAGTATTGTACCAGTGCACACAGTGTGTTCTGCATGTACTTCTTTAACAGGACTTCAAATTCATTATCATATAAAGTGACACTGGCTAATGCTGGTGTTTTTAATGTCTCTTCAGAAATAGTTATTTCTTCTTAACTCCTATAACTCAGGAAATTGTCACTCTTCTCAATTAAGCTAAATGTGTTTGTTGCATTGTATTTTTCTTGCTACTCAGAGTATCTTTGGATTTTTTTTTTTAAATTGTGGTTGATACCACAAAATTGTGGTTGATACTAAGGTGAATAGTGAGCTCACTGTTGCCTCAGAAATGCCTTCCATTGTATTCTGTTTTTTTCTTATGTTAGGTTCCAGCAGTAATACAGCTCACAGAAATAAGAGGTAGATCAGGGCAAGGAATAGAAGGTCCCAGGTGCTCTTTTGTCTGTTTTGACTCAGAAGCTGCTCTTATGTACTTGACTGTGATGTAGAATAGACCATTACATTTCAGAGGAAGGGACCTACAGTGGTCATCTAGTCCAACTGTATCTATTGGTATATCTCTTAAGATGATAAAATTTCTTAAAATGTGAAGGAGGAATTATAAGAAACTGAATTGTAGTTATATTTGTACTTCCCTGCATTAAACTAGAGAAATTTCTCTTTAACTATTGCAAGAATTAAAATTAGATTCTTGTGCTGAGAAAGAATTTTTTTATCACCTTCTTCCAGAGTTTCAGTACCATACTTACTATATATTCCAAAGTATCTTTGTATTCTGTTCAGGAAACTGAAGGTTAAGGCTTTATTTGCTAGATCTCTTGAAGAAGTTCAAAAACTTCTGGGATATAACAATAGTTTTTTTCTCCTGAGATGAACGAGAAAAGTTATTTTACAACTTTATGGTTATTTGTTACTTCCTGGAAATCTTGGCAAATTTCTAACGTAGTGGTTTGGGTTTTTTCTTTTGTTTGGGTTTTGTGTTTTGGGAGCCGGTTTGATTTTTGGTTGGTTTCGGGTTTTTTTATACCCTTGATCCCTTCTTGAGTTCAGGAATCTACAGTACTGAAAAATTATACCCAAGTTTTCCAAAGCCACTCTGCCATTCTCTGGACCCACATGAATGTCCTTTTGGTGTTGTTCAGTTCCATATTTCAAATACATTTTCAGGCCCTGGCACAGGCAATCAAAGAAGCCAAAGAACAGCACCCTGACATGTCTGTGACAAGAGTGGTGGTGCATAAAGAAACTGAACTTGCTGAGGAAGATGAATAGTAAAATCAAAAGTGTTCTCAAGCAAGTACTTCAGGTAAGCTTATGTCTATAATTGACATAGGAAAATGTAGCATCAGTTTTCTGTTGCATTCATGTCTTTCAGCTGAAAAATATGGGCATCTTTGAGATATGCTATCACTGAAGGGTGAATTGAAACAGATGCTAATAGAATTCTGTAAGTGTAAGAGTTTTTATCTGAAGTCAAACATGACATTAATTTTAGTTGCAAATATTCCTATATATGTCTCTCAGTCTCGTCATAGTACTTTCATGGCATTTCCTGTGGTGTTTGGCCAAGATGATGCACTCAATGTAGAAGTGAGTTTGGGCTATTTCTGCAAAATACGGAGGACGTGTCACATTTCTCTGTTTACCTGGACAGTAACATTCCTTGCCTTATATCTTGCTTGTTTAGTGGGGAGATTGGATAGTTCCCAGTAGTGAAAGGACACTCTTGGACATTTGAATTTAGTCAGTTAATTCTTATTCCTAAACGTACTGAAATATTTGACCTTTTGTCATGATAAATGCATTGCAAACTCAAGGTTTAAAGCCTTTTATCAATTGAAAGAGCTGTTTGAAGGATTGTCAGTTTATTAGGCCCTCCTTTCTAGGAATACAAAAGAAGAATGAGAAAACCCAGAATACTGTCTTGCTTCACATGTTCAATAGAAACAGGATGAACACCGAATAAATCTGCTGTTTTACTCATTATAGGCTAACGTCTTAAAGCTCAGTTGCCTTTTGGGGGTGTAAAGCTTCGGATTTCCTGTGCTTGTCACATTGTTGATTTGAGACTTGAGCTACAGTTTTTCTCAAGCTTGATGGTTTTGTTAATTGTAGATTCAGATTCAAGAAAAAGGTTTTGTGTGGGATGGTTAAATATCAATGGGAGAGATTTTTAAAGAAGTCATGATCCATATTTCCTCAGCTTGGTATTTTATACAATGGTGGTTGTAGCCTGTGGACAAGAGACTTCTAGGTCCTGTGAAGGCATGCATTCCCTTGGTATAGAGCAAAGCTTTTTACCAAAGGAAACTACCTGTGAAAAATTTCAACCTGAAGCTTTAGCAGACTTCCAAACTTCATGAGCACACTCATGAAGTGCCAGGAATATATGAAAAATGAGACACTGACTTGATTCCAAATTTGATGTAACCTACTATAGAGGAGGATGTTTTTCACACAATCCTGATATTTTGTCATGTTGAAAAAGATCCATTTTATTCCTGTGCCTGCGTTTCCTAAGACATAAAGATTTTACTGTCAAGTATCACTGCTGCGATCTAGAAGAGAAAAGATACAAGTATCAGATTGAGAGGATATGAAGGGCATCTGTTGAATACTTTTCCATGGAAGAAGATCATTATCAAGGAATCAGAGCCTTCCTAAACTAGTGTGATCACAGATGCATATTTTCAGCTGAAAGACATAGACTAAAGCCTTAGTTTATTTCACCTACCTACAAGTCTCTCTTTCCTTAATATCTGGGTAGTAGTGGAGGTGCTCTGGCTGAGAAAAGGGAGAGCTAATATGCATTGCTGGTGTTGACATGTATATGGTAAGTTAAGAGACTGCACGTGGTGAGGTACTGGGGAGAGAATTCTTCTCGTCTGCTGGCAGAATTGTTGGATTTCACCACCACACATACAACTCTCCTGGGAGTTTGCCCTGAACTCCTGCTACGTGCAGCACTGCACAGAGCAGCAGTGTTGAATGCCATGGAGAAGTCTGTGAGGGTAAGAGTAGGATACCTGCCCCCTGCCTGTGGACAGAAAGTTTATCCACCTTCTCTGTCAAAGTGGTTCCAGTTGTTTTTCCTGACCTCATACAGATTATGCTAGAACTATAATGTTTGTTTTGATCATGTGTGTTTAGATGGTACCTTCTGGCCAGTTTTCCTCTGAGTATGTAAATTTACATAATTTTCCAGGATGTAAATCACCCTGAAACTAAGTTTGAGCTGCCTCCTAAAGATGTCTTCAGATTTAATCAGATTATTGTGTGTTTGAAAAAGAAATTAATAAGTTTTTGTTCATAAATGTACAAACCAGGAAAACAGCACGGATCAAGTTTGGAAATGCTAGGTCAACAATTGCCTGGTTATTAATGTTATAGCATTAATAGTTTTAAAAAGTATTTTCACATTAGATAATGCTAGAAACTGTGTAAATAACAAAGGAGATGGGGGTTACTTGTGAGGAAGTACTGGGGGAAAGCACCAAAAATTAGGAACGCTGCACAAATCTCTTTTCACTGTACCTTTGTTTCACTGTTCAGTTGGATTTGTTTTGCAGCTTTGTTGCTTAGTGACACTAAAAACAAGTACAACATGCATGCTCCAGCTTTGTTTTGAAAGCACAGGAGAGGACATGGAACTGTACTGAACTGTGAGATAAGGGGACGTGGATAAGTCCCTACATCATAAAAATGCTCCATGAGGCTTGGAAAAAACCACATAACTTCTGTGAGAGCTACTTATAGTAAGGAGAATGCCTGTGGTTTGTGTAGTTTCGCTGGTTCCTTGGTACACAGCAACATTTGAACATGCACACTAAAACCATTCCTGGCATATTTGCAGCATTTACATCACAGGATCTAAGGTAGAAAGTGACGTGTGTAGAATGTGCCAATTTCTTCAGAAAATCCTTAATCCAGATTACTTAATCCAGAAAAGTCTCTTTCAGATCAATGGTCAATCCCATAGAAGTAATTACACCTTTCTAGAAGGGACTGTGTCATGGGAAGAAAAAATTATCTTGGCAAGTGTGCACCATATTTCTACGTTAGTGACAAGCTGCAAAGTTGATTTGGTTCCTTCACCAAATATTTAAATACTTTGTAAAAATTTTATTCAGGAAAAGAATTCAAAGAATTCCTTCCACTGTCTGAGGGTGGGGGGATTTGCATTTTTTAGAATCACATTGTGGAATGACGTTTGCAGTGTATCAGAGTGTGTCAGATGTTCTCATCTGAGTTTGCCAATTGCTTTACAGGCTTATGGTCTGAAATACTTGTGAGAGAATAAGAGGACATATCTCCATGCTGCTTTTGTGTCTGAGACCTGGGCACTTATTTGACTGATGATGCCTTTCAGTTAAACATTAAGGCAAAAAATTAGATGTCTAAACAAACACAGGCCGCCTAAAGCACCTTGAGTATCTGTCAAGAGCCCCTTGCTCTCCTGTAGGAGCAACTGGAGGGCAGGTGGGACTGCAGAAACAGCTCTAGGCAGTTGTGCTTAGGCAATGGAGTCATGCCATGAATTTTCAGTAGTTGTCTAAGGTGATGAAAGCTCTGTTCTCATGACTACAGCAATATTGTTCTTGTAGACTTGTTTTCTCTAATAAAAGTGAAAGATACTGCATTTTGATTCTGAGGAATTACTAAACTGAACAAGTACCTTTATTTTTTATTTATGCACTGGACTATGGATTAAAACTTTCAGTAAACTGTACAAGAAGAGACTATTAAAATAAGAATTTTGGGGAGGAAAAAAAGCAAGATGAGTACTCAGAAAGTACAGTACTGTTTGCCTCATGATTGAAGGGGGGTTTAGTCAATGCAACATTTATTTTATGAAATAGCCTTCCCTCCCTCCCAAAAAAACCCTGTATAGAAAAAATGACTTTTTGACTCTGATGTGACATTCACGTAGTATCTGTGATTAATGCTTATGTGACCTGCTTAATTTTTTTCTTCCAGAAGTAAAGATGATACTGACCATGAAGAACTGTAATCATTCCAAGTCATCCTTACTCTACCGAATCCACCAACCCTAGCAACGATGACCAGATATTCATGATTTAAATGCCAATACCAAACTCGATTTTAACATCTTTGGTCTATATTCCCTTACAATGTTTCTTATTTTTTTATAACCACTTCTTAACAATATTAGAATTTTTTTTAAAATGAAGTTATAGAGAGTGTGATCTTCTTTTGCACAAATACTTGTATTTTTGAAACTGATTCTTAATTACATGAAAGTGAACAAAAGTCTGGAAAGCATTGTTCACTGGAGCAGGTGGTAATTGTGCAGGAAGGAAGGTCTTTACTAATTTAGATATAGTTTTTTTCCAAGTATTTCAAGTGAAATCTCTTACTGGAGTAATTTACAGAATTTTTTTTCAGACTATTCAGGTAAATATAATGATATCACATAACAAAGTTTTTTATAAAAATACAGCATTTGCTAAAATTTGAAAAAATATATTTCTTTGGATAAATTTTATACTGGTATCTCTGTAACTCTTTCTCTTCTAAGGTTCTCTTCTCTGTGGAGCAGAGATGGTATGGCAGTTTATAGAGGAGAAGGAGTTGCAGACACATTACTTCTGACTGAGCACTGTGTTCTTTTTGCACTTTGGTGCCAATGCTCAACTTTTTGCAGACGTTTTTTGCTGTCTGCAGCATTCCAGATAAGGAAAGAAGGACGAACAAAATATCTTTCTCTTCTTCCAACAAGAGATGATCTAGGCAGCTTAAAACCGTAGTGCTTTTCTTCTTACTGTGTCCCAACTTCAATACTTCCATTATTTGAATACATGTGTAGAATGCTCGCTTGCTATTAAACTCAGTTTCCATGTTAGAACTGACATTTCTATATGGAGAAAGGTATACATTTCACATGCTTCCTCTAATGGTTAATTCAGGTTTTTAGGATACTGAGTAAAAGTGTAAGATGGACTCCATTCATAAAGTAATGAAGAGAGTACCATCAGTTGAGACTGCCATTGAGAAAACCTGTTAATTATATTGGGGTTTATTTTTAATTTGTTCTTGCCAGGGGGTTGGTTGGTTGGGGTTTTTTTGCTGTTGACTCTGTGTATAGTTTAAATGCCAAATTAGACTTATAGCAGCTTGAAGTTGTATTAAGTGATATTTTGCTTTCTGTAATTCTGTTATAAAATAAAGTTGTTTATTCTCTGTATGACTTTTGGCACTCACACATGAGCTTGTAGGATATTTAAAGTGAGTGGATTATTTAAAAGAACTGCAGTTCTAGAGGTCACAGGACCTTGAAAGGCAGGGATTAGTGCAAGTGGTTTGCAGGGCTGCCAGAAGGGTGGCACAATTGCCTGGCTCCTAATATGGATACTAAAGTATCAGTGTTTTTAAGACATCTTCTGATAAACAGCCTGTAGTTTAGAGAAGAAATCCTCAGATGCCAAAACAGAGGAGATTTGGAAACCGCAGTGCAAGTTACAATGCACCTCAGTCTGCAAGTGGTTTTGCTGAGTTGCTTGAGTTAGGATGTACTATGGTCTTCAGATAACAAAACACATCTAAAACTTCTCACTACATTCTGTTTCTCTGAGCAATGTATTTTTGGTGTTATTCTCAGTTTAGATGGCTGCGTCTGTTATGCTTGCATAACAGAAGTTCTTGTTAGTTTTGACTTTGTATAATTTGAATAACCTAAGACAACGGTAACGGAGATGTTGGTTTATATACGTATATGGGCATTCTCAGTCATATCCCCCATTACCCAGAAAAATAGCAGATAAGGGGTTCACCTGCTTTTCTTCAAAACCGGAGATGTTCTGCCTTTCAAAAGAGGGAGGAGAACCCCATCATAAGAGCATTGCCATAACACTTTAAGAAGGTTGTTGAGGAAGTGGCAAGTTTGGAACTTAAGTGTAAGTCAAAATGGGCACACATTGAGAGGTATGTCTTAGCAGATCTTCCAACAAAAGGGTCTAAGAAAAAGCTATATAAAAATCTTTAAGGTATTTTTGATACGGTGTAGTGTTAGTTGTAGATCTTGTTTGATAGGAGGAAAGTATATTGAATTCTTTATTGATTTGGATCGTTCTGATTTATTAGACACTAGATCAGTACTGATTTTATTGCAATTGTATTTAATCCCTAAAACTGCAAATATAATATTATTGAAATAATGTTATTTTCACTGAGAGATGTCTTTCTTCAAATACTAATCAGACTCTTTTGTCAGGGAAAAATTAATAGTGTTTTCAGGTCACCATAGCTTGTGCGCAGTTGTCGCTTCCATTGATTAAACATGTACTAATTAAACAGCCATTGTCATGCAGAAAAATATAAGCCCCAAGTGTGATCAGTCCTAAAGATAATCAGGTTTTGCATATTCTGGTTTTATGTAATTATCCAAATGTCCTGGAATATTGTGCTATTTTGATGAATTTTCATTGTTACTTTTTAAATATATATCTGTAGCAAAAACTGCAACATGCAGCATTCTCAAGACACTTCACAAGCCAGCTTTATAATACACGGGCAATTTCAAATGCAATTGCATGCTCATTTAATAAGAAGATATTTCAGTAATTGATTCTTCTTAAATACTTAGAAAAGCAAGTCATGTGGGTCCTGCACAAAAGTACTTAATGCATCTTTCATTTTAATCATGATCACCTAAAGGTTCATAATGAGTGTTGGCACTGTTTCATAGATTTTTTTACTAGATAAAGGTTTCATAAAGGACAAGCATGTGACTCCAATAACAAACTTTTAACAAAAGATTTATTGCTCAGAGTGATGAACGACTATAGTGCAAATTGTTTCTTGAAATATTCTTCTATTTGACAATCAGGCTGAATGACAACTTTTAGTTTGGCCACAGAAGACATCAAATAGATGGAATAAAATAAATACTGTGACAGATGTCAAAGTCTGTGAGATTTGATGGCGATCAGAATGACAACTATCTGTACCCTTGGCTGGGATGCAGCAGGAGCTTCTCAGCTTTTGGCAAGTTAACCATGGAAGTAGATTGCTTGGAGCTGGTGATATAGTACACTGTTGAACTGACTACATCTCTAGAAGGTTTGAAACTTCTGATTTTCAGGCTGCTCAGTTGTTTGGGGTTTTTATACTGCACTTGGAGTAGTAATATTGGTACAAACTACAAGCGTTCTTGTATGTTACATCCTACCAGAGGTTTTGGAGGTAAGTATATGTGATGAATGGCTATACTGGGCCAGGCTAAGTGACTAAGTAGCAGCTGTGGGGGGGAATCCGGCTCCTCTACTGTCCCACGGCCTCCCGGGGTCTGGAGGGGATTGTGAAATCCCTACGTGGTCAGGAGTCAAGATATGCAGCAACCCGAAATTGAGTGGCATAGAAAAGCATTATTACCTGTGTCCAGGGTATTTAAGCCTTTCGAGCAGGGTTTGGGAGGTAGGATGTGATAGGGTAAGGGTTCAGGGGGAGTGGTGTGGTTTGGGGGGCACAGGGGGGCCAATAAGGGAGCAGGAGGACCAAAACCCAGTGGGAACCGAGGAATGGGGATTGACAGGTGATACATCCAATAAGGTCAGGAGGGGGACGGGGCTGGATACCCAGGAAAAAGGAACGTTCTTTTCACGTGTGCAGGGGGTTTCTCGGGGTTACAATCTAAACGGGAAAAGCCATACATGAAAGACGCAAGTAATGTTGAATTATAAAGTCTCTGGTCCTTTGGAAGTTGTTACAGTGCTGGTCCTCTCTCCAGGGGCTTCCTCCTCCATGATGTCTGGATAATCCTCTGTCTGTGCTTCGCATATGCTGTAGCAGAAGTCTTTCCCAACAACTAACTCCCAGGTCTGTAAGGCTACTGGCAGTTACCTAGGAGTGTGTGGAAGTATAAGTACTGTACTAGAAAGAACTTCCCCAAATACTCTTCCAGCTTTCAGCAATTTTCAAAGACTTAACTGGTCTGTCAGTCTTTCACATTTATCTGCCTCTGGCTTTTTGGCTAAATGCTTTTTCAAAATTTTCTCTGGCAGGTGTTTTAACCATTCTGTGTTTCTTACAAAAGAAAAAGGACAAAAACACCTTCCATGTCTTTTGAACCTGCCCCTGCTAGCTTCATCTGACAGCATAATTGCAGATACTAGAATAAACACCTAGCAGTTATTCTCTTCAGTTGTTCCCCTGGCAAAAGCTACCTTTCCAGCTTAAATGTTGAGATTTTAAATTCTGTTCTGGGAAGTGAAGAAGAAGCAGTCACAGGTAAGAAGGTTTTCAACATGCTTAATGGTTGTGGATGGAATCCTAACTTTACATTATTGCTGGTGACAGGAAGACACAGGAGTCCTCAGTAAAAACAACAGTTGAAGACAAATTATTTCCTTACAAGTACTATTTTCATTTATATATTTAGATAAAGCTTTTATCTAGATAAAGATTTAGTTCTATGGTGTTCTTTAAATGCCATTTTTCTTTTTGAAGGAATTCTATAGAATACGGTGAAGTGTTTCATGCTGGTACTGTGAAAACAGATTTCTTGACACTATTCAGTAATGGAATTGTAAACAACAAGGCCTGGGAATTTTCTTTACATGTTAGTAACTAAGTCTTGAATGTCAGATCCTCCTACATGTTAGCAATTACAGGTCAATAAGCAGTTGTGTCAAAGGCACTCAATGTATCCATACAGCGTTATCTTTAGTATCCATACCACCATTTTAAGGTGAAATGCCACTAAAGAATATCGCTTCCTGACACTTCAAATCTCGTTTTCAGACATTTTGTAAAATAAACAAAATCAATTTTATGTAATGGTAAGCCTTGCTAAAACTTTCATTCTGTACTTTTACATGTGATCCTGCCCAGTCTGTTATTGGGTGGTAAGAGAAAGGGCATTTGAAATTGTCTATGTATGTTACAACTCCTTTAGCATTTGATCAGTAACCCAGATCACTGCTTTAAGAAGGCAGCATTCTTCTTAAATGTAAAAAGTAAATTCCTTGCAGTGGCTGTCTCAAATTCCCTACAAAAGATTGTGTGTTAGAGTGCAAACAACTGGCTCTTCACCTATCCAGTGCAATATATTCTATGTTATTTGCACAGCGGGATGAATTATGTCTTCTTAAAAATAGGGTAGTAGTAAAATGGGAGAGGACTGTTACATATAGTAAAGGTACTTGGTGTTTAAGTCCTGTTCACTTTTCATAGACTTTGATAAATTACAGTGTTTTTTAAACCTGTAGTCACGGCCTCAGGTTTTTTATGAAATGATTCCAAGGACTTCTTAAAATTCTATGAGAACTGAAATCATGCAAAGCCACACAAAGTGTCAGACAAGGCATTATCCACTCTGTTCTTTTAGGATGGCAAACAGCTTTATTGAAAGGTGATTACAGACCACAGTCACTAGCAGACAGGGACAGTGAACATCAGAGACAGTAATGATAGTCCCTTCCCATTCTTCATCAGTTTGAGTTTAAACTTGAGAGTCAGAGAAGCCAAAAGGCAATAGAACTTTCAAACAGTTTCAGTTGCGTTTTTGTGGGCTGTCTTCCACAGCCAATATGAGATACACCATTACTATAATATTTTGCTTCCAAATTTTATGGACAGCATACTTTGTAAAACTTACAATCTTTCCCAAAGTGTACAAGCTAATAAAAAAGTCAGTTCCCCTTCATCACTCTTTTCCATTTCCTGGATGTCAGTGCTTGATATGACCTTGCTATTTATGCATCTTCAATTTAATAAGACTGCCTGCCTTGTGTATACCAGCTCAGCTCTCTCAGGAGCTCATTATTTGTTGGTCAGGGAAGGGCTCGTGAGTGAAGTGCTGTCCTTCCCCCCAGACCCTGTGTCATGTAAGGGAACTGACAGAGTTTGTTGCAGGAGGTCTCTGGTCTCTGCTGAGTTGCACAAACTACTGCTTATTTGAGTTCATGCGACAAAGCACAACAATTGTGAGAACTTTTTGAATGGCAGCAGCCATTTCATTTGTGCAGCACAGCATTAATTTCTTCACTCTGTATGTTTTCCTCTGTGGTACTTATCTACAGCTGGTTATTTTTAAATCTGCAGACCTGAGTATTGGGTATAAGCTTGCTTCCTGAATCGTGAGACTCCCTTAAATGTCCTTGAGTTCTTGTATTTGTTCTCTTTTTGACCAGGTCTCCTGGGTTTCTTCCATGGGCCACGGTGGTACAGTAGAGCACTTCTGGTGTCTTGTGCCACCTCCGGTTCCTCATCAACTAAACAATAAACCAAACAATACAAAAATGCCATAAGAATATGCTGATTTCCTGTGGTAAATTTTTATAAAGAAACAGATCTGGCATATATTAGTAAGAACTAATTTATTAAATTGAAGATGTCTAAGTAGCTCATTGATATCAGTTTGCCCGTCCTCCTAGAAGAAACTGTGAGATTGAGGCTATTACTATGCCCAGTGAAGTACCAACACAAACTATTGACATCAGCAGAAATACTCTATTTTCATTTGCCTCCACCTTTCAAACAGAATAAAATCCTTTAACAACAGCAAGGAGCTTAGTTAGCCTGGCAATTCATACTCTACTTTACTGTGACCTTGCTGTGGGAACCTGAAATTGACCTGATCCTCTTGATGCTGCCTGTGGTAAAGACAGACCAGAAAATGCTTGTTGCCCACCTAGCTGGACATCTTCAAAACAGGGTGGTGCTGTTGAAGGTTTAGAGATTTGAAGAGGGAGGGAGAAACAGAGAAAAGGCAAAATAATATAAAAAAATTCCAGTTACCATAAAGCACTTGTCATAGCTAGTTGTTCAGGAGAGCTGTGTGCTGTTTTGTTGGTTGATTTTGTTTTATTTATAAGGTATCTATGTATTGATACATTTATGCAAAACCTCTCTTTTGCTGCACAGAGAAGAATTTAATGTTTATTTAACAATGAAGCAAGGCAGCCTGGCTTTTAGTGATGCAAAATTTCTCTGGTTTTTAAAAGAGATCTAATGAAATAGGCAGCTAAAGCCTGCTGAATTTCTGATGTTATGTCAGAGAGGTAGTTAGCATTTAAAGGAGTCTGTTCTCAGGCTTATCTGTGGTTAGTTGTTTTTTCCCTCACTCGATGGTCTTAAGCTGGTTTCACTTGCTTGCACAGAGAGAGCTGCTCAGTGTGTTCTGTGTGATCTGGCTGAAGGCCAGATTGGTAGGTTGGACTCTGACGTCTCAGCTCAAGAAAAAGAAGGTCTTGGAGACAGAGCTGGAACTGTGATGCCCAAAGTATTAAATAGAGAGGAATTCATCTCACATTCTCTTGAAATCCCAGCCAGAACTCCTGTGATCTGCAAACTGAGTGTCTTCTTCCCTAAGGCACTATAGAGCCAGATGATTCCCTTCAAGCATCCTTCTCGCTTGTAAGAGAGAAGCACAGCAGCAATATTCCTGTGGCAAATGAGTCTGCCAACTACTTCATTCACCTCTCTCTTACAGCCTTGGTTGCTAATCTCAGAAAATTTAGGAAACAGTTGTTTGCTTAAACTCTTTACACATTCAAAGCTAAAATATCTGTTCTTTAAGGGAAGCACGATTTAACATCAGGTGCTGTAGATTATTTACAGACCTTCAGAATGTGCAGCTAAGGAGGATATGGCTGCTGTGAAAGAAGGTAGGATTGTTGATCATGCATCATGAATGCAAATGTCTGTGGGTTTTTTTCAGGTGGGCTCTTTTGGCTTAATGAAAGTATTTTCTGAGCCTGAGCAAAATACCTGAACTAATGGCATCTGTAACCCACCTGCTTTTCCTGTTTTGCTTGATCATAACTGGAATGAAAAAGCAAGTACATCACCAGGTAAGAGGAGTTCAGTAGTAGTTCAGTATTATTTAATAATAACAAATTTCTGACTATCACATATGAGCACAAAGATGATAATTTACTGAAAGGAACAATCCCTACTCCTTCCTGAAGTCAAAGGCAATAATTACATTAGCTTCCATTTCAACCATATTCAAGAAAGAACTCTCAGTACCTAGCCTTCCTTATTCCTTCATAGATATTGAATTTTATGATGTTTTGGCACTGCACTATTGTTTTGGGGTTTTATTAGTGTGTAAAAAACTCAGCACCTTACTCTTGAGGATAATCTATAACCAAAGGCAGGGCTGGGTTAGGTGTGCAGAGCAGTCTTCTCTAGTAGATTAATTCAGCATCTGAAAACACATTTTGAACAGGAAATGTTGGAGTTTTAGCAGCCTGAAGGTAACGTGTGGTGTATACTCATATAAAAACAAACAGCTTCCTCTCTATTAAAGCCTCAGATCTAAATGCCTGGAGATGGTATACAAAACAGGAAGTTAATTTATTTTACATTTCTCTGTACATGCAGCTTTTCTTACTTTTAGAACTGTGTTAAATGGCCCAGTTGTCAGGATTTCAGAGGACTGCAGTATAGAGTAAACTTAATGAGTGCACAAATTACAGTACTTAGCCTGGTATCCTTGGTTTCTTTCCTAGCCTTGTCCTGTTGGGCTGATGCACCCTGGGCCATCTTGGTGTGAGGGCCTCAGCTTATCTGAGGAGCCCTGTGGTCAGGATGAGCCTGTCTGCCCCAGCAAGGACTCTGCTAGAATTCCCTGTAGTGTGAGCATTGTGGCCCGTTGTCCCACGTAGGGTCCTCACCAAGCTTCTGAAGCATCTGGAGTTTTATACAAAGAAAATCTAGGCTGTCGTTTTAGCTCCCCCGATGCTCCTTGTGGAGCAAAGTTTCAAAAGACTGATAATTTGAGGAACAAACTTAGCCCAGTGTCTGTGATGGCATGTTTTGGAAGGGCTGGAGGAAAGAAAGGTTGAGGATGTGTTGAACATGGCCCAGAGCTGGCCTTGGCATCTGGAAACCTAAAACAAGAGCAGAACATATGTGGATTTGCTGCTGCAGCTGGGACCCAAACCTGGAGGGCATGAAGATCATCTCATTAAAATGGGATGGTCTGATATGCAGGGGTTTCCCTTCTGAAAGAAACTCCACGGCTGCTACAAGTGAAGTCCTACTGGTTGCCCCTCCTGTAGTGCAGAACAGTAAAATCTATGGTGTGGTATGTAAAACTATGGAGCCTTAAGTGAGGGTTCAATCCAAGTTAAATGAATACCTGTAGCATTTTTCAAATAGAAAATGGTCTAAAATGCAGTACAATTTCATAATATTGTTTCTGATCACAGTTCTTTTTGGTTTAGTTAATGGTACAAGCCTAAGTTGCCTGTTGGATGAGGTTTGTCTGCCTACCCACTCTCTGCCCCCGAGTCCTGACTCACCTTCTCTTAGTTTGATCCTGAAGTAGGCAATTAGCAGCAGCAGGAGTAAAGTCACAGGCATAAAGATTCCAGCAAAGAGAACGTAGCCAGGCAGCTCCCTCAGAAACACCGAAAATACGTAACTCATGCTCATTTTCCTTTGTGGCAACTATGCTAAGCAAGATCCTTATGATCCACAAGTTTGGATCTTATTTATCCTGCTTTTTTCCTTTTTTTCCCCTGATCCGCATTCTGCCCTTTGTTCAGGCTATAATCTCTGTTTGGACTTTGGTTTGTTTGTGTAGGCCTGTGATCCCCTTAGGTTTGGAGTTCACTCACAAAGTTACTCAACAACAAAGTTTGAAAGTGCGTTTTGAAGTAACATAGGGCTTTGAAACCTTTGGATATGTTGGGCTGGGCAAGGCTTGATATATAAAGCTGCTGTCATTTAAGTACTAGGGGTTTTGTCATCTGCTAACGTGGTACAGACAATTCTGAGTAATTAGGATCCTCTTTCTAGATATATTATTAATTTTACAGTAGATGTCAAATGCTCACTCAGGATGAAAACCCTGTTATGCATATCACATAGGCATATCTGTGGTCTCTGCTCTAAAGAGTTTTCAGACCAGACCATTGAGACAGGAAGCAAATGACTGAGGGATGCTGTACCAACAGCATTTTTTCCAAAGAACAGCTACAGAACAGTGAAATTCAGGAAGGTTTCTTTCTTAGCAAAGTTGAAAATACATGATTTTGGGGGGTCAGATGTGCCAAAGAATTCAAGAACAATTTAAATGTCCAAGTGCCTGTGTTTTAGGTGTTCAGTGTGTTCAGTTTTTCTCATCTGGTCACCATCTGTGGCAGAACTGTGCCTAGGATGCATTCATCAACTTAATCATCTTTAAAAAGATTGTCATTTTGTAGTCCTTCTCTACACAATCAGGGTTGCAAAAAGATCTGTTTAGTAGACCTGATAGCGTGGAAGTGCTGTTACATGCACATGCTATTGCATTGATTTCACAGGGTGGCAGTGCAGAAACTCACTATTTGGCGTGCCTGTGTGTGTGTGTTGGAATTTCATCAGAGAAGTGTTTTGGGTTGTTGAAGATCAGTTTAGTCTACATGAATCACAGAATTATTTAGGTTGGAAAAGACCTCTAAGATCATCAGGTCCAGCCTTTAACATGAACATTCAGTCTGGCTTATCAAATCTGATGCCTAATGAAGGTATCAGGTTGCATTAAGCATTGTGGGTTTGGAGTTTTAGCAGCTTGTTATGACACGGATGAAAAAATCTGGCTCATTTCATGTCCATGTGAGACATGGTAAGGATTTTTTGTGTTCAATATCAACCAAATCTGAAACTGGATCATGAGCTCTGGGTGAAAAGAGCCATTTTGTGAGCAGTTCTCTCCAAGTCTCCAGAAAGGATGTACGAGATTTGCTGGACTAATTGGGTAGGTGGGATAAGCTGAATCCAAAGGGAAAGGCAGAAAATTTTTAGACTTTCAGGGGAAAGAGGTATTTGTGTTCACCTTGTTTTCCCCACTTACTGTTTTCAAAAAGCAAACAACCTCACCTAATAACTGAAGTTTGTAAGTACCTTGAACTGTAACAGATCTGACATCGTCCCTTCTTGACTACAAGCGATGGAGAATATAGTATTTACAGGCAAATTCCTTGTTTTGTTAATCACCTGCCATTGTAATTGAAAATTCAAGAGCAAATGGAGTGTGCCTTATTTCTTGCTTATATTTGTTCAACTTTTAACTGTTATATCTAATTCTGCCTTTTCCCACAAGATGTTTGACCTCATTTGTAAAGTACTTTATGCTCTACTGATGAAAAGCATGGATTAAAAGCCAGATGGTGAGGATATTAATATTATTATAGGCCCATCTGTTGCCAGATAACTCCTTCCTTGAATAGATACCAGTCAGCTGTGATCAATAAATTCCTTAAACATTTTTCTTTGTGCATAAAAAGTTTCTAGATTTTTTTTTTTTGTATTATCATGAATGTTATTGTTCCGATTTGTAAAACAGTTGCAAGGTTTTGGTGAACCATCTTCTGGATTATTTTTTCAATTCCTTCCTAACTGTTGTTCTTAAATAAAAATATCTTGAGTAATCAGAGAGCTCAGTCTTCAAGAGTGAAGTCTGTGACTGAATTCCAAGCACTGTGACATTACAAAATTAGCCAGGGAGATATTTCTCTTTGATACATGTGTTATGGCTCACAATGACATTAATGAGACCTAAATACCTGCATACAAGAGCAAAACAGTCACTTGGATTTTTAAATTGTATTTCTTTGTACAGCTGTTATACAATTTCTTTCTGTCACATGCAAGTCAGGGGAAGTGATGAAGTACATAGCTGCCTTGCTTGTCACACCTGTCTGTCATGGGACTAGACAGCTAATGGATTGGAAGTGATTCATTTCTGCCCAGGAAGAATAAGAAAATTCTCAACCCTCCACATCTGTACAACCTGCTTGTGAAATGGCAGGTGCCAGCTCTGGTCACAGCAGTTACATGAGGAGCAAAATTTGGCTCGTGGTTACTCAGTGTGACAAACATGTAATGCAAGTGTCTGTATTGAAGCAGGACAAATGCAGGTGGAAAAAAAGATTAAACACATTTTTACCTTGAAGGTGGTTCCTTTCCTGCCTGAGTTGGCTGAGGTGATTTGGATGAAGCCAAGGGGAGCTCTGCTGCTGCACAGGCTTTTGGCAGCCTGGGCTTTTGACCCCCAGCAAGCTCCTGTCTGCAGTGGCAATGCCTCGCGTGTCTCTGTCATGCAGTCTCATCTGCTTCAACCAGAGGAAAACTGGGAAATGTGGGCCAGGCATGGATTAGTAACACAGGAACATATGGTTTTCTCACTGATCTGTGAAGTTTGTGTGCATTTGAGAAAATAGATTGATTCACGAGCTTTGTGAACATGTCACATTTCTCAGCAGCTGGAAAAAAGGAAGCAATTGCTTCTCACCCCCCAAGTACTGCAGGGTGGACCTGCTGGAAGTTTACTTTCTGGCTAATAGGGATTTCGGCCATTTCAGAGTTTTCCTTTAGTCTTGAATTAGAAACTTAATTTCCTGTGAAATGGAATTTAAGGAACATTAATTTTAAAGCCACTAAAACTCTTATTTCAGCTGTATCATTTTGATTATTTATATGAAATACGAATGCAAATGAATTAATTCAAACTTCAAATGACTTTCTATTTCCCAAACCTGCCAACTAACATTAGAAATTATGAACATCACACCTACCTTGTTGAAATTACTTTTACTGCTCATCTTGTAGAATATATTGTTTCAATCACAGTTTCCAAAAGAAAAAAGTGTCTTAAAATTTCTGGATGGCTTTATTAGGGAATGTAAAAAGGCAAAGAAGTACACCAGTAGGTCAAAACTCCTGTTCCTCTGTGAACCAGAGTCAGAAATGGCCCCACAGGGCTGGATATTCCCACAGGATGGGTGTTGGTAAGCTGGAGCCAATGCTCAGGAGACACATTTTGGATGGAAAAAGAGTCTCACTTCCCTGGACTATCAAGCTTAAAGCCTTCCTGAAAAGTGTATGAATTTTATTAAATTTAAATGTAAAATGAGCCTTTAGATCTCATCTTTATCCTGGATGTTCTGCTAGAACACCAAAATCCTTTCTTCTATTCAACATAAATTCAATAAAGGCTATTAGATCAGGTAGTTTGATCTTTCTATTATTACAGGCAATTTCATTTCCTTCCATGTCTTTTGCACAATCCAATAAATTGATTAAGGCTTGTTTTCCCAAAAAGCATTTAGCCTTTGTTTGAAAACATGAGGCAATGGAGACTCATCTGTCCCTTTCCATGGCTGCTTCATGATGTAAAATGATTGCTTCATGTCTAGCTTAGAGCTTGTCATGGTTCTGCTTTCAGCCACTTGTTTGGCTTGTGCCTTCCTCAGTGTGTTGGGGAGTTCTGGAGGAAATGTTATTTTTTCCCCTGTGAAAGTAGTTATGCCTTACAATGCCTCACTTCTCAATCTTTTCCCTGTTAAGATACACATGCTGCTATTTAAATTCCTTATGGCAGGAATTATGGGAGGTTTGCCCATTCTTGAAACATTCTTGCAGGTTTTCTGTGCATTGTCTGATTTTTAAAAATATCTTTTGAAATATGGACATACCAAATCTTATAAGTGTTGCCTGTGACACTCCTAAAGGTAAATTAATGTCTTTATTCCCACTTGCTACTCAGTTGTTCACTATTCAGGACAGCATACGAGTCCTGATTGCTAAGTGTATATGGAGGCACTTGCTACATTACACACTTGCTCTGTGTCTCATTCTTCTTCAGTGTTGTGGTTTCCCAGCGCACTTGGGAAATCTTGTTTCTAGATGAAAAATTTTGCTTTGGAAATGTTGCAGTGACTTGTGGTAAACCCAGCCTCTCACAAGTGATCTAGATCACCCAGCCTAACTGCCTATTAGTTCTTCTTATTGCTTAGTCTTGATCATCTTCACCTTTTAGAAGTGCTGATTTTATATCAATTTCCACTTTGGGGTTTTTTCCTCCCCTTTGCCTCTTTTCTACTTTGTTGCTTTACTAATACAAGCACTTGTGTCTTCATGTGGTAAATTGCTTCAAGTTATCGATCCAGCTGAAAAGCTGCATAAGCTGATTCTGGGCTTTGAGGGTAAGTATTAATGAGATTATTTTGAAACTGGATTTGTTTTCTGATTAAGTTGGAAAATGGAGATGGCTCTGCTGCCAAATGCCTAACCATCCCCTCACCAGAAGCACTGCAGCAGCTCCCCCGTGGATATGACTTTTAAGATCCCTGCAACAATTTCTAATTCATTACTCGTGTGCTTTATTGATATAGAAGAGTGATTACTTTTTAAATGAGCAAATCATGTGTTACTAATTCAAATGCCTGAGGACATCTAGGTGTATTGGAGCTGGGATTGACTTTATCAAACAAACCTGTAATCAATCTCATTAACAAGGTAACAGCTGTTTTGCATAAACCATGCTAAGTACCTTATTTATGTTCTGATTCTCTCTCTCTTTGAACAATCTTTGCATTCTTCCTGGCTTGCATTTAGTTTTCTTACCTATAACTAGGCCAGATCACTTGAGTGTGGGCACAAAAATAATGAGTTTCTAGGCTTCTCAATGTTATGCTGAAGATTTATGAAAAATTAGCATAAGTTAAAGGAAAACAATTCTTGGCCAACTTCTAGCCCTCTTCCAGGCTTATTGATTTTCAAAGTTCAGTGCTGGTTATTTAAATTTCAGCTTTGTAGTTAATCACCTCTACAGGTGATTAATCTGATGTGCAGAAGCATCTGGCAGTGGTACAAAGTGGATGAGCCTTCTTTTTGAGTAAAAACTAAAACATTTATTTATTGTGAATAATATATCCTATACATTATTTTTTAAACAACCATTTTATGAGCTGCTGTGAAGATTTCTCTTGCTTCCAGCATAATTTTGAAAGAATGAAAAAAATCTGGTTTTTCATAATTCTCTCCCTCTCCTCTCCTCCCCCTCCCCTCCCCTCTCCTCTCCTCTCCCTCCCCCTCCTTTCTCGTTTCTTTTCTTTTCCCTGAGCAAATAAGGTTATGAGATCGCAGTTGCCCTCCCTAATAACTCAGCTGATTTCAAGAAATGTTGAGAGGTGTAGAAAACTCAAAGCAGGTTACTTGACAGTGCTGTGAAAATCTGTGGCTCAGTAGAAGAAAAAAGGCAGTTAGGGCCCGAATGGAGGGGAATGAGCAGAGTCCAGCCCCTGTGTGTTCAGTCTGGGAGCAGGACACCAACCACTGCCTCCGTACCCCTTGCCCACACCATGCCTGCATGTGCAGCCACTCACCCCATAAGGTATCACAAGGGACATGGGTCCAACAGTGGAGTCATTACAATAATAAGATATATAGCAGCAAAGGGTACAAACTCATAGAAAACCAGGCTTTGCTGCTTCTGCTCTTTGTGAAGCAAAAGTATTTCTAGCTGTTGCATTTCCCATTTAACCAATAGTTGTTCAAAGTCAAAGTTCGTGCTGGTCTTTGGCTTGAAATATGATGCAACAGAGAGTCAGTAAATGTTTCTTTTAGAATTTTTTTTGTGTCTTTGTTAAATATGAATATTAAGGTATGTTGGATGTTTTATTTAAAGTTAATAAATATTTATGCTTTCCGTCAAACGATTTTGCTAAAGAATTTGGAAATACATTAATTTCTAACACCTGGTTTAGTATGTGTACAGGTTTTTGTGAGTTGCCCGTTGTTCAGCTGTATCTAATCAGACTGATTCCCAATGACTGCTCTGTAACCAGCTGCTCTTCGCCAGTTCCAGCATAGGGATTATTTTATCTGTACCTGGCGTAGCCTAGTCCTGCAGCGTCCCTCCCAGCTGCTGAATCCCATTTCTTTCTGTCAGAAGATCATAGATCTTTAGCAGCCAAATGATGAATGCTCTCTGCATGAGGCTTTAAGCAGCAGTCTATTGACTGGAAAGGTATCTTTATCTTTTTAATTAAACACTGTAAAGCAAACCTAATCTCTTTCTGTCCCATCTTTTGGACAGCTAACAGCTGCCTGCCAGTGTGCTTTTCTCCTTGATTAGTAAAGATGAAATCAATGTAACATTTAGACAGTGTAGATAAGTGAGTGAGGGATGAAAAATAGTGCTGCTCTGATACCCCAGAGAGGCAGAGCAAGGTTGAGCTGGGAATAGTTGTGTGGTAGTAGCACAGTGTTGTCTTTTTATCTTACCCATAAGTCATGGTCCCAGCTATGATGGCAGTTTGCTGTATTGGTTTGCTCACTGACAGCTCACTTTTCATATAGCAACAAACAAAGCAAGAACATATGCATCTAGAAACTAGAATGGTTTCAATGTTCATCTGGTGCCCTGACTTATAACTGATCTTGAAACCACTGCATAAAGGTCCACAGAACTGATCAGAGCAATTGTAAAAACTGATTTTTTTTTCAGCTGGTTTGTTTTCAAACATGTTATGCCTTTTGTTGCCTCTTAGATAACTAACACTTCTTGATATTACTTTGCACCATCACTGCTGCCCTAGTGTTGCTACCGTATCTCAGGGAGTTTTGAGTCACCATATAGCTATACAGCAATGCAGTGTTTCTTTTCCCACTTCCCCCTGTAAAAGATGATGGAGAGCTGGCTATGGTGGCAAGATTTACAGTTGTGCCCTGCCAGCTTAAGAGACTGAACTGGAAAAGCCCTAAGTGCCTTCTCCATGGGCAGCCTGACCCCAGCCCTGGCTGATTTTTGGGTTGTTCTGTGCAGGGCCAGGAGCTGGGCTCAATGAACTTTTCCAACTCAGGATATTCAATGATTCCCCGTGGGGCTGATCTCCTGAAGTGACACCAGGCTGGGGCAGTCAGGAAGGCTGCCCACTGACACAAGTTGGTTTTAACCCCTGTGAACAGGCTACACAAGGTGGTACTAAAGCAAAAGCTGCATTTTATACAGTGGCTAATCATGCATAAATGTTACTGTATTGAATTTGAGGCATGGCTCTGCAGAATAAAAAAGTGACATCTTCCAGATCACAGTGATTTTTAAGACATGTCAGCTTATTTGTGTTTACTTGTGTGGCATAAGTGACTTGAGTCATGACACCTCAGCTGCTTTTCAGGATGTCTGAGGGTTTTGTGATATCTCAGTTTCAAGGTCTTTATTAGGCATACTTGTAAAACAGCCCAGGTTTTCACTGAGTTGGTAGAGCTGTAGAAAACTCAAAATCCTCATTAAAAGTGCCTGTGCCACTGTTTTCAGTAACTCAAGTATTTTCAAGTTATTCTTTAAGGGTCTGGCAGACGTTTTATGTAGGTTTTGCCTGCAAGATTCCCTCATAGCAAACTGACCTGTGACTCCCTGCCGTCACACAGGTTCCTCTCCTGGAGAAACAGGGCTCCTCTGCTGAGCTATCCAGGGATACAAGCTGCTGGTTGAATAGGGGTAAGCTACGTTTTCATCAGAAATTTAATAGTCTAAGGCCTACTGTAACCTTGATTGAAAATAACTGACAGTGAAATGAACAGTAAGGGAAGTTAGTAACACTGGAGGGGGGGTGTGTGTGTGCACGGCTGCCGACTCTGTCACAGTGACTGTAAGGAAATTAAATCTCTGTGTGAGAGAAATTTTCAGCTACTGCCAGCAAAAGCTATGGTTAGTTTAACGCATTTTGTCAACTATCTAGTGCTCAATTAATGTGACATGAAATAAAATGGCATGAGCACATATCATTCTCTGTTATGTATTTCTGGTGAATGCTAATTAATTTGTCGTTCCTCTTTCCACACTGTACATTTGCACAGTAATGAGTTGTAGCCATCTGCTGGCATGGAATGATCTTTTTTTTCTGTCCTCTCCCCAGAAAGGAGATAGACAGACAATCCTTCATGTTTTTCCTTATACTCTAACATATCCAGAAAACCTTATGCTTAACACTGACACTGGTAACAACACATGCTAATTTACACATGCAACTATGTAAGACCAAGGAAAGGGTTTTTAACACTGCATTGTTCAGTGATTTAAAATAGCTACTGTGAATGTTCTGCCTTTGGGAGCTTCACATACTCTTTAAGAGAGAAACAATTGGGGTTTTTTTATTCCTAAATGAGGATTGTATTCTTAGGTCTTTTACTCGCAAGAGTGCTAAGGTAAATATAGTCCATCCTCATCAGAAAACTGCCCCATAGGCACAACTTCTCTAGCATGAATGGTAAACCATGCAGAGGGATTGAAGTACAATAAAGGAGCTGCAAAGTAGTAAAATAGAAAGAAGGGGAAATAACTGAGGCAAATATTTCCTGTTTGAGAAAGGCATGGCTGCTTTGAGGACCTACTGCCCCACCTTGTTGACTTTTCACATTTTGGACCAAATTTGTATTGAAAATGTGGATAGGCTCTGTAAGATTTGACTGATATAATGGCAAATACACCTATAATGGGAGGCAAGACTATTTATCTGTTTTGAACCGATACCTCAAGACATTGGTTGCGTAGCTGATCCTGAAGGATAAAAGTGAGGGGAAATAAAATCTTTTTTGCTTAGAATTGCAATAAAATGTTTAATGACTCAGGACTAAGGTTATTGATGAAGACATAGTTTTCTTATCTTTTAAAATTTGAAGCTCGTAAATGCTCTCTTTCCCCCTCTTTAACATTAAAGTTTAGACTAGAACTGAGCCATAATCTAATGGTGGTATGAGCACTCATTAATGATAACATGGTAAGGCATTTGGGGTTGATCAGAAGTTCAACCTCTGAGGCTTCAGAACCTATTGTACAACCATCCATTGAATTGCAACTGGTGTTGGGAATTGAAAATTTTTCATAAAATAATGGTTTTGACTAAAAACTTGCAGTCCACCCCTATTTTGATAATTTTTTATGCCTTTCATGAACCTATACTGTTGCTAAGACACTGACTTACAGGTCAAGCAGAAATCACAAATACTCTTATGACTTTTTTTGGCACTTCAGAGATTTGTTAGAGAATATGCCCCTTTGCAGAAATCATGCTGGCTCTTCCAAATCAGGTTGTATTTATCTGGGAATTGAGCAATCCTGTCCTTTTATTTCTTTGCTAACAATTCTACTAATTTGCCTATTACAGACATCAGTTTTACTTGTTCTTTTACACTAGAGTTCCCAAAATCTCTCTTAAAACTCAATGTCTTTTTTACATCATCAAACCCTGAGATAGCAAGGTAGTTTTAACCAGTTACCCACCACTGTTGGTACCTCACTGTTTCATCCTTGATTTCTTTTAGAACCCCTCAGGAATAATGGGGATACCTTAGTTGTCATTTTCACAGTTTGTTCAGTAACTTCTTCTACAGCTACTTACAGTTTCAGATATTTGCTGCCCCCTTATTCTCCACACAGGAATTCCAGCATGGAAGTCTCCCTGGTTTCTTCCAAAGTGAATACTTAGAAAAGGAATTAATTTACATTCCCTGCAGTGGCTTGGCCAGGGGCTGCCCTCATAGAGATGTCTGATCTTTATCTAAAAAAGTACATTAACTTTTTAACATAAAAATACTTTGACTTCTTGAAAGAATAGAAGTCGTAAGTGTCAAGAAGATCAAATAAAAAGGATGGGCAGGAAGAGCTGCAGATATTTTTAATGTAGTAAACACACAGAGGACTCCACCTCACAGTGTGCTATCAAGCAAAATTTAGTTCATATGGATTGAAAAGTGTATGAAGACAGAGTAGCACTCTGGCCACTCAGTGGGTGTGTGCCCCCAGGTAGATTTTTACCTGCCCTATCAGCATGTGGTGGCTAATCAGTCTACTGGTGAGAGGCATATGCCTGCCTGGGCAGTAATCAGGGAGTAGCTGTGAATTCATAGCCTACTCTACCTGGTGACGTACTTTTGTGCTCTGTGTGTGTGTGTGTGTGCTTCCACGGGAAAGCTACAATTTATCAGTCTTGAATGTCTGGGCAGTTTTATTGTTTACACAAACAGAAACAACATGGCATCTGCAGAGCTGCAATCGTCTATAATTATTGTTGCAGCATGCTTCTTCTCTGGTAGGTTGAAAGACTAGAGAAAAATTAGTAGAAAA
This sequence comes from Dendrocincla tyrannina, assembly GCA_035047865.1. Lineage (NCBI taxonomy): Eukaryota > Metazoa > Chordata > Aves > Passeriformes > Dendrocolaptidae > Dendrocincla > Dendrocincla tyrannina. The sequence continues at coordinate 59,781,317 of JAWWMP010000116.1, forward strand.
TACTTATTTTCCAAGTTTTCTAGTTCGTTTTCTTCCCCCAACACCCACACACTGTTTCTTTCACTTGTGCTAGTTTTGTCGTGGCAGCATTATCTGTTTTCACTTATAGTTAGTTATGTGACAGCAACCTGCTGATTTTTCAATGCCTTCCAACTGCATATATTATCTAGCACTCTTCTTCAATCAGTGGATTGCAGAAGTACAGTGCACTCAGGGATACTCTGATAATGGGTTACAATCAGCATTAGAGAGATGTTTTCTGGCTCTCTGCAGTGCTTATTTTGTGCATTTGGCAGAGAGTCATAATACCAACATCTGAAGTCGTAAAAGGGCTTTCTATCCAAAAGCCCCAAGTGCTGTGTGAAGCACTGATAGATTTGCTTTCTTAAATATGCTGGGACTTCAGCACCTCCTGGTAATGCTGGAATTAGTGATTCTAATTTTACAACAATGAAAGTAAGATTTTTACCCTGTCTTAACAAATTCTTAGTAAGAAAGCAACTTCTTTATCTTCTAAGCACTTCCTGCGATCCCCTTGATGGAGGGCACAGAGGGCGGCTGTAGCTGGCAGATTTCCCTGAAGCTGGTTGGAAACAGAGATTAATCTCTTTTAATCAGAGTGGCAGAGTAACTTAGAGTATCTTTATTTGGTCATATTCAAAGAACTAAGAAACATCTCCTGTGTCACAAGTCCGTGGAGAAAAGGTGGGATGGTGCACTGAAAGAAAAGAGCTGGGACTTTCTCTGGGCTCTCAGCACAAGGGAAGGCAATGGCTATAGTTTGATGAGATCTGTCTGTCTGTGTGGGTAAGAAGCAAAAGCAGAAGACAGGGGACAGTCCAGGGAGACGAACTAGAAGTCTCTGTGGCTTAGGCCTGAGAGAAATTGTCATAATGGAACTATTGGCTACTGAGAAGTTGGAAATGCAAAGCAAAGTCCTCTCTTTTTTTTTTGATTACTAAACAGAGTCGCGTTTCTCAGAATTAAATGAACATTTGTATCCTTACTTCGCTTCTCTAAATCATAATGTAGCTTGGATATATTGACTACCAGCTGAAGTGGAAAGGAATGAAGAGAATGGCTTCTAAAACTTACTGTGGTAAAAGAGGATGGGGAGCACGTATGCTGCTCCCATTAAGCTAAGTTCTGCGTGCTGGGAGTAAGAAAACTAAGTTTAAATACTAGCAGCCAAAATTACAGGAAGTTAATTGTGAAAACAAATCACTCAACTTACTGGTCAAGACATTATTTTGAAGTTACTGGGAGAAGTAATATTAAAAATAATATGGGTGAATTACTCTATCCCAGATATTTATTAGCAACATTCCAGTACAATTTAGGGAAATTTACCCAAATGCCAAGTCTTCTGCCATTGTTGATGGTGTTTAACAAAACTAAGTTAGCACCATTGGGCTAAAAAAAGACTTAATTGAAATAATTTGCTGTGCCTTTGCAAAAGTTCACAGAGTATTGAGAAGTTTTCAGGCTAGAGGTGTATCTTATAGAAAAAATTTACTCAGAAAAATTAGGCTTATTTTAAAAACACTCTTAAAAGTTGCTACTGTGACCTTCTTGATGGCTTTTTGTCTCAGTGAATATGAAATACTCCTCTCTATAAATTTATTGTTTCTGATGAAGAGGAAGGACTCTTTCCTCAAGTGCATTTTCTGAAGGTAACTGCTGAAGGGAGGGTGAGATGGACATTCAGTTTCCCTAGTAACCATTTGGAGATCCGCTCATTTTACTTGATGAATTATTATTTTTCTTTGCCTAAAATTGTTTCCTCTTTTAACTTCTTCACACACTTATCAAAGTGAATGGTCTTTTTCATTCACTCTTCCTCTGCTTTGATGATCACACACATACAATCTCTGGGCAGCTATCATTCTCACCCTAGGTGTTTTCCAGCATTTGGGACTGACATAAGAAATCAAAGAAACAGCCATGAAAAAGTTTTTAGGAAGTGGTCTAAGCAATACCCCTCCTCCAAGGCAGGGTAAGGAACATCTGTGTTTCTTGAACATCCTTAAAACCTTCTCAGAATGAGGTTCCAGTAACTTCCTGAGGTATTGCCTCCCTGGGTTACCATGTACTGAGTGGAATGCTGAGACTTCCCTACTAACTAGCCTAAATATCTCTCCCTTACTGCAAATTAAATGAATTACTGTTCTATCTTTCAACAGAAGTCAGTTGCTATGCTATTTTGATACGCTCTGTAATTTTGTGCTCTGGTTTATGTGTCTCTTCATTCCAGTTTTGGTAAAAGCCATTTCCTCTCTCCCCACTCCCATGTGTATACCTTATTTTTGAAAACTTTATAACTGTGGCTGTCATTCTCCGAATTATGCCCAGCCTTTCTATATCTTTTTGGGAATAACCTGCTCAAACTCCAACTGGAGTTCTCAAGTATTTTCTAGAGTGTAATACTCTTCTCTATCTGGAAACATTTGTTGTTCATATAGTCCATATGCTGGCCAGAACTGTTCATTTAGGTGTTCCTGCCATATCTGTCAAGGGTGAGGCACTAAAAAGGATGAGCATGGGAGAAGAAAACCAGCTAAGCGGGAGACCACGTAGGTTGATTCTACAAGGGGGATCAAGAAGGGCCCTGGAAGAGGGAAGTGACCTGGATATAGAGGCACTGCTAGAGGGCCTTAGACAGTCTGTCTGGGAAGTAAGGCATAGGTCAAGAAAGGAGAGTGGCTCTGTCTTCAGAAAAGGAGATCTTGAAGGCTTAAAAAGAGGAAATGCCTTAGTAACTGGGATCATCCTATACCATATATAAGGACAACATCTTTAAGAAGAGGTCAAGTAGGAGAAAGCCTAAGGAAGTGTTGGAAGTCTTACAGAAAGCCCAATTTACATAAATTCCTGGGAGGAGTCTTGCTGGGATCAGCAGGTCTAGTAGGTTTACAGCCCTGGGGGAATGTGCTTCTGTAGATGAGGTTTTGTGGAGAGGAACAGTTGGAGAATTGTCAGCTGAGAGAAAATTCATGGAGTTGTACCTACAAAATGGTTTGGAGAGGAGATAACAGATAGTAAAGAGTGGAAGAAGAGCCGAGGACACTGTCACTACCCTCTCCATCTGAGGAGAGGAAAAGTGGTGGTGGTAGTGATTCTCAGTAGATCTCTCCTTTGCAACTGTATCTCTTCACTTTCAGATTTAGAGCCACAAAATCCCCCAGTGCTGAAACATATCTTGACTATTCCCCATGTTGTCTGTGTGTCATTCAATTTCACTCCTAGCATGATCCTTTGTACCCTGAATTTTATAATTTTTCAGACTATTTCTTCAATTGTTCACATTCATTTTAAATCCTGATCTTCTCCTCTTGGCATGACCTACATGCTAACCCATGACCCAAGTCATTAATAAAGATAGGAAACAGTTTAGTCTTGGGACAGACTATGTGACCTGACTTGAATGACCCTGTCATTTAAAGTATGTAGGCTAACATATAAATGTACATTTACCTTATAGGCTTTCTTTTGAGCTCTTTTCTGAGAACAGAAATGGGACTCTATCAAAGGCTTGCGACACTGAGACATACTGCATCAGTAGTTTCTTTCCCTACATGAGACCAGTCATCTTTTCAGAGAAAAAGATGAAAAGGTTTCTTGCAGCTTGTTCCTGACAAACTCAGTGTTGTTGAGGAAGGACCTGCTTTCAAGGCTGGAAACTCTGCAATGACATCAGTCAAAACTGTGGCTTATCAGCTTCCTTGATAAAAAGATACTGGGTTTTTTTCTGCACTCATCTCTTTAGGCAGATGCAGTTTTGACATCCTCTTTCCATTTAATTTCTTGTCAAACATGTATACTAACTGAACTACAACCATTTTCTGAATATGTTAGCTAGCCCATTGACATTAACAGGGGTTTTTCTATTGCCATAATTGGCTAGGGCCATAAGTGACTACAGCTGAAAGCATGTTTCCATGCCAGCAGGAAAGAATAATTGCGCTCAGCAAATATTACATCCTGGCAGTGGCAGCTGAACCCTGTAGCTCAAGTCTATTTTAACCTATATTGTTTCAGTTAACAGGTATTTTATCTTGCAGTAACTAAGGTGGTTATAAAGCTATTTTTTCATTGATATTAGACTATATAAATAATACAAATTAGCTGAAAATGTATTTAAAAACAAGTAAGCAAGGAATTAAAGTATCTTTACATGCCTTTCCTGTTCTCCAATAGCACACACAGAATAACATTTGCTATCCAGTTTGCATGGGAAGAGGTAACATTAAAGCTCAGGCAGTTTTTAAATAATTTCCCTGTATGTTTCCTTTCTCATGTATTTTCCATTCACCTTTTTGGTTTTGTCCTTGTTTGTTTGGTGTTTTTTTGGTTTTTGTTTTGTTTGTTTCGAGTTTGGTTTGTTTCTCTTCCCTTCTGCTATCCTCTTATTCTCTTGTTTTTTTGTTAAATAGTTTGGCTGTGGTCCATTCCTGGTCTGGCACAGTGGAAGGAAGGAAGTACCAGGAGCTGAAGGAATGGCTCACCAGGCAGTAAGGTAGCAGGGTTAATATTACACCCACTGGAGTATGGAAGAGCCCAAATGCTCTTGCCCGTGCTGGGGTGTGGGCTGCTCTGAAGAAACTGGTGACTGCCCAGTGCAACTTTTTCTGCCCACTCTGGTTCAGGACATGGCTTTTAGCTTTCCAGGGGCTTTCTCATTGCTCATGGATGCAGGTGCCATCTGGACAGCGGTCTGTGTTGCAAGGGTGAATGAATGGGCTGGCAGTATCTGATACAGGTCATTAGCACTAAAAGTCAACTGGACTTCTATCCAGCTTCACTCTGAGGTGAAATATAAAGCCCACGGTGTGTTTGTGTGCTTTGGAGGGCAACAATGTCTATTTTCAAGATAGATCTAAGGAGTAAATCTTGAATAGCTATGCAAGGCTGAAAGTTCCAGAGCAAGCCTATAATCTTGCTGAATAGAAACTGCTGCTAGAAGTAGCTTTTGTATTACTAAGTTTTTCCTGTCCCAGTAGGCTCTTCTACTATTATGTCTTCCTGTATTATATTTACCCTTTGTCTGTAGTGACATCTGTTGGGAGGGACATTACTCTGCCAACAATACTTTTGTTGGCATATGGTGGTCTTTAATTAAATGGACTTATTCATAAAAACAGAGAGTGTGCTCCAGTTTCTAGGCCTCCAGCTATCCCCCGTGGCTCCCTTTATTCATCCCTTCATCAGAAAACTGGAAGGCTTTTTTCATAATACACTAGGCATAAGAAAAAATGGAACCTGAAACTGAAATAATGGAACTATGTGATGGAGCTTGCAAAGTCCAATGAACTTGAATCTTGGAACAGAACCTGCCTTCCTTTGCAAATAAAAGAAAAGTTAATTAGGTATTTCATATAGACCTTCTCCTAAAAGCCAAATATAAGACAGTTGTGAGCTGAAACATGGCCATGCTATCCAACATCTGATAAAATTGCTAGCAGGAATGTAGTAATTTTTTATTGTTTAATTTTCTTTATTGAATTGCTTTCTGTTCATGGAGTGATTCCCTTCTCAATTTGTAGTTTCATAGTGATCCCTTTCTCAATTGTTATTTTCATCTCATCTTGAAATACCTGCTCTGGGCAATTGAGCGTTTTACTTTTGCTCTCTAGCATTACAAAGAGAATTATTTTTAACAAAAAAAATAGCAAAGCTTTACTTTTTAAAAACTTCATAGGTGGGTCGTGCTGGTTTTTTTACACCAACACCAATAACACAGCATGCAATGTTAGTTGAAAACATTTTGCTGTGTTGCATTAATTTACGGACCATCATTGACTATACATACATTGTTCTGGAAACTTTCAATACAGCTAAATAACAAGCGGCCTCGGGGAGTGTATAACCCAAGTGCACAGCAAGAGGAAAAAAAAAAGTGGTAGGCCACAGTAGCCAATGTAATCAGCAACAAACAGCACAGGGACTGTGGCTTTCGGTAGTTGTCACAGCAGGGCAAGTTTCAGAAGTAATCTGGATGCAGTTACTGGAGTAATTTTAAGGTGCTCCCTTCTGGGTCACTTTCCATACGCTAAAGTATAGTGACTTGAAACTCCATGGGTATGTGATACAAACTGGCACTGTGAGCCTAACAAGTCTCTCAGTATTGTTCAGCAAAAGAGATCAAGGAGGTGGGACAAAATATGGGATATCTTGGAAGAGAAAAGAAGTAGCCAAGACTGGATGCTCTACACCATATGGAAGAAGCACCATGGATAGGTTGTAAAATGAGATTATAAACTGATGGTTGAGAAAAGCATTCTTTGCTGGTGTACTCTGAATGGACACAAGCAGATGAGGGAGAAGGCATGGTTGTGCCTCTCTGAGCCAGGGAGGAGGAAGCTGCAGAAACAGATGCAAGGAGATGAAAGACTCATTATACACACAGTCACAAATGCCTTGTTAGATTTTCATGGCTTAAAGTGCAGACTTCAGCTGTCTCAGTAATCTTTCATGGATTAAACCACTGTCACCAATTAAGGCCAAGATGAGCTCACAATGTTAGGTTCACACTTTACTGTTAAATCATAAACAAGTGGAGATTTCATAGTGAGGTATTTTGTACTTTACCCTTAATCTTCAGGGATTCACAAAGAAAATGCCTCTTGAAAAATGTAAATTATGTGCAATACCTACATTGCTCTGCAAAGGAAATTGTGACATTTATGCTAGCTTTCTGTGTTATAGTTTGTTTTCCACAGAAGATACAAATTTTTATGTATGAAGTTCTAGTGACGAGGTGGGTTTGGGGCTCTGCTGGAATGAGAGGAGTAATTTCCCATTTCCCTTGTCCCATAAAAATTTGCCAACTGCCGTGCTGTACAGCAGCACGTATGGTAGGAGGGAACAGAGCCCTCGCTCTCTGTCTGCTCATTGAAGTTGCCCAGTCTGTGAAAATAAAATGCTTTGGGAATGAAAACTGAAGAATTAAATAAAATTTTGTGTTAAGGAGAACTTCTATTTAAATTCTTGGTTTTGTGTTTGTATTTGGGTAATTTTGTCAGCTCCCACATGATGTGCATATTGATTTCAACCACCAGCAGAGCGTTCCATTGCCTTGCAAAGAAGCTGGCAGTAAATTATAGATCTCTGACAACGTGCTTTTTTTATATCCCAGTGGCATCAACCTACTTTGCTACCTCTATAGTCAGAAATGCACCACAGTTAATAGAGAATTTCATATTGATGCATGCAATTGGTAAAAAAGAGCTGCCTTTTTAAAAAAATTATTTTGTTGTTTTGGTTTTAAAACAAACACCTGTCTGAAGATCTGCATTGACTTAATGTTTTCGGCTATGCATTTTTGAATGGATACAGTATAAAACAGGTGTTTGAAGCTGAAAGTTAAGACTTTATTTCATGGTATCCCTATGCCAAAATCTAGAAAATATGTATTGGAACAGCAACTACTCCCATCATTGTCACATGAGTCTTAGAGAACTTGGTATCAGTCTGTCCTCTAGTGAGTATTGGAACATCTGTCAAGTCAAGAGGCAGTTTGAAAGCTTGCTGTTAAGCGCAATTTAGATTCAACTGCTAATTACTTTGCATTGGCTTCCAAAGAACTTAAAATGTTTGGAACAAAAAAAATTTTGGTTAAACTTGGTAGGAATTCAATAAGAGAAGGAATTTCAGCATACATCTGTTCTCATTGATGCTCTCACAAGTCAGGCATTCAAGCCAATCTTTGGACTTCTCTAAATTTCTTGCAGCTACCACCTTGAGACATGAGCTTGCATATATGAACTGATCAGATGAGTTGAAAAGGTAGTACACAATCTTGAGCGCTTTTCCTTAGAATATTTGATGTTTTCCTTTAAAAAACACCAGTGCTTAAAATTGTCAAGGATTTTTTTCTCATTAAATACATCTTTCTAAAGTATCTACAAAATGGCCTTATTAAGTATGGTTATTAAAAAAAAGTCATTTTGTAAACAAAGTTGAGAAGGAAATGAAGGAAATTCTCAAGGAGGGACATGGGTTTGCAATATCGCACACTATTAACTAACTATGGTTTTAATGTTACAAAGATGTCTTGGGGTCCAGCAGAGTTGGGGAATTCTCTATACTAAGCAGTTGACAGCTGTCCCCATTCTGGCTGCATTAAGGACAGACAGCAGAGACCAATATTTGAAGGAAAAGGAAGTACTGCTATCTCATTTTTGCATGCAGTGGATTGATGGAGGGAGACTAAATGACTGGCCAAAGGTCAGATGAATGGACTTTAGTAATAGTCAGAAATAGAAGCATGATGACTGGAGCACTCGGTGCCAAGACCAGCCCTGTTCTCTTACATCCCTGATTGCAGCTAAGATGCTTGTTTGTAACATGAAAACCCTCAGGAAGTTTTATTCAGATAAGCATTCAGATAAGCACCCTGAGTGCTTATCTCATCCTAACTCAAACTCTCTGACTCCTCTGAGCCTGCAAAGTGCCTGTCTTGCAAGAACTTTTTAAAAATGTTTCTGTATTTTAAAAGCCAGTTGGAAGCAAGCGCTAAGAGGGATGAAAATTAAAGATTATGTGAAGTGAATAAACTAACTTGCAAATCCCAATATGACTTATCTGGCTGATTTTGGTGAAAGTCACTCTGGTGTCTCTTTTTTTATTTGCTCCCTTGCGTTCGAAGAAAACCAAACTCCATTACTTCCACACACACTAGAATTGAAACAATCAGAAAAGAGATATTTTGCATAGACTGTGTGCCTAAAAGACTGCTGGCAAAGGATTCTGGTCCCCGTAATCTCTGAAGGAACTGAAGTTTGTGTTTGTAAGTGTGTTATAAGGACATTTTAAATGGTATTTTTACAGTCACACATATAGTAAAACATGTCTAATGTTTAGTAAGTAGTCAGGTTGGGTTTGGCAGCAGAAAAGATATAGCACTTTCATTAGTGGCACAGAGGTTTTGTCAGTCTGATTTGGCTGTGCCTTCTGGGAAGATTTATTTTATACTGGATATACGTGGAGGTTCAGTGCAGGTATTTGCAATCTGTCTCTCTGATGACTCATAACAAGCTGGTGATGCTATTCAGTGCTAACATCACTGAGAAATTCCCATTACTCAGACCCTGTTTTCACTTGCTTAAATGTCACAGACATAGAATCATAGAATAAAAAATCGTTTAGGTTGGGAAAGACCTCCAAGATAATTAAGTCCAATGTTTGACCAAACGCCACTTTGAAACCTGGACCACTAAGTGTCACATTGAAATGTTTCTTGAACACTTCCAGGAATGGTAACTCCACCACTTCCCTAGGCAGCCCATTCCAATGCTTAACTATCCTTCCTCCTGATGTTCAAACTGAACCTCCCCAGGCACAGCTTGAGGTCATTTCCTCTTGTCCTGTCACTAGTTGCCTGGGCAAAGAGACCAAACCCCACTTTGCTACAACCTCCTTTCAGGTAGAAAAAGACCATGCAATGGTTTGGGCCATAGGTGTCAGCCTCAAGTGGAGCAGGCTATAGAGAAAATAAAAGTTTTCAAGAGATTTAAGGATAGCGCAACAGCAAGAGTTAGACTTCTGAAGAACATGTGGAAGAACCTCTGCCCACCTGCCTGTCCTCTCCCACAGGAATGAAACCTGAGATTCCCAGTGCACAGCTATTTGAGCCGTGACCTGGCTTAGTATCCCTCTGAGCAGCTAAATGTCTGGTCTCATTAGATTCCCTATTAGTTGTAGAAGCAGAAAGAATTCTGCCCATATGATGCCCACTTGGAAATTACATTTCAGCTCCACAATTCTGTCTATTTTTTAAAAACTGAGGATGGCATTTAGCTGATCTACATGAATGCATGTCCTGTACACAGAAGACCAAAGTTACAAAATCCAATACAAAAATTAAGATCTACATTATATTCTAATTAATTCCCATGTACTGTTTATATGAATCTTTACAACAGTTCTGAATCTTTCTGAGCTGGTAAAAACTGTGTGAAGGTACTTCTTGATCTTATCAGTTTTCATGGGGCAAACAAGTTCAAGCCAAGAACTTCAAAACAAAAAGTGTATGCACACCTTGTTTTTTAAATGTAGCTTCATGTGCCAAGATAATGCATGTAACACATTGATGCTAATTGCATCATAGCCAAGGTAAACACACATGCATAATTTTTTAAAGTAATGAAAAAACCTTAAAAATAATAAGCAATAAAAAATAATAATCTTCTGATGTATCTCCTGAAGAGCAAGCAAGGTTATTCACAGACAATAAAGTAGGCAAGGATAGAAGTAATTTATTTTGCTTAATAAGTTGCTAGTAGACAGATGCTTCCTGAATCAGTGAATAATCCGTTTGATTTTTTCATGACTGCAGTGAAAGCTGAAGCTCATCAGCCCTAGATAGATCATAGACCTGCAGAGATCTGTTCTACTAAAAACTCTGCAACTAGAGTATGAGCTCCCCAAGAGAAGCTCTGTCCACAGGTACATGTTGACTTATCTGAGAGGGAAGCTCCTTCCTGCAGCCTCTGATCCAGCAATTGTCAGTTGAATGACTCACAAAGTTGGTCTTTGAAATTACGTGTCTTGGCAAGACTGTATGAACTATGAAGCCATATTTATTGCTGTTGAGGTGTTTATTATGTCTGTATCAGTAGCGATAATTTCTTATTAAATGATGTTCCAACTTGTATTTATCTTTGGGAGGAGTTGTGTCACTAATAGAAAGGTATGCTGACATAGAAGACAGGATAATTATGTGAAAGACAACTCCAACTTAACAAACCATTGAAATACTATCATGGAACAGGGCTCCTTAACAAATTGTAAGCTAGGAATACAGCACAAAATTTCATATTTAGACCACAGTAGCAAAGTATGTTCATGTACTTCAGGTATCTATCAAAACTCAGTGGTGTTGAATGTTCTTACTTAGCCTGCAAAATGTACTGAGAAATGCAACACTGAAGCCAGGAGGTTTTGTTGCACAGGAAATATGATTTCCCACTCTTAATACCATCTTAGTATTGCCCAAGACCTTGCTTGCTTTGTGTACTCTCTTTGTGACCAAGGACACCCAGTCTGCATCTCCATATGAGAATGAACAGCAAAAATGTGGCATAGGGTCCGGGAAATCAGCCCTTGAGAGCTGCTCCAGGAAATAATTTCAGCCTGGGACGGCAGTGCCTGGGAGCTGGATGCAAAGAGAGCTCTGATCTTCCACCACCAAGGCTTGAGCCTGCTCTGAATCCATGGCTCTTATGGCAAAGTTTTACCCTCCCCTAATTTTGTACCTGTTCATCACACAGGAAAATCCCTGAGACAGTGCTTTCTTCAGCTGTTTCTAGGCCTAAGCTGAAAACTGAAAGCAAAGTCAACATATTCAACGCAGCTCCGTACAAATGAACCCTTGCCACTTCAATGGCAGCAGCTTTCCTTGGCTCTCCTCCTTTGGATATCTTAATTGCCTGAAGGAAAAGAGGCTCTTAATTTACCCATTTGTTTCTCTTTAATTCACCCAGCAGCTCTCACCTTTCAAGAAAGATATGTTTCTGTACAGCAGACAGTGGGGTAAGAGATCTTGACATATTTACTGCCACAAAAAAATGGGACAGCTCATTTCTGCCATCTCTGTGGTCTCTCTATGAACCAGAGATGCTGTGTCACACAATGTGTGTGTGGGGCAATATGCGGGCAGTAACTTTCTGCTCTTACAGAAACTCTTGCTCGGAAAGATCAGATCCTGAGAGGGGTCTTGTTGACCTTACAAATCCATCAGTATATGGTCTTAGTGAAGAGGTGAGTCTCATGCTATGGTCTGAAAATTGAGGAAGGAGAATTTATTGCGCGGCTGTCACTAATAAGTGCCAAAAATAGCTATGAATGCTTGAAATAGCTCTTTTTCCACAGAGAATGTAGAACCCGTTCTCTAAAGAACTGCTGTGTGTTTCCAGTGTTTCTGCTTTGACTTGCTAAGTTTTGCCATGTGTAAGAGTGCACACAGTATGTCTTCCAGGCATGCTGCTGGGTATGATGACTTCAGGGGAATATGTGATTTGTCATCACTAAGGAGTATAGGAAATACGCAAGGGATTAAATACTGTTTTAGTTTCCTTGCAATGATCACATTACAAGTTTTCTTTTAGTACTTCTGGGCAAACAGATCGTAATGTCTAGAGCAATTTAGAAAGCTGTAATAAGTGCTCTTATGCTTGAAGTAAATTCTTAGAGCAGCATTAGCACACTGACATCTTAGTTTTGAGGTGATTTGGGCAATTTACCATGTGTATATGATCAAGTGAAGTGCCAAAGTAATGCAAAACTTTTTCTTGGATCAGGGGAATTATAGTACTGGTCCCTGGAAGAGAGCTTTTCCACAGAGGGCCTCTCTGTCTGGGCTCCTTATTACAAAAACTATTGTGAACTAGACATGTGTCTGTAATCTTGTGTGTTGATTCAACAAGAAGGACTGAATGCATGGTTTGAACATACATTCCCTAATGATGGTCCCTAAGTTTGAGTCAAGGCATAGTCCTGGGTGGGTCGGAAAAACTCCTGTTGCCATTAAAGAGTCTAAGGGGTCTGTCCCACTAGGCCAGTCCATCACTCTTACCTTATCCTCAGTGAAACAATGCCAGGCATAGTCAGGGTATGACTCTGTCTCAAATCGCTCCTCTTCTTTCCAAGACTTGTTTTCAAGATATCACAGTTCAACCCCAGCTACTTGACAAACCTAAGATGTCAACCTCCAAAACAAGTTTTAAAAGTAAATTATTAAATTTGCATAAATACCAGAGCCAAAAAAATCCCTGCCATTGGATGAAATACATGCAGATGCTTAGTCTGTTTGTAATCTAGTTTTCCTTGTGGTATCTGGCAGTCAGAGCATAAAAAAGGCATTCTTGAAATTAAATTATTTCTAGGACTCTCATATACAAAAGCATCTAGATGCTTGGGACTTAAAAAAAAAGGGAGGGGGAAATGAACATAGCTCAGACATTGCAGTGCTGACTAAAAGATAAATGCTTTCCAGGGATGTATTTCTGATTAATAAATTTTGAAAATTCTTCAGAAGACAATAGAGGTAGAGAGCAAACACAGCATATGTGGCATCCTTGTAATCCGCCCTTGCTTGAAGCAAGAACAATATTTTATTACTGATTCCAACTAGTTTTCTTGTAACTCAGGGTTCAATTTACATTTACAACTGCCTGAAGCTATTTTAAGGAATCCAAATAAAAGAATAGCTAGCCTTCAAAGCTGTCTCAGAAACGACACGGAAAATGCAAAGCATACTTGTGGCTTGCACGTGTGTTGCTTGTTATTATCAAGCTTACATTGCCTCTGGTTTTGAAATCTCAGGGGAACATTTTCTCTGCCAAGTGGTGCCTTAAAATGTAAATGTGTTTTCTGAAATGCATTTCCATATCATTTCTGAAATACTTTTGATCTTTTTTTTATTTCTCCTTTGCAAAACCAAAAAGCTAACAGAAAACAAATACACTCATTACTCTTTCAGTGGCAGTTTAAGAAAGAGAAACCAGCCAACGAAGAAACCTTTTTATGACTGTGAAGTTGAAGTAATTGTCATAGTAAGTCTTCAGAAATGACAGATTTTGGAGGCCTTGTAGAGATATGGACCAGAGCAGCTACCAGACTGATATAGGGCCAGCTGACAGGGACTAGGTCTGTGGACCCGATTAGCAATTGCAAACTGGCATTGCAGCTTCTTTTCAGGAGCACACTAAGCATAAGTGGGCCTGGACCTCTGAAGGCAGAAGCCTCTTGCCTAGTCTTTGCCATACTACGAGGGTACCATGCTGTGAAGTGCCTGGAGCATCCGCCCAGGATGACAGGTGACTGAGAGGGTGACAAGCTTTGCCTTGTTAAAGTACTTAAGTGAAAATACCTGCTGAGTCTTAAGAAGACAGCATTCAATATCTATTTCTGATATAATTTGCTTGAAGGGGTTGAATTTCTAGGAGACTTGGGAGGGGTTGGCCAGTGCTTTGTATTGGAACTGCCAGGGCCTCCTTGTGCCGTGAGCATCCCTAAAAAATCCAAAAACTTTTCAAGCTTTAATAAGGCAGGTGCTATTAGAAAATAAGCCATATCTAGAGAAACTCCTGCAACTAGGGAAGAGATAATAGAAATAAAATGTTTCTATACCACTTTCTACCTGTCCTCTGTGGGACTGATGCTTTCTGCTTTCATTTCAGCCAGCTCATGGATTGTAGCAAATTCTGTGCAGTCCTCTGTAGTCCCCAGGAATGTTGCTCCTGTCATCTGTAAGGTGACACCTTATCTCTGTAACATCGGGGATGTTACCTCTCAGCAACATCCCTGCGAAACCCATGTGTCTCACTGCCTCACTGCTCCCTTTGCTACGGCACTGTCAGGTCTGCCTCTGCACAGCTCAGTTGCTTCTTGGAGGATGATCAGCCTCCTTCCCTCAGCGGATTTCACACCACACAATTTCTCTTCCTAAGGGAAGAGTTGGGATCACATAATCAACATACACAGCATCTGCCACCAGTGCTTCACCTGAGTTTTGCCAGCACCCTGAATGAAGAGGAAAGTGTTTCTGGTACCTTGGGCAAAGAGGATTTGACAGTCAGTCAAATCATCCTGGTCTTATAACAGAGGTTGTGAAAACAGTGTACTAGAACAGCTATTAGCATGTGCACACATATATTTCCATATCCAGTCAGGAATAAAAAAGCAATAGAGAGAGCATCCAGAGTCTGACTTTCACCCAGCAGTATCAGTGTATGTTTGATTAGCTGAAAATAACCACTAACTTAGAGGAGTTAAATGGGATGAAATTTAGACTTTATTTCTTTAATGTCCGAAGATAAGAAAAATCCTTATTAACAAGCTCTCTTATTTGAAATATTTTTTGGCTGAGGAAGCACTATTTTACGAGTCAAGAAAGGCACTGAATTTTCTATTATCTCAAGAGATAGAAATTTACAATTTGTAGGGTATCATACAGCTCTCTGTTATAGAAACACAGCTAAGAAACTGTTGTCCTCAATCATTTTTTCACAGTTTCCTCACCTGAGCTGATTCAGCTTTTTGTGAGACTGAACTGGAAAGTGGATTGCTAAGATCATCTGAGTTCACAAAAACCCCCATAAAGCAAACCAAGAAACAAGTTTAAACTGGCTTTTATTTTGGGTTTCTGTATGGTGGAGATGGGGCAATTAGTGATTAGCTTTGACAGCAAGGAGCAGAGAGGAGGCAGGAAGTTTTACAGCCAAAGTGAAGGGACCTAAACCGGCCTGAATTTAGACCTTCCCTTGACCTTTGAAGAGAGGCATGGGGGTGGAGGGGAAGGGAGGCATGCAATGCATCATCAGGCCACAATACTGAGTCCCTCTTTTTAAACTCAACCAGGCTCAATATCTCATACACAAAAGGTGTCATACTCAGGAGTTTTAAAAACACTTAAATCGTTAAACACATCTACTTATACTTCTCCATGGTATTCCTGAGTGCCTGGGTTAGGGCAGCATATGCTTTCTATGTTAACACATCTGAGATTTTTGAAAGCCTACAGTAGTGTTTAGAAAAGCAGAAATCAAAGGAATAAGCTTTTCCTGCCAACTGCATCAGTTATAAGCTGCTGAAATGGAAGATAATGAACATTTTTGAACAGCTCAATATCAGTCTCATTATCAGTGTAGAAATTCTGATAGACTAAGTGGGGGGACCCATATAATTTCCAGCTTAACAGCAGCCTGAAACCTATGGCATATTTTCTGTTGAATGACAGCAGCTCCTCTGAAACTGAAATTTGGGGAAGTGCTTTCTTTCCATTCTTGCCTGCCTCTCCATCAGCCTCCCAAAGCCACCACCAAGGACTAAAAATGCTCTCATTGTCCTGCTGCCAAAATAAATGAACACGAGCCACAATTATCCATAATAACTATTCAACATTAAAGCTGTAGGCAATTTAAGTAATCCTGGCTCCCTGGTGACACATGCAGTATGACTAAACAGAGGTAACAAGGCAGCAGCAGAACCTGTCTCCTTTATTTACTCACTGCTGCGGTGCCTTGTCCTGCCGAGTGACTGATCATCTATTGAATTACTGAAGAGCAACTGAGTTAAATTAGAATGAATATTTGCACCAAAAATGGTAATTTGAAAGTATCTGCTGTGATAGCCCATAAAATAAAATCTATATACTTTCAGATTCATCAAGTCCCTCCTGGGTCTGTGGTTGATTTTGCTGTGGTTTTCCAGAATGAAGGCACAATGCAACTCAGCTGCTGGACTGAGGCTGGGAAGCTTTAACCTGGACAGCTCAGAGATCAAATATGTTGCACAGAGTGGGTTGCTTTGAAACCACCTCCACTCAATGTTACATCAGCAGCTCTGGAAAGGGTATTTTTAAACAGAGAAGGCACTTAAAAATGGAAAAAAATGTTGGTTTAAATTATCTGGTCCAGGCTGGGTAGGTCCTAGCAGAGTTGTGCCTTCTTTAGGATGGTGTACCATAGAACCATAGTGCCACAGCTCTCTGCAGGGAGGAAGATCTCCAGCTCCACTTACCGTCCTCCAGATTGTGGAGCTTGTCTGTAACAGGCCCTGAAAAATACAGCATCCTACAAAAAGTAGAAGTTGTGCTTCTTGCCTTCTAAGGCCTGATTCAACAGAAAAATTGCTTTGCTTTCTTCTGTGACTGAAAGTCTTAGTTTGAATAATAGCCTGTATTCAGAATAATGATGAAGGGCAAAGAACAGGCACATTTTTTTGGTCTTTTTGCATTCATACCCCAAAACAAGAATGACATTTCTATCCTTTATGCTTTGTACTGTTCCAGTAGCACAAACGTACAACTGCAATTAAGCTCTGCAATGTGAAATGTTCTATATACTGAAGAGATGCTATGTGAATCTGGATAAAATAACAGTTTGAGACAAAAGATAAAAAAGAAGTTTTATTGATGAGTGAAATCTTAGGCCAGAGTAGCTGCTTGAAAAGACTGAAAGATAGAGATTGAGCACACTTCGCATGGTCAGCACTGTCCTTCCAGCAGAGTGCTGGGCGAAGAAGTAAGTCCAGGGACGTACAAAGTGAAAGGACTCAGAAACAAGCTGTGGTGATAGCAGAGGTGGGGATGGGATTACACTGGTTCTTTGCAATGCATGCAAGGAAGACTTTGAAGCTCAGAAAAAATGCCCAAGGAGCTATCAAATAAAGCAGCAGGAAACAAAGTTCATTTTAACTTTAGCATAGCTTGAATGGGAAATTAAACTTAACAGAAAAAATCATTTTCATCTCATTGGTGTTCCACAAGATGATGTGCCAGACAGGGCAGAAGCCTCCTAATTGTAAACCCTCATCTCACAGTCTGCTCTGCCACAGCACTTTTACATGATTCTGGAGACTCTCGTTCTCTACGTGCTTCTGCTTCTCCCTGTCTCTTATGTCACATGAAGGTAATAAATTCCTAAGGATAGGAAAGGGAGATGTGGATACCTGCTTCAAAGCCTCTGAAGCATTCAGACACAGTAGTGTGTTCTCTGCTGCTAAAATTCCTGTATTCATTTCTCCATTAGTTAATTGGAGTTAAGGCATTACTCTTCACTCATGTAAGCTAAGTGGAAAATAGTAGCTCATTCTAGATGTGCAGCTCCGTAAAGACAAAAGCTTGATTTCAAAGGCTAAACTATGACCAGCTGATAAATGTACCTGTGAAAAAAACCAGCTACTATTGTTAAAAATTTTATTCTGTTGCTATAGAAACCTTTACAGCATGGAGCATCTTATATGTGAATGGTATAGATGAAGAAATACAGAAAAGCATTTTATTATACAAGACAAAGAAAGCATGGCCTTTCTTTTTGTACTTGTGGAAAACAGGACATGCATTTTCAGCAGAGTGCTGTTATTTTAATATTTTTTTTACTGGATTCTCAAGTGCTACCTCCCCTGAGTTTTAAGAAAGGAAAGCACCACCTCCACTTTGATTGCAATTTGATTCTCTCTCAGGGACGCTTGAAAGACCTTTCAAATATGTAACATTCATTCCTTTTGCTCAGTGTTTCTAAATTATTTAAATGATCTGAGGAAAAATGCAGTTTAAGCCATCTCTGTTCATGCAGGTGTCTGGACAGGAGCTCAGCCAGAGAAAAACTCAAACAAGAGAATTTGTATTTTCCAAGCTGTTTTTAAAACTGCCTAAAATGCGCCCACTGCAACTTTGTGTTCTGGGTCCATATGCAGATGAACATGGTGGCCACAGTGGGAAGGCAACTCAAGCAAGCACAATCTCAAAAAAAATCCTCCAATTGTTACCCTAGTTAAAATCCTGCATGAGGGGTGAGGCAATCTGATGTGCCTCGTCAGTTTTAGCTCTGATCCACACATGAATCCGGCTCCAGGCTGTAAATGTCCCCAGACCAAACCCTTCTAAGCTCAAATCATCAGGGAGATATTTGTGGTAGTTAAAATTTCCTGTCTGTAATTCAGCTAGAAATCATGCAGCTTCCCAAGAAGACAATCTATTTTCCTTTACACATATTTACATTATGCTTTGAATTAAATCTGCAGTGATTTGTAGCCTTCTGCCCCCAGGTGACCTGCAGCACTGCTCAGGCTGGGCAGCACTGGCTCTGCTTCAGTCCATCTTTCCAGATGGCAGTGTTTCTAAGCCACTGTAGGAGGCAAGTGCTTTCTCAGGCCCATAAATGTCTGAGTTAAAATTGCCTTCTCAGTATCAGCTGAGCTCTGATATCAGACTGTGTATGCCTCAGCCCTGAAATGGGTTAGCTGAAATCACCCAAGGCCTGTTAAGAGGTGAATTATACTCCCAGTGTGTCAGTTTTGAATAAGCCTTAAATTTTAAAGCAAACATTGCACAAATCAATTGATGCTCAGCAGTTTTTTCCTAAGAAAAACATTCAAATTGTTAATGTATTAATTCTATCTTTAAATCACGTTTCCCTTAGAGCACTTCAGTCTATGTTTACCTAGCCAGCAAAACAAAAATGTTGAGATGACAACCTAGAAAATTTTCTTGGTTTCAACATGACCTCTACTTTTAAGAAGTTGAAATACAGTTGGTCTGTACTAAACTTCTGAACAATATCAGCTGACTAGGATACCAAGTTGTCAAGAGATGGTGGTTCTAGTTGTTGGCATAGTGTTTAACTTTGTCTTGTTTCAGGCAGCTTTCGAAGTGGTCAGGTTTATCTCTGAAATTCAGAGATATCTCAGAGAGAAGAAAGGCTCCAGCAAATGAAAGTTTGGTAAAGCAGGGAAGGGTGTTTTGCTTTAGCTATCCATTTTCTGGCCTGGTTGTTTCAGGGACTGCCACTGCTCATAGAGGGAGCAGGGTTTTAGGCAGGCAGTACCAACGCTCAGCGTGCGCTTGAGACCTTTTAAGACATGACCCTGGTGATAATCAGATTATCTGCATGCTTAGCAGTGAGTTCAAACAAATGTCCTTGGCCGAATTCCCATTTTTGCTGAGATCAGGGCAAATTACTTGAAACATGAATTGCAGCCGTGAATGCAGTTCTTCACTTTCTGCTCCCAAACACCCAAACATTTGTTTCTCATGTATTTTTTTCTTTTTTAGTGTGGTGGAAATTCTTCCAAACCCCATGCTAGTGTATTTCAAGTCTTAGATAGCTTGTGATATTTTCTGTGTCTTGGTTTTCTGGACTTTTTTTCTTGCTCCTATTAAATTTTATTCTGTCTTTGCCATTTTCAATATGTTTTCTATTATTTCTGTGGGTAAACAGAAGAGAATTTAATACTTGCTTTTTGTGTTATTGTGACTCTGAACAGTCCACAGTCCATTTCCTTATACATGCAGAAGTAGATTTTTATATAATTAGCTAAGTAAGCATATGGCAAAAAGCATAACTGATGTGAGTGTTTATGAAAAGTGGGCCAATGCTTGATTTAAATCAGAACACACATGATTTGCTTTGAAACTATTAAAATTACTTTTTTGGACACTTGCAGCTAATTGACTTTGGCTCTTATGTTTGCAAGTCTCGCAATGCTTCTTACATGTGTCTTCAATTTTTTCCAGATTTTGGTATATTAGGTTATGATAGATTAACAGGGAAAGAAAGTTGAAGGTTCTTTCTTGCTTTAGTAAAGCAAATATTTTCCTGCCTTGTTCACATACGGTGAAGCAAGGAAGTACACGGCCAGCTTTTAATATTCCGAATGTTCAGGTAAAAATAGTTTTCTCAGCTGAGGTCTGAACAACCACCCTTCTAACTGTCTAGCAGATTTTCGTTACAGTCATTATGGTATTTCATGTTATGTGTCTTATCCTTGAGGAACACCTATGAGCATGTTTCACTGACTAGATCCTAATTAACAGGGACTGTAATTAGCCTTCTTGGAAGTGGTTATAATTACTGTTGCTGAAAGGATTGGCCCCTCAGCTGAACTCTGTGCTATTCAACCAAGAATTTTGACATGAAGCAAATGCCTCACACTGGGAAACACTACTTTAGCTGAGGAAATCCATGTTTTTAAACAGACAAATCATTATAATATTACAGAGATGATCTACTTTAGTAGTCTCATATTTTAGGCATCGCAGTTGAAGTTTGTGAGACAAAAATTCAGATATTTTATCCCATCATTTCAGCAAAGAAAAAACTAAAGTTGCTAGTGAGAGAAGCCCTTTCCCAGATCAGAAATGGAGGTGGTAGTTGCTTAAATACTATTTAAGAGTATATTGCTGCAGGTTCAGTTTGAGTATATTGACTCTTGGATTACCCAGGAGAGAAGCTAATTGATACTATGAAACAGAGTTAGAGACTGACACAGAGAGAAATAAACGGCAGAGGTGCTCATGGTAGATGGCTAAGAAGAATGTATCCTAATAAAATTTTATGTATAAAACTGGGTTTATTGTTTTCCACAGAGCTAGATTGATGGTGCACAATGCTTTCCAGGCAGGAAGCAGAGAAGGCTACTCCTCTCTGATCTTGCAGAAAACAGAGCTAACTATAGATTTGTTTTCTCTAAGCAAGAATGCAATCCATGCTTGTTATCAAATTGGCTGTCACTTTTTACAGTGCTGTCAGGATAAAAAAAAAAAAAAAAATCATTGTCATTAGAGGACACTGAAATCACTCTTAATTGTATTATCCAGAGATCCAGCTAAAAGTACATGATGTTCAAAGACACTTTGGCTTTTATGTTAACGTCACCTTTCTTCTACTCACTGCAAACAGAGATTGTAGCAATGCAAGTTGATCTGTATTTAAATCCCCTTGAGCTGAAAGCTCAGTTGAAGGCTGAACTGTGATCTCTTTGTGCATGAAGAAAAGACACTCATTTATTTATATTAATGTCAAGCTTGTCTACTGCACTTTTTTCTTCATGTTAATTGAATGTGTCTGCAGTAGCAGACAGGGCATGTGCTTAAACAGGAATGACTAATTGGAAGAAGCTGTCATGTTAACGGAGATTTAGCTGGATAGCTTGCACTTCAGTAGAAAATTTTCCTCAGGATAAACTTGCACCATTTATGAAGGCATATGATGGATGCATGAGGAATAGCAAAGGTAGATACCCATTTGGGAAATGTGTAAGGCTGCTGTGTAACTATAATGGATCTTTAAATCTAGAATGGATAAAATACTAAATAAATTATTTGCTTGTAGGATATTGAGGCTTTCACAGTTTCATCTTAATCTTATTTCAGCTCTTCTGTGTAATAGACAGGAGAGTTGGTTGGTTTCTTATATCACCACTGAAGTAACAGGCAAAAGAAGATACATTCTCCATCTGTTATGTCCCACTGCTATGGCTGCAGAGCTGGAAAGGCTTATTTCTACCATCAGCTTACTGTAAAAATATCTAATGTTAGACTGAGTATACAAATACAGGGTTAATCTTGCAACTCTTGATGAAATTCCTAGAGAAGATAATGAACTGCTTCTAATAGTACTATGTCCTTATTTAAATTAAACTCAAACTTTTCCCCTCCAAAACATGTCTTTAGCATGTTATCATAATAACCACACAGTTTAATCTTTTAATAATGGGTATCTAAACACTCTTCAAGCCTAGCCTTATTAAAATGGTGGCATTAACGCAGACCAGTTTGAGAGGTCTCAGCTGCTCACTGGTCTCCAATATGATCAGCTGTTTACAGGCTGTATCTGGCACACGAATCTGTTATTAGTGATGACTGCACAGTTACCTAGCTAGGCAATGCAACTGTGGTACTCCCTGGGAACAAATTTACGTAGTGTCTCAGGAATGGGAGTAGAAAAATGGCTTGTAGAGGCAGGGGGAGCCAGAAAAAAGTACTTGCTGCTGACCTTTGAAGTGGACAGGGTGACCCATTAGCCACAGGCTGCTCACTAGCATCAGGAGCTTCAGACAAGTGCTTGAACTGCTCTCAGCACAGTGACCCATTCTTAAATGGCACTTATGTGCTGGTTTACATTGTGATGCATTTTATTGTCATGATTTTACACAAGAAAATAGTGCGTTTTTAGCTTTTGTTTTACACCACTCTTTATAATAAGAGAGCTGCCCCCAAGCTCTCTGAATAAACAGGTGGACTGAGTGTGCAATTTCCCAATGCTTTTACATAGATAAGAGCTTTGAGACAAAACTGTGTTACCCAGATTCTTGCGAAATCAGTAATAGCGTTTTTCCACCACCAACAGGCTACCTGTTGGCACTCACATTCCCAGCCCTTACTGCAGCTACAGACTGCCTAGCTGTGTTACTCTTTCTTCTCAAAATAGGTTGTATGGAAGCCCTCCTGTTCCCAAGAGTTGCTTCACTAAAATATTTATGCTGGAAGATTCTTTCTCTGATACTAACAAATGGATGTAGTGCATTTGCACTAAAATCCTAACAATTTTTTTTTTTAAATAATGCAAACAGCTATTTTGTACTCTCTATATAGTTCCATCTGCAGAATATTCGAAATATAAATTCATGTTCCAGAAATGTATCTATGTTTATTTCTCCATAGATCTAGAGGAAAACATAAGGAAAATCAGCCCAGAAAATATTTGACGTAGCCCTGGGATCTGTACCACTTTCCCTTTATTTACAGGTAAATTCAAAAGACATCTGAAAAAGTTGGGAAATACTTGTTTCAATTGGTTCCATCATACTGTTTTTTTCAGTGTCTCCCATGGTAACCTCCTGGGACCTGGTAAAGTTCATACACTTGGAAAAAGAACTCAGTGCTTTATGAAACTGCAGCCATGGTTTAATATGGTTTAAGACTTGCAAAATTTCGTCATTACATTGTACTGGAAAGAGGTGAATATTTTTGCTCCCATTTAATTATAATGGAAAGTAGCATAAGCCTACTGGAAATTTCCCCTTCCACCCACTGATTCTCTGAGTTAATTACTGGTATCGTTGGTTCCAGCTCAGCAAGTTACACCTCTTGAGTAAGATATTGCAAGCAGATGGTCATAAAATTAAATATGTGTTTAAGCCCCCTTTCTCCTCCATGTTTCTAGCGTGCACTTGATGTTACAGTGAATAGAGCCTTACGGATTTACATGCAAAATTTTAGCTCTGTTGTGAACTTTTCCCGTACTTGGATCGTTTAACATTTGTACAGATAACACTCATTATTATTTTAATTTGCAAAATCTTGGTGCTTTAGCCTGTTGGAAGGCTTTTTTTGCTCTCCTGCTGGCACTGGAGATGTCTATTCGGGGTTCTTAATTGGTCGGAAGTGACTATCGAAAATGGTACTATTAAATTTCGCCACTTGGTGGCACTAAGAAATAACACAACCACCCTTGGAAGCGATGCCGTAAAACATGGCCAAGTGCCGGGTGATAACCAAGCCCAGTGGCCCTCGGAAAGGAAGACATCAAGTGAGCAGAAATCCCGAAGCCGTTTTGCTTGTTGTAGTTGTTAGCAGATTTTTAGCACAGAGCATGCCTGCTGGGATGCTCCTGCACTTGGGCGTGCACAGCAAGTCCCTTCCCTCGCCGTTGGCTTTGCTGGCAGCTGTTCTGGACTCCTCGTACATTTGGTACTTAAGAATCAGCTATGCTTACCTAGAGGGGCTTTTGCTGGCAATCGAGGAGGAAGAATTTGCAGAGCCTTTTTATCCAGTGCTTCAGTTCAGGCAATACCAGAGAATTTTTCTTGGACAAGGAGATTTGCATGGTTCTCTCTGGGGAGCCCTGCAATGTAAATATTAGTGCCTGCTTAGTTAGAAGAGACACAGCAAAGCCATGTAAGGAATAAACTTACTCCAGAGTGTGTGTATATGTGTGTGTGTGTGTGCGCATGATTTGACTGACTTACAACTACTACTAGTACAGAAAATAAAAGAACTGGACCTAGCATTTATTCGGGTTCTTTCACATCTTTGTGGATAACAGCCAGTAAAGGTCAAGTGCTCTAGGAACTCATTTCATTTGTGGTAACATTCCATCTTCCACATGCAACTCTTCTTTCAGAAGTGAACTGAAATTTTGGTTTTCTCTTTCCCTCTGCATAAAGTTTTTCTTGTTGGGATTATTTATTCAGAACTTTTTACAAGGGCATGCAGAGATGGGACAAGGAGGGAATGGCTTTAAATTGAAAGAGAGTAGATTTAGACTAGACATTAGGAAGAAATTCTTTACTGTGAGGGTTGTGGGGCACTGGAACAGGTTGGCCAGGGAAGTTGTGGATGCCTCATCCATGAAAGTGCTGAAGGCCAGGTTGGAGGGAGCTTTGAGCAACCTGGTCTAGCGAAAGGTGTCCCTGCCCATGGTGAGGCAATTGGAACTAAATGATCTTTAGAGTCACTTCCAAGTGAAACCATTCTGCCATTCTGTGATTCTATGAACTCAGAGCTGTTCTGTCTGATTTTTTTTTTCTTCTGTCAGGTGCTCCTTGTAGGCGTCTTTGAGTCTATGCTAGTTTTGGTTGAAGTCAAGTCCAGTTTTTTCATAGTAGCTAGCATGGCACTGTAATTTGGAGCTCTTGCTGTGTAGGGCTTACAGAGAACCAGGGCCTTTTCTGCTTCTCACTTCACCCTTCCAGTGAGCAGACTGGAGGTGTGCAAGAGGTTGGAAGGGTACACAGCCAGGACAGCTGAACCCAACTGACCACAAGGATATTCCATATCATATGGTGTCATGCTCAGCATGTAGACCTGGGAGAAGAAGGAAGGGGGGCAGAGTAATGGCATTCATCTTCCCAATTCACTGTTACATGTGGTGAAGCCCCACTTTCCTGGAGATGGCTAAACACCTGCCTGGCCATTGAAAGTGGTCAATGAATTCCATGTTTTGCTTTGCTTTTATGCTCAGCTTTTCTTTACCTGTTAAACTGTTTTTATCTCAACCTACGAGTTTCCTCACTTTTACTCCTGGTTCTCTCACTCATCCCACTGTGGGAAGTCAGTGAGTGTGGTACTTGGCTGGTGACCGAGGGTTAAACAACGATAGAGTCCCATTAAAGCTCCTATTAAAGGAAACCAAAATATAATAGTTATTCCTTGCCTTTTCAACAGGGAGAAGTTTTCAGAGTGAAAAGGCTGTTGGGACAAAAAGAGAATAAGCATCTCAAAAACAGTGTTACTATTTTATTTCCCTGTATTTCTAGAATTAAAGTTATGTCTACACTATTAAGCAGCATTATCAAATAGAATCACATTTATAGAGCAAAGGAGCTGGTGCTGAGGACCTGGCATGCACTCTGCATACCTTTCAAAGGGTGTGAGCTCAGGCTTGGGACTGCCCTGTGGAAGGACCACACCTTGCTTTGTTTCGGGCAGAGTCCACTCATTGCCCTCCCAATGTGAACGGAAGGCTAGCTAGTGAAAATCCCTGGGACACAGATTGCAGCTATCACAATGTGTTGGTGAAGGCAACGAAATAGGCTGGCCTGTGAGTACTGAAAAACACTGAAAAAAACAAATTACTGAAAAACATTATTCTTCATCAATGATTTAAACCTGGAAAACAGGAAGTTATCATCTGAGTGTCTTGAGTGAATATAAACAGTCCAGGAGAATGGTGACTGTGTAATGCATCCCAAGTGTTGCTGGCAGTGACCCAGCCTGTGCTAGGAAGCAGAATTTTTTGGTTTGAATGTCCTGGATAACTCTTTGGAAATTGGAAGAGCAAGAAATGAGACTGTAGAGCTGACAGACTCCTTGACAGACTCAAGGAAGAGTATGGACAGATGCTGTGGTGATGGGTGAAAAGGGCTAAGAAGTGCCTTAGAAGCTGCATGGGAAGTTAGACCAGAGAAATCTGGGGTTTTTTGCCATCCTGAGCTTGAAAGCAGAAGGGACTTCTACCTTGACAGATAAATGCATGTCCAGGAAAAGCCCTATCTTCGCAGAACTACTTAAGCTAAAAATAAGGATGATCCAAAAGTAATTGAAACTCTCTGAGTAGAGGCCCAAATGAGTCTCTGCAGGCACATCTTTTATCATCGTGTTTGTACCGCACCTGGCAAGTTGGAACCTTGCCTACAGCAGCTTATAGTTTTTACCATAAAGATGTTTGAGGCTAAATAAAACCAATCAGATCAGATTCATGTTATTCTTCTAAGAAGCAATAACTGAGTTAAAGACATTCTTGCAAGAGTTCCTCAGGCTTGATGAGATTGAGTGCAATTAATCACTTCATTAATTTATTCCTGTGTGGCTTTTACGTGGCCCACGATAACTGACAATACCAATAACAAATATCATGTCTGAAAGATAGTCATATCACTGAAATATGGACATGAAATTATGACTCCGGGATGCATTTCTGGCGTGTCACTTTTTGGCTCCTCAATATTATCAGAACCTCAGTTTTTGAGTTGTACCACATTGGGCTATATCTCTGTCAGCAGCAAACATCAGCTAAGAAAAAATGACCTTTAAAGGAAAGGCTTTTCAGAGGTCAAGTTTACTGTGTACTGTTGACACTACGAAAAGTAACGAACATGGTGTAAAAATCACACTTTAGAAATGAAAGCCAGCCAAAAATATCCATTAGAATTATTCACTCAGCAAAACCAAAACTGCTGAAAGGTATTCCTATGCGACACACATGCAGAAGCAGGTTTACTTGGTCATAAACAAGAGCTGAGGCAATCACTTTTCCAAGCACCACATTAATAGCACAAACTGTCTGTAGTAGTCAAAAGCAGTGAAACAGCAGGAGGGCTCTCATTAAAATGACACTTTCCTTTTTAAAGCAGCCAGCCATTCAAGGCAACAGTTATTTGGCAGTATCTTTGAAAAAAAAAATTATAAAACTTTCTAACATTTGATGTTCACTGAGCATGAAATTTCATCTGGCATACTTGGGCTGTGACTTTCTCCAGTGACTTGATTCTTGTTTACATTTGATTTACATCTCATTTACATGGGAAATCAAATGTGTGAACTGCCTTTCTGTGAACTTCAAAACAGGCAGTTTTATATGTTAGAAGGGTTCACGTCACTGTGTGATTATACAAAAATAGCAAGTAGACCACCAGAAAAAGTTGCTTGCTGTACAAGCTCCCTTCCTCCTTTTTGTTAATGGTGACAGAAACTGCCTCCTAAAACCTAAAAGAATTACAAGATAGATTGCAAGATTACATCCACTCTGCTGTAACCCAGAGCATCATTAACCTCAACAAGGATCAGCACCAGGGTATCCTCATCAGAAACAAAGGATGGTCACCCTTGCTTCATCGCAGTTGTTTGAAAAAGCAGCGGGAACAGGAGCAGCCCATTTTTATAATGGCCACCAGAAATGATGGAGCAGTCTCCAGACAGGATTACTATAGGAAACACATTAAGATAAGATACATTTTTTCCAGCTAATTGACAACCATGTAAAGGTTAATGCTAAAATCAACTCTCAGCAAACGCTATAGGTAATTGCTGTGAACTTGCAAACGGTAATTATACCTCACAGAGCATCCAATTAACAAATGAAAAATTAAGACTTAATAACTTGATCCTGCCCATACTTAAAACTGTATCACAGTATCACTGGTTCCAAGGTACCAGAAGCTTCAATATGAAAGGAATGGAAGGTGAAAAGTATGACAAAACCCTAAACTAGCCACTATTCCAAAGCAGAGATCTTTAAATCTGATTTCAATACTAGCAAAGCTAGATGAAACCATAATATAATGATTAGATTTTGCAAGGGCATAGAAGAATAATATAATAACTTCAAGAGTTTACTGTGGAAACATGCTGCAACCTGTGTTCCAAATATTATTGAAGAGGGAGTAAATAGACACACAATGATATTTTTGTCCTATGGAAAAATTAGAGTAATCTAAACTAAAATTAATTGAAACTGCCTCAGGAAAGTAATGCAATACTGAGTGACTGGATTAAAAAAAAAATAAAGAAGGAGCTAGTTGAAACATAAAGTGATACAGATGGAGGAAGAAATGATGCATTTGTGATGACAGACTTCATTAGCTATTACCAGTCAGGAGAGAGGTCTTGTCGTCATTCTAGAAGCTTCTGAAAGCATCAGATCATCACTTAGCAGTAGCCAAAAGGACAAACAGAGTCCAACTGATTGTTAGGAAGAGAGAGACAGAAATAGAAAATACCTCAATGCCAGTACGAAAATCTCAAGTACTTCTCATATTTCCAGTGCTGTTTAACAATTCCAGTTGCTTGCATTGCTGAGGAGACAGTGAAAAAAACATAGAGAAGAATATAATCGTGATTAGAGATAAGGAATTTCTTCTGTGGATTCCAGGATTTAATCTCTTCGTTTTAGACAGGTTCTCTCTCAGAGAGAATAGGTCAGAGATTTATTAAAATGAGATGAGTATGAAGCATGTGATCAAGAAACTATACACCTTTCCTCACAGCACAAAATTAGAGAGGCACTACATAGAATATTTTGGAAGCAAATTTAAAAGAAATAGAAGGAAATATTTTCATATGTTGTTAGTCAGTTGCTGAACTAACTCATTGGCACAGGAATCTTTGGAGACCAAGAGGTTAAATGGGCTCAGAAAAATGATTAGTCAAATTGATGGAAGGAAGTTTGTCAAAGACTGTTAAACTCAATAAGCACGATACATGCTCCAGCTCTAGAAGATTCTGAACAGGAGCTAGCAAGGGGCTAGAAGTGGTGGATACACTACTGTGCAGACAGGCTGTTCTCGTTGTCTCTCTAACCATAGTCTGCTTCTCTTGATATTCTCCCTTTCACAACAACCTGCAGACAGACTTTTAGCTGAAACGCTATGGACTCTGACAGGGCCCTGAATCAATATTTTAGCCAAGAACATACCAATTTTTTGCAAAACAGAATAGACAGGAGTGCTGATGGCTGTGGTCATTTCCACTCACGGCAGGGTGAGTAGCTGATATCAGATTGTGTTGGTGTTTCTTGGTGGGTTTGGGAGTTTGTTGTTGTTTTGTTTTGATTTCTGTTTGTTTGTTTTGTTGGGGTGTTCTAAATTTATGCACCTAGGTAGTAAGAGAAACAACCTTTCTAAAGAGAACTGAAACCTGTATTTGTTTATATCTTCTGTAATAACAAGGTGTGTTAAATAGGATACCATGCATCAAGGATTTTCAGGAAAGGGAATTACATTATTCTGTAATTACTGCCTTACTCCTCAGATATCTGCCATTTCCAGTACTGTGGTTTTCAATATTTTTTTCTGTTATAACCTTGAAATTCTGGCTGACAGTTACATATGTCTTTTATAGTGCCCAAGACAATCTTGCAGTTGCTTTAAGATGGGGCTAAACCTGTTCAAGTTTATATTTTTTACCCCTTTTTGTAGCTCATAATGTAACTAGCGTATCTGTCACTGAAGATACAGGGCACTGTAGATTTCAGCATGGAGATTAAAACACATGGAGGAACACGTGTTTTAGACAACTGGACAATTTATTATTTGCCTTCCATTTCTGAAAAGGTTTTCCCTCTAAATGTAGATAACATTCACATTGTATGATTTGTATGTTATATTCTAGACTGTTTAAACCAAACTATTTATTTGTACCTTGCATTATGCTAAATCCCTTGTTAGAGTGCAATTATTAGCATAAGATACGCTTATCTCTGCGTATGTGTGTACCATACTGATGAATCGTTACAGATGACATGTGAACCTTTATTTCTGGGCACTGCCAAAACCAATGATTAAGCTCTTTGATTTTCAGCCTTCTGCTGTCTGTGTTGGGTAGGAACAAAAACCAAACCAGCAGGTGCAAGGAGTGCTAACTTTCTGATTATTTTCAATTTACCTTATGGCCAAGCAGATCAAATTATTTTATCCAAATAATGTGAAATCATGAAAAAAATAAGCAAATGGATTTGAAGCCTGGATTCTCCTTTTATTTGTTTTTCTGAATGTTAGAAGTTTCCCCACCATGTGCAACTGCACATTTTTTATCTTCAGATACAAGGCAAATAAGCTCCAACTATCTACCTAGACTTTAGTAAAGCCTTGGACACCATTTTCCATTTGCCTGGAGAAACTGGCTGCTCTTAGTGTGGGACTGGTGCGCTGTTTGTTGGGTAAAACGCTGACTGAATGGCTGAGCCCAGAGACTGGTGGCGAATGGAGTTACGTTCTGCTGATGGCCGGTCACAGGTGAGGTTCTCCAGGCCTCAGTACTGGGGATGGTCCTGTTTAATACCTACATCAACAACCTGGACAACGGGATTGAGGACACCCTCAGTCAGTTCACAGATGACACCAATTTGGAAGGGAGTGTTGATCTGCTGGAGGGCAGGAAGGCACTGCAGAGGGATCTGGACAGGCTGAGTTGATGGGCTGAGTCCAACTGTATGAGGTTTGATAAAGCTGAGTGCTGGATCCTACACTTAGGTCACAACAACCCCATGCAGTGCTACAGACTTGGGAAGGAGTGACTGAAAAGCTGCTTGTCAGCAGTTAGCAGTTGAGCTTGATCATCTCAAAGGTGTCTTCCAGCCTTAATGATTCTATGATGTCCCCAGTCTTTGCAGATGAAGCAACAAGAAAAAAAAATATCTTTCTGTCGTCCTTGTTTCCTTTACCATCTCCAGTGGTGCCTATAGACTGCGTTTTGCATACAATAATTTGTGTGTATGTCCATCTCTGCAGTATGTTTTGGCAGAAGGAGACCAAAAAGAAAAATCCTGTATCCCATGAAAATACAAGGTCATTTTGGAAAACAGAGGAAAGAGTTCAAAACTAGAGTCTTGTACCAAACTCCATTTCAGTGTGTCTAAAGAAAAAATTAAAACCATTGCATAAAATAACCTCCAGCATTTATTTTGTTCATTTATGGAATGGACTTGGTGCACATAATGGGAATTTCTTCTTACAGACTACTTTCAATGTCCAGGAATATGAGAGAGAGGTTACTTGGGTTTCCACCATATGCTCCAGTGATTGAATCCTGTATTCTTGTTCAAGCTACTTTCCTAATGGAGCTGATAGGAATTTTGTCTTGAATTGAAATGATATGTGTGGGAGGACTGTGGAGTGACACCCTGAGGGTATTTAGGCACGGCAGATACTTATTATGCACTCAGAAATATTTCATAGTGAAATGGTATAAATTACGGATGATACTATTTCCTTCTATACCATTTCAAAAGCAAGACACATAAAGAAATTTATCTATAAAGTTGCCTTTCCATTCCTTGTCCTTCATATGGATCTGTGAAATATTTGTTTCATAACTTGAAAATGTCTTAAGCTGACTGTTTCCCCCATTTTTATCTCCTGTTGGACACATCTACTTAATGCAAATTCTGGGAATGAGGGAAACATGAGGCTTCCCGCTTAAAAGAAAGCCATGCTCAGCTAATCAGCATATCATTCTGAAAACCCATGTGGAAGGAGACATTTTTTCCTCACATTAATTCTGAATCTGCTTGAAAGCTAGTTTTTTTTTCTGAATATTATTGTTGGAGACAGTTATCTAGCTAGAAGGTGACATTGTCTGTGACACAGGCAGATAGGGAGACTGACTGCAAAGAAAAGTTGCTGTTCTGTTTTATAACTATTTAGCTGCAGTGGGAAAACATGACTTTATGTGATTTGCAAGTTTCTGTATGAAATACTGTGGAGTTTCTTCCACTGAGCTTCACCAGTGACTCCATTGTCTCTGTGGATGCAGAACCAGTACCCTCATGCATAGGTCCCACAGGTGCCTCCGCTGGCTGAGAGGGCAAAGTTATATAACACATGGGAAAAGGACCAAGATGAACTGGTTTGCTAATCCTTCCCTGCAGTACATATTTTTAGCTTTCAGCTTTTTATGAGCTATAGGACAGATTTAAGGACTACTTGTTGGTGCACAGCTAGCAAAGATGCCACAAGATCCTGCAATGGTATGCAAGGCTACCTTGAGAAAAAGAACTGAAATATAAAACACAAGGAACTCCCCTCATTCAAGTAAAGTAGTGTCTACTCTCATGAGAGAATTGTGGATGCCAGAGGTTTATGTTATTTAATGAAGAGAAGCTTAAGAAAAACCACTTGTATGAAGCTGAAGCAGTTATTGCTGTTTCAGTGCCTCTCAGGTAGAGAGGCTAAGGCAAACACTGATTATGAGGTTTGAGAAAATGATGACCAAGTGAAATGTAATGAGATTTGATGCTGAGGCAAAGAGAGTAGATGACACAATGGTTTCTTCTAGTTTCTTAGATGCTGTGAAAATCTACACAGTGTTTCTTTGGCCACTTGTGGCAGTATGTTAGCATTTGGCTGTTGAAATTATTATGCCTTTCTGAGAAATTTGGTTTCTTTTATCTTGCAAAGGTAATTAGATAACTGAGAAAATCAGTTGTTTGTTTCTGAAAAGACTAAATCTAAAAGTTTTAATAAAGTCAGTAAGATTTTGCTTTAAATTATTAATTATATAACTCATAGAAATTGGTCTAAGCTATAAATTTTGATTATTTCAAAACTTGTTTATCCATGTAGGCAGACGGTTTTGATAACAAGGGATATAATGGAAGAGGCAAATGGTTGCACGTTTTCCTTTTTATCAGAATTTCTCCTCTTTGCCCATTTAAAGTCTAGCTTAGATATGCTGTTCCTTCATATGAATCATTGCTATGTTTTGAGCAATCTGAAAGATCATGCTGTTTATATTTGACACACTGAAGCTGTAGGACTCCATTGGCAGTGAAAATACTAAAACTGGTAATCTGGCAGTTCATCTCTTCACAAGGAGTCAAACAGGATGGGAGGATTAGACTAAGTGAGAGCTTTGGTACCAAATGACCCAATTTGGCCACAACAATGCGCTCAGTTTCATTTGAAAGGAGGAATTTGATTTCAAGGCATGGAACTGAAAGTCTTGGTAATTAGGATCAACTGATCAATGACAATATTGTGTTGGTGCTCAGTAGCAGCCTAAAAAGTTACTCAAGTATAAGGAATAGAGAACAAAAAAGAAAATGTCATTCTGCCATTGCAGAAAACAATTTTTCTCTCCCATCATGGCTAAAAAAAGCTCTGGTCACGTCCTCTTTGAAAAGATCCAGAAGAACGAGGTAAGTTTTGGAAAAAGACTGCAGGCATGATCAGAGGAACCAAACATTTCCTGCATGAGCAATGTTTGAGTTGTTTGGGAAGGAATACAAATTTGAGGATGACATAACAGAAATTAAATTATGAGTGCCATGGAGAAGAATGATAGGGGTCAATTGATCCGTGTTTTTTGCAGTAGAATTAGGGGCCATCACACAAATCCAACCAGAAGCAGATTCAAAACCAAAAAAATGCAAACTTTCTCATTTAACAGATTGCAGCCCTGCCCATGAACATATGGTCAAGAAAGTCACAGGCCTTCTCAGGGGGACTGGATTGCTGGTGAGCAAAGAGACAGACTGCAAAGGGCTCAGGGGAAACCCTGGAAGGTGAGACACTAAAGGATGATTAACCAGGGGGTGTTTCACTAGTGGTAAAAATTATCCCCAGTGACCAGGGATAATCAACACTTCTCCATCAGTATTGCTGAAGTTGCATAATATTGCTAAAGACAAATAAAAAAATGTTGTTTAGATTTTCTGTTATTTAATTAATTTTACATTCTAGAGTGAAGGAGCCTGTAAGAGCCCGAGACTGATATTTCTACCACATATAGTGACTTCTCAAAATCTAATCAATGTAATGTAATCCAAATAATGTGTTACAAGAGGAATTCTCAATTTATTTTTACTTTGCCCCCAGTGCTCATAGGAATACTCCTTCTTGCAAACATGCTCCCTTAATCATGTTTGTTCTCTTTGTGTGGGGCAACTGGATGTACTGAGGGAAAACCTGTGGAAATCACTGATCTCAACAATAATGAAAGAGATTATTGAAATGAAATTAAAGCTCTTTGGCAAATGGAAAAAAAAGATGAAAAATTTTGATGGGTCAAAACTCTGCACCAGAAAGAACTGTGTCATATGTTGCACTAACTGAATACCAATACAAGCTTCCTTACTGAAAAGTTTCCAGTGCACAGCTTTTGTCCAATCTTGACATAATCTGGGGGATATAAGGTAGATAGTGTGAAAAAATAGGATCAGGTTTTGTGATTTGTTCTGAATGATTGATATGTTATTTGGAATTATCACATTTCTCTTTTACAGAAAATATTACTTCTATCATTCATCCCAATAGTATCCTTTCTCAGATAAGAGAAATCAAATAAAAATAAAAAAATTAACAGGCTGCATTACAATTAGAAATGAATCTAGCCTTCTATTTTTTCTTCTCATTTACAACCTCTCCTTCAGTATCTGCTAGGAACAGCCATCTTGGGTCCCATTTTCATAAATAAATTTCATACTTAATTGCCCCAATTACTTTGAGTTACTAAGAAAAGTGACTTAGGTTTGCAGCTATAGACTGTGTAACTACTCATATGTACCCAATTACACCACTTAAGAACCATATTTTCTCTCTGTGGCTAGACCTAATAATAACTCAGGAAGTTCACAACCAAGTTCAATTCTTAAAATAAGCTCAGTTTCCATGATAATCTTTTGGGTATACATTTTATGTATAATTATTCATTTTTTCCCCTTTTTATTCACCGATTAATTTCACAGTGGTGACATTCATGTACCACATTTATCCAAGTATCAGGCCAAGCTGGTTTTGCTGTTTTTCAAAAGAACTCTTCTTATGACCGGTGTTTCATATTATATTTGCACATACTCTTACATTTAGAGTTAAAGACCATGAGTGGCAGCAACCGACATGGAGGAGGGGGAAACTTAGAACAATTTGGGTTTAAAGGAACATAGGAGCCACCTTGACTTCCCACTGTCCTATGAGTAATGGATGAGGTCTCCTTTACCATCCATCTGATCCATTTCAAGTAAGAATTGCTTATAAGATAGCTGGCTGTATTTATTTCTGGAGAATGCTTGATGAACAAAGGGCAAACTTTTTTGCCATTTAGGAAAGACAAGAATTATGCCATTGCTCGGATAAATATGCTGTTTGTGTCTCATGAGTTACCTCTGCAGCAGATTGCAATGCACCACAACCTCCTCACAAGAGTCTCTCATATTTTCACCCTGTCTTTTTGCCCCTGCCCTATTGATGCTTTGGATTTGTAATTTAACTGTCACGAAATAAGACTCTGTCAATAGACTTTTGTTAAAGAAAGCTTTTTACATCAAATCACTGTGAGATTGTATGTCTTCAGTAGGAGAACCATTTGAACACTTCCACTAAGAAGTCACCTTATCTTATGAAGAACAAATCAAAAAGAATCAGATGCAGGGATCTGGATGCTGAAAAGAAAAATCTCATCAGGAGCTATAAACGATGAGATTCACCTCATTCCAGAAACCTGCACTCAAATGCCTAAGGTACAACCACTTGGCTCATCACCAGCTTTAGCTGGATCTATGGACATGCATTCACCCCTGTGGCAGTCAAAACCTTGGTAGCAGCAACTCTCTGAATGTGGCCTTCTGCCACACACTGTGGAGCTGCTCCTGCTGCTCATGGCAGGAACAGGGGAGAGGAGGAGGGAGGACTGCCCCCGCTGCAACCCTTCAGCTCCCTCGTGCCAGCTGCAACCAGCTGTTGAGCTCTAGCAGCCAAAATATGGTAGTTTGAGTTTCTTAATCTTGAATAGCTGTGTTTCATCTTGTTTGCAGCACGGCAACAAAATAGGTCATGCTGACTCTTTTTCTAGCATCTTAAATCTCTTGCAAGCAGGGAAATGAGGCTAAAGATTGTGTTTTGGAAGGCATCTCTACAAAAAGGAATTTCATTGCAAGTTTACTTTTCTTTTAATAATCTTTAATTGAATTAGATCTGTAGGTATTTCACTGAAAATTGGCATTCTAGGCATTCTAGATCTGTTGTTATTGTTCATATTTTAAGATTAAAGGGTGGAGATGTTTTGCAGAAAGGTATTTAATTATTTTATTTGGAAAATTAATAAAATCCTGACAAAAGGCTGGTGGTTTTGGTTTCAGGAAATTACCTAAGAAAGTCTTCATCTGAGACAGATATGCATCAGCATGGGTCCCTTACATGCCTTCAAAGTCCACTGAACCTTAAACAACCCCTTTGGGTTTTATTTGGCCTTGCTTTCCTTTGGATTCACAACAGGTTTTTCTTCTTTTGCTTTAATCTTGAAAACATCAGAAAAAGAGTTTCCTGTCTGCTGTAATTGTATTTTTTCATCGGGTCTTTCATTATGAGCTGCCCAAAAACTGAGTGTCGGCTTTTATTAAGTGACAGGTAGATTGAAGAATGACAATTTGTCAGGTTGACAGGAGAATGACAAATGTGATAAAAAATTTGAATAGTCAAATATCTTAGTCTGAAGGAAAGATAGCTGTACTGGGAAAGGTTCATCTTCAAATAGAAATAGGAAAATTGAGAGAGACTATATTTCAGTCACAGAAAATAACTGCTCAGAAAATGGAGCCCAGTTTGTTTGCTAGACAATAAAGGCAAATGAATTAACTTCATGAAATGATTCAAGGAAATATTGGGTTAATTTTTTTCGTAACGGCAAAAGGTTATTTTAAACAAGATGAAAAACTTCCAGAGAGGGATATTGTTAACAGAACCAAGGAGAGTTATGAAAATCAGATAAGAATAATTAAATTGACAAACTGCAAATGCAAAATTTTCAGCTGTGAAAACTCCTGTCTATCCATATTCTTTTTGTGTTAAGCCTCACCACTGCAAATTTAAACTGATCTTTCAAGAAGGTTCCTCAGATAAAAGTGATGAGGGTCATGGAACAAAACCCGTGTGCTGGTGGTTGGCAGGGTTTCTATCTGTACAACATCCACATAATGCAGTATGAACAATAGATCCCTCTAAGAAATGCAAGAAGAGCAATAAAAGTGAATACAGGATCTTGTAGCAATTATGTATGCTATTTAGAGGAAAGGCACCTGATGGTCAAGTAAGAAAGACAAGCCTTAATTGACAGATTCGCGATCAAAGACTGATATCTGTCTCACTGTTACCCAAGTGCTAGCCCACACTCTTAATCTGAAGTCCTCTGGAAGCGGTGAGTCTTCTCATGCATTTGAACAAGGCATCGACCAAACCTTGTGTCTCAGGAGATAAAAATATACACTATTAATGCTAAAACCCCAGGAAGGCATCTGAGTGTTCATTACATACCAAAGGATGGGCAAACACTTCTGCACTTTACATTTCCAAATTGAAAACTGATAGGAAAAACCAGTGGTGATATTGGGTATTTAGTGGAAAGTAAAAGCTGGGTCTGACTAACACATTTTTATGTAACTATTGCAGTTCTTGGGAAAATTTGCCATACATTCACAGCAGCAATCTGTTGTCAAGAGCTTTATGCAGTGAGAAATGAGGCTTTCATGAAACTGAAGTTTAGAGGTAAAAAAAAAAAGGCTCACTTGCTTGTCACCTCAGATCTAACTTTACTGCACAGCACATTTTCAGTGACAGTTTGTAATGGGGATCAGATAATATGCTGAATGTCACGGAAATGATTCAAAACGTCAAAACAAAGCATAATTATTAAAACAAATCAGAGTGAAGAGGAAAGCGTAATAGAGCATACAATGAGCGTACCTATGAGAAGTTATTTTGGTCTGCAATTTTTTTGAGAGTAACATCAAAATGATAGCACTTTAGAATGTTTCTTTTATAGCCCTGGCTTCTGATTTTGACATTGCAATATCTGTGAGCATACTCAAAAGTGTTTTGGAAGAAGCAATTTTAGGTATTTCCTTGCCTATACTTTGGACTCCTTTTGAGTTGCACATATTTTTCTGTAGAGGACTGGCCTTCATATAACTTAAGTGAGCGCATTGCCACTGCTTTCAATTTAGCTGATAGCACATGCCTTTAGCCCAGAAGGAGAGATGCATAGCTAAAATGCTGTGAACAGTTCTAGACTAAGGGTAGTTTATGGGCCATCGAGTCAAGAATTTTTCTTAAGGGATATGTTTGTCTCAAAGGAACTTGAAAATTATGATCCCCATATAATATACCTGATATAAAGGAAATGCCTTCTTGTCTTTAATAACACTGTGAGAATTTCTGAGGCAAAGTAGAAGAGTTTTAGGTCAGCCGAAATTTCATAGCTGTTTTCATGGCTCTACAATAGAGCTGGACAAATCACAGAATCTACAGAGTTGGAAAGGACCCACAAGGATCATCAAGTCCAGCTCTTGGCCCTGCACAGGACACCCCAAGAGTCACGCCATGTGCCTGAGAGTATCGTCCAAACATTTCTGTTTGGAAATGAGAAATCTGTTCCAGTGCCCAACCACCCTCTGGGTGAAGAACCTTTTCCTAATATCCAGCCTAAACCTCCCCTGACACAACTTCAGGCTCTGTCACTGCTCACCACAGAGAAGAGATCAGTGCCCACCCCTCCTTTTCCCCTCAGAGGAAGTTGTAGACTGCAATGAGGTCTCCCCTCAGTCTCCTCTTCTCCAGGCTGAACAGAAAAAGTGCCCTCAGCCACTCCTCATATGGCTTCCCCTCAAGGCCCTTCACCATCTTCATTTCAGTGACCAAAACTGCACACAATATTCAAGGTAAGGCCGCACTAGTGTAGAGTAGAGCAGGACAAATAATTTTCAATGTTTTTTCTCCTTGTCTGCTGATGGAATATCAGTGACAAGACCATGATTTCCTTCAAATATACCTACAGCTATATGCATGCATGCATGCTACTGTGCCATGTTACATATCAGAGAACACTCACCTGTAATAGACATGGTGTCAATAGTCACCAAGGACACAGAACGCTGTGGTCCCCACCACTGTTGGTGTCATCCTTGTCAGGGACTACTCCAGAGGTGTCCAGAATCCCAGGGTTAGAAAATTTACTTTGAGGCAATTTCAGTACTTAGACTGCTCTACATGGCCACAGGTTCTGTGACGAAGTTTTAACCAGGATTATGACACCAAACTCAGATCAGTACGTTTAACCAAGTAAGTATCATGTCAGGAGTTGAAGTCCATGTTCTTGTGAGAACACACTATATGTAACATCTAATGGTGTTTCCTTAACCCACTATAGTATTTGCCACATCTTGGTCCTCAAGGGTCTTATCCCAGCCTTATCTGGATTCATGTTGTGCCTAATCCTGTCTCTTTCCTATGACTCCAAGAGTGCTGTACATCTGGATCACTAGCTTGGCAAGCCTCCATAGGAGAAATGCAGAGGGACCGGAACTCCAGGGAAACCAGATGCCTCACTGATCTACATTTCTGTATGGCTTCCCTGGCCAAGCGCTTGGCATTTCTGTAGGCCTCCTATGTGCAAAGGCAAAGAAGCTTGTTCAGTCTAAACAAGTGCAAAGAGTCTGTGAATGTAGCCATTTAAGTAATCCATTTAATCAAGCAAACGTGTGTGGTGATATATACAATGTGCTTGCCTGCATGTAGGTCTATATTCCCCAGCTCAGAACAGCTGGCATGGAAAAGCAGCAACCAGAAGAGGATTCCCCAACATGGAGGCTTGGACTACTGGCAGACTGGGAGAATATTAAGTGGAACCAACGAGTGACATCTGCTGAGTTGAGATAGTTTTTATCAGTTGATGTAAGGGCACTATTCTTCATATTATTGAGTTCATACTGATTTATAGCTGTTCTGTCTGGTCTACACCCACAGTTCTTCTATATTTTACATATTTGAGTGGAAGAATGAACTGATCTCATTCAGGTAGGTGATCTGTTTCTTGTATATGTGCCAGGAGACAAAGATATCAAACTTTTTTTAAACCTTACAAATATTACAAAATAAAATGAAAAGTATGCTTGAGCAGTCTTCAGCAGAATGGTAATGTTCTCTGAGAGTCTTCTGTTCACAGCTCCCCAGGAAATAAATAATGTCTGCAATTCTAATATTGATTTTTCATCCTTCATCATACATAGTCAAGACTCTCCAAACTAGGCATCAGCTATTCTAACAAACACTGAGCCAGAGTGGGAGGGGGGTAATACATGTACTCAGCCTGTTCCCTTGACTATCCCAAGTGATCCATTTTAGTAATTCTCTTTCCTTCCAGTGACTTGTGTCACTGCTGCTGTTGCAGACTCAAGCTAAACTCTTTAGAGGCATGACTTCTATTTTATCTCAGGATTTATTATGCAAAACCATTTTCTTCGGTTATTATTTCACTAATTTTTTAGTTAATGTCTTGATCTAATTTATATATCACTTTTTACAAAGAGAGATAAGATGAAAAAGTCCTAATGTGAAATCAGGTATTGACTGTAGGATGCAACCATGCGCCAGTGGCATCATTCCTGGGCTCCTTGTTGGTGCTTCCTTGCTGCAAGCTCACCCCATCACACCAGTGAGTGTGTCAGGGGGAGATGAATTCTCTCCTAATTTTTCCTTTTGACATGCGGTACGTGCCACAGAGCTCTGACAGAGCAGGATACTGCAGAAGAGCACCAAACTGTCCTTGCAGCAAAATCCTATGTTGGGTAAAAGAAAAAAGTTATAACATAGACACATTATAGTGGTTAAGATTTTCTGCTTTTTCTTTTAACAGATGACTTATAAAACTACTGAATACAGCTACATCAATCCTGACAAGGTGAATATCCCTTAAAAATTAAAAAGTTAATAACCTTTTTGGCTCAGGGTTGTGTTTTACATTCTAGACATTCTGTCCCAAATAACATGTGACAATCGTGATTTTCCAAGTCACTTTGACTTTTGAGGTGAATAGAAGCTCTGTCTATAGGAAATGATAGGAGTAGCTTGAAAGTACTTTTGGGGGAATTATACAACTGCCTACCCTTCTTGACATTGCTTATCTCACCTTCTGATTCATGTGTGAGCTCTTCTCACCTCATACACATATAAAAGAAAAAAAGAAAATCAAAAGAGGGGAAAGCCTGGTTTATTCCTCAGTATGGAAAACAATATATTTAACAGGATGCTTCTGACTCCTAGATAACCACAGACAGAATGGTTTACAGGAATTAGAAAGAAAAAAAAAAAAAAGGTGAAAATACTTTAGAAAAAAATTCTGTCAGGACTCAAGTTTTATAATCTCCAAAACAATACAGTAGTTATTATGAAAATACCATCATTTTTTCTTTTTCTTTTTTTTTTTTTAATGCAAAGTGATTCTTTGTAACTAGTAAACTTAACTGTGTACATAAATATAATGGGGGATATTAAAAAGCCCTAATGAGAACTGCTATAAATTGAGAAGGACATAAACACTTATCAGGTGATAACTGTGGGTGCATTACTGGAATTCTTATTCCTCATTTTAATGAGGGCTCTAAAAAGGTGTGACTGTGCTGCCACTGAAAAAAAAAAATACCTAAACTATATTTATTGTTAAAACTCAGTGGTAAAAATAAAGATAAAAATACCCCATGGAGAGCAGAGGAGACCTGTCCCTCACAGCTAAGCCTTGGTGCCCAGGGAATGATTGGGGCTGAGCAGAATGACAGAAAGAATGGTCTTTCCCTCTTGGTACTTTTTTTCTGTCTGTAACTGGAGTTTCTTCAGTAACTACTTCGCATGCCTAATAACCCCTTTCCCAAACATATTAAACTAAGCAAAAGTTTTTATCATCCAAGTTTTAACAATACATAAAGTCCTTCATATCTGGTTTTACGTGTCTTCTGCCTACCCTCTTTGTACTGCCCCTGATGTTGCCTTCTGTGTCTGAGCTATGTATGGGTAGTGCTGTAACTCCCTTTTCTCTGCCAGGGCTTCTCTCCTGTTTTCATTTCAAATTACCATTTATTTCATCACTGATAAGCACCAGAATCTAAAGTTAATCCCAAATGTGGACTCTCTTAAATGTCTTGAGGTGGTTTATTTTGAGTAGAGACACTGCTGACAGTTTCTTTTATATGTGGTGCTCATGATTTGGTTTTTGAGATGGTAGTTTTCCACTGAGAATTAAAGGACTCTTGAGTGTTTGGCATGTGAGTCCTGTAATTGTCCTGAGAAAACAGGAGATAGGAGATACACACAATGCTTGAAAAGATCACTGCAATTCCCTATTGCCAGCAGATTTTTACTCCCAGTAATTAACCTGAGTCTTTAATCTGATGAAATACATGTTCATGAGATACATGCTATGTTTTCATGTGTTCTTCCTAGGATCTTATCTTCTCATGTTGAAGCTCATGGATGAATGCCTAATGATTAATACATTTTAGAATAAATAAATTCTACAAGACACATAGTATTGGGAGTTGAGAGGTTTGTGATTCTACAATGTATTTCCTGAGAAGCCATTAAATCTCTTTTTGCCTCTACTATACAGCCTTCTTTAACAATAATATAAATATACAGATTTTATATATAAACATGTAGTTGCCATTTTTGTAATATTTTTTACATTCTCAATTCTTAAGTTATTTTCCGAAGAATTTTGTATTCCATTAGTAGTAAGAAAAACTTGTCAAAACCACTAGCATATCTGCTTTTCTTTGCTAGCACATCTGCCATTTTCCTTCACTGATTGCCTTTCTTCTTCTTTGTGGATACCATGATTATTCTTTCCTGAAAAATCTGATTTGCCTCCTTTGTTTTCTACTTCTTGCTGGGGTAATGTTCTGTTTCTCCCTTCTTTCATCTTTTTTATGTCCTCTTCTTTGAGCCTTATCTTTCATTCTTTTTGACATATATTTCTTTTTCTATGCCTCTCTCATTAGTTCTCTCATTTTATCTGTCATAAAACTGAAGAACCAGTGTTACCTTCTAAATTCTATTTGAAGTTATCTGGTGGGCACGTTATAAATCAGCGTAGTTCTCCTTTTCTTTGCTTTCCACTCTTCTGCCCACCTAAGCTGAAAAATTGCTCAATGAAATGAAGCTTATCAGATTTCAAATCTCTGAAGTAATGCCTGAGGAAAGGAAAAAATAGAAATCTTCTAGAGAATTATTTTAGTCTGTTGTGAAACACATGAAGAAAAGAAGAATTCTTTGCATGAATTCCAACTAAAATACCTATTGCACTGAAAGCAGAGCAGGTGAGTTGCAGCCTGGGATTTATGACTGTTGAGTGAAAGTAGAAGGCAGCTGCATTTGCTGCAATGCCTTTCTGAAATCTCTGCTGGCCTGGGATCATGCTGGAGAGCTCCATGGGGAATAGGCACAGGAAAATTATTTCATCCCTCTTTTTCAAGGAGGAGATTTCCAGAGAGGTGTTGCTTTTGATAAGGTATCTTTCATGCAGGATCTGCTCCCACAGGAGCAGATGGACTTGTACAGTTTGGAGCAGGACTCGC
Source organism: Dendrocincla tyrannina (assembly GCA_035047865.1). Classification (NCBI taxonomy): domain Eukaryota; kingdom Metazoa; phylum Chordata; class Aves; order Passeriformes; family Dendrocolaptidae; genus Dendrocincla; species Dendrocincla tyrannina. The sequence goes on from JAWWMP010000116.1 coordinate 59,824,933, forward strand.
AGCAGGAAGACTCCCATGCCCACTATGATGGCACAAGGCTGCTGACTGAGTGGATGAAAAAAGACCTCCATCTAACCCCCAGAGCCTACAGGGATTCTGCGTGCATCCCCAAATGACGTGGCAGAAAAAAAAACCTTCCACTTTAAGGAGATATCTGTCAGTGCGTGCTTGGAGGGAGTACTACAGAGCAATTAGGATCACAAAGTAGAAATCATTTTCTGCAGTGGCAACAAGCATTTTGCCAGGCATACTTTATTTTTCATACAATCCATTCTTGTACTGAGCAAGAACAAAGGTAAACTGCAGATTTGGGAACCTGTCTGTTTGTACATGCATGCTGAAGTAGTCAGATCTGAGAGGAGTTCCCTGTGCAGTGGAAGTGTGTAATGCCTTTCAGCAGTATGTGCTGTAGTTTCTTTAGACACACTGGTGTAGAACTTCAAAAAAATAAAAACAAATCTCACACAAGGGAGTTTCCTTCATCCTCAATCACAGTGAAATCTTAGAATCATAGAATCATTTAGGCTGGAAAAGACCTTTAAGATCATTGAATTTCAGTTATTAACCAGCACTGCCAAGTCCATCTCTGAACATGTCCCTAAGCGCTTCATCTACCTGACAGAGACCAGATTAAGTTCTAGTTGGGCTTAGACACATTTAATTTTCTCCCTGCATAACCTCACGGTATCCTTGTACTCCTCCTGAGTAACCTGCTCCTTGCTTCGAAGATCATAAAATCTCTTTTTTTTTTTTAACCCTGAGTTATAGCCAGAGCTCCCTGTCCTGCCCTTAACAATGAACTTAAGTGTCTAAGTTTACTACAATAACATAAGCTTCATGTTGTTTTCGTTTAAGCTAGAGGCTGATTGTTCTAAAACCTGGTATTGTACCAAATCTCCTAAGAAGGAGATTGTTTAAAAAAACCTGAAAAGTCTTAATATGTCAAGAAAAAAAAAAAGAAAAAGCAGGAAGAAAAAAGTTAATTAAACTGTCCTTTGTCTAGCAAACTCCTTATTTTGGTCAAATCTAAAATTTTATTTGGCAGTATAGACTGAAGCTTAGCATTTGCACCTGCTGAAGCATCAGTTATGGTGGTAACACCTCTAAATAGATACTCTAAGTGGAATCTATGCTACATCTTAATTAAGCCTCCCTCACTGTCATGTTGTTACCCTTATATGGAAACCAGTTCCCAAGAGCTGTCCCAGTACAGTATGCAAGCTCCAGTTAAATGAACAAGCTTTCATGTTCAATATGGCTGGAACGTGAGCCTTGGTGAGTATTATTAAATCCTATATCCTAACTGAAACAAACAACTAGTTCTAAATTGAGGAACTGTTTTAGATGCAGGAACTGACAAAGCATTTTAACTGGATACAAGCTTCTTCCATTTATTAAAACCTGTATTATGTCTGTGGTGATGAAGTAAAATACCCAGAAATGGTACCATTTTTGCTTGAGCGAGCACTCATCTCATCTATTCTATCACATTATCCTTTCATAAAACAACAGAATAAAATTAAAGAACAAAATCTTTTGTACTGTTCATATAAATTAATTGGTTTCAGGAACACTTTGCACCACCAAAAATCGATGAATTGGTTTCATTAATGGTCAGGCTCAGACACAGTTTTCTGCCTTTTGTGATTTGTAGCAGATTTGCTAAAGAGCAATTATACACATCAAACAGAGCACATAGAGAGAAAGAATAGCATCAAACATGGAAAATCCCAGTTCTTTGAAACTGGGACTCATTCTCCAATTTTAGAGACTCATTTGGGTGTAACTGCTACAACTAGGATGTAGGTCGGGAGATCAGCATGTGGGCTCACAGTGCCCATAACTCATGCTTCACCCCCTAAGCCCTGCGAGTACTCAGGAGTTCTGAGTGCTGCCCAGAAATGCCTCTGGAGACAGAATTTCCCACATTTTAAGGCAACAAGAAAGATATCTCCCTCAAATGCTTAATTTATCAGAGACTTCTGTCTAGCAGAAAGCAGATGGCAACTCTATATGGCTGCTTCTGTCCTGGAATGCATTTAGGGGCACAGGGCACCAGGACGTTCAGCCTAATGTGCCCTGCACACAGAGCAAACTGGGGAGAGGCAGTAGAGCCAGTGCCACCAGACCACGCCACCTGCCCTGCTGGGGTGGTAAAATCTGACGCTGTCTATGGCCCCCTTGATACAACTTCTGTTGTTCTTCGGAGTGGATGGTATCAGGGCTGCTCAGACACACTGATAGGGGTGGCTGCTCCCGGGCGAGCTGGCATGGCGTATGTCTATTTATGAAGGGATCTCCCTGGATCAGCACATGAATTCACTGTAGACAGGAAATCTAACTTATAAACCTTGCAAAACAGAAAGGAATATGTTAAAACATCTTATTTCTGGTTTTTTGGGTTTTTTTTTTCTAGTATGCAAGATCTTTAGGCAATGCACCATAGTAGATCACTGAAGTCTATCATGAAAATTATACCGCATTAAAAGATTTATGTTGATAAGCATTTCTGGGTTATGTGATGACGCTTACTACATTGTTGTCATAAATCTAGGAAGAAAATGATTTTTAAACTTGGTTATTAACTGGAAGAGACAATGTTTTTCAAATCTTGATTTTGCATTCTTTTGCAGATGAAATCCAGTCCATTAAGAATAAGTATTCCTTCTTTTGCATCTTAATGTGTTTTTTTTTAATTAAATACTCCATTAAGCTGAATACTTAACAAATTTTATGGGTCAGATGATGAACTGTTTGCAGACGATTACTTGCCCAAAGCTTGTTTTTATTCCCACCGAAGTTAAAGGAATTCTTTTCAATTGTTTCTGTGGTTTGGGACTAGGCAGTGAGATAGATTGATCGAAGCAAGTGAGACAACTCCATGTAAGGGACTGCCATCTTGTTATAGGAGGAATTGAATGTCTCATCCAACAAATAGATAAGCCGTAATGGCTATTAATGTTATAAATTTTATATAATTAAAAAATCAGCTGACATTTATTTGACAAACGCTTTTTTAATAAAAGAGGTGGCAGTATGGCTATCTCCAGAGAATATCAGTTTATCACTGTCTACACTGTTGTACTTCAGGTCACAGGACTACTTTTGTAAACTTAAGAGTCCACAAAGAGCTCATATTTTAAATGTATACATGTACATACACATACATTGAAATATTTATATGAAACAATTCCCACCACACTTCAATTACCACAATCAGCAACAGAATTTTGTAATGCTTATGCCTTTTCATACTCCTTTGTCAGATGCTGTCTTGTGGGTATTTTCATCTCTGCCTTTTAGTGTGAAGTACCTTTTATCTATATGGAAATATGAAATTGGTGACAATCTGTGAATTAAAATATTACTCACTTGGGGGAAAATGACCTTCTCATAAAGATTGATGGAACAACTACCAGAAACTTGGAGAAATTATGTTAACCATTTTCTAAATGACAACATCTTGAAGCAATTCTGATTTTTCCTGTTTCTCATCTGTCGCCAACTGATTTGTTGCAGGACAAAGAAAACAAATGGAAGTGTAGATAGATGTTTAATTGTTTGATATAAAGTCATTATTCTCTTGCTCTTTCCTATCTTTTAAACTTGTATGCATTTATGATACGACTCCCTACTAAGTAATGTGTAAATAACTACTATCTTTTTATAACTATTTACAATCATAACCATGGAAGGTTTCTTCCTTGTCGTTGTTGTTGTTGTTGTTGTTCTGTAAGCACTTTAATGCCCTACTACAGATCAGTATCTTTTTGTACCAAAATCTGTCCTTGCTACATGTAAACAGATTTCTATCCCAGATAATTCACATTTGAAATACCCACTGTGGAGGTTGCAAGCATATGGTCTTCAAAACAAGATGTAAGAAAATAACCTGTAATCAAACAGTCACTGGTCATTTTTAACTGGCTTCTTAGAGGCTAAAAAGTACATGTCTGAGAGCAGGAACTAGAAATTATGTGCTCCTAAATCCACAAAATAATCCTGGTATGGAATATATACAGGTTCTTATCCAAAGAACAAGTCTGGAACCATGTTTCTTTACAAAACCTGCTGTTCAGTACCAATGAGACTGCAATGTATTACTTTGCTTAGAAAATAGCCTAAAATCCTTCCTTATAAAAAAATCAGTCAGGATGTCAGGAGGGCTCATAAGCCACAAGTAAGGTTTACCAAAAGTAGAAAATTTTCTAATTTGCTTAAGTCTTTGTTGTTGTTATCTTCAGTTCTCAGCTAAGCACCACAGAGCCACCTGTTCACTTTGCCCCTCCCTCAGAGGGAGAAAAGAAGAACAAAAGCAAGATAAACTTGGGGGTCAAGATAAACAAGCAAAATAAAAATTTAATAAGTGAAGGATAAGAAGAGAGAAAAAACCAAAACAAGTGATGCAGAGGCAATCAATCATCATCTCCTGTGGGAAGATGGATGCCAGTTCCCAAGTAAAAGGTGAGTAACACTGCTAAAATCATTTTTTTTCCCTTCGGTTACCACTACATTTTATGGTATGGAATATTGCTTTGGTTAGTTAATTTCTGGTTAGTTTGGGTCACCTGCCTGGTAGGGTCCCCTCCTGCCCGATTGCACACCCCCTTCACTGGGTGTTAGAGTGAGAAACAGAGGGGGCTTTGATACTGTGCAAACACTGTTCAACAAAAGCTATAACATTATTGTGTTATCAGTACCATCTTCATCAAAAATCTGAAGTGCAGTGCCATATGAGCTGCTATGTAGAAAATCAATTATATCCTAAAAGTAAAGCTGAGTAAAGTCCTTTTAATTTTTCACCTCAAATCTAGTCTTAGCAGACATTGTGCATCATTTCAAAAGGAATCTACATTTTCTTGTTTTTACAAATTTTGACTTGAACTTCCAGATATTCAGACAGCAGCATATAGATGACAAGAATATTGCATTTCTTATGGTGCCTCTTCCCTTTCTGGGGAAAAGGTGTTCTCTTTATTGAAGTGTCTTTTTTTAAAGGGGACTGTAGTTATTTCTCACTTTGCAACAGCCAGTGGATGAATTGCACTGCCTCTCTGAGACTGATGTTTCACATATTAATATCTTGCTTGTGCATTGTGGAGAGTGGGGGATTCTCATATCCTTCCAGAATTTGGAACAGCTGTCATCCTCTGATAGGCAATGCCTGATCTCCCCACCAGCAGAATGGGAGGGCAGACCTGCCCTTGACATGCATGAGCAGAATGGGACCCTCAAAAGCCAGAACAGCCTTATAGTTGTCACCTCACAAAACACAAAAGTTTCAAAAGGTCAGTGAAGGTTTTTGAGACATACGTTTTGCACAAAGCCATGTCACATCAGATCCCTGTTGCTAGGGAAGTTATACCAAGCTGTGCATGGAGCCTACAACTGCTGGAAATTTCTTTCAGCTCAATGTGATTCACAGGCATGAGGACTAATAAGAACATACTGTATTATTAAAAATATCAGCTTGACAGGGCTCAGCAAGTGCCTGTAGCAAGTGTACATCGGAAACAGGGGAAAAGCCTGACTCCGTTAACTCTCTGCATCTGAACCCGCTTTCTTTTCTGTGGAGAGAAGAGGAGAAATTACATGAGGTTGAGATTTTAATGAGAAGAAGTAGAGGACTAATGAAATGCTAATGAGATCGACATAATCCAGTGTGTCACTGCAGGCTCTCAGTGCTCCCAAGCCTGGTAAACAAAATAGCAACCACTAATTTGCCTGAAGTAAATTCATGAATTTAGCAATGGAATTTAGAAAGCATTGAAAAATACCCATGCATTCATCAGTGACACTGAATTTTTGGGTTTCTGAGGTATTCCCTGAAGGTGGAAGTAAGGCCTCAATTTTCCACCTGCCGTGAGCTTCAGAATCAGCTGGTTTCCACATGGGGACAAGCAGGTGACCAGGTGGCTTCCACATGGTTTCTACTCAGGCAATAGGTTTGTTAGGAAGGAGATCTGACAAAAATTAGGGAAGCATCATATTTTTTCATGGAAAACATCAGTATAGAAAAGGGAGGGTTTTCTAAGTGGTGGTACTTGGAGATGTGGACACGCTGCAAGACAAGGGCTTTTGCTTCATGTCCGTCAAGCTCGTCCCCCTGACTGAGGCCCAGCACTTTCCAGCCTACAGGGAACTTTCAGGAAAGAGTCTTTCCTTTCCAGAGTGACATAATCCTGGGCCCAACAGCCCATGTCATAAGACCAGAAAGCTAAGAAAGTGGGTTGAAACTATTTTTAAAGCTCTGTGATCCAAAGGCGATCTTTGTCTTACACAAGAGAGAACAAGTTTCAAGCTGTTCTGTTTTGCTTTGGGGTTCTTTTGTAGCCCTCAGTAGCCCACACTGCTCTGCAGGGATTAGTGGTACACAGGGCCATGGCTGTCACTCATCCCCTTTCTTGCAAAAGGACTTGACTCCACAGAATAATAATTTAACTCAGATCTCTCTCAGTACAGAAACAGCCAAAGGCACTATAGAGTGTATCCAAAATTACTCTTTCACGTTGCATCAGCTGATTTCTTTATTCATAGCTCCTGAAAAAGACTACTTTTATATAAACTGAACTTCAAGTCAAGTTTCAATGTTACAGTCCATCACAGTTATATTTCCAAGTTTGAGGCCTTATTATAGGCCTTATTAAAGGACTTATAATTAGTTCTAACCTGGATAATTCTTGCCCTAGCAGCTACCAAGACTGCCCTGACTAACTTTCCTTTGGATCTTACGTTTATAGCATCAAATTAAAAATTCCAAATACTTGTTCCAGACAAATTGCTTATTTCCCACAAAGAGAAGAAAAACACAAAGAACGAAAGAAAAACATTCATTCAGCACATCTTCAAAAATATTTTACCTTGACTCCATCTTCTTCTAGGTTTTAATTTTTCTTCTTCCAAGGAAGAAACCTCTTTCCCTTTCAAGACATCTTTTAAATTATACATATATCACAATAATTTAGCATACATTTCTGTAATCTTTGATTAATGCCTTACCTTTCACTGAAATACCTCTTAACATGAAACCATCACAGTAATTTGGGTTGAATCCTCATATGACTGAAGTACTGTTAATGAAAACAAGATTAGCATATGAAGCTTTCAAGGGATGATTGCTGTAGTGTTTCGATTCTCTCCTGACAAGATAGACTCTCTAATTCTTTTAAATGAGAAAGAAAGCATCATGTGCTTCCAACCAGACTTCCACACTTTCTTATGTACAGATTCCCAAGTCAAGTTAAGTGCACAATTCACAAGAGTCAGGGCTTCAGTATGAAGGTGAAAACTGTGCTCAGGTCACTGTGGAACATTCTGACTAGCACCTGTCTGACATGCCAACCAGTACTTTTTTATTATTTCTTCACTTTTTTTTCCCAGCTGTTATGTATGTTTTTATCAGAACCTTGTCTTCTATCTGTACTTTAAAGAGTCTGGAGCAGGAATTGCCAGTTATGAAAACACAAGTAACAACACATTTTATCTTCTAAAATTCCCCTTCTGAAAAAAAAAAAAATCACCATCTATAAGGAACCACATGCAACTTGCATTCATTCTAAAATGTTCTTTTCAACAGTCTATTCAAAAATAGTCCTCCATATGCCTTCATTGATTTCATTACCTTCACTACCTATTAAAAGTAAGTTTCAAGTGCCAGAATTCTGTGACTGCTGGTGCATTTGTGTTCATAGCAAAAGCTTTCAAGTTGAAAATATCAAGGACGGTCCTGAGAATGGCAAAAAATAACATCCCCAACGTCCTTCTACCTCTGTTCTAACATATGTAAAATAAGAATAGTACTGACTTGACAGAACTGCTATGGAAGACATGAATTCATCAGTATTTGTAAAATACTTCAGGATTCCAAAGTGGAGTTCACTTAAATTATGGTTACCTTAAGAAATGTTGGGGTTTTTCCTGTCTCTTTCTAACATTCTCTTAGAACTAGAATAATGCAGTTTTAACCCTTAAGACAATTTTTGTATGAACTATTTTTCATGACCCTGTTCTGCATTAGCACCTTTGTCCCTTTCCTCATGAGTCATGTGGTCCACTTGGATGTGCAGGTAGGGATTGACATCACTGCCCTAGATGTGCAAAACCAGAGATGAGGAATTCATAGGGAGCCATGTGCTGCTGTTTCTGTCAGTGCAGTGTCTGCACAAAGGAGCTCAGATGCTTTTGCTTGGAATGCAAATTGGGTCAGCTGCCGAAGTTGTCCCCTGATACCACTGCTGATGTTTGGCACTGCTGCTCCTTCCTGCAGTGCAGATTCATCTCTTTCAGATATCAATGGGGGAGGACTGCTGTCTCAGGCAGAGAAAAGGTTGTCCTTATCCTTGCCCTAACTGATTGCCACTGACCCAGTTTTTTTCCCTTAAGTGTTAATGAGGACTGCCCAGTGTTTTCATTAGGCCAGAGTCTGATATTCGTAGCACAATATGCTATCCCTGTGCTTAGCCTAGCCTAGCATAGTTGATTATATCATGTATTTACATGGCTTTGCTACTCTTCTTCCACTGTTTAATTGAATGAAAATTACCTGAGGTTCAGTTTGTCCTCCATACAATCTAAGTAACTAGGATCATGCAGTTAAAAAAGACTGCTTGTTCTTGCTGAAGTTGTTTTTGTCCTGCGTTAATTAGGATGCCCACTTCACACATGCACCACTGTAGTCCTTGGCCTGAATACTCTTGGGATGTTGCTTGCCAAAAGAATGTGAATAGTTTTATTGAAGCAAAAGCTTAGGTTACATAAGATTATAAGACAGTATTGGGGCTCTTTACAGATTATTAGAATGATGTCTCATATGATTATGATATCATTTAACTCCTCAGTTTTCTCATCTGTACTTCATACCTCATTTTACTAGTTTGTAAATCCGTGTCCATCTTATATGGTCCACATCTCAGTACTATCTTAGCAGTATTATCAAAAGCTTTATGCAATGCAAATAAAATGTATGGGTCTCTAAATAGCATTACATGTATCTTAGATATTTAATAGAAAATTAGAGAGCGGCTGAGCAGTAAGTGTGGCAAGATGGAAGCAGGAATGGCCCTGTGTGGTTTAGCAGTAACATGAATGGCCGGCACTGGCTCACGTAGCACATTTAAATTATTTTCTTCCCTGTCGTTCTTTCTACTTTTAGATATTTTAATTTCCTATAATCTTTACACAGTCACAGGTGGACAAGTAAACAGATTGTTTTGTATCAAACCGCTGTGCTGATTTATTGCACTGTTTAAAGCAAAGCCTGAACATGTTCTTAAATAAACACAGGGACTGGATGTACTGGTAGATAGAAACGGGTACGTATCTCCCTTCAGACTAAAACATGTGCAGCAGGCAGCAGCCCGGCCAGCCAGCAGGGTGGTTTTGAAAGGTTGCCTCCTCCTGGGTCTGTGTACAGAGGAGGTCAGGACTGTGCACATGGCAAGGAGCCTGGGGGCAGCCATCCCCAGGGTGGGAGGTGGCAGACCCCTTCCCAGCAGGAGGCTGCCTTGATCCCTCCTTGCTGCCCTGCTCATCCTATTTCTTAGGCTGCCCCTGGGGCTGCTGGGGCTCCCAGGCACAATCAGGTACTACAGAGGGCCATGTCCTGCAGGCAGATGGTTTCCAGCTTCCCATGTACCAGGCTTTCAGGGCCTGGCTCCTGCATGTCTTTCCCTCTTGTTCTGCCCTGTCTCCTTGGTAAGGCAATGAACATTTTTTTATCTGGAACCTGTGCTTTGGGCCAGAGCATGAACAGCCCATAACAGAAGATAAAATGGACACTTCACAGACTGCAGCTCCCAAGTTCTTACGATAGTTTATAAACCACAGCTGATGCCAGAGCAAATTAAAGGATGTCCTAAACCACAGAGTAGGTAAAACTGGCTTTGAACTTAGGGTCTCCTGGTGTTCAAGATCACACAACTGTTCAGATAGCCATTCTGCCTTTTTGTGACATGAGGTACAATCTCAAACACATTGTTTTTCTATTCATTTGTCTTTCTGCTTGTAAGGCATTTCTTGGACCCATATTTATTAAATGAAAAGCACGAGAACTGGAAAGACATCATCTACCCTGTTGTAAACTGTTGTGGAAAAAAACATTTAAGAAGTAACTTTATGGAGGAAATAAAAGGAAGTTATGGTCAAGATCAAGTAATATTTTTTTTAGTTTGACTTTTGTTGTAATTTTGTAATGTTGAGCTTATTCTCCTTTGCAATTCCCACATCTGAGATTGAATCTTCTAAAACTTTCCTGAATTTCTATTGTGCTTCACTGAACATTTCTACAAGGAGCCAAGCAACAAAGTTACAGTTTCATTTCTAATTACCTAACATCACATGAGAGAGCTTCTTCCTGTACTTATGTCTGCGCCATGCCCTTACTATCCCTGACATGAAGCAATCTTAATAGAAAAATCAGTTAGCCGTCCTGGTAGACAAAGTGCACTTTGAAAAACAAGTTTCAGGTTTCCCCTATATCTATTCATAGGTTAGCAAGTCAGGTATTTTAAAAACAAACCAGGCTACAATAAAAATATGCATATATATGTGTATCTGTTTCTGCAGGGAACTGCTCAGGAATTATGTGCTCTGCAAGTTGTATACTGAGATTAAGCAGTGTGGATAAATCCCTGTGCTGACCTGACCTGAGAATGTTTGGTAGGAAGACCAAAAAAAAAAAAAAAAACAAAAGGCAAGCAAGAAAAAAGGAAACAGGTGGCTTGTTCCAGTCTTGCCAAGAACATTTTGGAGCCTTGAGAACATCCACTCCCCTGCTTGGCTGAGTGTTTGTCTTATCTACTGAGTGATTTCTTCTCTTTCCTACAACTTTCTTCAGCCATCAGTAAATTACCTGCTCTCTGCTCATTTTAACTGTTCCCTGGGGATAGACCTTTCCACATTTCCTTTTTGTGTCAATTCTTCCTGGTTTGCAGATGCCAGGTGCTGATAAATGATTGCCCTCTTTGTGCCCTCACCTTTTCCGTCCTCCTAATTCTTCACTGCAAACAAGTCAACACTTTTCAAACATTTTGCTTTGGAGTTGAAAATGCTGCTGTTTCTCTCTGTCGATGTCAGTGAATACAGATGCTTGGGGGAATGATGAGCAAAGGTACAGTCCCCCTCAGCTCACCCATCTTCCTTCTTCATCACTGAAAACCAGTCCAGCACTTAGAGAAAAAAAAATCTTTTCTTTTTACTTTAGTACCAGTGAGGTTCTTGGGCTGCATCTCTTCCTCTGACTTTAATAAAGGATACTGGTCCTCATTCTTCATCTATGCTTTAGAAATCCAGATCATTCTAACTAGGAGTATTGCAGTGAATTACAGCATTGACAGATCTATATATGCTTTTTCTTGCTCAATAGAGGACCACATATTCCCTGAAATTCTTATATGCTCCCAGAATTACTTCCATAAAATCTCTACCATACCTCATCAATGCATAGATAGTGATTTCACATGTCTTTGTATGTCTTAAACATAAACAGACATACAAGTGCTAGACAACATTGTACAGTGAAGTACACATTGAGCTCCCAAACATTTGTGTTATTCATTTCTGCATATGCTGTGTCTGTCCATTTGTGATTTCCAGATGTCTGGAGCCTGGACAAATCTTCTACTTTATCAGGGTTCCTGGACATCTGGAAATTCCAGAAATTCCAGTGGTCAAAGCCCGCTTTTTATGTGGACAGCATTGTATACTCATATCTTTCATTTAAAGGACATGAGGAAAGTAGATATTTCCCCCTTCTTTGCCCGTAATTTTTCAGTCCAGTAACACCTCTTAGAAGGCACCCTAGCAATCATTGACCCCAAATTACCAATTCTTAAAATCTCAAGCACAATTAACTGCTTTATCAAAATTTTGGGAGTGCTAACAGAATGGAACTAAAAAACTGATTGTGCATCACTGGAGATATTCAAGAATTGTTTGGACATGATCCTGTGCCACGTGATCTAGCAGGACCCTGCTGGAGCAGGGAGATTGGACCAGATGACCCACTGTGGTCCCTTCCAACCTGACCCATTCTGTGATTTCTGGGGTGAAAAAGAGAACACATACAGAAACCCAGAGGTATTTATGCTACTTATCCAAAAACCCTAGACAAGGTGACAGTGCTCAGTGTAATAAAAAAGAGAACATTTAAAAAAGTCAACTATCTCCTACTGGAAGACAATAGATGAGTACCAAATTCTTCTTTGAACCTCTCCAAACCTGCTTCACATCTCATTTTGTGTTGGGTTTATTGCACCTCCTTTCATTCCACCTTAACAGACACCCCGAGTAACTTCTTTCCTTTCCTCTTCACTGTAAAACCATTTCTGAGTATCACATTATACAGTCTACTTTAAAGCTCTCATGTTTACCCCTCTCCATATGTTCAGCTACTGGTCGTGTTTCATTGGCTTTTTCTTCTCCCATGCCTCTGTAACTTACATTTTTCAAGGGACTTGTAGGCTATTTCTTACTGGCACACCACTCACTGAGTGACACGTGCATATGCCTTTGCAGTACTGCTATATAAATACTTGAGATGAACCGCGCACTGGTTTATAAATCTACAATTGATTAGGCAATTATTTCAAAACAAAACTAGGCCTATATCACTCCTAGAGTTATTTTCTAGAGATAATAAACACATCATGTTTAATTCATACTAAAACCAGTGTGGTCAAAGGGAACATTCGTCCTCAGAATATTTGGAATGACTGAATATGCATGAACACTTCATTACTACTGTGGGATGAATCTAAGTCCTGATTAATGGATGTGACTTTTGTGGTCAGAATGATAAATTAGACAGTAAGACTGCAGAGAAAACAGTTTTTTAAAAAAACTATGGACCCATAAGGAAAAAATTTGCACCCTGGTGTCATCAATAGAATAACAGAATGCTGGGTGTAATTTTTGGTCAGATGGTTTGCAGTTAATTTGATATACTTGACCTATAAGTTAACAATTAATCAGGGATATAAAAACACGCTAATAGAAAAAAATCTGTAGATAGGTAAATTGTAAGCAGTATCAGGTTTAGGAAAGTGGGAATTATTTCAGATCACGATCCTGTTAAGACTAGTACTTGGAATTAATGTCAGGAATTACTGATATGACCTGCACTAAGAGGTCTTTTCAGTTAACTAATTCTGTTACTTATGTGTTGGTACGTTGAAATTTTCAGTATTTGTGAATAATAATTGTTGCCAGTTTTCTAATTCTTGTCAGGAATTTTCTTTTCCTGGAATGTTCCACCTTTTAGTATCAGTATTATTTCTGGCTAGGATCCCTTGGTTTTCCAGGCTGCTTTCAGTTATCCAACGCTTTCATGGCCAAAGAATTGAGTAGCAACACACAGACATTACATGTAAACCCATTGTATGTCCATGTTGGCAAAGGGAACAGTCTGACAATGAATAAGTTCTATAAACAAACATATTTTAAGTGAATCTTAAATATGTTTTAATTTTATAAATACAGATTTAAATCCTTTCAATGCATTACTTGGAACTACATTAGATCCTGGAAAGCTTAGTGAACTCCTATAATTTTTTTCAATGACCAATTTTTGTTTTAAAGTCTTCTTGTAAACTTGATAAGTGGGTTAAGGAAGCAGTGTGAAACTTGAGTCTTACCCCATAAAATACAAATTAAACCAAAACAGAATTAGATTTTGCCAAAACAAAACAAGAATGTGTTAATTTTAAGATATTAGTGTATATATGTATTTAAAATAATATTAAGACAATTTTAACTCAAAGCAAAGGACTGGACATAAGATGGTCTGATTTCTGTTTCTGTGTGGATGGATTTGGGAATTTTGGGCTTTTGACTTGTACGGTTTGGTTTTTTGGGTTTTTTTGGTTGTTTTTTGTTTGTTTGTTTTCCACAGATTACCTCTTAAATGCCCTTTTTACATTTTCTCCCTATGGCAACTGTAACAGTGGCCTTAAAATGTGGGCTTGATATATTCAGTGGAAGGTAACATTGACATGCAAAATATTTGTATTAATAAACAGCCATCACTTGTTACTGGTATAATCATTGTACTCTAAGCAAAAGCGAATTGAAGTTCAAGTCCCATAATTAATGATTTTTATAATATTAAGATGGAAAGGAAAGTGACTCTGGGGAAAGTTGATCTTTTTATGAAATACATGATAAAGTTTTCTAGCTGATGAGTTGATGAAAATAATGGATTTAATACAATAATATTAAGTAGGTTTCAAATGGATTTCAGAAGGTTTGAAACAATATTTAAAAAGCGAGGGGGGAGTGTAGAATCTGTGTTATCCAATACATGTAATCTGTAACTTAATGCATAATAGCTGCTTTAACCCAGACATTATCCTGACAGAATCTGACTCATTATTGTATAAAAATGAATACCTCAAAGATGCCAAGTGCTATATGATATCAAGTAATATTTACATTTTGAGTGGCAAAAATATTCAGAAAGAAAAGGAGTTTCCTTGCAGATCTCTACTTAATCACATACCTGACCATATTAGGAAAAGAAAGATAATAATTGTGCCTGTATAATGCTAGTAAAGACATATGAGCTTCTTTATGGCAGTTCTTATTTTTTAGGAATCAACAACCTCCTTCTCAATCTATAGGTAAAGTCCCACGTCCTGCAAATCTGTATTCATTTGAGAAACAGATGTGGCTGTTAGAATGAGTAAGACCTTACATCACTGGGGCCTGAATTCTTTGACAGATTATAACATTTTAAAATTCAGTTTGAATGATCTTTCACTGTAAGACACAGGGTTTGGAAGTGAAATGAAATTTCTATCTATTGCTTATTTCTCACTGAAAAATTGTTCCACATGGAAAGCAATTTAATTTCTACTTAGAGTGAAAAGTAGAGACCAAATGAAAAAAAAATTAATTCCTTGTTTGAGAAATCCCAATTGCCACCTTTGGTTCTGAGTTGTAGGGGTAAAGATGAACTTTTAATTGCAATTCTTTATGTGTAAACTTGTAATATTATTTTCTGTAGAAGTCTATCTACAGAGCCTTATGTAATAAGGGACAAATTTTACCTGTTTTCTTGTAGATGTTAAAATCTGCTTCTAAAGACCTTTTTCTGAAGGTCATAGCTTATCTTCAACTTGGTTCAACCAGTTTGAAATGTTTCCTCCCAAACTGCCTCTCTTTGCAGTTCTATTAACTGTCACAGTCATTTGGCTCTCTGAAAAGTGTGGAGGGCTTGACAATCGAAGATTGTATTGCTTGTTCCATGATCTGTTGAGCGATATTGATCATGGCATTTGGAAAGAAAATGCTTCTTCATTCCTTGTAATTCTTATCTCGTATAACTTCTTGGGTTTTGTTCTTGGGTGTATCTACGCAACACAGCGCAGTGCCTTGGAAGGACACCCGCACTATCTTGGGCACCAAAAGCAATGCACATTATCACAGCAATCTTTCTAGGTTAATTAACCTGGCTGAGAAAATTTGTAAGCAGAGCATCACGTTGATAGCCTTTATTGCAACAGAATTAGATTGCAGGATATTTCTGAGCAATAGTTCAGCCCTGTCCTTCAATATTGGCAGCATCAGAGGCTGTAAAGAGGCAAAATCTTCAACATCTCAAGCAGGCAGAAGAGGATGGAGCTCTGAGAGGCAGATTTGCATTGAAAGCCCCTTCACCTGCCTTGTCTGTTGAGTCAGTTCCTAGGAAGCCACAGTCAGTTCCTAGGAAGGGCTGATGAGGCTGAAAGTAGCTGTCTTGAGAGTGTGTTCATGACCCTTGGCTGGGATTATGAAAATGAAATTTTATAATCTGTGGAGAACATCAGAGTGTCAGAAACCATTCACTTTTTTCAGAGATCATCTCTGAAGGATGCTTTTGAGTATAGCAAGTCCAAGTGTTTTGTTGCTATTGGTAACTGCAGTGTTTATGTTGCTCTTGAAACCAAATGGTTCTAGGATGCTGCTTCTTTTATGGGGTTATTCTTTTGACTAATCTATCTCATGCTAGTGCAAGAAGAGAAGGAAACAAACAAGCCTTTTATGGTATCTTGAAGTTCTCTCAGCGCCATCAGTATGTACCAGATAGGCCATTTTCAACATTGTACCGTACAAGAAGTTTCTCTTCCCTTCTTCCTCAGGAAAAGGTTATTGGCCACTCATAGTGACCAATACTACACACAAGTCAGCAGATATTTTGCTATATTAGGTATCTTTGTTGAAGCCACCTCTAATGTTAGCTCCATGACTTGGGCTTATGCGGCCTCAGGAAGAAAGCAGTGTTCATGGTAAGTCCATTTTTCAGAATTCACTTTAATAAGTACTACACTTTAATGCTGAAGTGTGTGGACTATAGAAAGTGAAAGCAAAAAGTTACAATGAGAAGGTAGGAAAGTGGTTGCTGAAGTTTGGGCTGATATTTGCTTTCTTGACACTTAAAACAGTGCAATTCTATTGCTTTGAGAATAGCAGGAAGCTTAATTCTTTCAGGAACATATTCTCTTTGACTTATCCAGAATTTATTTAGGTGGAAATACATTTTTTTAATGCCTGATTTCAATTTACTCTGCATTAAAAATATTGCAAACAGTCTGACTTCAATCTGGAAGAAATTCAAAATAAAAAAAAAAAATACTCAAAAAAGACAACAACTTTGCTCAGTCTTTTAAAAATATTCTTAGTCTCCACAATGGCTGATAGGATACACACACAGAGCCAAAAATAATCTGTAGATTCAGATTCATAATGTGCCCATACTTTTATGAATGGCTACAGATGAAACTAATTCAATGGGTTTGATTTTTCTGTGGGACCAGAAATGCAATAATAAAGAAGAAAATATTCAGGGCCTGTGAGATTCACTTATATGCAAGATCAGCTCCTGTAATATAATTGGCCTAATAGATCATGGCTAGTCTTTGTGAACGAAGATTTACAAGGGCTCTACCCACGCTTGCTACAAGCACGCTGGTGGCTAAAAAGGCCAATGCGAGATAGGCAAGTCCGATTGCAAAAGGCACAGCGGAAAGTCTCCATCGGCGCTACTGGCGAGGCACGGCTCTTCCTGCGCTGCCTTTTTTCCTCCAGACTGATTCTGCGTGTATTCTCAAAGGAGGCAGCAGCTTCCTTATGGATGGTGTGTCTCCATTTCTCCTGAATGGAGGCCAGGGTGGACCATTGATGGTGGTCAATATGGCCAAGGCTGAGGTATTGTTTCAGGGAGTCCTTGTATCTC
>JAWWMP010000116.1:59846600-59893130 GCA_035047865.1 Dendrocincla tyrannina
ACCTTGTTAAATCCTGTCCTTAAAAACTGAGTTTTATGACATATTGAGTTAGCTAAAATTTTAATATAAAAATTTCAGAGAAAATCCAAAGCCTTAGCTGAAACACATTTTTTTCTTTCTTTTTTTCTTTCTTTTGTTTTCTTTCTCTTTTTTTCTTTCTTTTTTCTTTCTTTTTTTTTTCTTTCTTTCTTTTTCTTGTTTTTTTTTTTTTTTGTACTTATGATGCAGAGTTCTGTTAGCAAAATTATTTGAACATATAAAATAATTGACCTGATACTTTTGTACAACATAAATTTCAGTGAAAGTGATAATTTCTGTGCCTGTGTATTTCTGATTTCCTAGTATATGTGTCTTATGTGCATATATTATTTTTCTCTTAAGCATTTCATATATGTTGATCTTTAATAATTAAAGTTCACTCAATAATTTACACATGCAAGACAGCAAAGGATTAAGTCAGGGTATTTATTAGAACAGGTGAAGTTCAAACAGAGTTTTAACATTTGGCATTCCCTCATGCAGAAATCATTCCAGTCCTTTCTCTTCCTCCCCCTCTGCACTTTTCCTACCTCTGTACAGTACAGTGAGGCTTAAGTGGCTATTGCAATATAAAGCCCCTTCTCAGCACTACCAAAGAAAGTTTCTGGCTAAATGCTACATAACCAGCATATGCAAAATGTAATAAACCCATCTATGGGCCTAATGATGAATGGTCTAATAATTCTGTTCAGTATAGCCTAATATTGTCACCTAGACTGTACTTGGACATGTATCAGTCGGTATTAGCCTTAGCAAGTGGCTCTAAATATTTGTTGAAGAGACATTGAATGATTTTCTTTTTGCAAATTTTAATAAACTGTTACTGATTTGTGGTGCATGCAAGTTCACCTGCCATTAATTCTTTTTAGAAAGAGGAAAATACTTGCTGTTCTGTTAGAGTGTAATTGGATAAGCTCTAATTTATGACTTAGGAAAAAAAGATTAGCCTGCATTATAATGCACAAGACTAGATTCCACTCAATTATGCTGATATAGATCCACTGTAATTCCATTAGTCAAAGAAGTTTTTCCAGATTAATGCCAAAGTGACTGAAATTCAAATGTTTCCCATAATTTCTATTGTCATTTTGAAGCAAAAGGCATAGTCTCTTGGTCTTTTTCTTTCTGCTCAGACAGTTTTTAAAGAGGGACTGAGGGAACGGTAGGCAAAGATGAATAGTACATCTCTACAAGGATTTTTATTGTATTAAGGGAAAATTTTTAAATCCCTATACATGAATGTGGAAATACCACATTCGACATTGTTTCAACAGGGAAAAACCAAATGTCATGCACCAATTCTCTTGCTCTGCAAGACAGACCTGAGCAGAGCGCTCCGGACATGTTTGTCAGGCTGGGGGTATTCCCAGTGGGCACAGAGCATGATGTCAATTGGCTTGCTGTTTCCCATTTGTAAATACAAATTGGCCTTTTCCAGGTGTAATTGTGCAATACCATCACTACTGTTTCTTATGTGCACCTAAAGCTGACAACCAAAGCAGGCACCAAAGACTGCTGATTCCAGGCCTTTTTCTAAATACTCATCCATTAATTAGGTGCTTGACACATTTTTCTAAAGAAGTTGTCCTTGAGCTGCCCAATTATTTTTTTCTAAATCACTTATAAGCTATAAAAAATAGTTGAGTTTTTGACTGTGTTTCAGTGATGATGAATAATTCCTTCAGTATGGCAGGAGATTTAGTTCTGAAAAACTGAAAAGTACTGTTATACACAGAAATGCTATATTCCCTTTATTATGAAGAGTTAAATAACATTCTACTGCCTAAGGAGCGGAATTTGAAAAATGGGGCAATATCTCCTAAGAATATTTTAAATTTAATTATCCTTCAAAGACGTATTTTATTGAAGTTTATCTGTTTGGAAGGACTTTTTCAGTATCTAGCATACTTCTGCAATCCATACCAAAAGATGTATGTGCACATTTTAGAAATTTCAAGAACCTTTTCAGTGTAGTAATTATAGCTGGAGCAAAATTAATGTCATGCTTGAAGCTACATGTTTCAGTCTTTCTCATTATACCTTTTTTGGGGAAAAGAAGCCTTTAAAAGAGACTTTTACAGTGTATCTAAATTACATCAAATAAATGCTCCCACTGGCTGCTTTCTTCATGGCAATCATGCATTACTTTATCAGGCAGTCATATGAATTTTAAATTCTATTGTTCATTTATTCACAGTTTTCTGAGGTTAGTTCATTTGGAGTTGAGGCTACAGGTACAATCACGTCAAATTGCTTCAAAAAATCTGGTCAAAACTTTCTGAAGTGATTATTGCTGTGAAAACTTGAGGTCAGTCAGTTCAGTTCCTTTTCCTGTGCTGTGAAGTAGAGAAATGTCTTTGCCTTTTAATCAAAACCACTGGGTCAGATGCTGTCACTGTGAGATATCAAGCATGGAAGTAACATGCTTCAAGTGGTGAGACAGCTCCTGAAACGGATGGACTTCCACATTTGATATGAAAAAAGAAGAATCTTCTTATGCTATTTGCCCTAATGCTCACACAGCCTACTTCCTTCATGGAAAGAAGGCACATTTAGGAGCAATATGTAAAAGCCAATATGTAGGTGCTTCAGGGTGCTCATTTATCCAAGTTTCCTAGACTAATCTTTAAAACACACTTCATCTTCACCTTGAGAGATCTGATATTTGTAGAGACTTCTTCCCTCCCACTGTCTTAAATTGCAAGTCATTTTAATTTTGAGTACACTGATATTGATGAAAATATTCTGAAACATAAAGTTCAGACTGAAACCAGGGATGACATTAGAAATTTACTTTCTGTACAAAAATTACAGCACTTCAGTTCTATCCGTTTTGATCAGACTTAATTTCTGCAAGTTTGTTTGGGCTTTTTTAGTAATACATTTTTTGGTTTTGAAATGATTAAATGATATGTTGCTGAGCTTCAAAGTTATGTAGCTGTGCCTGTACACAGAGCAAACTCTTTGTAGATAAGAAAATGTTGCCTAAGCAGTGATTGGGAACATATTTATAATATTCGGTATCAGTTACTGGCATCAGAATCCACTTCCTCTAACTCAACATGTTTACTCTGTTATTAAATGTGACTCTTTCTAGAAATTCTACCTAGCTTTAGTCCACAATGTAAACTAGCTTGGCAATGCCTCAGTGGTCATTCTGCTCACTGACATGGAGCACAGCTTTATTTTTCAAGAAAAGCTGTTGTCACTGATATAGAATGGCACTCACCTGACATCTGCACCTTAGGAGTTCATGTTTCTATTCATGTTCTGAAATTACTATTGCAGGGATGCAAATGGAGAGTCCCAGGTTCAAACTCCTTTCCAAGAAGAAAACTGATAGATAGCTTAGGGAGTTTTAAGACTTCTGACCTTTTCTAAACATGCAATTAGTGTTTCATTGCTGCACATTTAGGGGTTTTAACTTCCAGGCAAATGCCTGGGAAACATGAAACTAAGACTGCAAACATTAAAAACAGTGAAAGGAGGGATTTTGGTTTTCAGTTGTGAATCATTCAGATTTTGATTCCTTTTCATTTTAGTTTTCTATCAGAATTATACTTTGGAAACAGTAAGATGACCAATATTATAGTGTGTGCTTAAGCATGAAAACTTCCCATTTAGGAAATAAAATGGTCTTAACTTGTTGCTGACACATAAATCAAAGTAATTGACAGTTTATCTATGAGAGCTTCAGAAAGAGAAATTTCATAATTTTCAATCATTAGATAGCAGGATTTCACATTAGTTTTAGTCATTATGACCAAAGGAAACAGCTAGAGCATTGCAGCAGCATTTACTCTGGTGAAATCAGGTTGAATTTGCAGCCACATCTGTCTGTGGTAATGGAAGGAATGTGTCATACCCAAGTAAAATGTCTTTACTAGATGAGTTGTAATTACAGAGAAGTAACTTTGATAAACTGGTTGTTCCAGCAATTTCCTACAGAGTTAGAGTAGGAATTAGGCAAGAAAAGACAGAAATGCACACTCACACCTAGTCCATGTTTTATTCTTCAACTCCTATTAAAATTTCACTACAAAGCAAAGCAGACTGGAGGATGTAAAAAACCCACTGAGGCTTTTATTTTCCCAACTAAACTACACCATTCCTAATCTCTTTACAGTCCATGAGACTGTGGTGATTGATAAGCCTTCACTGATATCAGTCAGTGATGCTTAATGGGGCATATAGCTGACCAAGTGATCTGTGAAGCTCTCCCTAAGTGGTTTCCAGCTGGGAAGAAATTCTTGTCAACCTCAAGCTATCTCAGTTTGCAGATTAATTTCATTTGGACTGCTGTCACACCACATTAAGTCTCTGAACATTTCTGATGGTAGCAAAACACAGATTTGTGGTGCAAAAATGACATAGGAAGATATGGATTTTCTGTTATTCGGTGACTCAAGTATAATCATGGCATAAAAAAAAAATTCCCCCAAAGTGCCTAATTGGTAGCTTTAAACCCCTAACTCAGAATCTTAAAGCACTGATCTTTCTGTAAGAGACAGTGGGTGATCTGACTGCCAGCAGTTGCTCTGGTCTGAATCCAGCTGTGGTGGTAGAAAAAGTGAAAGGGCCACTTATCCCTACTTCATACTGTTCCTCTATGGGAAATTACTGCCCATCACACTTGGTGGCTGAACAGCTTGTTTTCTTCCTGCTGTGTGAACTGCTTCTTGTATAAACTGCAACTTAATTTGCTTCAATCTAAACAAATTTGCTTGAACAGTTTATAGAGTAGGCTTTACTAATCTGGCTCCTGTTTGTGCAGTTATCACATGAAACTCAGGTCTGAAGAGACCATAATTCCCGTGGTCAGGATCAGCCAGATGTGGCCCTAGGAGCTGATAGAAAAACTCCCCCCTTGGCTGTGATATTCACCCGTCTGCATCAGTGACTGATTATTCCTGGGAGGGAGCATTTTGCACTTGTACTGGTGGTATACTCTGAAAGAATGAAACAGACCAAAAGCTTTCTAAAATGTCACTGAAATCAGAAGAAACTACACATACAACAGCTTGAGTGAGGAAGAAGATGCTGTTTTCAGATGAAGATATACCCTATTTTTGCACTTTAACAAGACACTATTACTTATGATCAGGGCTTTTGCTTGTCTTTTCCATGGAACAGAATCTTTAGTTACATCTCACTCTTTGCTGTATAAGACTGGCATGAAAACATCATCCCTTTCCAAAAGCAGTGTTTTTCCACTTCTTTATTTCTGTGAGGCTGCCTCCCCTTGTTCTAGCACTTTTCTTCTGATGAAACCATTTTTGTTCCATTCCAAACACACTGATACAGTAGGGCAATTGGAAAGACATAGGACAAGAGGCATTTGCATAAATTAGACCTTTCTTAAAATGTTTTCCTTCAGCCCACAGTGCTAAGAAAGGTCTGTTTTGGGGTTGAGCCCATCTCAGTGTAATTTAATAGTCTGTAAAACGTGTTCTTTAATTACTGTCTTGGAAAAACAGGGTAATTTTCTCATTTTCTTGGCATACCTTATGATGCCATATCCCTGGTGTCAGACTTATAGTCATGCTTTGTTATCTTGTTTTTAATTTTACTTCATTCCTTTCCAAGTATCATTTTCAAGTGTCTTTATGTTGCAAGTTCTAAAATTCAAAATATAGTACCCAAACAAGATCCTTGCTCTGCTACAAGTACTGCTGTGGAGTTCAAAGCTTCAGTTTACATTAAAGGCAATTTTTCACACATCTATTTTTGTCTCCAAAGTCATCAGAAGGAATATTTTTTGGGAATCGGCATGAGATTCCCAGTTGCTTGTTCTTTTCAGCTCTATCCGTAGCTCTACTTATTTAACCATGTTACTCCTGGTTTACACATCAGGCTCAAATGAATTCAATAGGAGATGGCCTTCAACATATAAAGCCAAACATGTTGAAAAATCAGGTCATAGGTATTATAGTGTGGCCCATTGAAGGTTAGTAAATGCTCTTGACTTTAAAATATCTGCCTCACATCCTAACGGGAATGTCCAGGGAGACATCTGAAGGTGTAGCATCCAGATGATGTACATAGCTAGACCTTTTTAGCTACGTTTATTCAGAGAACAACTTGTATCTTGAAAGTTCTGAGTCCTCCTCCTCAAGTTAGCCTCAAAACAGGCTCAATTCTGATTCAGAATTTCTAATAAAAAGGGAGAGATTCTGGATAATGAGGCTAGCATCAGGGAGACAGGAATGGTAGGTTGTAGTTCAGTTCCTGATCTGGTGAAGAGGTAGTTATATAAAGTGAGCTTCACAGGGAAAGACTGACAGCTCCAATTAATCTTGAACGGCATACCAATGCCACAGGAAGAAATTTCTGATTATGATAATTGTATTGTATTCTGCTGTGATGCTGAACCCTCAGCAATGTTGTTTTCATATCCTGTGATGGGGGCCCAGCCCAATCCTGCACTGCCCAAACCTGCTGGCTCCTGACTTCAGCCCTCTTGTTTTTCGAGATGTAATTGATGCAGTTTGTTCAGTTTGAAAATCCCTTTCCTTTGAGGGGAGGAGAAGGGTAGAGTTTCCTAGCAAAAAATCCACAGAATCAGATCCCAGCTCCATGGCAGGAATGGAGCAGTGGGGGAGTGAGGAGTAAAAGACACCCTCTAAAACCATGTCTCACATAAATCTACAACCACTGCAATACTTGGTGATGTTATGACATGATAGATTTGTTTTCAATTTCAGTACTGTCACATCTAATTAGGTTTGATTGAAATTAAATCTAGTTATGCAGAGGAAGGAATTACATTAATTTTGTCTAGTGTAGATAAATGCTATTACCTACAGACTACAGAGCACAGGAAGAATGGCACTGACTCCATCATCCAGTGCTCTCTCATTTAATCCCAGAGACAGGTCCCTAGTATAGTGAATCTTAATGGAAATCTCCCATGCATGGAAAAACAGTGCTCACTCTGTTCCCCTTTTGCTAATACTTTTCCTTGGTTAGCTAGTGGTGTTCTTTGCTCTGTTTGTGATGGGACAGGCACTAACAGGATATTTAAAAATGGCAGGATATTTAAAAAACAGATGCCACAAATTGCATCATCCTAGCAAACTAATTCCCACATTCTGGTTCTCGGTTTTGAAGATAACTACTCCCTCCCACCTCACGCAGGTGTTGAAGAAATACATTCAGGTCTAAGAGACACTTAGATACCATACTGGGGGGAAATGCAGCCTATAGGGACTAATTACAGCTTCAGAAGAAGTTATAGAATGTGGTAAATGACATTTGATAAGCTGTATGCTGAAAACCAAGAAGAACGCAAATATTAAATATTGCTAGATTTATGATAATCTTGTTCTGAATCAGAGGAAAGTTTATAAAAAAAGGACATCATAAAAGTGTGTCATAGTTTGTAGGCATACAGTGAAATAATTAAGGTTGTACAGGCTTCCCCTAAATGTCAAATGTTTTTTTAAATTCTAAATTTTGTTCTGCTCTATACAGTGTTTTTCTTTGAAAATGAAGTCACGTATTTCCCTAGTGAGTTTTTCCTCACTTTGTCCTAAGAAAACTTTCTTATGTAAAATTGAACCCTGAAGGGTGTCATATTGAAGGGATGAGCTGACTCATTACATTCTTTTTTTTTCTTTGTGTGCCTTTCTACAGGGCAGACCTGCATGGACAGATCCCTACTAGAGTTCTGTGCTTCACACTATGCTCATCTGGTTCACCAGACCACTGTGTCCTCTACCCCTGATACCTGTCTATGATTTGTCTGATGTGCACCCAGCAGTCTGGACACACTCATATTCCTGTGGGGTGGCTTCTCCATTGCTCTCCACGCAGGAGTGTTCAGAGCCCAGCTGCCTTTGGTGACTGCATGATGCTTTCCTCTGCATGTCTGCAACCAGCAGCTGCTTGAAGCAGATCAGAGAAGCTTTTGCTGGGCGGAGGTGTTGCTCACTTACCCACAGACACTGAGCAGGCAGAAAAGTGGTAAACACACACATCTGCTCATTTGCATCCTGCCTACCTTTCTTGGAGCTTAGACAGATATCCAGATGTCTCAAGCAGACACAGCTAAGTCCCGGTTTACTCTCCATTCCTACTGAAGACACTACATGGATAACAGGGATTTATACCCGTACATACACACACATACATATATATACACTTAACTCTTTCAAAATTACTTCTGCTTGCTCACTGTCATTTTATCTTTTGTCAGCATATAGTGTCTTTTTTCAGGATGGCATTTTTCTGAACACAGATTTGACCTCAGCTTGTATACCTTACAGCAAACAAGTAGGTGTTTTCTTCTTGCTCCCTGAAGGACACTCACTTATGTAGGCCGTCCCTCAGACCTATAACTGGCAGTGTCAGAACAGAAACCCACAGGTACAGAGAAATGCCATGCAAAACCCACCAACTTCCTCCAGTCTTGGCAGACTTTATAATGCAGAGCAACTAGAGGTCTCAGCTTCTTTCCATCATTATGTCATCTACCCATACTCCTTTGCAGCGAAAGCTTTACCATTTTGCATCAGCACTCCCAGGCTTTGGCCTTTGTCAACTTTAATTAACATTTTGAAGAGCTTAGTGTGGTTCCCTTTGAGGTTGTCATGCTGATGTAGGAGGACTTAAGAGATGGCTCCTGCTGCAACAGGCAGCTTTAGGAACAGTGCTGGCTAACTGCCCTGGCAAACTGATTGAAAAGAGAAGCTCTTTGAGAGCAAAAGAAGAAAAGACAACTGATTTTAAAGGTCCTTCATGTGTGTACATTGACCTTCTGTTTGCCACGGAAAAGCAGAAGCTTGGAAACATGTAATTAACTTGCCTTTCTATGAATTTAATTTTCAAGCTGTGACAGAAAACAGAAAATAAGTGATAATCTGGTTTCTGTATCAGATACTTCAAAGCAGCTCTCTTTTTTTCTTTTTTTTTCTTTTTTTTTTTTTTATCTTGAAACACACTGAAAAAAAAGCTTCCAGAAGCAACATCAAGATTTGAAGTTTGTGCACCATAATCAGTGTGCTGACTGATGCCAACCCGTCTGTCCCAAAGGAATTAATAAAAAAGCATCACTTAAGGTGGACCAAAAAAAGGGGGATCAAAGGAGAACTGTAGTTTGTGACGTATCCCACACTGGCTTTAAGACTATTTTATATCACAAAGTCTAGACATCAAGTTTTACATCAAGTCTTTCAAATCATTTGTATCTGGATTATGTACAAGTTCTGAAACAGTAGCCAGAGCACGATAGCTGTGTGTTTCCTGTGTTTGGCAAAAGTAGCTCATCTTCCTTTTGTGGAAAAATCCATAGTTAGTAAATATGTCTAGTTTACTAAGCTCACTCTTTCCTAAGGCCTCAGGGGAAACTGGAAAACATGGGCAGCTCAGTTTTGGATTTGCAGAAGATACAAAGAAATTACCCTTCAAAACTGAAAGAAAAGTGATAATAAAAAATGTACAACTCCAACACTCTCTTACTAAACCAGCTTTATACTTTTTATGTAGAACAACAGGATGCTATGACATGATTAGCTCCTTTTTGGCACCTAACATACTGTGTTCAGAGCATGGAGATGGAGAACTCTTTTTCATACCTTTCCCAATGTGCCATTTACTCTGTCAGTCCTGAAAACTGGGAAGGCCAAGAGCAGCAATGACTTTTACAACATCAGTGTATAGAAATCAGTGAGCACTGACAAAAATAGATTTCAACATTATCACATCTCAAAGTATCTCACAGCATAAAAAATATGGATTAACCACAGGAGATATGAGTCAATAGATAGACAGTTGCATAACTTCAATTTTAAATCTTCAGTAGCTTTCTGAAATAATACCTTGTCATTTTGTTACTACTTGATTCTTTCAATTTCAGAAGTTTCCTCTTGCTCTCTTTATTCCGTCTTTGAAGTCTTCAACGGGAGGAAAATATTTTTGGTGGTAAGAAAGAGACAAAATTATATCTCTGTTCATTCAGGATATTGGCAAGTAGCATCCTTCAAGACTAACTCAGCTAAAAGAGGCTATGGGTTTGGATTTAGTTATTAATGTAAAAAGCACTCCAGAAGAACCTATAAGTAGGGGGTAATGTTTTTCCTTACACTTTTGCCATGAATTAGCAGAGAGTTAATAAAGCTTTAAACAGGCATATCTAATAATCTTTAACAACAGGTGGTAAAATTCACTTACCCAGTTTACCCAATACTAGTTGTAAATGAGGGTCCCTCAGGAGAACCAGCCACAGAATGTCTCACTTCTTTTAATAATACCAACTTCTGTTTCTATGGAAACAGCACATCGTGTTTGCTGCTTGCAAAACATGCATTTAGCCCCTTTTGAAATACTCTGTTCTCCTTACATTGTTTTTTAGAGGCTGAAAAAAACAACACATCAAATCATTAATGCCTCTTCTTCGCCTCTAAATAATAATATAAAAAAATACATTGGATATATAGCCTGCAACTGCTAATTATTGAGAGTAGCAGTGGCCTTTTTGTAGATTACCGTTACTATGAACAATGGATACCTCACTGCTTTATGGCAGGGCACTGGAAATTTTGGAATTGTGGCTAAAGACAAATTTACCCTGTTAAAGATGATAACTGATTGTCTTCATGAAGTGTATACTCCCCTGCATGCTTTTCCCATATGATGGAATATGGTGATTTGCACCACTGCACTTTAAAAGTGCTTTCTCTTCATATAACTAGATGCTTAAAGATGCTGAAAGACCATCCGTCAAATACCTGATGTGTCACATATAAGTACACGTACTTACCTGTGCTTATACTGGGCCAGCAGTTTTTCAGTCTGAGTCACTAGAGAAATTAGAGGTTTTCCTCCCCAACTCTCGATATGAAACGGCACTGAGGAATTTAACATCACAAATAAGATGTTAAAAGCTACAACTTATCTGTGTCATTGATGGGTGGTTAGATTGTATTGAAACAATTTTATAATCTGTTGAGTTTACCATGGAGGCTGGTCTCATAACTTCCCATATCTTGAGCAGTGAAAATAGGCTGGTCTGTTTCAAGCTGTGATGGAATGAAGATTTACAGAGCTTGGACAGTCAAAAGGATGGCATTATAGGGTTGTCAAAGTAACAGGCCTTGGGAATCTGCACTGTTTATGTTTAAAGGGAGAAGTCAGCTGGAGGCAGACATCTGAGGCATGTTGGATTGATTTGCAGCTTAAAAGCAGATTGTGTTTGGGGAGAGAAGAATGGAACTCTGGCTTGCATCTGTCTATCAGATTATATAACAAAAAGTCATTTTCTTGAAAAATGGTATGAACACAGCCCTGCTTCAGCAGCAGCAGTAGTTTCAAACACCTAGTGAAGCACAGCCCCACCTTTGCAGTACACCATTAAGAGAGACGGTTGGTGTCATGAAGAAATCAAAGCAAGCCAGTCTAATCAAGTTAAAACTTAAAAAATAAGAAGAATAGTTTTTCTGCCGTTCAAAGAAAAATACATCAGACATACTTTATACACCATAGGGTATCTGAATACCTATTTTTGAAGAATGGAAAAGATTTGATCCTACATTTATCACTCAGTAAGCTACCCTTGTTGACTGGGCCTTTCTTCAATGCTCATGAGCCAAGTATAAAAGGATAATTTGCATATTGAACTCAAAAAACAGCACCTTGGTGAATATAGTTTGGAATGAGAGAAAAGAAATTCACTGTAGAGCAGTGCTGAGATGAAATTAAGAATTTGTGAAGCTTATAAATTAACTCTCCTGATTCACAATACAAACATGGCTGGTAGAATATGAAATGTCTCTGTCTTTTCTTCATGGAAAACAGAAGTTTTACTGTGTTAGAAAATTTTTGATACTTCTGTATGCCAGTACTTCTTACAGTTATTGTCTGTAATTCATTACTGCAATGGAATTCCTTGTCTGTTAGTTAAATAATACTGCTTCTTAGCCAATTTGTGAAGATCTGCATTTTCCTGTCTGTTCCTATTGTGCTAAATTGTACTTTGTGTCTTATTACTGTAGCATTTTCAATTCTCTCTTGATGATTACAGTGTGCTGTCATTTGAAGGAGAATATTTTCACTGGAGTTGAAAAGATTTTGTACAAGTCTCATAGTAATTTTCTTTTTAGGTGAATTGTCTTTGCCTTGTTCTACACTATTTCTCTGGGTCTTCTGTTTATAAAGAAATTTTTAATATGAGCTTTTAAAGACATACAGGATCTGTCTGTATTACAGCTGAAACTGATTAAATGGGTAGAGATATGGCAAAGTCTTTTAGTCAATTCCTCTTAACTATTTTAACCCTCAATTCCACATAATTCAAGATACTTCTATAAGGAATTTTTGTCTATAATAACTTTTTAGTCTATAATAATAAGGTTTTTAGGCCCCTCATTTTCAGTTTCTCTTTGAATAAAAGTGTTTTCTGTATTCATTTAGGCATTTGTATGTAATTCTTTAATGGGAAATACATTCCATCAATGTCTCTTTTGATTTGTCCTGCTCTCTTCTTATCATTTTCTCCAGCTTTTTTTGTCATAGAAGGCTGGAAAGGTTGTATGACTTTTCTAGCACAGCTACAGCAGTATAAAAGTGTTTCAAAATTTTACTGAACTGACAGTTTCCTGCTGGTATCCAGACTGTCAGAGAGCACTCTCCTTCTTGCTCTTTTCTCTCAATGTTTGTTTAAAAAGTCAGGACTAGATGCAGAAGAAGAAAGCATGGGTAAAAAAATGCTTTTCTTTCATCAGCAATAGTCAAAGTAAAATACTTGGCTCCAGCTTTTGAAAAATATAGGTCTCTGAATAAACTTTTTTTAAGCAGAAGAGTAAATATGATTTTGCAAATGTCATGGAGAATTATTCTAGACTGTAGTTGTTAAATTATTTCTTCCACCTTGTTGATCCTTAGCAAATTTTGAAAGGCTGGTATTTTGGTTCTGATACACATTCAAAATATCATCTGAAGTTTCACAAAGTCATTGTTTTTAACGCCGTGAGATACTATGATTATGTTGCTCTTCTATTTAAGATAAACCAGCAAGATCCATTTATTAAATGTAAATTCATGCTGAAACCAATCAAGTCTGTTCATTTGACTTCTTCAGTCTTCCTTACATGATTAAAATCGCTATTACATATTCACTGTCAAGCAGTGCAAGGATTTCTTTTCATATTTAATAGCCTGTATTTTCTTAAATGTCTACAATTTGTATGAAATTATATGACAGTGTTTGGTCACACTCAGATTTGGGTGGGGTTTTTTTATAAATTTTTGCACCAGTAATTGTAGTTAATAGATATTTGTCCCGTTCATATACTGTGGCACAGATGAGAACCTGTAAGGGGTGTTTAGAAACTGGAATCCTCAGTAATCAAATGTGGTTCCAATACATAGTTCGGCAAGAAACAGGATATTCTGTATCCATGCTCACCAAAGAAGAAGATAAGGAAAAGGGGTCTTTTAATACTTGCAGCATTAAAATGTGATCAACTTTGCACACCAGCATGTAAAGGGCAACTTCCATTGTAACAACTGTTATTGAAGCCTTACTTTTCATTAAGGATAAGAGGGAAAGGATTGAGGATAAGAAGAAAGAGATGGGAGGAAGCATTGATGAAATATTTAAATACACACTTCTGTCATTAATAATTTTCTCTTTTCCCTTTTGTTTGAACTATGTGAAATATGGTATGGGATGATTTGCAAGGACACAGGACATTTGCAAGCAATAGCACAAGAAGCAATGGACACAAACTGATGCACAGCGAATTCCACCTGAAAATGAGGGAAAACTACTTTGCGGGGGAGAGCAGAGAAAGGTTGCTCCTTCCAGCCTTCCCTTCTAATATTCTGTGATGCTCAGATAAACAACATTCAACAATAACAGCTGATCTGGTTAAAATTAACTTTCAAGTCAGTCTGGTAATTTAAGGCAGAAGATTTTTCCCATTCCTAGGCTCTTTCAGATTATATTTTTCACATTCTTGAAGAACCTTCAACGTAGCTCTTGTAACATCTGTGGTCTATTTGGTCCTGCTTTGATTTTTTAGATTGGCCTACAGCAATCTGTTTTACAATTCCCATCAGGCTTCTGGTATCTCAGATACCTTAGAATAAAAGTCCCAGACCCTGAACTTCTTTTGAATCATCAGATGCAGCTCAGCAGCAACTTCCAAATCTAAATGTCAAGGTGGTGTTGTGAGCAAGATGTGACCTTGATGAAGAGAAGAACCACCCAAAAGCCTTGACAGTCACTGCTACTTCCTATGTCCAGCAAATGCACCCAAGCAACTAGATCTGCAATTCTGTTTTTCAGTTTTGCTCCTTTTTTCACTAATCAAAGTCTTCCAGTGTGTATTTTTTTACACTACTTAGTATTTAACCTATCTAGGGACACGTAGTGACTGAGCAACCACTAGGATTTGAAGAGGGAGGAAATGGAAAATTTAATAGAGAAACGTTTGCAGAAGGTAATGAATTAATGGATACAGAATTTTTAGAGTGATCAGTGATAGTAAGGAAGTATAAAAATGTGAGATACAAGGAAACTGACTTGAATGCTCTCATTCATGGAACAAATCCATAATGATTCTCTTTGTCCTTCTTTGGTTGGAAGAGCAGAGGTTCATCCATAAGAAAAATCAAAATCATGCATGGGTTTATTCCCTTTTCTGGTGTCCCATGCACAATTCTTATAAAAGAGAAGAGTGTGAAGATGCCAATTTAAAGGCTTTCCGCTTGAAGTTTGTGATGCCAATCCATGGGACTTACAGTTTGGATAATATACTGTAGTCCCAGAGGCAGATCAGTTAAACCTAAACCAGATGAATAATCATTTGAGCTTTAACAAGTTTAATCTTACAGACTTCTTCCTTCCTCCCTCCCTCCCTTCCTCCCTCCCTTCCTCCCTAAACCCATAAACCCTCTTCTGCATTTTATAAAAGTACATTCACTCATCTCTTTTTTTTTTTTACTTTTTCAAAAGTAGTGTTTTACCTAGTCTGTGCATTTTTGTCTGTGAAAGAACAGAGAAGAAACTCTGTACTGCTTTCATGATCACTATGAATCCCATGCAAATGGAGGTGCATGTGTGTGTATATGTTTGAGTGTGTTTTTGTGTGCCTACTTGTGTGTATGTACTAAACCTTATCACAGGCTCTGACACCTTGAACTTCCATCCTCTACATTCCTGCTTCCAGCATAGGCAGAATGGAAACCAATGATGGCAAAACATAACTGTAGGTATTTGTGCAGGGAGATTTAAATTTTTATATATAGAAATCCAACCACTGACATTTTCCTGTGAATCAAAGTCTGTGTCTAAATTCACAGGCAAAAAATTGTAGAGTATGTGATTTTGCAATTTATTCAAACAGACACTCATCATATTTGTCCTTTGATATATCTAGCTTACCTCTTTCAAATCTCTAGTTTCATCCTGGCAAGATTTTAATATCTATTTTATTTTTCTACTAACCTGTGCAAATACCTATAAAAGTACAGTGACTCTAGAATGCCACTTCTCTCTGAACAGCTTCTTAGGGAGAAACTGAAAGAAACTGCTGAGGTTTTCTTTTAAGCCATTTCTGGCTAGCAACCAGATCTCTGTTGTGTCCCTGATTATTATTCTTTACCAGTGTTCATTAGCATAATCACTCTTCCTTTCTCAGTTTACATAAAAACAATAAGGGAAAATAACAAGGAATTTCTATTGTCACACATCATAGACTTGCCAGAGACTGAAATTCACAGTAAGGAATTGAGACTGTTTGATACATGGTTGCTAGGATAAATTGCCTCTCTTTTTAAAGGTAGGATACTCATATACTACCACCAGGGACAGGTAAAGCACAGAGATAAGGGGGAACCTGTGTATGCACCTCGAGGTGCAGAAAATACTGCTTTGCAGAGTTGGTTCTGCTGCTCCTTCTGCCATCCCGAAAGAACCACAGAAAATGGTCATTTTACAAGGAGGATTTCAACCTTGTGCCTGTCTCTAAATGCATAATTTCAAAAACATTAGATTTATTTCAGAGTAGATTTCCTGTGGGAATAGAAATCTGGAACAGACCTCCTGATTCATTGAGGCCAGTCCTTTGCTTTGTCTGTGATCTCAGACAATCACATCATACAGTTTTAACAGCTGTTTAAGTGCCATCTTAAAGCTAGATGTCCTTAGATATTTTGTGCCTTAAGAGAATCTCACAAAATGGTTCTTGGGCTAAAGCCTCAGAATTTCTTAGTCTAACAAAGTAAAAACCCTTGCATCTGTATATACACTTTCATGACCCAGTAGACTGCAAACCTTTCCCTGTCTTAAAATCAGTCTTGTTTCCACATCAGCTAGGTCATTTCCATTCCCCTTATTCACCCAGCCTTTGGTCTGATGTCCCTGTTTTCATACTGGCTCTTTCCTCAGTCCTGCAATCTCTTTCTGTGTTCTTAAATATTTTATTTTGAGATAGCTTAAATATTTTCTGTAAATATATTTCCTTTTCGATGTGACTAAACTTTCAGATAGGTAATGGTTTAATTTTTGAGTACAAATATTTGCTTTCAAGTTCTTTAATATGCAAGGTTCTTTCATTAACTTGGATATACCACTACTGGCTTTGCCTCCATTCCACTCTCACAATTACTTCCAGGATTTGTAATTCAACAGAGGAAGGAAAGAGTGTTTGAACCCCTGAGGGCATGACATTTGATAGTGTTAAGTGTGAGGTAAAATAAAAATGCTTTAGATAAGTGCACAACAATCTATGAGCAACAAGAACAACAGAGAGTGGACCAGAAGATTTGGCCAGATTTCTCTCCTTATGTCCTAGTGACTCAGTTTTTATGCTGCAAAGGAGTGTTGTTCCAGGGAACGGGATAAGGAGGGTTGGCAAGAGGTCACACGAGCCTGCTCAGTACAACCAGAACCAGAGTATTTCTTGCATAACCAGAAATACTCTGACTGAAGTGAGGAAGTAGTCGAAAAGGAGTAAAAAATGTAAATTCAAACCCCATCAAACTGCAATCCAACACAAGTTCTGAAATGCACACATTGTCAGTCCCACAGCGCCCGCATGGTCTGGCACAGTCTGCAGGGCTCCAGTGCCTAGTCCCTTTTTCACTGCCTTGTCTTATAGCCTCTTTCTCTTAAACACAACAGCAGCATAAATTTGGAGCTGCATGAGTCAATTCTGTAACTAAAGACATTGAAAATGTATTTTTTTCCTTCAAATAAATTTTGAAATGACTGAGCTGTACAGGAGAGAAATGAACACAAGGGAGGCTTTGTCTTTTTATGTACTTAAGAGCATAGCAATCTGTGAAGGTCATGTTTTCTGTCAGGTGAAGGAAATGATATACTTCTAATGCACACCATCTAGTTGAAGGCATATTTAGAATAGATGATCCCTTAGAAGGCATCTCTGTCTTCTCTAAATGTTCAATTATTTCAGGTGTTTACAGAAGTTGTATGTCAGGCTCCATTCTGCGATATGAAATACAGCATAATGCATGATTCAGTTTCTTAGAGTGCATCACTCTATTTGAGCATGGGGAAATGAGCTGCTGGTTACTTTTCAGTTGTTAAGTTTGATTTCTTGGTTTTGTATATTTAATCAGATACCATTTATTGAAATACTCAAAATTACAAGTTACCTTGTGATTTAAAACAGGCAGCTGGTTATGCTGGTTGGTGTTTAACATGGTGAACAAATCACTGCTTTTTCATGTTACAGTTTTTGTGATGCTTTATGTCATGACTAATATAAATAACAATTTTCCCTCCGTACTTTTTATTTTGAAGAGATGTAAAACCTTATCAGAAGTACAATAGCAATGTGGCTTTTGGTATCTCCTTCATTTTTACAACAGTTAAATAATGTGGAATTTCTTGGTATCATTCCAAGTTATACTTTTTCCTGCATATGCATATATCAACTACTTAGTGTATAGAAAAATCTCTTTTATACACTGCATGAAATCTGCTTAAATTGGGGGGTGGGGATAGAAGGGGAATCTTTTGTCATACAAATGAAGGTTTTATTCTTCCAACATTCCTTTTTTCTGCCTTTAAACATTGTAGGAATGGCACTATAAGTTGAAAACACATGCTACCAGCATAATAGTTTCTCTATTATCTTGGTTCTAATGTCAGTTAAACTTTAGAAATCTTCAGTCAGTTTCCCACATTATTCTAAATGACTGTCCTGTTGAGGATTACCAATACAGACAGAATTTTAAGGAATTCTTGCAGTATTGACCATTCTAGGCAAATGTATTTATAGTAGTTCTAATTGGGATGGGTTGAGTTTAGATTTCTTTATCATCTATTCCATAAAATGAGGAAAAAAGTAATAACTCTGTACGTGCCTTATTATATTGTGCCCTGTTTACATTTCTTTGCAGCTGACTGCAGTAAAATCATAGAATCATAGAATGGTTTGGGTAGAAAGGGACATTAAAGATCATCTAGTTCCAATCTCTCTGAGGGGTTGGATGCCACTGACTATATTGGGTTGCTCAGGGCCCCATCCAGCTTGGTTTTGGACATGTCCAGAGACAGAGAATCTACAACTTCTCTGGGCAATCCATTCCAGTGTCTCACCACCTTCACAGTGAAGAATTTCTTCCTAACATCTGGGAAGAGCAGATGACCTGAAGTCTTCAAGCTCAGAGCCACCACTACTGAAACACTCTGCTACCAAAACAGTCATTGAAGAGTTCTGTTCAATAGGCAGTTCTGATACAATATAATGCACAGATCTCTGTGGTCAGTGAAAAGATCAAGTGCCTGCAGCTTGTTGTGACCACAAAACCTCTACTTGCTATATAGCATGTAGGCATACACATATTTTCTTTCTGTTTTTAAGAGGAAGAATGGTGACTCAGTATTGGTGAGTCCCAGCCTCGTGAAGACTCTGGGGAAAGACCCTGGTTTTAAATCACTGGAACTGAAACAAACCAGTAGAACCACCAGGACTCTTTTGGAGGGCCCACATTTTGCTCAGTGGCAGCATGGATGGTATCTATGGGATCAGCAGCAGGGATTTGTCTGCTTGCAGCCCATGCAAATGAGCAGGGCTGAACTGAGGGAGTGGACCAGCAATTTCATGCAATGATTGTGTTTGAAATGTGTTTGTACTGTATATCTTGTCCACTGATTACAAAAGTCAGTCACTTCACAAAATGACTGGAATTACAGCACTGAACTATTTGACCATTTCCATTACATGACACTAAAGCATTTTGAGCATTGCACGTAATGTTATTGGCTGCAATTCTCTTTTGGAGCCTGGTACTGTGATATTTTATTGTGTGAATGTCCTGCTAGGTGGGTTCTTCTGCAGGAAAGAGAGTCCTCAGCAAGAGGTCAATAATTTTTATCGTGAGACAAGCTAACCTCACCAATAAGCAGTCTGTGTCTCAAGATACTTGGAAACACTATATTGTAGCTGGTCTAATTGGGACGCACCGCTTTGTAGTTGTTCCACAGGTAAGCGGCTGTTCAGATGATAACTTTTTCCACCCCTGAGTACTCCCAGAGGCTGGGATATGGCAATAGGACTGAATGCAGTCAAACACAATTTGAGTCCAAGAGTTTTTGCTGCTGAGCCTTGCCTGATCCCTGTGAAAACTGGACATCCTTGCAGCTAGGGGACTTTCCTATGGGGAAATGAAGGACACGCTTGCAGCATCTCATCATTCAAAGGCATTCAAAGGGAAAAAGACTATCCTTGATATGTAATAACTCAATCTCATATTAGATGCCTTTTTAATGTTCATCACAGTGTGGATTTACTGCAGCCAAAGGATATAAATGACCACCTACATGGGAAAGCTGTCCTGCTCTTCACACTCTTTTCTCTCTTTATCATCTGCTGTTTTTCAGAAGGCTGACCTCTCTCTGTGCCTAAAACTGCTCTGGATCACCATGCTTACACTAATGCTACTGTTCTCAACAAGGTTATTCCATTTCCTTTTGATGAGTCTGAACAGGTTCAGCAGGACATTCCCCACCTACAATGACCTGAGAAGTCCATAACTCTTCCCTATAGGGATCCCAGCAGCCTGACAAGCCCCTGGCAGGGAGTACTCCTCCAGAAGTCATCAGTCTTTGCCAACCAAATACCACTGGGAAATATGAGACTGCATAATGCAAATTTCTGATACAGAATGTATGGTAAAATACAATTGACATAGTGAATCTGGAAGAATGTGGTCTTCCCCATTGTCATAACTAAGAGAGGCAGCAGAGCCCTGTGCTGCATAGCTGCAAACACAGGTGAGTTTACCCTGTTGTGTGGAGAGGTAAGTCTTCAGTAAGTACACAAAGAATGATTTTACTTGTCTTGTGAATATCTGATGGGGATGAGACTATGAAGAGAAAAAAGATTATGTCAATGTAAGAAGCTGTTTCCAAATATTCTGGCAGCAGAAGTTTTGGAAAATGTAGTAGAAAGAGACTGAAAAAATATGAAACGAACAGATGCAAATATTTCAAGGCAAAACAGAAGTGTAAAAGTTGGTACCTCAATCAAAAAAATAAACTTCACTCCATGAAGCAGAATTGTAAGTTTAGAAGTAAAGTCTGTGACTTTATGCATAAATATAATAGAAAAGTAGTTTTTACATATCCTTTTGAACTAGAAATTGCCAGGAAATAAGTTTTTTAAAATAATGCCTCTGCCTTTTCCCACCTTTTTTGTAGAGTATCTGATGTAAATTTATAACTAAGTACATATTGGGGAGCAGGCAGAACCCTATAAGCATGAAATTCCTTTCTATGTGCAATCATAAATCTTAAAATCACTGTCATTACTAGAAAAAAAAGTAATGACTCACTGTGTACATTTGTACATCATCTTGGTGTTTTGGTGTTGTTTTTCTTTCCTTCCCTTCACATATTCTCATCAGAGGGTTAGAGCA
This sequence comes from Dendrocincla tyrannina, assembly GCA_035047865.1. NCBI lineage: Eukaryota > Metazoa > Chordata > Aves > Passeriformes > Dendrocolaptidae > Dendrocincla > Dendrocincla tyrannina. The sequence continues at coordinate 59,867,529 of JAWWMP010000116.1, forward strand.
TTGTCTCTACCTATTTTTATTCTCTAAATGTCACCAAATGTTTAGAGGAAGGATGAAAGCCTTGTGCCTAGCTCATACTAAGACAGCTTTGTTGGCTGGCCAGCTACTGACAGGTATTGACAGGATTCCCAGTAAAAAGTTAAGATGCAGGAACAGATCAGGGGCGAAATCTCTGGGGATTTTGCAGAGGGATGCATATCTTTATACATGCTGTGTAGACCCTGTCCCACATACACACCCCAGTGAGATACAGGAAAAGCTGCTGAGGAAAAATGGCACTGGAGAACAAGATGCTACATCTGCCAGAGTAATTCATGCTGCCTGAAGCTGAATGTCTAAACAGGCAGTTGGAAAGACGGCCAACAGGCCAGATGATTAATTTTCCCAAGGGCTGGGTTTGAATCATAGGCTGTGGGCTGAGTGTTCCTCATCATGGAGTGCTGGTTTGATTTCACCACAGGCCACTGAAGTCTGGATCAGTTTCAGCTTTAAAGAAAGAGGCCAAAATAGATATTTATGAAGTCAAAAGTGTTGGTGTTTTTTGCATTTTTTTTTTGCATGAGTCACCTGCTTGGTGGAGATGGCAAGGGGAAAGTGAGTTTAGTAGTGCTTCCTCACTAGTGTAGAGGATGGCTTCAAGCCAAGCTGGACACATCCCCAAGAACCGTTTATGTCTGCATTTTCAGTGCCTTTGCTATACCCGCTCTGAACTCATATGCATCATGTCTGTCTCCAAATATCTCTCTGCAATTGTTTATCACTCAATATATCTGGCCTTCAGGTGTTAATTTAATAGAATGCTATTCAATTAACAATTTTTATAAAGGTTATACTTCTCAGTTGTTGATCAAGCCAAATAAAAACGACATTTTATATTAAAGTGACAGATGATTGAAGAAAACATGCCAGGAGTGAGCACCGCGGTGGGCAATTCTTGCACTGTAGTTTTGGTTTTGTTTTCTTGCTGTCTTACTGTCAATCTTTCATTTCTCTAAACTCACTTCCTGGATCTTTGCTAATATACAGATCATGATATCAGAGAATAATTTAGGTTGGAAGTGTTCATTGCAGGTATATCATACTGTATCCTCCTTGAGAAAAAAAAAAAAAACAGGGTGACATTTTCAAATGTCATGAGTATAATTGGAGTGTTTGTTTTCCCTTCCTCTACACGCAGGAAAAGGTTTCCTCAGAACAAACTGTTTCTTATTGTTTGTACTTGAGGTCAATAAATCACATCACATGCTTACTAGGACCATCCCATTCATTCCTGGAACTACTAGGCCAAACATTAGTATCAGTTGCACCATATTTACTTGACCGTATTTGGAACAAGAAACTAGCTTTCACATCACTCGACTTTTTCAAAATTGGCTGAAAAAATGAAGAGTTTTATACAGTACCACAAACAAGAAACACCTGGTCTTGCTAAAGTAGTTCTTTGCCCTCCTACATGATGCTGTGAAATCTGCCACAGAAGTAGTGTAAATACTTTGATTCACAGTATTTGTACTTCAGAATTTGAAATCATAGTTTTAGTTCAAGGGCTTCTTCAAAGCCAGGATGTTCTTCTGAAGACTTTGCCCTCACAACCCTCTAGCCCCCAAAATGCACACACCACCAACAGCTGTAGGGGAGATGGAAGGAGACTTGTCCTTAAAGAAATGTCCAAGTGTGTTTGTCTGCTTGTTTGTCCTTGTCTGTTTGTCTTTCATTACTGAAAGCTAAGGGCTTGCACATGACCATGGATTTAGAGAACACATGAACTGTCAATAGGCTTATGATACAGGGCAGAGAGTTGTACAGCCCAAGAATGATTATGAGGATGACACGTGCATCAAAGGTGCAATGGGCCCAACACTTAACTTTCTCATAAGCAAGCAAGATGTGGGAAAGACCTTATCTTTTAGACTTCTTGCATAATATCTTAGCAGATAAACTTTTCCTCTGATTTATCTAAAAAGCCTGTGGGAGAAAGTGCATGCAGTGTGACATTGGAAAATATGGTTTCAGCACAATACCCAACCCACTTTGCATGTGGCTACTGCTCAAATGAGAAAAAATGAGTTCATGAGCCAGCTGGACACGTCTTTTGCCCATCTGTTCTGTATTTATTTATTTTTTCAACATTTGATTTACTGTTTAATGTTTATATTTCTCATATTTGGTACTCAGTAGAGAACTACAAAAAGTCGTCAATGCCTCCTTCTGTCCCAGTCATCCTGGAATTCCCACAGTTAAACATGGCTGCAAAACCCAGCACAAGCTTCGTCGCCAAACAGATTGGCATTTTATTTATGTCTTTATAACACCTTCAATAACTGTGTGTTTCCCAGCTCTCTTCAGGCACTCATTATACCAGTAGCAAAATATTTTCCAGGATAAAAGAATGTCTGATTTTACTTGGGAACATTCTCCTTTTCTTTCAAAGAATAAATAAGTTTCTGATACATGAACAAATCATAATCCTAAATCCTCAAACCTTTTTTTCACTCCCTGCTTCAAAACACAAGAAACACAATGTGTTTATTCTTAGAAAATTTAACAGCTATTCTTGGGGAAAGAACAGGAGGGAAATAAATCCTAATGCTGAATGTGTCTCATAGGATGTGTCTTTCAGTTTTGATTGAAGTCAGTCGTTGCATCTCTGGGAATTTTCAAAGCTGCTAACCTGCTTTCGAAAACAATTTCACAGATCCAGTCTCAATAAATTAGTTTAGCTTTGTTCTTACAAGACTGCTTCTTCATACTTGTTAATTTTTGTATTGTAGCTCTGCTGCTGGAGGGACACAAGAAAAGACAACCGGGAGAGGAAAAAAGTTACCAAGTGACCATAACTTTAATAAGCATTTAATGATAAAAGAGAACCCATAACAACCATCACTCCTGGCAGCACAGAGAGTCAGTGCCAGATCAGCTTGTTCTTGCTTAGAACAGCTAAATCCTAAGAACTCCCAAACATCTCAAACTGAGCAAGCCTAGAAGTCTACATAAAGGAACTGCAGTTTGAAGGGGCCGCAGACCACGATACACAGTTTATCAGTTTTACTGCAGCTCAGCAGTGAGCATTGTCATGGCCCTCTCTACCACTTTTGCTGGGTCAAGAATATGATCTCAGGTTACCAGCCTTTTCAGCACTGCAGGGAAATATGAATTTTCCTGGAAGGAACAACCACCTGAAGTGTTATTCTGCACATCTAAGCTTGGCCATGTCTGCCAAGCAGACATTTAATTAATCTGTTTCACGTATGTTTTAAAGACCACAGCTAATTAGCTGTTACCCTCTGCCTGAATTTCTCATCTTTTATTTAATAGATAGGTAAGAATCTGCATATGCACAAAGCATTAGGAAACACTCCTACACTCATGTTCATGAAAACAGTTCTAGTTTTGCAACTTCACTCAGCTTTGTAAATATTTGTTGGAAAACTGCAACAGTCATCCTGACAAGACAAGGAAGGGGGATGGAGTTTTCACCAATCATGAGTGCAGAGCAGCAGGTGGCCAGAAGAGCAGGTGCTCCTGCTATTGCCGTATACTGCCTGAGTAGCATGAATTGACAACTACCAGTAATATATATTCCCTTTTAGTTATTTGGTTATTTTGTTATTTATAACACTGTTAGTGGAATGATAATATCCAGCTCCTTTTGCTATGATGAACATAAGGCTGCAGAACTACCAGTTTCCTTTTTGTTTTGTACAAGTCAAATTGTATTCCTGCTGTTTACTTGATTTTCAAAATTTAGATTTATGATTATCTTCAGTAGCTGGGTTAAGTCACACATGTGTAAATAGTGGTCACAGTACAATAGATTTTGGATTGAGCACCTCTCACTTAAAAGCATATATTCTCCTGTGTTTCCTAAAAGTTTACATGGTGTCTATTTAGTTAAATCTCTTCTCATTAGGCCTCTCTTTTTGTTTTGGACTTCAATGGGATAGCTTTCTTTCAGAGAAGGAAGAGGCAGAGTAATTGTTTAGGAAAAAAGTCAAGTTAGTATTTTCAGTAACAGATTCTGTGCTCCTGAGATGCATGGGAGCAGCAGTATATGTACAGCCAGGAAAGAAGGCAGCCTGAAGAGCTCCTGTGGGACAGGGCTGCCCCACTGGATATCACAGTATCAAGAGTCTGAAAATGCTCAACTCACTGAAGTTAGCTGGCAAGGAGAAACAACACTAAAACAATTACTAACCACTGAATTGCTGCAGGGCCTGACAATAAATAGATTACAGCTGGAGGAGCTGGGCAGGACAAAAATGGTCATAGGGCACATGTATAGTCCTGGAGACTGAGAATGATCTGAAAAGATTTAGATATTTTTGGTACATGTTTAGGGTAGCATCAGACTCACTTCCATTTATGCCAGCTGCCTGAAAATTGCACACAGCTACACACAGGAGACATAAGGTTGTGCTCAGTAGGACTGTACTGCCTGCAGCCAGAGAGATGAATTCCACCTGATGCAGCTTTCTGCTTCTTAGCTGATCTCTGCCACAAGAGAAGTGGGTGATTTAAAGAAGTTTTAGTTTTTCTCCATCTGATTTCATGACAAAAAGTCACAAGATATAGTCAAGGATCTTATGGGGAGTAGAAAAATTATTTTTGAAGTAAACTTCTTAAGCTTTGCTAGTGGTACTGAGCCAAGATTATCTTTATTTGTGTATGTCTAAGGCCCAGGAGTTAATAGCATTGTATTTAATCAGCAGAAAGCGCTTCAGCAATTAACTTCATTTAGAACAGTGTCTGGCTTTATAATGTTGATTTTACGCTTTATTGGGTTGTTACATTTCTGTAAAAGGACTACACCATTTTATGCATAATTTCTGTCGTTAAAGACAAAACAGAGTGAAAATACTTACCCACTGTTATAGCTATTACAGATAACTAAGAGAAACAAGAAACTAGCTGCAAAAATGAAAATCATAGAATCACAGAATATTGGAGGTTAGAAGGGACCTTTAAAGGTCACCTAGTCCAACCTCACTGCAATAAGCAGGGACATCTTCAACTAGACCAGGTTTCTCAGGAACCCATACAACCTGACCCTGAACACCTCCAGGGATGTGCCCAGCTTCTCTGGGCAACCTGTCCTAGTGCCTCATTGTAAAAGAGTTCTTCCCTATGTCTAGTCTGAACACACCCTAGTCAAGCTGTCTCTGCGGGCAAAGAGCATTGTAATAGGATGTGGGGAAAGACTGGGAGCTTGAAGACACTGTTGTTGAAAAGAGACAAGCCTCTGTCTTGTCCAGGAGGTGAGGATAACACATCCCTGAGATGAGAACAACAGGTTGTGTGGTGGCTGGGACCCATCTTATGTGGCTCTCCTGCTTCCTTTTCTATCTGCCAAGAGCTATTAGCCACACATGCACAAACAAACCAAGAATAGTTACACATGCTTTTAAAAAGCTTGTGCTTGAATTGCTACTTAAAAAAGCATACTTATACAGCCAACAAAGCCAACAATATCTCCCAGCTAGTCAGTTGCACTCACAAATGCTTGTAAAATACACTATAAATAATCCTCTACTCTCCCCAGTCAGCCAGCCCTCCCTTACCACAGTGGAGGGACACTGGTGGCAGCTTCCTGCCCTTGCATTCTGCTTTTGGCTCTATTCAGGCAATATTAGTAATGTTGTGATCCATCTTGCCTCTGAGTTGATATCTCTACAGGAACAATGGCATTCCTCTGTGATGCACCAAGAAGCCTGAAGCTCAGTCCTGAGGGAAAGGGAGAAGAAAATTTGAGGTACCATTTCCCATATAAATCCACTCACACACGCTCAATGCAGTAGAGCTCTATGTGGCTGTATCCTTCAGAGTGCTTTGTGTCAAAGTACATCCATGTGGGGTCTACTGTGTCTTGAAACATCTGTTGCACTCTGATGTTTAAAATCTTTCACAGGGAAGTAATTGAAAAGTAAAGAATTCATAGGCAGGAAAACAATGAATGATTTTCAGGACACCAGGGAGTCACAGCAGGAATTGACTGAAAGTTTGATTAGGCTCATTAGTCTATAGATGTTGAAACTAGCTAGTTAATACTGAGTGGTGATATAGATTATTTAATTAGCGGTCTCCAATGAACTGAAGCTGTTGAATTTTGTAATGTAGTTATTTCTGACAAAAGAACATTGTCTTTCTTTCTTACCTCTTGGAAACAGAGTTAAGAAAAGGTAGAGTTTAGTGCAAGGTTGCAGAATAGCAATTCCAGGGAAACAAGCCTTCTAATTATCTAAAGCACCAGACTGCAAACTATCCCAATTGCCATGGCAATGTGTCTAACACTGCCGTGGAGAAGCCCATCATATGGTGTTGAGTGAGTGCTTCATACTCCTTGCTTATTAAAATCTTGGTCTCTGCTCAAACTTCCACAAGAGCACCCAATTAGTTCAGATTATAGGGATTGTTTTGACCATGTGTACGCTTTTCCTCCAAGAAATGAGTAAAGTCCCACTGCAGCTTTGAAAGAAGGATTCCTCAGTAGAAAAAGCAGATCCAGGAGTTCCAAGAATAGCATCTCTGAGTGCAGTTTAAATTTTATATTTGCATTGTATTAAAATCCTTCAGATATCAAGATTATAAAAAATGTATTATGAGACAAACAATGATGAACAACAATTCCAAAATATATTCTGTTCTTTAAGATAGCAGTAGCAATTACTTTTCAGAAAACAGAGGAGAACAGTGATAGGGAGGAGTTAATAATAGTGACAGGCTGCAAATGTGAGATAATTTTCCACAAAGCCACTCCTATCACAAAGTATTACTTAAATTATTTGTGTGTTCTAAAAATCATTTGGACCAGGCATAGCTGACTCTTAGTGCATATCATTATCTGTTATTATTAAAATAAATCAATTCTCCAGGGATATTGTTGAAAGAACTTTTTGCATTTCAAAGACACTTTGAGTAATATTACTGGGGTTACTTTTGAAATTAAGGCATGTAAGTGATGACCATTTCTGTAGAGGCAGAATGACTCGTGGTCAGTGCAATTTTGTCTCCATCAAGATTCATTATACATACTGGCAAGTGTAACAATGAGAGAAGACGGGGAATCTTCAGAGGATGTATAAAGGTTTAGAAGCTTTCAGCTTGGCATCATTAACAAATTCTTACTCATACAAATTGAATAGAAATAAAACAGAGAAACAGAATGGAAGAAAACTCCTGCGTACATGCATGCTAATGTGAGCATGCAGAAAGCAGGAGTGGCAGGAGTGGAGACACCATTCAGAGAAAGCCTCCATGGCCTGTCAGCAGTCGCAGTGTGTGAGACAGATCAGATCAAAGCAGACAAGCAAGTTTATTGCTGCTACTAAATTTCAGTGGGTTTGGTGCTTCTTCCTTCAGCTTTCAGACCTCTGAGAGGGGACTGGGAGGTGGTATTCCTGGCAGACAAGGAGGGATTTTGTTGTTTCATTATGGCAAAATCATCAGTAGCACCTTATTAATCAACATCTGGCAAGAGGTTCTGAGAAAGGCAACAGGGAGGCTCATCTCTGTGACTACAAATTTCTTAAAAGCTCATTGTCAAAACAAACTGTTTTATCCCTGGATCTTCCTTGCCTTCTTAATCCAGAAGCCTCATAGAAAAATTATTCTTGTAAAATATTAATTTCATTCTAGTTGTAACTACCCTGATATGCATGAGTAGCCATCACCGGCATGTCTAGGACAAAGGCAAAATGCCTCCCTATTTCCTACTTCTACTTGGAAACAGCATGTCCTCTTTATTAAATCAGTAGGAACATCACAGCAGGAGGAAGGTGGGAGCTATGTCAACGCACAGTGAGAAATGCTAAATGTTTTTGTCCTCGTATTAACTTTTTGAAACAGGAATTGCTGTGGAAACAGAATAGTTTAATGAAATTGTGTCTTCTCATATTCACATATTCCCTCTGTATTTGAACTAAATTTGGCTCAGTTGGTCATTCAGATTGCCTATGCAACTAGTCAAAATAGTAGCAGCTGAAAGGGAAAGAAGAGCAGACATTTGTTCTAGAATATCTGTATTCTGCAAGGATGATACAAAGACCCCTGTAATTTTTATGTATTTTTTTTTTAAGTATGGAGGGATACCTGATATTTTCAGCTTTTAAAACATTTTCATTCCCCATCTTGGTTTAACTGTTTGTTTGATTTTTTTTCATAGGTTGCTCTGGAAAAAAGAAAGCTAGATGATTTGCTTTGCTTTAGAAAATCTAAAATCTACCACAAAAAAGGAAACTGAGATTTCCACATATTCATTAAAACAACTGGTCAAGTACTTGGATTTATGCAATGTTAGCATAGAAATTGGAAGTTCTGTTTTCATTCATTGCATATAAACTTCTGCTCTACCAGGATGGCCAGTTCTTAGCAAAGAACCAGCTTTACAGTTCAGTCTGTGCCTTAGCAAAAGATAAATTCAGTCTTTTGGGCAGAGAAATATATGTTCAGTCCTTTTTCTATATTGTACCAACCCCTTTGAATCAAAGTACCAAGCAGATATGGGTCATCATATGTTTTTTCCAGGTACATCCATCAAAGTGGGAAAATTTTTCCACATATCAGCACTCCTGGACTTCTGCTTACATTAGATGTTCACAAAGAGACATGCTCAAGCTGTTCATCCTATCCAGGAAGAGATTTCTTCCCATCTAATCTTAAATAACCTCACCTGGTTATTTATGGTCATCTCCATCAGATCCCTTCATTGATCTTCATACCTAAGGATCTCTGTCTTCAGATAAGCATGAGCATCCAAAGCTGCTGTTTGTTTTCTGCTGTGGATTTTCATGGGATGGAGTCAAGATCGGAATGTTAGGAAAAATCAGGGAACTTGCATCCATGTTAAATTTACACCTAGTATCCCTCTACTAGAAGCTTTCTGAGGTGTCCTGAATTGCCCTTCTGTAGATTCTACTGGTAACTAGCCTATCGGGGTTTGTAGGGAGCTAAACTGGGTTTTGCATGTAACTGAACAAGAATGTGGGAGTGAAAGTCGTTGACATCTACTAGACACAAAGACACCATGTCTGACTTGGCTCCACAGTGTCAAAAGCTAGGAAGGTGTCCTAGGAATGTAACTTTTGATCTTGTTTTTACTCCTCCTGAGGTATTTTATGTTGGTTACTTCTATGACTATCCTACATTCAGGATTCATATCCTACATAGATACATTGTATCTATGGTGTGTAACATCCTGTACACAGAGAAGCTAAAAATCACAGAATCAATTAGGTTGAAAAACACCTCTGAGATCGAGTGCAACCTATGACCTAACACCACCTTGTCCATTAGACCATGGCACTAAGTGCCACATCCAGTCTTTCCTTAAACACCTCCAGGGATGGTGACTCCACCACCTTCCTGGACAGCCCATTCCAATGCCCAATCACTCTTTCTGTGAAGAACTTCTTCCCAATGTCCAACCCAAACCTCCCCAATGCGGCTTAAGGCTGTTCCCTCTTGTCCAACTGCAGGTTGCCTGGAAAAGAGACCAACTCCCACCTGGTTACAAACTCCTTTCAGGTGGCTGTAGAGAGTGATAAGGTCATCCCTAGGCTTCCTCCTCTCCAGGTTAAACAACCCCAGCTCCTTCAGCTGCTCCTCATAGGAGTTGTGCTCCAGACTCTTCACCAGCCTTGTTGCCCTTCTCTGGACCTGCTCCAGCACCTCAATGTCCTTCATGAATTGAGGGGCCCAGAACTAGACACAGCACTTGACTGTGGCCTCACTGGTGCCAAGTACAGGGGAAGAATCACTTCCTTGGTCCTGCTGGCCAGATTATTTCTCATACAGGCCAGGATGCCATTGGCCTTCCTGGCCACCTGGGCACACTGCTGGCTCATGTTCAACCTTCTGTCAATCAGCACCCCCAGGTCCCTTTCTGCCTGGCCACTCTCCAGCCACTCTGTCCCCAGCCTGTAGCGCTCCATGGGTTTGTTGTGGTCAAAGTGCAGGACCTGGCACTTGGCCTTGTTGAACCCTTCCCCTCATCCACCAGGTGGGTCACCTGATCATAAAAGGAGATCAGGTTGGTCAGGCAGGACCTGCCCCTCCTAAACCCGTGCTGGCAGGGTCTGATCCCTTGTCCATCCTGTAGGTGTTGTGAGATCGCTCTCAAGATGCCCTATAACCTTGCTGGGCACTGAGGTCAGGTTGACAGGCCTGTAGTTTCCCAGATTCTCCTTCTGGCCCTTCTTATGGATCGGCATCGCACTGGCCAACCTCCATCTGAGACCCCTCGGTGAGCCAGGACTGATGATAAATGATGAAGAGTGGCTTTGCAAGCTCTTCCGCCAGCTCCCTCAACACCCTAGGATGGATTCCATCTGGTCTCATAGACTTGAGAGCATCTAAGAGGCTCATCGGGTCACTAACTGCTTCCACCTGGATTACAGGGGGGCTATTCAGTTCCCCATCCCTGTTTACCAGCTCAGGAGGCCAGTTGTCCTGAGGACGACCTGCCTTATTGAAAACTGAGGCAAAGAAGGTGTTAAGTGCCTCAGCCTTCTCCAGCAGATACATGATGCGTTGTAGTTTGGCTCTTCCAATACCCTAGAAATTTTTACAATAATAGCAAACCTTGCCTACAGAGCTTTTGAAGATCTGACTCACATACACCTCTCTCTCTCTAATCTTTTAATTATTAAGCAATACGATCCCAAATCTTATGGCTTGAATTCCAACTAGTTGCTGATGTACTTTAGTGTTCTCAGTGTTGAGACTGAAAATACAGTTTTATCTTCATGTAGGTAAGGTGGATCCCTGAAAAAGGGAGGCTGTGGGCACCCTACTCAACAAAGTCTGAAATAAGCAGCCTGCAAGAAAAGAGACTAGAGTTCAGAGAAGGAAAAGGATTCACACTCTGGAGCAGGCAAGGACATGTGACACTTCCCTATGTGTAGGACAAAATAAGTTCTGAGCATGTGATTCAGATACTTAATACACAGTAACAACCTATTTTAAGGAAAAATATGGCAGCTATTTGCTATACTTAGGGCCCAGTCAGAGTGCACTGAAGATAAAGAAAAATGCTTATGAACTTTGGAGGCCTTTGGTTCATGCCCTTACAGGATAGCAAATATCATGTTGTGTTTTAACTGTACCCAGTGCCAAGGACTGCTTCTTTTTTAAGACTTTTTTCCCCCTAAATAATAAAGGCATAACAGGCATCCTAGGAATTAATTTGCCTCTTTTCTAAAACTGGAAAGTCTAGTATATAATGTAAAAGACACTTTCAGAGTCTGTAACGGCTTTAAAACTTGGTTATAAAGCAGTTGTTGCTGAGATGCCAGGAAGGCATAAAGAAACCTGCAGTGTAGCAGACTTGAGGTGTGTTGATGTGTAGAACAAACAAGAGCAGCTGTAGTATTCCTTCCTGGATCAAAGCAGTGTTTCACTTTCACATCTTGATCTAACTTCTTGACCAAGAGAGGAGGAATAGGAATTGCATAATTGAAATATTCTGCCTTTACTACCGGTAGAAATGGAGGAGAAAAGCCATGGCACGTGTCTCTGTATACCACCTGTATTTTTGTCAGGCTCCCTCATATCATGCAAAGCAATGTTCAGAAAATTCCTAAGGACTTACCTCAGAAACATTTTGCCTAAAGTTGCGATGGGTAATTGTGTTTAGAATACAGGTCTGAAAAAATTCCTTCCCAAACCAAGCAACATTTCATGTCAGGTTTATGTAACCTTTACAGTATGTTTCCTCCACATATGGTTGTCTCTCTGGAGACTATAGAAATCAGCTTTATGGGGAATTCTGACCTCCAAATTAAATCAAGGGAGGGGAAGGCATGTTTTGTAACAATGAATTTCGTTTTTCTGGTTGAGCCCTGTCATATGCTTAGTTCAAGGAAATGTGGTACTCCTTCACTGTAGTTGTACAAACCAGAATTTTTAGGTTATTTAATTTTGAAAATGCCACAGACCAAATTCAAATATATTTTTTCTCCAGTTTTACAAAAATGCACACCCACATGTGAGAAAGTGTATTCCACAGCAAGATAGAAAGCCAGCTTTATAGAAAAGTCATCTATACTTATTATGCTGCATCAACAATGATTCCAGTGGAAACAAAAATATTATCAAGTTCACATCTGTGTTTTGCCCATGTCCAGCTATTGTCTGGGTTGGGCAGAATGACAGTTTGTAGCACTTACTAAAACCTTACCTTGCTTGATGCCAAAGAGAATTGTCTTACACAGTAAGAATATTCAAGAATATCTTGGCAGTCTTATTTAGAAACAAGAAAAAAAAAAATAAGCAGCAAGCTTCTTGCATCCATCCTCACTCTGAAAACACACACCTGTACGTGGTTATGATAATAATGCCTAAAATAGAAAATTAAATCTTAACCCAGAGTAAATAGGGCCTGAAATGAAACAGCTGCACTTGTAGAAAGCAGCTTAAATCTCAGCCTTAATATGAAAGTTTTCAGGTTTTACTAGGTGACTGTATATGTACCTTTTAAAATTTACATGAATTGCATCTGTTGTCTGTGGGGATAAAAGAGAATTGTTTCATGTCTCTTGGCTACTGGGAGAGGCTTTTTGCTGACAAATCAGCTAGACATTCATGGGTAGTTTATCAAAGTGAGGGAAAATGTAGAGAAAATTAAGTTGGAAACTCTCATCAAAAACAAAACTTTGGAAAAACAGGTGGGATTACCCACTGTAAATTAAGAATACAGTTATTAGTATATGGATGGCATAACACTCTATGCATCACTTCTAGCTCAGTGCTAGTAAATATTTCTACTAGTTATGAAAAATAACACTTTCTAATTACAAGTAAGGTAAATAAAATGTACACTTAACACTTTGCAGAGGGAAAATATCCTGGTAAAACTCTGAAGAATTCTGATCAGAAATTGTTCTTAGTGTCATTCTGGTTGGGAAGTCTTGGTTTGCTAACCTAACTACATGAAGAACACCTTTGAGCAGGATTTACATAGTTTCTTCCCTGAACATGGCATTAACTCTGAAAGGTTTCACCCGGTTAAAAAGAAATATATATACATCAAAGTAGGACATGTTGCAAGACTTTGTGCTCATTATATATATCTTTCCATCAGGGAGGAAAGGGAACAAGTCACTAAAGTCATGTTATCCCATGAGAGTTGACATGGTTTGACATGCAATTGATCATTTGAACTGTAAAGAAGAGTCTTTTAATCTCTAAATTACATGCATACTGATAGTGATAGGATTAGAGTTTCTTTCAAAAGATGTGGTGGTGGGGCTGTTATTAATAGAATTAGTGTTAATATTAATGGAGTATTCTCAGGTTCTTATTCAGGACTAGGGCTTTCTTACATCAGATGCTATAAACATACACACAGTGATGGTGGGCCCTCACTGAAAGATCTTTCAACCATTTATTTATAATTATTTTTTTTTGCTTACAATTCAGCCTGTTCCTCAAGCCAGAAACCATTTGATTTTTAGGAGGTCAGAGTCGAATTCCTATCTGAAGATGTGTCAGTAATAGTCTTCCTCACATTAATGCTGGTGAATATCTGTTCAAGATATACCAGATATAGCACATGATAAAGCCCACCAATGAAAGTCCTTACTTCAGACTGAATTAATACCAGAAATTGCTTTACTCTGACTTATACTTAACATTTTTGCTAACTACATTTCTTAGTTAGTTGCTTCATTAGCTGAGTTATTAAACAAACTCCATAAATAGTTTTCATAACTCTTTCCCTGATTTCACTCTGCCTATAGCAATAGGACACTTGAATGTTAGAACAGTACTACTACAGTTTTGTTTAGTAGATTAGTGTAAAAGCAAGACCACAGCACAAGTGTCACTGGGAAAGTAAGAGTTTTGGCTTACTCCTAGAATAAACAGAGAACCTAAGCTAAGTTTTATACTCCTCTGAATCAAAAAGAAAAATGTGTACTTCTTTCCATTCTGTTCCAATAAGCATGTATTCCCACTCACTCACAGTGGCAAGTGCAGGCATCGAGAAGCTAGTCCTTGCAGCTGGAATACCTACATGCCTAAAGACGTTGCTGTAAAAAGCAACAATTTCTTTTCCCAGATAGCCACGAGATGATGGAGCAGATTCAATCCTAACACCTACTGCTGACTAACTCCCAGAATATTTAGGAAACTCAGATTAAAGCCTTTTACTTCTAAGATAAAATGTCTGCAGGATGAATAGTTATGAAATGGGAGCAATCATGCATAGTGTGTGGAAAATACAAATGTTGCAGAAAGTGGCCTGAAGGTAGCTGAATTATTTTGGCATGTCTGTTGCAATAACTGCTATGGCTGGGAGGAGGCTATAAGCACATAGGTCTGCTGAAACTGTTTTCTGATCTTCATGGAACGAGTAAGATAAGTAAAGAGGAAGAGAAGCCTGGAGAAGATGTAGAGCCAGAAATGATACAGGAAGGCTAAATATATCTGTCACTCTCTCAGATGCCCTTCAGACAGGAGTTGACAGGAGACAAGGCTTTGCCTTCAAAGCCTTGCAAACCATTTAGAAACAGTTCTCACTGGAACCCTGCTTCTCTTTTCTTCATGTGCTTTCACTATATTCATCTGAAAAAGTAAATGGCTTCAAATAATGGCCTGAAATTGGCTAAAGTTCTAGAAAAAAGTACAGGTAAAATCATACTGTGATAATTAGTGCTGGGCAAATGTTTAAAGACAGAAGTATAAATGAGGAAATGCTCTGTTTGTAGTCAAGAGTTATAAAATTCACTTAGTATGGTCGTTGTGGTAAGGCAAGCTTAGGTGCCTAAGAAGATAGAAGTGAAAGCCGAAATTGTACATATGAACTAACTAGTCAACAGGGGAATAATATATTTGTTTCATAGACTTTTATAATGATGCCTGAGATTGTATACATTTGTAGATTTTAATATACCTGCATAGTTTCTCAAACCTAAGGTAGCAGCTGACAGTTTCTAAACCCCTTTCTCATGGTTTGTGTCACATTCTTGAAATTCTGTGTAACAATCTTTTCAAGGACAGAGATTTTAGCAAGGACATCTTGTTTGAGACACATGCAACTTGACAAGAATAATAACATATATTGTCGTCAAAAAAAGAGAGAGGACCCAGACCACTTGGAAAGGCTCCAACAGCGCAGTTCTGAGCGTGGTACCAGGGGCAAATGGTTTTTGGGTTGTATGTACGCACTAGATATGGTAATTTGTTAAAGCTATAAAACTGTGAGAATTCTGTGGTGATATGTGCACCTATGTATTGTGTAGCACCTGAAAGCGCTTTCATTAACAACCAGCTTTCTATTTTGTCTATGTTAATATTGTCTCCATAGTTCGTTTCTCCTATTTTAGGCAAAAGTAAGGAACTAAGGGCTTAGACACACTTTGTTCTATTGTATGATCAATACAAGTGCAAGCACTGTTTCAGAAATCACAGCAGTTTTTAGTTACTTTGAATTCTCACTGCCAAAATTTCAAAAGTAATTAGTTCTGTGCTAATGAGTAAACAATCTGAAAGGTTTCTTGTTTATAAATTAGGCTTGGTTTAATCTGGAGGAGTTGAAAGAAAGTAGCTATGACTACTGAGGATATAGTGTAGTTAATGGTAGTCAGAGGATTTCAATAATTAAAATATTTGCTTACCTTTAGATCCAGATTTTGGGAAACTGCAGTAACTCCTTACAATCACAAGAGAAAATCTCAGGGGAAGAATCTGCCTCCTCAGGCTACATTAAACAAAATGCTAAGATGGATCCTGAGCACTAATTTTGAGCATAGGCTGTGCTTCTGCAGCTCTTTGCAAATGCATAAAAATGACCATCCTTGACTCATGACAACCACAACAATAGGCTTCAAGTACAGGTGAGTATACAGAACATATGAGAAAATATTATTTACCACAGAAGAAAGTGATTTCATACACCAACAAACGAACCCCTGGTGCAACCATCAGAGTACTGAATGAGAACTGAATTGTCCCGCTCTGTTCAAGAGGATTTTTATAAACTTCACTGAAAGTAGCAAGGCGTGAAAGCCAAATAGAGAGGTGTAACGATCAGGACAACAATGCACAGGACAGTCAAGGACATGAATGGAAGAAGGGCAGAAGGGTCTGAAGGGAGAAACAGATTCATTGGTCAATTTTAGTTAGGTTTGAGCAAAAAGTGTCAGAAGAAATAATCATGAGTAGTAAAGGGAAGATGAAAATTACTTCAAGTAATAATTCAAGTGAAGAAAAGCCAAGCAGAGGAAAGCAGCCCAGAAATCTCCATCCCTGCATATGTCAGAAAGTGGGAGAAGAGAGCTGTAGGAGGGGAAGTCAACAAAAGGATTAGACAAGGGGAAGGACAGCTGCTCTATGAAGTTTGGGGAAAGCTACAAGATCCTATGTAAAAGAGCTGGAGGCAGAAAAGGAGGATGTACAAGAAGTGACACAAACACAGTAGAAAACCAGCAGACTACTCCTAAACAAAAATGGCTGAGGCTGAGTCTGCCCCTCTCCCTTACTCGAGGTAGCCAGGCAAGGCACTTGCAGTCAGGAATCATCCTACCACTTCCTACCCACCTGACCTGGTCACTAGGCAACCTCATTTTTGCCAGTCTGGTCAAAGGTGAGAAGGACTTAATGACTTCCCAGATTTTGTTCTCCTTCAATTTTTTTCTGAAGTTTGCACTCTTTCCAGTGACGAATGCAGTGACTGAGTCACTCACCCAGTGCCTTACATAGCAGGTTCATTCCAGTGATCCTCCTGATGCCCTTGAGAATGAGGAGATGTGATTTGAAGCTGAGTATCTCAATTCTATCAGTTTCCGGCTTTCAAGGTCTAAGTATCTTAAAGTAGATCTGTTTAAAGCCCCAGATATCCACTGCAACGGTAGCCTAAATTAGTCCAAGTGCATCAAATAATATTCCACCTCTTAAAGACATTCTAGCTTAGTCATCAGACTAAAGTCTTATGCCACCACCTATGAAAAATACAGCTGATTGATCATTATCAAATATTTTAAATTGATCTTCAAAGCTATATTTGGATATTTGAAGTGTGCCCTTGTATCAGAATCAGGATCAGAGCATATGCTGATTTAAAAGAGTAGAAGAAGAGTATTAAAATGTGTTCTGGAAGTCCTTGAAATAGTTCAAAAGAAGAATAGACTAACCTATGGAGCAATATATTCCTACTCCCAGGATTATTATCATAGCAAAAAGCACATTTGTTGCGGGATATGCATTATTCATCTCAGAAAAGAGACAAATTTTATAAATCTTCTTTTAGAAAAAATGTAGTGGCCTCTATTATTCCTTAAGTAATCACTCCTTAGTCAAAGCCCTGCAAATAAAAACAACAGTTACAATGGAGTTGAGATGAATTGGCACTTTAACCATTGCAGTTCTGAGGTGGGACTATACGGAGAATGTGAACTTAGACCTAGATTACCAATGTGTTTTACACTATTGGTAATCCCTTAGGTAAAGGTGTGTCAAGTAACTTTTGCCTAGAAAATATTTTAAGTGCAAAGCCAACCCAATTCTCATGAGGTATTTTTTTTAAACAGTTCTTAAAGGATCCAATTCTTTCAGTTTCTAAATGTCTCCTGTGAAGTAGTGAGCACTACTACTTTTTCAGTCATCAGTCATTTCTTGCAGTACAGAAATTCAGTACACTTTCCTCTCTAAGGACCGTTAAGAGCAATGAGGTAAAGGAGATGGGAGAAGGGAGAGACAAATACATGCAGAACTGCCACTGGTGATCTGGGGAACCAGGTACAGGGAATAGGAATCTAACTAATAAAGTAGTCATTGTTAAGAAACCTGCTGCAGTACCCTTTTCTTATAACATCAGTGTCACAATTATGTGAAAATATATTGATTTCACTTGACACTCCTAACCCTGTGACTGCTGTGTAAAATATTTAACCGTGTTGTCTATTAGAGCCTCCAAGGCTTCTACAGTCAGTTGAGGGCTTCAGTGCTTTCCATTCATAGTGTATGAATAATGCATATAGCTTTCACATCTCCAAAATCTTATTAGCCCTCCTATAATGGGGCTTCCTATTATCAGCAACAGAGTTTTCATGAGGCTTTTATGTGTGATGAAAGTAACAATGCAGTGTGGAACACATACTTCCCTGCTAAAACCAATAATCACTTAAATTTGTGCAAGTGAAGTCTGTACGTATAGAGACAAAAGAATCTCCTGCCAGGTCAAGAGAATGCCTACCTTAACTGCTCTGTAATTGCAAAAAAAATGGCCATTATTCTTCATCTTCTTCCTTCTAAATGTGCTTTCGCTCATGTATTCACTTGTCAGTCCATATGATGGTTATTGCAAATCTAGTTCTGGGAATGTGCTCCTGGGGTTTAAGTGGCAAAGCCAAAAGTTGGTTGTCACTATGTGTCTCCAAAAGAAGGAATGAGTGATCAAAACCCTGGCCTGAAGCTAGGCTGTGTATAGGTAGAAATGGATCAATAAGATACCAAACATATTTTTATTTACTGTCTGAGACTAGAAGTCAAATGTGAGCAAATGAGCAAGCCAGAGAAAGGAGTACTGGGTTCTTACACAGCTTTCTGCTGTGGCACTGATTCACAGCGGAATGCCACCAGATATGCCTGGCACCACCTGCAGCCATTTCTTCTGCAAGGAAGGTTTTTAACCCCTCACACTTGTTATTCTACACCTGGGTAGGTATTATAGGCACGGTGGTATTTTTCTTTTACTTGGTTGTGGTTTCATGAAGATTTGTTAAATTTACTTTTTAAGTTCAGTGTTTGCATCCTAGGAAAATTAAATAGTGTTTAAATTTCAGTGAGTTGAATTCACATGCTCAGCTAATTAGTCCTAGTCCTTATCAGCTCTATTAGTAAATAAACAATCTTTGCTGTAGACATTATCAGGACACAAAAGAATGGAAAGTACTGTGAGAAAATAGTTTTCAGCAAGAAAAGAAAATACAAATTCTGCAACCAAGTGATCTGTCGATAAAACATCACTGTGTAGAAACCATGGTCTGAGCACAGGCATCTGCCTCAATACAGGTTATCTTTATTAAAGTCAGTGAGGCTTTTCATAAGTGGAGCAGAAAATCTATTTAAACCTCCTTGAAAGCAGCTGAGGACTGGTCTTTAGAGCATTCAGAGCATCTGCTGATGGTATTCTTGGAACAGAGAAGATTCATTCAACTTTCAGTTGGTAAATCATACATATATGGAAAAAGTTTATCAGCCTTTAGAATACATTCTTGTATTGACATATGGCTGTATTTTTTCAAGCAGTTTTCCTTCTATTTTTCAAAATAATACACAGAATCCAACAAATCACTTCTCGTTATATATTTGTCATTGATATAAGTTCTAAGATGACATTAGGAAACACAGAACGTTGCACAAAGCCTTGATTTATTTATAATATGCTATGTATCCATTTGTTATATAATTTGAATTATCATCAACATAGTATCATCCCATTACTCAGCAAGGGAGCTGTCAGGAACATATGAGAAGATTGCTGAATTTTTCTATGGCATTTCCAGTATTTAGCATAATTATTCACAAAAATACTACAGAAGACAAGCAAATAGATTCATAACAGTTGAGGCAGGGAGAAAATAGAGAAAATGTTTCCCTAGTAATACATTAAAGTGCATATATATGAACACAAACTTTTGAAGAATTGACTATATATATACATGCACCAACTTCCCAAAAATTAATCACTCTGTGAGGTCAATGTCAGAGGGTCATGATAGGAATTTTGTTGATATAAGGTTTGGAGAACTCCAGTTTTGATCTGGTTTACTCTTTGTTCATTAAAGTATAAAATTATTAGTGCTTCAACTCTTTGCATGCAAAGTATGATAGAACCTTTGGTATTTCTTGCTTCAACAAAATGTGTCATGCCATCATTAAGCTCCTAGCCAAGCCAAAGTGCTGTATAGGCACTATTGAGAAGAGCGTAATTTGTAGCAAGCTTAGAAATGTTCGTGTATGTGCTGAATTTTCTGCCATGAGTGGCCTCGCTAAGCTCAGTGAAGTATTCTCATCAGTAAAGTTAAACATGCACAAAATGTATGTAGTAACAGGGCTCCAGACTGCAGACAAGAACTGAAGGGGGGTTGAGATGAGTTCAGGACACGTTTCCAAAGGTGTGATGCTGTCTAGACAGAAATAGTTTTGGAATTACATTTCTGAATTTCAGCTCAAAAAAAGTGCTTGCAACTTTGAGTACATTCTTTGTGTTCTCTGTATGTCCTCAAGGAAAATATTTAGCAAGGCTGTTATGATGACAAATGACGTGATTTTCAAAAGCACAGAGGGAAAAGGAAAGGAGTGTTCTTTCCATCATATAAAAGGGAAGGAGAATTTCTAAAGCATATGCTGAAGATAGACTTCCCCTGATTTTGAAGGGAAAGAGAAGATGTATTAGCCTTCATAAAGCCAGCATATTTTGTCCCAGTGGAAGCGGAAAGAAGAAGAAAAGGCTCTTGTGTAGAATTTCTTGTCCTCTGACTCTACGCATACAGCAAACTGCTACAGCACGTGCATGCCTCAGTGTGAGATCCTATCACCTAGAGATGAAAATGTGAGGCACCTGAGGAATAAACTGCAAGCCTTACGGTATGCTTAGAGACAATAAATTAGCAAAATCAAATTTAAATATAGCTCCAGATATGGAACACACAGCTGGCTCATCATTCTAGCTTCCATCAGAGCAACACCCCTGAAATAAATGAATAAGACCAATTCATATAAGAAGGCAATCAGAAGTGATCTAACCTTCCTTCCCCCATGCCCAACTGCAAAATTGGATCAATGGTTGTATTAGTTAATGGAAAACATTTAGGTAGATGCAAAATGTTACGATATGTAATAACATAGACATTTACCCAAAAATTCAAGATAGATACTTTATTCTCTTGAAAAAAAGTTTGATCTTTATTTTTCCCATAAAGTATTTTGCTAGTTGAAAATCTTGGCAAAAGCAGGGGTACCTGTGATGAAAAATTTAATTTAAGAACTTAGAAAATTTTTTAGTACAGGAAGAATCCAGTCTTATTCTCCTTCAGAGAACTGAGAATTATGCATAGAATTAAATTTAAAAATTGATGGGCAGAAGAAAGAGAAAAATCTAACCTACAGTCCTTTCTAAGACAAGTGTTTACTTATTCATTGGTGAGCTTTCCAATTTAATGAAGAATTATATACTCCAGTTCATCTTGTTCACATAGAACTACTAGAAAATCTAGAAAAATAGAGATGGAATGGATTTTCAGTGATAGTGTCATCTGTCTCCCTGCTCTGTAATACAAACAGGTGTACCAACATCATTCATGACAAAAATTAAGAAACTTTTTCTTAAAATGGCCATCTGCTGAAACCTTCAAGCAGTGTCTCTTGGATACAGTGGCAGGGAGGAAAGTGGGAAGTTTTTGAAAAGGGTTCAAGAAGACCATAAAAAAATGGGCAGCAGCATTTTTGCACCTGGAAGCAAGAATGGGTTGTGAGCAGTGGTTGTGACCAGTCATGGGAAGAAGGGAGCTCGTAATTGAACATTAACAAAGGCATGTGGTAAATCTTCCCAGGACAGAATGAACATTTGCAGTGCAAGGCATCACATGGGAGCAAGTGATCCAGAGAGAATTCAAATTTCCCAAAACTTGCAGGAGCACTGCTTTTGGATATCTCTATTCTATGTAAATTTCTAGCCATTCTTTTCCTCTTAATTGTAATACAAATGGTACTTGCTTCAGTTTAAAACTATTGCTTCTTGTTCCATCCATGCTTTCAGTCTTTTCTGATAAACATTCTTACTGCTGGCTTCATTTTAATTGGTTTTCATGTTTCTCAAACCATAGACATGCAGTATGTACTTGCTCGCAGATAACTATTTATTAATTTCTGTGCACATAAACTTTCTTGGATGGATTGTATGAGCATGTAAAGAAACAATTTCAAAATATACAAGACATCTACTATTTTCCCCCACTCGCAAAGCATATTTTCTTGTCCTAGCAGTCTGACGTGTTTTCTTCTTGAAAAATTTTTTTCCTTGCTATCTGCTAATTCTCATGAATGCTTTGCTTATTTATTGCAGAATTTTCAAGACACAGAAATTTAGTTGACCAGAGACAAAACTCTGGCTCTTCTTTTTCTCCTTTTTTAAAGATTACTACATCTAGACTTTTTCCTTCTTTCATAAGCTTACCCATGATTCACAGTTCTTCATATCACCAATCTCTATCTTGAAATAGCTTTTCTCTCCTCTCAGGCTACTGTAACTCATCTGAGAACTGCCAAACAATTTGAAAACATCTTAAAGAAACTAACCCAAGCCCTAAGCTTCTTGTCCAAAAATCTAGCCTGGTTCTGTACTCTTTTAACTCTCACATTATTTATAGAAGTTGTCCGTTTACGGACAAAGTCCGTTAGTCTTTCAGAAAGATATTCAACCACTTCAAACTTCTTTTCTTCAACCATTAGTATCATTCATCCAATGTTGAGTAGCTGGCAAAATATTTTGTCTTCCTCTTAAGAGTTAAGACAGTTTTAAATGAAATACTTTTAGTTCTTTCTTAGCCTTCCATTTTGCATACCCTTTCATATCCTTTTATTTTAGCTTTGTATGCTACAATTATTTACCTTTTAAATTCATCTTTCAAATCTGATGTTGTTTCTGATTCATCTGCACTTTCTCTTTTTTCCTGTGAGGCTACTGCAGAGTTATTAGCACTGTTGGATTAGTCTTCTATTGCATTTCCATTGCTCCTCTCATTGTGACAGTTACTGTTTGCAGTTCTGGTGTTACTACTTTCTGGAACAATCAGTTCTATCCGGGAACTTCATTCATGAAGAATACAAGCTGAAAGTCATCAGAGTTATTCTGGTATTTTAATACTTCTCCATCCTCTTTTCACTTGACACACAAGACCATATCCAGAGGTGGAGGAAAACCTAGGCTATTTTCCTTCTGATTCTGGATAGGGAAATGATCTGTAAATGTATTCACAAATGGGGAGAAATATTTTAATTCTTTTCAATTTTCTAAAAACAAATACACATGGAAGCATTTTCAACATTAAGAAAGAATAAAATGCATTTTGATTATTTGCTTAAAACTACTGAAGCTTCATCACTGAAGAAAAGTTTATAGTATCTCAGACCAAATTAAGTAGTGGTGTCAATAACAATGCTTTACGTAAATACGAGATAAGAGCTCATTTTGGTTGATGAGTCATATCTTTCACAAGTCACTTTAAAACTTCCCATGCATCTATAAAGTACATCAAAAATTGATCCTCAAGCACACATAGAAGAAAAGCTGAATTTTTTTGCTAGCTTATGGTAGAATTTCTTTGTAGAGATCTAGCACTTTTAGGCAATATATGTCTTTTAGAAAAACATGTTAATGTATAAGATTTGATGTTCACTTTTTATTCATTGAGAAACTGAGAAATTGAATGACACCACAAGTGTTAGATGTGGTGACTGAAGCACAAAGAGTATTCTAGTCATAGAATACCCAAATTCTCTGGTGGCAGAGATATAACAATCTACTTCCATGCCCCCCATCTCCCCACCCCAAACTCTTGGAAAATTCACATTTCTTTTTGGGTTAAAACTGTAAAGGCTTGGAATAGTATTCTGTTTACAAATCTCCATTTTTGTAACGGATTGTAAAATTTCCCCTAGCACCAGCTAATGTACTCTGATTAAGTATGAAAACTGTTGATAGTTTGTATTACTCAGAGTGTCACAGATATGAGCAATATATGCTTTTACAAGACTACAAACAAGCAAACAAAACCAAAACAAAAACAGAATGAAGTTTCTAAGTAGTCTTACACAGTCTTCAGTATATCTATTTACATTCCAGTGTGACATGACTCTGGAATGTGTGCTATACGGTTCTCTGTTTTCTCTTAATAACAAACAAAATAAAATACATCCTTCTTAGGCTTCCATCAAGGAGTTGGAGAAAGAATTTGAGAAATATAGAAATATTTTTCTTCAGAGATGCTCAGCTATATTACACTGGGTCATAATTAAATCAGGAGAGAGTGATATCTCTGGAACACCCATTTTAAGTCAGACTGGTATTAATCATCTCCAAGGTGATCCCAGTTACTATGGGAACTATGATATTTGTTTGTGTTTCTAGCACTGGCTGGTCGCCCAAGTTTGGCAGCCTCCTTATAGTAATCCAGCAGATTAGAATGTTAAGTCTCCCTTATGAATTTTTCATTACTGCTGTCAGTATGAATCTGTCCTTTATAGAAATAATTACTAATTAATAAATCCTACTCTGTGTTCAGATGGGAAAGGTTACCTATGCTAAACCTGCCCTTTTGTAACCAACCTGTTTAAACCCTTTTCAATTTTATCAAGTAAAGAAAGCACCATTTTTTCATTCACTAAGTTCTTCTTTCAAAAATGTGTAAACTTCTCACTGTTCGTTTTCCTGTGACTTTCAGAAATATTTTCCTGCTTCAGTGGATATCTTTCCTCTGTGTAGATGTCATGCTTTGCTTCCTCTTTTATTTTGGCAGGAGGGAAGTGGACAGACCTTATAAAGTCAGTTCCATTTGACTCACATAGAAATCTGATCTCACTTCACTGTGAAGCAATATAAACTCTCACAGACACCTTTATTGCCATGGTGAGGTACAGAGGTATCAGAGTAACTGGTGTCCATATACTTTTTACTCTACAAAGACATGCTTATCCTGAAGAAGTTGCAGCCACCCTGTCCCCGATCTTTTTGTTCTAATTACTTTTTTTTTTCCCTTGAAAGGGCCTGTTTCAATATCCATATCTAAACCTTGCTCCAGCCTTTCATTTGATCTGATCCAAGAAGAGAAGATCAGGGGACTCACTACAAAGACTTTTTGCAGGAGCTGGGGCCTTAGTGATAATACTGGAGAGTAGTCCAGACCTCTAACAGGATGGCAAAAGAAATAAAAGGACAAAACATGAAACAGAAACAGGAAGGCAAAGTCTGGAATGCTCTAGATGAGGGCATTTCAGGGCAAAGTGGAAATTTTCATCTGAACTCTCTTCCTGATGTTTTGTTTTAGCCAAACAAGTTCATTGGTAGCACTAATTTGTGCTGATGAATTTGTATCTCCACTTCAAGCAATGCTGTCCTCCAAAATGTAGTCTGAACACCAGATGTAAGAATTCTAAGAAAGAATTAGTCAAGTGTTTCAAGCCAAAAGAAAATTTTGAAGTTCGAATGTTTGAAAACCTGTAATTACAGGTTAATTAACCTAAACAACCTGTATCACCTTAAAAAAAACGATACCCACAGGAATACAAGAACTGTGGTGTCAGAGTATAGATGACTTATACTATGCTAGAAACTCTTCAAAGTATGACTATTGCACTATGAATACAACAATGTGGAAACTTTATTGTAACACAATGCAAATGGATTTATTCAATAAGAATGAAGACAAAGAATTTCCTTCAAAAATGAGGCTCCAAAAGGAAACTGTAAAAATATTCTTGTGAAAGCTAAATACTTTTATCATTCTTCTGCAGAAATAATAAAATAGACATTTGTACTGGTTTAAAGGTAAACCGGCAGGAGAAATGGACTCACCACAAGAGAGATTATAAGTCAGAGTTACAATTTAA
>JAWWMP010000116.1:59893230-59913910 GCA_035047865.1 Dendrocincla tyrannina
TGAATAGAGGGGGTAGAATACATGGCTTTGATCACCCCCACACAGTGATAACTGGTCCCTCCTGCTGAACTAGGACAACATTAAACCCAAGAATTTTTCGTACAGAATGAACTTTTCAGTTTCTTTACAAAGGATAAATTTGTCAAAGCATTTGATATTGAAAATTTAGCACAAAAAGTCTCTCTGTTCTGCCACACCTTTCTGAATATTTTAATGCTGAAATACGTGAAGTGACACTCAGTAAGAATCACTGCTAATGTTTACACCAACTTTGTAGCACCACAGAAAAAACAATAATCATTTACAATTTCAGAGACACAAGAGAAATGGTTGATGAAATAATTGACAAACATATTGGCCATGAAACTTTTACATAATTTGTAAAAGACAATAAATAATCACAGAGTTCTGAGAATATTGTTCCTTCGCATATCACAGAAAATTGAAACAAATTATCATCAAAACCACAGAGCTATCACCAGGAGTAGACAATGTTATGGAGTACATAATTTGCACTTCTCCAATTATGTCTGCCATGTATTATGGAGGTTGTTCTTTACTCCTATGTAATACTCATCAGGAAGATTATTTTATATTGTCAAACATTCACAACTGTCATCTTCCTTTTTTTATTTCTATGAAAGTAGACTTAATCAAAACAAGACTGATTTAATTTGCCTTATTCCTTGAAGAAGGAGCTTTCCAAAGACAAAAAAAAAGCAATCGTTCCACAGGCGGGCACTTAATCCAAGGTTCCTGACCTAGTTCAATAGCTAATCTAATGTTATGGCATACTGCACCTCACTTAGATGTAATAAATTAGAACTTCTGACGTTCTTAATTTGGAAAGGGAAGGCATCCTCATAGTCACAATTCACAGAACTTTGTGCTACCAACAGCTCAGTGCTTAACTGAATGTACCAAAGAAATGCCAGAAGTTTATACCAATGTATTCTCAGTATTTCAGCCCGGTCACAGCTACTTTAATTTTAGATACAGTATGTGAGTCAGACATGTAGATACGATCGAGCTAGAATTAATTAAGATCTGCTGTGGTTTAACCCCAGACAGCAACTAAGTACCACGCAGTCACTCTCTGTGTGATCCTTAGTAACACTTAGCATGACATAAATCAAAGCAAATGTTAAAAAGAAAAACAAACTCATTTTCAAGTTTCTGTCAGTGGATGCCACACTATGTGAAATAGGAATTTGGGTTATTCTCTGCTCAGCCTACCATATTTTATGCATGTATTCAGTAAAATAGTCACAGAGTTTCAAAACTCATTTAAGAGGATATCCTTCCTCATGAAAAATGAAAGAACATATTACATGAATAATGGTGAGACTGAAATTAGCTCTTGTTCCTTACAGGAGTACCAGCTCTGTCTAGTTTAGAGGCACTTACAGAAGAAAGGGGATCCTGGTGTTACAACTGTTTTAAAATTCATGTTGTCCACCAGGTGTGACCACTCTCTGCACATGACTCATACGAAGCATCCCCAAGAAAAATAACCTTTCTTGGGACATCTGCAGGAAAAGAAGCAGCTGTGAAGGGGATGATAGCTAAAATACTTAATCCTTTCATAATGAATTTAGAACATGTGAAATGTATCAGATGAAAGGGTCTTCAGAGCTGGCTATCAGCTTCATAGGTATGGCCAAACTCACATACAAGGATCTGGTAGTGTACCTCACTTCTCAGAACAAACATCTTTCAAAACAACAGGACAGTTCGGCCTCTCCAAGAAGCCACACCTCTTTTTTTCTGCCATCTACAGAGGTAGTCATCTTGTCTTCCTGCAGCTCACAAAGTTTCCAGTATTACATCAATAGCAAAACTAGGACTGTGTGATAACTATGAAATCAAGTACAGACATTGGAAATCTGTTCTAATGGCTAATGCAGCAATATCGGGCAAATATTTGTTAAAAAATGAGGTTTTGGATGCATAAATGAAAAATTGTTTGGGAGTTACTCTTCTTCATAAATGCCAGTATCTCCACAGTCAGAAAAACTCCTGCGAATAGATAAGATTATTCAGTGTTTGCTTCTCATTTCTCTTCTGTTTAAAAAGCTTGTCACCTAGCCAGATAACAAAGGAAATATTATGAAATGTAGAGTTTCTAAAGTCATTTCAGCAGTTAACTCTGCAACTGACATGGTGATCTGCAAACTCTCATGAACTCCATTAAGAATGCCAGCTTGAAGAAGCATTCAAATGTTTAAGCTTGTGTACAACAACCAGAGATGTAAAGAAAAGTCAGGTTTCAAAAATCACTTTGTGGCTAAACACAAAGGTACAAATATAATTTAATTGGGATTAGCCTACTTTTAGATTAGCAGTGGCTAACCAAGTGAATATCTACCTACTGTAAGACTGAGAATTTCTTGATGTATTTCTTTTCCAAATAAATATATAATAATAAAGTCATATTTTATGAAACAGCTAATATATCTCATTGCAGTAAACAGATGTTAAAGACAAAAGCTGAAAACTTGGGAAAAGAAAATGGAACATTATTTAAAAACTGTCAGGAAACCTGTAGTAAGTGTTTGAGTGCAGGGCTTTTGGGTGGAAAAGGAGTTCTGATTTAACATCATGAGAGAAAACTAACATAGGATTTGCTTTCTGTATCGTACTTTTATCACCCAAGAACTGAAAAGAAATATGGATATGTCATTTCACTTCTGTGAGTGGAACTATGCCAAAAAAGTACAAAATGGAAAATTAAACTCACCATATGCAACCATGCTGGTAATAAAAACATCAAAAGTTCTGCACGTGCATTAAGAGAGCTCAAATACCATCTTTGGTTCTGATTTCTTTCCTCCACAGAAATCTCTGTTTTCAGCAAAGACCAGCATTAAATTAAAACAACTGTCAATTTGATCAAGCAGAAAAATTAAACTGAAGACAACCTAATGAATTCAATCACCTACTTGACCTAGGACATGTCTAACAGGGCCCCTTCATGCAACCTCCTCGACAGCCATGCCTGCATTCTCTGTAACAATATGAGTTTGCAGGAGATTGCCACCTGTGAAATGCTTCTGCAGGTTAACAGGTAATGTTTTAACACCAACAAGTTTAAGGATTTATTTGAACTTAGGGAAACCATGAGGCTGTATCTAGCTCCCACATCCTTGCCTTTTGGAAGGAGGAGAAGACTGGCCAAAATTTCTTGTGGACAGTCTTGTGCAAGGCTTACCTTCCAGGACTAATTTTTAGAACAGTAGTATGCTGCTGTTGGAGGAAAGAACTAAAATTATCAAAATTAATTTCATTGCTGAATTTAGTGTGTAGGCTTAAGGCCAATATTTGCCTTATGTATTATGTATTAAGCTTATAGCTTTAGGTTGTATCCTAATAATCAGTCATATATAACTAATTAATTTTGTACATTTTTTCAGTACAGGTGTAACCAGTTGTAAAATGGAGGACGCTGTGTCACAGCTGAAGAAATATGTTTCCACTGTCACTGTAACAGTGTGGGTCACTCTAAATCCTAGTTAAAAATGCAGTACTATGACCTATATACAGTGTGTGACTACACTTACAGATGGATAAAGCCAATGTGTTAGCTAGACAGAACTCTTGCCCCAGTGCTATCCTCAATGCTTAGATTATCATGTACGGTCTGACTTATAGCAAGTCTTAAATTCCTGCATTGCCTAATTAGGGAGAGCAATTTTCCAAGGTTCCCTTCAGAAGAGAGAAATATGCTGCCCCAGAAGGTTATGGGGGTTTTAGATATGCTGGTTTGTTTACTGTAGAGATTCTTTTTGTCATTTATTTATTAAATTTAAAGAAGGCATTGGGCAACGTAGCCCCATTTTCAAGTTTGTTTCAAGTATAGTTAATACATGTGCATATGTTTGCACAGAAGGGAAAGGAAAAAGTTTCATGCTGCACTGCACAACTACTATGTCATGGTGGTTTTGTATGATAGTGTATGCTAACTAACTTGTGTAGCTATCACTAGGAGCTATTGATTCAAGAGGAAATTACAAACTTGTGAATGTTTGTCAAGAAAAGGAACCCTCAATTCCGTCTCTTCTAAACTTGGTAGATCATTTGCAAAAAGATGGACAGAATTGTTCGTCAGTCAGGATCCAAGTCTTATTTTCCTTATAATATAACTTACTCCCACATTTCAGCATTCTTATGATACAGCTACGTTCAGGGATGATAGAATAAATAAAAGTCAGGCTGAATGCTAGTAATAAGGGAATCTGTTGGAGTGATAACAATACAGTAATGGCACAGATCACCCAGAGAAATGAACAACATAATGGTTTGCTTTTTCTTTTCATTGCTTCTCCTTTTGCTGAAAAATTGAGGCTCTGCTTTCCATCCAAATCTTTTCATAAGTAACTAGTGGGTGCAAACTTATGTCAGAAGTGAATATTTTCCTATAGCCCTCAAACCAAAGGAGGCAACAGAACATTAGGTCTGGCATTTCTAATTAGAACTCTAATTATATAAAATCTTTTTGCCCAAACCAGCAAGAAACAATTCCTACTGCTTAATGGGAGTAACACTCCCACCAATCAACATTCTGGTACAGTATTCATTTATGTAAAAAGTCATTTGCTGCATACTACCCACTGCTGACTGTTACCCACATGTAATTTGAGTGGCAAAATCCATCCAGCACTTTGTGATCCTTCCAGCTTTCTTTAAAATTCTGCCTCTGCATGGTTCTTTTAATTTTTTAGAAGTATGTTATCAACAATGAACTAATATCAGAAGCAATAGGGAACCTCAGCTACAAGCCATTGAATTTTGATGTTCTTTATGCTATCACATAGACTCATAGAACCTCACCATAGGTTGGAAAAGGTCTCTAAGATGTCTCTAAGATAATCAAATTAAACCATTAATCCAGTACTGCGAAGTCCACCACTAAACCATGTCCCCAAGTGCCACATCTATGTGTTTTAAAAACCTCTAAGATTGATGGCTCTACCAGCTCCCTAGGCAACCTGTTTCAATTCTTGACAAGACTCCCAGTGAAGAAATTTTTCTTAATATCCAATCCAGTCTAACAATGCACTCTGATTATTATCTGCTATTGGTCGTTCAAAATGCGAGCAATCATTCCTCAAACATTCCAGTAAAAAGGAACAATATTGACAGGGATAGGTAGATCCATGAGGTCAATAAGTGGCCCAGAGGCTGGTGTGATCTACTCAACACCTGGTCTACTAATACACAAGATGCACCTGTCTCAGAGGTGCTGGTGTCCATCTGTGCCAGTCACTTTTCACACATCAGCTCCTATGGGCACAGGAGCAGCCAAATCCCAAGTGCAAAAAGTCAAGTAGGCAAGGCAGAGGCTGGTTTGGCTGAACAGAAATCTTCTCTTGGAGATAAGGCAAAAAAGAAAGGTGTATGTCCAGTGGAAACAAGGTCAAGTGACATGGGAAGAATTCAGAGATGATGCTTGCCTCTGTAAGGAGAAAATTTTTGTGATCAAAGCTTGACTGGAGCTGGAGCTGAAGCTGTCCAGAAATGTGGGAGACAATAAAAAGAGTTTTTTCAAATATATAAATGGCAATAGGCAGTATGGAAATATCATTGGCCCATTAGAGGATGAGGATGGTCACCTCACAAACAGAGAAAGAGACAAAGCTGAGGTATTTAATGCTTTCTTTGGCTCTGTCTTCAACATGGATGATGGACCAAGGGGGTCTCAGTGCCATGATCTGGAGGACCATGACTGCAAGAATGATCAACTCCCAGTCAACCCTGAAATTGTGCAGGTTCTGCTGCTCCAGCTGCATCTCTACAAATCTATGGGGCTGGATGGCATTCATCCCAGAATCTTCAAAGAGCTGGCTAATGTCATTACAAAACCTCTTTCGGTGATTTTTGAGAGGTCTTGGGCATCCAGAGAGGTTCCAGCTGACTGGAGGCTGAAACAATAAGGTCTCCTCTGAGCCTCCTTTTCTCCAGGCCAGACAACTCCAGATCCTTCAGCCATTGCTCATAAGATTTGTGCTCTAGACCCTTCATAATCTTCGTTGTTTTTCTCTGGACACGCTCCAGCACCTCAGTGTAGTGAGGGCTACTTTCCTATAGTGAGGGGCCCAAAACTGAACATAGGACTTGAGGTGTGGCCTCACCAGTGCTGAGTACACAGGAATGATCACGTCCCTGGTCCTGCTGGCCACACTATTGTTGATACCTGCCACGATGTCATTGGCCTGACAGGTCAACACCCTTCAGGTCCTTTCTCATCAAGAAGCTTTTCAGCCACTCCTCCACAAGCCAGTAGTATTGTATGGAGGTTTTGTAACCCAAATGCAGGACATGATACTTGACCTTTTATGAACTTCATACAATTGGCCTCAGCCTACAAATCCAGCCTAATGAGATACCTCTGCACAGACTTCCTGCTCTTTAGCAGATAAACACTCCCACCCAACTCGGTGGTATCTGTAAACTAGCCAAGGGTGCACTCAGTCCCCTCATCTAGGTCGTCAATAAAGATATTAAACAGGACTGGCCCCTATACTGAACCCTCAGAGACATGACCAATGCAACTCACTCTCAGTTCTATATCACTTCATTACTATTTGTGGATCTTATGATCTGAGATGCCACTGGCAGCTGACACTGCTCACAGTTAAATACTATATAGTGTTACTCACCAATGTAAAATCTTTCGCCCAGAAGAAAGAAAGAGGAATGGAAAAAAATAAACAAATACCCAGAACACAAAGCTAGGATGCCCTAAAAAGAAATAGCTTGTGCTGTATGGGCAGGAGGGGGAGCAGGGGAGGTATCTTATGATGCATTCTTCTTTGCATTGAATTTTGCCTCCTCTGATACCTGAAGAAACAACATAGCCCTACAGGAAAGGAAAACATTGGCAAACAGCATTATAACCAGGGTTTCCTCCATCTTTTCTGTTTTTTTTTAATCAGACATAAAAGAATTTTTTAATTCATAAGTATAAAAGTTGAACATTTCTTAGCAAAAAACAGCTTTCTGTCTTTGGGAAACTTCATAGACCTGGCCCGGGAAGAAACTTGTCTTCCCAGCACAATAGACTCTGTAGCAACTACAAAAGGTGTGTGACAATTTTATGCTCTCTGGGCACCGTGTTTGGGTGTATGTGAGCTGCATCAAGCTCCTGAGCTCACGCTACTGCTGATGTGAGCATAAAGACATAAAACCATATTCTTGCCTAGGTGGTTGCACCAATCTGCAATATTGGTCAAGAACAGACCTAACAAACTGTCACATAAGAGCAGAAGGGTTGTTAATTCTGTCTTTACTATGCAGAGGCATCCCATCTAAAGAGTCAGAGGAAATCTGCCCACGTGCTCTTGCAGAGCTTATGCTCAAATTCTGGAGCACAATTTAAACAGTAGAATTTGACAAAGACCCACATTATTTAAGATATGTAGGTGCCTGTCTCTCATTGCTACCTTAAAAAACTGCAGTGTACCATGCAAATTTGGCTTCACCCATATACAGGCAATTTTGCTTCCTCTGCTTACATGACACCAGATCTGTAGGCACATTTCCAATGGTATGTCTGTAAATTCCAGCTGTGTTCCCAGAGGCTCAGTAATGTAGAAAGGCTTCTGATAAAAAATGCTGATAAAATGGAAAAGATTTCATTGCAGTTGTGCTGTGGCACTTGCATGTCAAACATTCTTCCATGGGCTAAGAACAGATCTCTGGCCTCTGCTGTGAATAACAAAAGTATAGCCCCAAGTCTTTGTCCTACCAGCATAAGTCTCAGTTTCTGAGTCATTTAAAATCTCATGTTCAAAGATATTGCAGAAATGGTACGAAATATTCATTCATTTGAGAAAACACAAAGAAAGAGACCAATAACACATTTGTTCTTGTTGCTTGAGTTTAGCAGTTAGAGTGCTATGGATGCTGTCTAGTTAGAGTTAGGAAAATTGGCAAACAGGGTCAATGGTTAGACAGCAGGTCTGCACATACATCCACTTAAGCTATAAGGTGAATGGTTGAGAAGCACATGCAGACACTGAAGAACAGCACTGAGAGGGAGTCTTCGAGAAAGGGACCCAGTGGCTCCATTCCCAAAAGACAGAACGGCAATACACCATGGGAATGGCTGATCAATATGCTATCAAGTCATCTGCTTGTATTGTTCTTTACCCACATCTCTAATAAGACCTTTTAAACAGACTTCTGCCTTCACTGACAGGCTGAAGCTGGTTTCTCCCTTGAGGTATTTTAGGATCTCACCAGAATTCCTCACTCGCCTTAGTCATGAGATCAAGATGTCAAAGGTATGCATATGCTTAACAGAAAACAACTGTCCTTTTTAGTTGGTTAAAGGATACTTCTTCTTCAACTTTTAATTTTCCATTCACTTGCAAATAATAATTAGGCTTTGCTCTCTTTCTTACAACTTTTTTTCTGCAGTCTGCAGGAGAATCAGCCTGAAGTAGGTGACTGCACGACCCCGAGGTGGAGGGGTTGTCTCTGGGTCCTGCAAGAGCCTATGAGTCCTGCAGCAGCCTGCCACGCAGGAAAGCAGCCTCCATTCTGTGCCTCATTTTGGGTTGTGTTTGCTGTTACACTCCCCAAATGATGACAGTAGACTCCTTCTGTAAAAGATGCTTTCTTGCATTCTGTATTTGCAGGGAAATCAAGATACAAATGTACTTATATTATAAGTTATGCTTCTTACATACAAACCATTCTTTCCAAAGATGGTTGCCCCAAGAGTCAGCATATACATAATCCTCTCTGCCCCAGGGTCTCTCACCTATGTATATAACCTATGCTATGTCTCTGTGTGGTGTGATGTCTGTGTGGCAGGACGGCACTCTCTGTGGGCAAAAATGTATATTTAGCCATCAAGCAGCAGTTACTTAGGATCCTCCCTGTCTGTCAAGTTCAAAGGAGGGACACATTTCAGGGCAGTATAGACAGAAATGGCAGTGAATGCATCTATTTAAGAGTGCTTACTCCATTCACATCAGCCCCCAGCCATCAGCACCACCTAAAACAGACATTTGACTTGTGAGTGAGGAGAGAAGCAGAACAGAGCCCCTTGTTTCCCAGGATGGGGCCCCTTTGCAGGCTGGCATGCTTGTATATATCTGGTGTGTGCACCAACAATGCATTATGGCAGCCTCCAAGGGTCACACAGCTGGTACCATGCAGAATACACCCCACAGAATGTTATGGCCATGTGAGTCCATAGGGTCGCTGAAGGTTCCTGCATACCTGGCAGTGTTAAACCAAATACTGAGACACCTTGTTTGAAAACCTGGTGAGTCAAAGGTCTGTATCTATTTAGATATTTCCGCTGATCACTGGAGTTATGCAGACAAACCTACATCGGGGAGGCAAATGCTCTTCTCTTTTCCTATCTCAGAAGTCACATGTCCCCTTTTGACATTGCTGTGTTGCAAAGAGATTCAATAAATAACAGATCAAGACAGAGAATGAGAAAAACTTATACATCTAGGAAATTTTCCGCTTTCACCCTCCTCTGTTCTCCCACTCTGTGTTTTGATCTGACACCCACTGAATTAAATGGATTTTAGTACAGGTCTCCATTCCTGCCAAATCCTGTCATCAGTCACTTCTGAGTAAGGAACCAGATCAAAAAATATTGCACCATGAGAAACATCACTGTTTTTCCTATCTCTACACAAAAGCACAGAAACTACATTTTGAAATGAAATTTTTCGTTTCTCCTCTGTCTTCCATGTTGTCTTGTAAGAACAATAAAGAAATAAAAGCAAGAACTGGGGGAAAAGT
The DNA here is from genome assembly GCA_035047865.1 of Dendrocincla tyrannina. Lineage (NCBI taxonomy): Eukaryota > Metazoa > Chordata > Aves > Passeriformes > Dendrocolaptidae > Dendrocincla > Dendrocincla tyrannina. The sequence continues at coordinate 59,903,002 of JAWWMP010000116.1, forward strand.
TATTATAATAAGAACCTCTCCACATACTACATCTACAATCGTATGGTTAATTCAGGTGTTTTAAACTCAACCATCCAGTTAGATATTACAAATCCCACTGGTCAGCTCCATATGCAGCCACAAGGCAGTTTCAGACTCACTGCTGGGACACCTGTTACCTTTTCCACATCAGATGAACATGTTATGTTTTCTTTGGGTGCGCATGGCTCTACAAGGAGTTCCCTGTTTCCACAAGGAGCAAAGCTCCTGAAGGTGAGCTCTTGTAGCTAGCTCAGACTCTCCAGGCACAGGTCATCAAAATGAAGTTCAAAAAATCAAGAACCTCCCTTTAAAAATTTTCAAGTATTTTAAAAATAACTTTTCTTAATTTACAAATTTCATCTTTTTTCCTTAATTTTCTGACTTGTGAGCACTCAGATTACGTCCAAGCAAGTTTTGTCAGGACAGAGGGTAAAGAACAGACGGACTGTCTAAGGGTTTGTTTTCCCCTCCAGCAAAAACATATATTCCCACAAAAAGCAAGAAAATCAGTCTCCAAACATTTCAAGATTTACAATCAAACCATGACAATTGGCAGTATGGTAAGACCAGTTACCTCAGACAGTTCTTTGGCTCCTACTGCTTTCCAGGACTCTTTCCAGCAGCCCTCCAGCCCCCACTCCCAAAATACACAATTTTGAACTCTACTGGGTCACTGTCTTTCACAGTGCCCTCTTAGCTCTGTTCTGGGCCAGCTTGTACCCTCTCCATGGAGAGCCACTCCTCTGACAGCTTTCTTGCTTGCTCAGCAACCTGTTCAGTTTATTGTCACCAGACTCCTACCTAGTTCATAATCTAGGGCAGCGGAGACCTCAGGCAATTCTGCTTTCTTTTCTGCAGGAAATCATGTGGTGATGCAGATTTTTTTTCAGGCCAAGCTTCTGCAATAATCTGTTGTATCTTTGCTGATTCCCCAGGCTTACTGCCTGGGTGGGAGAAACATAGTTCGGCACAGATGTAGTTGTCAATTATGTTTGTCACTGAGCTTCTGGGATACAAAGGCCAAGAGGAGGACTGTCTTACCTACCTTTTTTGTCTCAGTTGCCTGTTTTCCCTCAGGATGCCACCTACCTCTAAGAAAAAAAAGGAAAAAAAGTATCCTTTCTGGAATTGGTTGGTCTGCTCATTTTCCCACATCCTTCTGATCCTTTCTGGCAATTTTCCCTTCATTTTCCTTGGCACTCTCCCCACACAACAAGCTTCTCACTCCTCGACTGGCTGCTGCAGAACTTCATGTACAGCTAGATTTGTCACCTGCTGTGGCATTTATAGAAAAATGTGTATTGAACTTGACTGAAGTGAAGAGGATGTGAGAGACCAGAGGAGTGAAGCTCCCATGCCCCATCAAAACAAAGAAAACAAAACAAAACAAAACAAATGCTAAGTATCCCTTTAATGGATAGCTCTGTCTGGAATCGGAAATTCACCTCCATTCTTTTCTGTTTCAAAATAAACATTTTCATAGAAAACTACTTTTCAGTCACTCTATTTTGATATTTTATCATTTATTTACCTTACTTTCATTCTAACTCAGTATTTTATTATTGTCTTCTTTTCATCAAAGAAGTGAAGGAGAATAAATATACTTCATGTGGAGGAAGCAAGGCTGATTCCACCACGTAGAAAACACCCCCCTTTCTGTCCTGATGCCAGTATATCCAGAGCTGTGGTCACACCCCAAACAATCTTGATGATGAAATTTAAGTTAGATTGCAGACCCTGCCCTGCCCTGCCAGGACCATCCATGGTGGAGAAAGGCTGTTCTGTGGCTACCTTCCTCATGGCTATTACTGACTTTTGGGTAAGGAAATCAGGCAATGCCAGGCAGGTGTCCACAAGGTTGCTGAAGAGTAAGCAAACCACACACAGCATTTAAACCAAGCAAAAGTAAAACAAGAGAAAATTAACTGAATGGACTTCTGCCTTTTTTTAATATGAAATGTGAGTAATGCTCTTTTGTTTGCACATGAGGTGTTTTGTGGTTTATTGCGGCTGCCTTAGAAATACTGCCAATAGCGTCAGTTCTTGGGTTTATGAACGCTCATAGTGAGTTCTGTGAATCCTTCAGAAACTATTTGGTTTAATTTTCCAGAGGTGCTACAAAGCCAAATTTCCTCCTTCGCTCATTCCTTTAAGAACAAAAAGAACTTATATATTGGATTCTACAAAGACATCTTTAACAGTTACTAATGTGTTTTCCAGCATGCATTGTCTTTGGTGTTACCTTTGTGCTAAGGATATCTGTAGCCTGCGGCTTGTGATCTCACTTGTAAGGTGGAGGCTATTAAGGATAAGCAGAAATTCTGTAACAGAAGTAGAATGACAATGAAAAAATTAACTTAGCCATTCTTGCAATGGGAAGGCTTTACCGCAAGAAGTGTGCGAGGCACACTTCTCTGACTGAGTTTTATGCCATGACCCTGATGTTGCTGCATTGCCTTAAGTACCTATTAAATCCTTTCTCCCCCATGAGCAGCTAGGGATGTTGCTGCTCCTACTGAAAACATCCATAATTTGAAAAGGCTGGTCAATGTCTAGACAAAAAGACAGTTAATTTAAGGGTAGAAATTGGAATGACAAGTGTCTGAAATACGAAGGATTTAGACAGTCTGCGGTGCAAAATTATTCCTTCTCATTTTCTTGTTTATTAAAGCAACATTTACAGTGACAGGAAATAGAGAAAGGTGACAGGGCTAAGAGAAAAGGGAATACAAACCTCAATTCCTACTAACAGAACATTGAAATTTCATTACCATAACTAGTTACATTTCTGCTATATCCAACCACATGCATGCTGTGGATGTTCATATATTTTTCAATATGTTATTTATATTCCTTGGAGAAAGCAAATGTTGTTTTCCTTTTAGGTAACATTGCAGCAGTTATATATGTCCTTTGTCAGTATTACTTGAGTAGGAGAAAAACCAGATGGTTCCTTCATCCTGAAAAAGGCATGTACTACATTCTAAACTTTAGGATGATGCCCACAGGCTTTAGTAACAAAAGAAAACTCAGGAATTTAATGTAAACTGGACCGTGCTGATTCAGAGAGAGAGAGACGAGCTTAAGTGGAAACTTGATGATAATTTCAGGGTCTGGATCATGCCAGTTCTGTTGGTATTGCTTTTTCTGATACTGTTTAGCTTTTCCCATGTTATTAGTTAGAAGTCCAGAAACTGACATTTTCTACAATTCTACTAGAAACTAAATGCCATTTTAAGATAGAAGAATCAGTTGTAGTATTAGCTACTGGATTTGCAGGAGATACGCTGACTATGTGAAGACCTGTGTCCAATACAGATGTAAACCTTATTATCCAAACCACAGATATTGAATAGAAGTTTTTTCCACCTTTGTAAAGTTCCCAATGTACCTAATATTTCCAAGATAATAAAACATTATTGCCCATTACGGTTTAGCCACATATATGAAATAATTAAAGGATCTTCAATCTGTTTTAAACTCTTTCTTATCACTAACTTGTAGTTATTTGGGTTTTCCCTATTATTAGAAAGGCTTTGAAAAAAATAGTACACTTCAGTTGGATTTATATTCTGGGGATACTTTTTTTTAAATAGATCATATGCTTATTGATGAACAGATATGGAGAAGCCTACACTTTTATGAAGAGATACTGCCATTCTAACTCTTCTGACCAGCTCCAAAAATTTAAAAAGAAATATGTTTCAAGCAGTTGTATGCAGCAAAGAGGGGGCTAGGATACATTTCTGCAACAGCTTCTATTCTATAAGCAGAAAAAGAAGAAAAATCCTTGTTTCAAACTTGTCCATATAATTTATCCACTCTCTAAAATGGCATGTATCTAATTCTGTCAGCTGGTGATATTTATGTCTTTCCACTCTACCCAGGTTATTCAGAATTCATTCAGGAACATGGGTTTTGACAAAAGGCATGAGCCTTTCAAAATAATTTTCATTCAATTTCTACAAGTTCTGTGACAGAGCTTCATATCAGAGAAGCTGGGTTTAAAAGATATTTAACTTTTGTCTACAGCATCATTTGCTTCTAAACCCTTGAAAATGTAAGACAAGGGTCTTACATTTACAAGGGTCTATACTACCTTAAGGGGGAAAATGAGGTAAGGCAATGAAAATATGACCACATTTGTCCTACTAACATCTGTAGTTTTTAATGGACTTATAACTTATATTTTTATACTAGCAGACACTGTTATTCATTCAGGAAGAAAGCAATGTACAGGCAATAAAAGCAAAGCACTTCACTAAACCAGGCTCTGGGCTGCTTAGGAGGACATTTAGGTAAATATTTTCGCAGGTTATAGCTGAGCCTTCTGAACACCTAGAAATGATCCATCATCCTTGTCATAGCACTCAGCCTGGGTGATCTTAAGTAGCTATAGAGAATCTGTCAACTTCAGCAGATTGAATTTTCCCTTTCAAGAGAGTCACAAGCCTGCTATGCTCAGATTTTAAATAACACAAATCTTTTTTGTCTCCCATTGCATGTGTTTGTTTATTCTGAATTTATATTTTATTAAATAGAAAAGCTTTCCTTAGATAAATCACATGAAGAAATCTAAACTGAAAGACAGTTTTTCTTTCTGTGTATGCTAATTTGAAAATTAAGGTCAATTGGACTGTGGTCATGATCTCTGTGTGTGCTTCCATGAGTACTCACATGTTGCTTATCTTGGCACTTGTGGTAAAAGTAATTTTAAGTGTTCATATTATCAAAAGCAAAGGTGAATAATATCCTTGAAAATAAGTTTAGCTATGATTAATTAATTATTTGTTTGGTTCAGTGAAAACCACAGTCTTTTTTCCACAAACCAAGTTCATAACTGTGATCCAGGCTAGTGTATCATGTCTCATGGAGTTTCACAAGCCACAAACCTGGCCTGTGTCAGGTGAAGCCGATACCTTGTCCCCACCAGATACTTTTCATCTGCATTTGAAAAGCCAGGACTATGCCTGAGGCTTACGTGAATGTCTTTTGTATAAACTCCAATTTTTATGCTGCAAATAATTGTTCTATTACAATATGGATGCATTTAAATGCCTTTCAAGCTGCCAACAACTAAATAAACTGCCAAAGACCGGTAACGTCATACCTGCTTGTGTACAGAGTTAATTTACTGTGATAGGGGAAGAAGAGAAACTAGTGTAAGTGCACGAAATTTACTGTTTATTTTGATAAATACTCACTCTGCAAGGAGTCTCAGCCCCATATCTTCTCAGACACATGACTCAAAGACGCAACAAATGTGTGTTGGGAAGTTCAGTGGTTCTTATCACTTTCCAGCCAGCACACAGCTTTCAGTTCCAGGATGTCAAAAGGAAAGAGTAATGATTTCTTCTCCCACAGGGAATTTGGAAACCCGTATCTTAATAATGATTTATACCACATATTAAGGAAGTCGTGTCTTCTTAAGGGTTTTTTCCTTTTCGTTATTGCTGGTTGTGGCAGTGTGCTACTCCCTTGCTTATGCCTTAACCACTAGTGTGGACTGTGAATGTTGCATTCCACTTACTCTGAACTTTGGGGGATGGATGGCAACATGGCACACAAGGGCTGTCTGGAATGGTGACCCAGCCATCTTGCTGGGTGGAAATATGCTTGTGAGTGAATCATCTTACTCCATAAATAGTGGACAGCCCAGGGTTTTTGAGCTCTCCTGCACAGCTGTGTGCCAGGATCTTCTTGTGAGCAGGGATAACTATTAAGGTTACTTCTTGAGGTTGAGAGATTCCTTGCCACAACAGATTGTTGGTAAGTGATGCTAAACTTCTGTGAAATATTAGCTCAGTAATATAAAGGATTGGTTGTGTACATATAATCCTTTAGACATAAACTGTAGACCAATTCTGGATCCAGCTGTAACTAAACTCCCCTCTGAGAAAGACTTTGGAACATAAGAGGGTCCTTCCTGAACATCATGGCTTAACAAGAGGGTCTTCTTGGCAGTTTTACCCCACCTTGTCCTCTGTGGAGTAAATAATGAAGTGTACCTTGCCATCAAATTTTGTTAGATGGTGGTCACATTTACTATCAAACCTTGTTAAAGCACTGGTTTATGTCAACAAACATACTACCTATTCCCCTTACTAGCATGTTCCCCCTTATTTCTCTTATGAGGAAAAAGCATCACTCCATCTGGGACAATGTGTGATGAGAGGAAATGTGTCTGTAATGGACTATCCAAGTCTGGTGCCAGCAACAGATCTCTTCCTGATTCAGTGCACTAACCCTTTTTTTTTTTTCTCCTTGGGTTCTCCAAAAATTATGAAATCAGATATGTCACCTTGCTTTCAAAAGTCAGAGAATTGGATAATTCTGAATTGCTTGAATTCTTCAAGACTTGGTTTGGTGATGTATTAGGCTGCATCCTCCCAGACTCAGACTTGGGATGCTAGCCTTCTTTTTATGGCCCTTTAATCACAATAATTTTCACACTTTTTAAAGTCTTTGCTTTAATGATTAATTGTGCTTACTTCCACTGAGGCAGGAATTAATAAAGGCAGCCCATCATTTTGGACACAGCCATCTTCCTCTCCCCACTCACTTGCACCATGCTGTTTATCTTTGCTGTGCAACAAAAGCAGAATGCTCTGAAGCAGATCAGCTTCCAGATCCAGTAACAAATGTTGTGTGTATAAACGTATATGACTATGTTTGTAAATTCATATGCATATATGATCTAGCACATGATTCAAATTAAATAATTTAATTTTAAAAAATAAACCTTTCATTATGTTCTGGAGGACAGTAAGACATAGACATGCTCGGGGTACATTCTTCCATCTGCTTTATGTCTGGAAAATGAATTAAGATGTGCAGATCTCAGAGGAGAAAGTAATTGACTTTTATGAACACACAGTCACTAAGAAGCACCCATGCCTACGCAGAATCAATGACTTACCAATAATCAAGTAAACTTTCTTCTCCTCTTTTTGGGAATGGGTTTTGATTTCTGCAAATGTTGTGCTCATTCATACACAGTCATCAAGAAACTGGATGCTTGAAAGAAATTTAAAAGGGTAAATACAAACAGAAAATCATAGACAGGTAGTCCATGGATTCACAGAGCAGGTATAGATGCCACAGCCCATCCATTACGTTTCTCTAAAAAACATTAGACTATTACTGCTATCCAAAATCACAGTTCATCTGAGTCACTGTGATATTATGAAGAGACAGCGAAGTTCACAGTCAGCTGAAACCAATCTGTTCCCATGGCAGTCTGGTTCTTCCTGTGCTCTTACACAGGTAAGCCTTGAAGCAGATCAGCTCTCTGATCCAGCGCCTGTTTGCTACTACTTTTTGCTATTGTAGCTGCTGATGGTTATTTTTTCACTTCTTGATCTGATTGACCACAGCTGCTTAGGGAGTAGGATTATGGAGGAAAGGGTGGGAAGGAAGAAGGGAGAATGAATCTGTCCCTTATGTTGGTTGGCAGGCAAGATTTAGTCATTTTACACCAATTATGACACCAGAGACTAAAGCATTGCTGTAAAGGGATATAGGTGTAACTGTAAATATCAGAGAGTTCTAAATGACTTCCAGAAATACCCTAACCAGTTCTACCTGCAAAAGGAAAGCACAGTAAGAGTAAAATGAGGTATTAAGATAAGGCATGAAAACTTTGCAAAACTAGATAACAGTGAGATAGGTAACAATGTCATAAGAATAAAAGCATTCATTCAAAAATTCAATGGACAAGAAATGGGTGTATTTTCCTCCTTAGCAGAATGACCAGGACTGTTTTCCGTGACAATAAGCAAGAGCCCTGCACTTCAGTGTTAGTTATAAGGCATACAGATTTGGAAAGTATAGTTTAATGAGAATCTAAAGTCCATTTCATTAATTCCTAACCCTTCCTAATCTCTTGTATTCACCTGACTCCTCCACACAAGAATCAAAGGGTACTGCCATTTAATTAAGTTATAAATCTAATCCTCTTCCTAGCTCCATAAAGAAATAATAAAGAACACTTGTTTGCTGGAGATAATAAAATATGCTCACATCATAAATCAGAGTGCTTTCCATCTGTTAAAATTATAATGAATTCTCTACAGGTGCCACATGAGTTGAACTGTATTGTACCCTCTGTTTGAGAGTAGCTGATCTTCCTATTTTTCATTCATATATTTTTATTTGAACCAATAAAGACCATCAAAAAACTAGTGACTGCAGTAAGACAGTAATTGCAACAAACTGGAGCAACATTCCTTCAAGGTGGAATACAACATGCCTAAATGTATATATTTTTTCCTGAAAAAATGCTAAGAAATGCACCCTGGAAAGAGTTAGGTGAAGTTCTTCTGTAAGGCAATCATTTCAAAACTGCATTTACACAGAAAAGCAAGCCATTTGTCAGTGAAAATTCATGTTTAGCTGACTAAAATATGAAATTTTGCAACTCCTCTTAGGAGTTATTACTTGCAGTTATTACTGCAAGTAGTATATTCCATTAAGTCCACATGGCAATGTTATAGTCTCAACTTGGACACACGGTTTTGGCTCACCATTTTCAGAATTATATTGGACAAATATTTAAGATCTACAATCAAGATAAGCAGGCAGAAGACAGAGGAATATTTTTTCCTGTGATGACTGAGGTAAAAAGCAGAAGTATATGTTAGCCAAGTTAAATATTGTCTTTACCTTGAATTTTTACATTTGCTTTGTATAAAACTTAATTTCCCAGAAAACAAAAGAAAAGACCAAGGAAATGGTGGTCATGACAATTGAGTAGAGACATTCCTAGGTACAAGAGCCAACAAATCTCTACCAGAAATAATTGCTGAAGCAAATACCAACCGGCTTTTGTTAAGCACTGTGTGTTGCATAGACACAATGCTCCTAGAAACTCAAGTGCTCATAAGCTGATCCAATTAACTTTATACAAAAAGAGTAAATTACAGTGGGACTCCAAGTATGAAGTGTTGACTTTTTTTGAACAAATGTTGACAATTTCAGAAGACAAGATATTGAAGTCAGCCAGGCTGATGTTTTGGCTCTCAGGTAAGGCAGACCCTTTTTCAAACCAACAGCATACAAATGTATACCTTGACTGTAGAAAACTTTTGGAGATAATACAGGCCCAGCTGGATTAATGACTGTGTCACCAAAATTATATCAATAAAACCTCCATAACTGAGGAAACACAGTGAGAAAACATATGCAATGGATCAGTGAGTGTGGGAACACACTGCAAAGCATGAAGTGCCACATTCAGCCAGCCATTAACTCATTTTAACTTTAAGCAATCCCCACAAAACCCACTAAGTTTGTTCCAGATAAAGCCTATATGTTAACTCAATATTTTGCCTCGTTTCATCCGCTACCTTAACTGTACTAGAAATAGAAAATGCAAAATCACTTGTAGGAAAAAAAATCTGGAAACAGGAGACTGAAAAGTGTGAAAATGGAAGAAAGAAACTGAGAAAATGGAAAATTAATGAAAATTCAAGCCCTGAATGCTCTCCCTGTGTGGGGCTATATAATCTTCAAGACAGTAGACAGAAAAAATTGGCACAAGAAACACATCATAGCAAGGGGTTACAATAAATCTACTGAGTTGACAGAGAGAAGGAGGAAAATATATGTTAGGAGTCGTAATCCTTTGAATTTATGTATTTATGAAATTGAAAATTTCTCCTTTAGAAAGGAGAAGTTATCTGTCTACTTGCAAACCTGTCAAGATAAGATGGACTTCAGAAAAAAAGAAAAAATCTGAGGCACTAAACATAAGAATGAAAATGGGAAACAGGGTAAGATGCCAAGAGGATGTGTCAAAGATGGGTCATGCCACAATAAACTGATATATCTTTTTGAAATAATAATTTTCTGGAAAAAATATTCAGTAGATCTCATCTGCTCTGACTTTACTGTATTTTATACAGTAGCACATGTGAAAGCATTAGCTAAGCTGGAGAAGAGAATTCAGAGGAAAAACAGGCTAAGTATTAACCATCAGATTATGAGATGACAAGTGTGGCTGGTAGGGGATATGTAAGGCTACAGGAAGGTCATTAGTGAAGTTTTTAAAGGATCTGCCATGAAATGAATCTTATCAAATGGCATTTAATATCAGATTTAAGAAAAATGTACATTTGTGCTGATGCATTTCTCAGAAGTTACTAAGGGTGTGGCTAAACAAGATGCTTTTTCCTGGTCCACAGCACTCCTTTGAAATAAATCTCTAAATTGGCCTCACATACCACACTTAATTTCATGCCAGAGAGTAATCTCACAGCACACACTGGATTCCTTTCACAGGAAAATAAATGAGATGTCCTTCTGGAACCTATAACATGTTCCAGCCACCAACCAGCCCAAGTGTGAGCTAATCAGGTTGCACTGACTGTCCATTTAGCCAGAGTAGGTAAGTGCCATTGATATAAAAAAGATCAGAAGGGAAACTGAATTGTCTAATGGGCTGGAATGAAATGTAATTTAATATAAAAACTGAAAACCCCCATATAATTAAGAGGCTAAAACCAGATACAGTGTTGTCTACAAAGTAGAAACCTATTCTGAGAACAAAAAGATCTAAGTGCTAAATTGGTTGCACCATGAATCACAGGATAGCTCTGAGCAAATCAAGTAATGAATTTCTTTAAAAATATGACACACACACATGCAACGGTTGGTTGGGGTGCCCCTCTCCCATCCTCCCCCCCTAGGTCCACGTGGCTGTGCCACACAGTCTCCTGAGGTCCCAGTAGAGATCCACACACGCCAAGGAGAGGAAGCAGAAAAAGGGATTTATTCACCTGGCCAGGTCTTTTATAGACTTCCCAGCAGGAAGGGTTCAAGGGGAGGGATACAAAAGGACCAATCAAGAAAGGTTTCACACACCCTGGGTGGGGCTTACATACTAATT
>JAWWMP010000116.1:59914010-60020440 GCA_035047865.1 Dendrocincla tyrannina
ACAATTGCAGTAACAAACTCAGGTTTATAAAACACTTTGATTGTTTTCTTCATCTTCTCCAGTGGCTTCCTGTTACATGCACACACAAAATAATATATTTACGATAGATTTCAGGTTATTCCTGGAGCACCTTTTTTAACAGGTTGGCTGGTGCAATGAAATCACAGTCCTGATAACAACTGCCAACTGATAAGGGAAATATATTTACTAGCAACTCATAATTAATCTGCAGTAGTTCACAAAAACAATATTAGTGAACTGAAGGACTTCGTAGCATTCAGAAATGGATTGGATGTTTCTGTAATGTTATCCTGAATAAGACAACATCTTAGACATCCATATTTTTTGTTTAATACGGTGGGATACTATATTTCAATTTCAATGAACTAATTTTTTTTGTTTGGTTAGTTGTTTTCTTTTTTGGTTTGTTTGGGTTTTTGCTGGTTGTTGGTTTTTTGTTTGGTTGGTTTTTATTATTTATGTGGTTTGGCTTGGAAGGGTGCCTTGAAGATCATCTAGTTCCAAACTCCCTGCCATGGGCAGGGACACCTTCCTCTAGAGCAGGTTGCTCAGAGCCCCATTCAACCTGGCCTTGAACACCTCCAGGGATAGGGTATCCACTACTTCTCTGAACAACCTGTTCTAGTTCTTCACCACCCTCAAGTAAAGAATTTTTTTCCTAGTATCTTATCTAAGCCTATTCTCTTTCAATTTGAACCCATTCCCCTTTGTCCTGTCACTACCGGCTCTTGTAAAAAGTCTTGTCCCATCTATCCTGTAAGTCCTTTTCAGGTACTGAAAGACAGCAATTAGATCACTCTGAAGCCTTCAATTTTCCAGGCTAAACAATCTTAATTCACTCAGCCTTTCCTCCATCTCTCTAATCAATTTGGTGGTCTTTGTCTGGACTTGTTCCAACAGGTTGATGTCCTTCCTGTGTTGGGCACCTCAGAGCTGGATGCAGAACTCCAGATGGGGTCTCACCAGAGTGAAGTAAAGGGGCACAATCAACTCTCTTGACCTGCTGGCCACACTACTCTAAAATAAAAGTATTCTAATTATCACATTTCCATTCCTCATGACACTTGGGGTTGTAATTCTGCCAACTGTCATTCAGACAAATACTATTAAAAACTGGGCTTTACTGAACATATAAAATACTCCAGAGAAGTTAATTTGAAATACTAAGTCCTAAAATACAAACCCATATGTAGAACATTGACGGAAGAATTAATAAATGTCACTTGAAGGTTAAACATGATAACGATGATAACTGCAATTAATTCACTCCTGAGTTCAGTTTAAAAAGGTTTAAACAAAGGGCATGAACTTACCCTTGAGTAGGTACATCACACTAATTGAAACACTCCTACGTTATAATAGGCTATTTATTCCATTTGCATTCTCATATACATATGCACAGTCTTGCTAAAAGGAAAATGTCATATGTAGTATGAAAATTAACCAAAAAAAAGGATTACTGGGAAGATGAAGGCAGAAGTTCCTGGAAAGGGTCAGAAAGGACTCACATGAAATAGTTTAAGGGTGTTAAAGCTAAAGCTTGCTAAAGCAATCCAGGAACTCTACAAGCTGCATGAAAAGCTTTTCAGAGAGACAACTGCTGCTGTAGGTTAATCCTATTTCCCAAACTTCACTCAGCAGAAACTACAGAAGTAGCAATGCTGCATTTTAAGGATAAGCAAGATCAACTTTAGATCTGAGAATGGCACTCTGATATGGTTGTAAAAAACTCCAAAATTATTTAGGTAATATAAGAGGTAGGGCAGTTGTAGATTTCTATCTCCAAAAATGGCAGCCTCAAAAATTCTGCTCTGTTAATAACATTAAATTCCATTTTCTTTCAAAACCCTACTGAAGGTGCCAGCTCACTTTCCCATAGTTTTCAGAGCTCCAGCCTCATGACAGCCGTGTGGATGGGTAATGCTGTGCCAAGGCCCTTTTGCTGCTGAGAATGCTCATGCCTTCCCACCCATTAAGCCATGTGCAGTTGAGCACCTGGAGCATTTTCCAGTCCCTCCTGCTGAACTTGGCGTTGTTCTGCCAGAAGCACTTGGTTCATTGCTTCACAGGGAGAGTAAATGGGGCCCACCAGGGAGTAGTTAAAGTATCAACCTGGCAAGAATCCAGACCCTGTTTCAAGGATTTTAGCCAGCAACCATTTCATGTAAAATACAGAGGCAATTCTGGAAGAGACAACGTAACCCAGCGTTTATGCTCTATAACTCTATCTAGCAGAGTCCTGCTCCTTATTGCCTAATAAATGAGCTTTACCCAGGAGGGCAGGACAGACCTAAAAATCAGTCTGATTCATAGGTAGTGATTAAGATGCTTACCTAAGAAGTAGAAAATGTATTTTTTAATAGTCTTAGGCAGAGGAAGGAGCAAACTCATTGCTTGCACAACCTAAATTATTTCCTGTTGGAGTTATTATATACAAAGGATGCAGTACCATAACATTTCTTCCGGATAGATGTAAGGTTTAGCTTATCCCATGAAAAGGCTTGTAGTGTAGCAGCACAATTATTTCCTCTGATGACAAAACTAGTTTTAAACTTCCTCACTTTGGCTTCTTTTTCACCCTATAGTGTACATGAAAAACTCACTGTGAGGCTGCACAGAGCATTAATAATGGAAATGAATTACTAATAAAAAAAAGTCTGTGAACTGTATCAGAAACAGATTGAATTTATTTATACCCTAATGATACAATTTAAGACATGCTGTCATCTTCATCAGTTACTTACTTGCCAATTTCACACAGCTGACATTTTGGCCAGTGTAAGGTTCCTGACTCTTCCCATGTATTGCAGAGGGTTCAGACATTTTTGTCTTAATGCAGTTTCTGACTGCCACATATGTTCAGGCTTTTTGAACGTCTACAAGTTTACCCAAATTGAGCTTGAGCTGGAATTACCAAGGGCCTCTGAAACTATGCAATGTCCTACATTAACCTCGAGGGGGTGATCCTTCCCCTCTACACAGCACTGATGAGGCCACACATGGAGTCCTAGGTCCAGTTCTGGGCTCCTCAGTGCAAGATAGACTTGGACATACTGGAACCAGTCGAGGTAATGGCCACAAGGATGAAGGGACTGAAGCATCTTTCCTATGCGGAGTGTCTGAGCAAGCTGGGACTGTTTAGCCTAGAGAGTTCTCAGGAGGATCTTATCAATGTGTAAATACTGAAAGGTGGTGCAAAAAAAGGAGGAGCCAGGTTTTGGAAAGAGTCTGTTTCCCAGTGACAGGACAAGGGGCAGCGAGCACAAACTGAAACACAGGAGCATCCCTCTGAACATCAGATAATCTCTTTTACTGTGAGAGTGACCAAGCATGGCTACAGGTTGCTCAAGGAGGTTGTGGGGTCTCCCTCCTTGGGGTTTTGCAGAAACCACCTCCACATGGTCCTGAGGTCCTGCCACAGCCAGGGAGTTGGACAGGATGACCTCCAGAGGTCTTTTTCAACCTCAACAGTCCTGTGATTATATGAATGAAATTCTACATTTTAGGGTAATTTGGGAATATTTTTGTAGTTGGTCTTTCATCCACAGAGTTTCTATGTATGGTGCTTTAAATTGGTAGCTTTACTTTGGTAATTTTTTCCAAAGTGAGTACATTTTTCAGTACCTGTTATCTATATTAAAGTTAAAACCTTATGTCCTGCTGTACTTACAAATGGACCACCATTCCCACATATGATAGTGCAGGAAAAACAGTCTTTTAAGTTATGATTTAATGTAGCTATTAAGGAAATAAAAAGCTTACATCATTCATGTCTTTCATAGTGCTTCCCCTTTTTATAAGAATACTTACTGTCAAACTAAAAAGAACAGGATGTTCTTTTTTATACAAATATTCCTTGTATCAAAACCACCCTGAGTACATTTCACATTACATGGGCACAAAAACCATTGAACCTTTACATGTGTAGGCATGTTACTGAAATTAATTAGTCATGACAAAATATCTAGTGGCAGGCTAATAAGTTAAGCACAATATTATATACAATGTTATGATACCTAATTATACTTTGATAAGCAGGATTTGAGGCCATAGGGGAAAAAACAGGTCTTACAGCAGATATGTGTAGATAGATATTTTATTGCAAAAAATACCAAATGTCTTAAGAACACAAACCAGAAAGTTATTAAAAGCTTCATAGCAAAATATTTAGCGAACTCTCTTACAATATATAGGCTTGAGGTTCTAACAGTTAACACTATGCCTCAACTCACTGAGCAAGTAACGCTCCTGATACATAAACATTGCACAGTTGAAATATGGAGCTGAATATTAAAAAAAAAAAAAAAGAGGGCATTTTTATCTTTGATCGTTTATAACCAAAGTAATTGAGGAATAACAACATTTTAACAAGCTTGATACTTTTTGGGAGAAGCCATTAAAAATAATTCCTGAGTATTTAGGTTAAGTGAATATATCAAATCCAACAAAGTAAGACCAACATCCTGTTAGGTGAGCCTTGCAGCTTGAAGTGACATTCTCTAGCATGGCTGTCATGGCAGGATCATGGCCTAAATACCTTAATGAAATACATGAAAATCTTCTGACACGCACATTCAAATTCCCCTTCTCTTTAGCAATAGCTGTCAACTGTCAGCTGTGAAGATCGCTTTGCTGAGAAAAACATTGTTA
Source organism: Dendrocincla tyrannina (assembly GCA_035047865.1). NCBI lineage: Eukaryota > Metazoa > Chordata > Aves > Passeriformes > Dendrocolaptidae > Dendrocincla > Dendrocincla tyrannina. The sequence continues at coordinate 59,918,682 of JAWWMP010000116.1, forward strand.
TAAATACCACTTCCTTTTGCAAAATTTTGTAGTTCAAATTGCCACAGCTAAGCCTTCAGTGAACCATTACATCAATAATTATGTGAAATATGTAAATCAAAATTTAGGCAAGGGGCTTTCATACTATGTAAGTGCACATATTGAATTGTGTACTTTGAGTCAGTATTTTGAACACAGAGATCTAGTTATTTAGCTTCTTGCTGTTGTAATGAGAGGCAATATATTAATTTTCCATTATTGTCTTCAGATGCATGGCACAATATCATCTTATTATACATCATGTTTCTAAAATCCAGTTAGCATTTATCATGTTCCTATGATACTAATTGATTCTTTCTATTTTGATTTTAAAACTGCTGCCAATCAAAGTGGTGTAGAGAACTGAATTTTCAGATTTCTTACTTTATATATGCTTTTACAGAATTACAGGATTAAGTTACAATGGATGTAGAAAGATTACTGTACAAAGCATAGTTAATAATTCACAACACCGGTATTCAGCTTCAATTACAATGAACTCACAAAAATGGTTTTAATTATACCCACTCTCTTTTATCCACCCACCCCAATATGTAAACTAGTTTCTCACAATGACAATGGCAAGACTGCAGTTACCAAGAGGTCCTGCATGTGAAAGACAACACCTAGGAATAAAGGCCTGGATTTCACAATTCCAGTATGTTCTCCTGGTCTCTTCCCATTCCAAACCACAAGCCCTGTTTTCAGAATCTTGCAGTCTTTAAATAAAGAGAACTTGCAAGTAAATTGAGGGGTTTTTTCCTAATGCAGTCTTCTGGAGTCAAATTGATTAAAAGTAACATGCTCATATAGAACAAAAGAAATAATGACTTGGGAATCATTGGAATCAGTTGTAACAAAACTGTCCAAGCAATGATAAATGTACAGTATTGCAGCTGTATGTTACCAAGACAAGAAACCCTTGACATTACAAAGATGAAGATCTCTGTTCGCAAAAGTCAATTTTAATGGGCTACTAAGCATTTGGTTAAAAACAGGCTTGTAGAGTCTCAATGAAAAGGAAACACTTGTCAAAATGCTCTTTTAAAAAATACTGTATGACATCTTCTAAATTGCAATTTAAATATTAAAATCTTGTTTCAGAAGTTCCTCGCTTCAGGTTGTTACTCAAAAACTCATCATGTTCAAAACTCAAATTATTATGAGATCTTGATATCATAAGAAGCTTTTCCTTATTAGTAAAGTCTTTCTTGACTGCTGCTTGTGGCACAAGTAACCTATCCACTGGATCCTCTTTGTTTTCTAGTTTCATATATCCTTTGCTATTGCTCCGATCCAGTCTGGGCCAGCTGGGGTGTTTCCTTTGTTCAGCTTGGACAGTGAGCATAGATGGACCCCTGTCCAAGTCCAAGGACTTGGAATGTGAAGACAGAAGATGCAAAGATGTGTTGGAACCGAACTGTTTCCTGGCAGCACCAGGAGATAAAAGCTTTCCTGTGCTTGGTCCAAGGGTCATAGAAGTTTTGAGCTGATCAGATGGAGTGTCCACAAATGAATTGTGTCGTGGCAGCATGGCAGCAGCTGGTCTGTAGGATTCATTGGTATCAGTTAGTGGAATGGCCAGAGAATCCATTGACAGATTTCTTGAGTGACTCCTAGTGATCTCCGAGTCCTCCGTTATGTTGTCTATACTGGGCTCATCGATGACACAGTTATTCAGTTTAATTACTGGCAGTGTGAAAGCACTAATGGAAGATGATACAATGGATTTTGTTTCACACTTTATAGAATTAGTGTTTTTGTCATCTGAAGCCTTACTAGAGTGAGGGTAAAGTCCAAAGACTGAACCAGACTGTTCAGTCAGCAAAGGTGGCAGGAGACTACTAGTGGTCCTATCTTCATTTAGGGTAATCTCATCTTCTTCAGCAGAACTATCCATTCTAAGATTACTCTTGAAGCCAGAGAAAGGCGCAACCGTGTTGGCAGCCAGCCGTGATGCACATGAGCTCCCACTCTGCCTGAGTTCTCCTTCCCCCAATAAGCCGGTAAAGTTACCACTCAGTTGCTTTTGTTCCCTGATCCTCAGAGTGTGGATGTCTATTACAGTGGAGTATATGTCTCTCATGTGTATTATTTTTGTTTCCTTGTCACGGTTTTCATGTAGAATCGCATTTGCACAAATAAAAATGAAGATTCCAATGCCCATAGTAAAAGGGCCCAGCATTTTCATCTTATCTGAGTGCACATGCTGCTCAAAGAAGCGAAGTAAAATGCTTCCTTGGCTTCTCAGGATCTGGGTTTCATTTACAGATAGATTACCTTCAGATCCCAAAATCTGTTCCTTTTGGGGCCAGTATCCAAGGATGGCCATTGCAATTCCAAAGAAGGCAATAAGCACTCCCAAAACCAGAAAGAAACCCGATGGAGAATAGAGACGGATTTTTCCCCTAACAATTACTACATCTGTCCTGGGCCGGCGCCTAACTGGTTTTTTCTCCTCAGACGCTGGTGCTGCAGCAAGGTTTACATGTTGCTGAGATCTGGCAGAGTCTTGCCTTTTTAAGGCAGCCAGTCCTGTTATGACTCCTCCAGTTGCTATCATAGTTCTATACTGTGCCCTGGAAAGGAAAAAAGAGAGAGAAAAAAAGCAGAAATATTGAGGCAAACAAAGGTTGTCTCTGCAAATATCAATAGCATTTTGTTAATCTGCAGATATTTCTTGATAATTAAAATATTCCTGACTTAAGAGAAAGCTACTAATATAGCTTAATCCAGTTGTGACATAGTAGCACATTTGAGATTCACATGGCATTTTAAAAAAAATTTCAGAAATCTTTTCTCACTGTAAATATAGGTAATAAATCTTCCATCACTGATACAGACAGTAACAGAAATCTAGTGCTCTCAGTGGTGATATATCAGGACTAAGGATGAAAACATTCAGAAGTCTTAATAGATTCATCTCTGAACTGGTCTGCTGCAAAGTCAATAATACATTATTACCTTGTTGATAATTTTAGCACTTTAGCTAGTTCTTTTTAAAACTTCTGACACGCAGCAACTGTGAATACAGTTCATTCTACATATCCCCTTTAAGAGATCTTTCCTGATATATTTAAACTACAGAATCATTTTTGCCTTTCCTAATACAGCTGATCTTCTGCGTGTCTAGATCTTTCTATTCCCCTTGTTTGTTTCTCTTAGACTACAAATCAAGAATCTCAGTTTAATTTATCTGGCAAGAAATCTTCATAATTTTCAAATTAATCAATTCAAATTTTCTCATTTTTATGAGGAAGTTTCATTTCATTCAAAACTTACTTTCATACCTGGTGGTCTATTATAAAAGAAACATTAACCAGAAAGGGTTTAAAACAGAAAGCCGTGTTTGATAGCTTTTTATGAGAAAGAGTAACAAATTAAACAATATAGTTCAGGATCATTGTATTTTATTTTAGAAGGAATCTTAGACTTAAAAGTATTTTCAGAGCTTAATTCATTAATATTAGAATTAATGAGAGATAATGTTATAGAGTAAAATTAAGATAGTATAAGCCAGGTAGGAAAAAATTATGTCCTTTTTGGTAGCATTATTTTCAGAGATAAAGAAAGGTTGAGAGTCTGTTGCAGAGAAAAAGGCTCTGTGTCAAAGCCAGGGACAGTTTAAGAAGCAAAACTAAAGTGGGACTGGGTGAATAATGTGAGGTGCTGAAAAGTGGGGGTAAAGCAACTCATGACTGCTAGCAGTGATTTACATCAGATCCCTTAAATGTTTTATCTTTTTTTAAATGTTAGCAATGCACCCATGAAAAAAAAAATAAATCTGTCACAGTATGAGAAACAGATTCTTTACTTGGACACTATCATGGGTTTCCAACCCAGCAAGCAGGTATCACTTAAGCATATCTACAAACAGCAATCAGTGCAACCCACCAAAAACGAAATTGATGATGAAATTAATAGGGAACCTGAGATAGGTGACCAAGTGCAAAGACTAATCCACCAAAAAAAATTATCTAGTGTTCAGTATTACCTGCTAAACAACAATTAAGATGACAAACAGAAAGAATAACAACCTGAACTCCCTCCTTGCACCATCATTGTTAAAGGACAGACCACTTCCTTTCTCTCTGAGAAACCTTTTCTTCACAAAGGAAAGACTGTAAAAAGGCCTAGGATGCTAAATATACAGCATTTTCTGAATTTCTAAAAGAGAAATCCATAGCATTATTCCAATAATCTCAGAAATTTCGCTTGTAATGTCAGGTTTCATGTACATAATGTCTCTGGGAATTCTTAGCTTTTGCAATTCATTTCCCTTTTTAATGCTACCCAGGCAATTTCCATAGTTCAATGCAAATTAATGCCTTGAATGCTGCATGAAAAGCCATTTTTTTAAAAGATAACAATTTTTAAATCCCCCAAAGAAAATTATTCAGCACTGCTAGTCTCTAAAACTTTCTTATTTGCTTACATGTTTATGGGTTTCTGCCAAAAGAAAAGACCATTATTCTGCACAAAAATGTTTTGAATGTCTGGACAGAAATAAATAGGACTTAACCATTACAAAAGCTTTTTTATTTTGTCACTACTCAACTAAATGTAATTAGTTTTCTCTATTAAATAAATTAATATAATTATGACATATCTTCACTGAAATTAATAGTCATTTAGCTATAATCCAGTTTGTTCCATTAATCTTTTCCAGATTCCAGACTTTGGGGCGCAACAAGTTTCCATATTCATGTGGTATTTTACAGGCACACGTGAATCCACCCTGTTCTGTGAAAGGTAAAGCAAATAAAAACATGCTTTAAAAATACATCTTGGGGTGTTTTCTGTGAAAAGTTCTCATTTGCAAATTTTGCAAAAACTGGAAAACCACGTCTCAGTTACATTATTACTTGATCTCCAGTAACTTAAAGGACAGAAATTGAGATCTCTGAAAGTGAGAGAGAAAGCAAGATCGCTCAAGGCCCATATCTGTCTTCCGAATGGCTCTATGATTCTGTGATTTCGAGGAACATGTTGTTCCTTTGCTCATTTTACCTACATCAGAAACTGGGCACAGGGGACAAAAGGTCCGGCTGCAACAACATAGAAGCATATTTTATACATAGAAAGAGTCTCTTTCCTATTTCTTGAGTTCACATCAATAATACTAAATTTTCTTTCACAGTAAAAATCACAACCAGGCTTGTAAATAATAATTTTTAATAAGCCACGGTGTCGGTTAGGATTACAAGCTACTTAATTATATATTAACAGCTGAATTTTGATCTCTTCTGCATCTAGTAAAACCAGTGATGTTAACAGACATATTGGTATGAGATGATTCCGCTTCATGCTGACACCTTTACAGAAGCTGATCACAATGAAGTGCCTAATAAACCAGAAACCATTTTTTAGAAAGTATTTTATTTGTAACATAGAGACACTGTAGATACATTTGATTTATTCTGCAAGTCTGTTTAGTTTTGCCACATAACCACCATACTAAGTGATGCTCATAAAATTCTGCTTCTCTTATTTAACTTAGTACAGTGATTACTTTTAGTTTTAGCCTGAAGTTTGAATTCAAACTTCTGAACAAGCAAAGACTTAGAAGACTTTTACTCAGAGGTAAATAAAGATTATGTGAGAGCTCAGACAGCATCTCTTGGATACACTGTGAATGAGACATGCTGGCTCTGCAAGGAAACCAATAACGGTAAAATGGATGTGGAATGTAGAACAAAAAGAAAGCGACAGACCTGTAATTCATTTTATGAAATATAACTGTCTTACTGATACAAAAGCACCACAGCTGCCAACATCCTTTTGAAGAACAAATGTTTTCTCTAACCTTGTCGTTGCTCCATTTGTTTCATCTTCAGCAGGAACATCAGGTCTAAAGGCCTGGATAGCTTATGGTTTTAGTCTTGAAAGAAGCGGTGGCCCACATTTACCTCTACATTTAGCTTTGTTTTGCTTTGTGCTGTTGTTACAGAGCAGCTCTGACACCAGCCCTGCCAGCCACTCAAAGGTCATCCAAGAAAAGCCCCTCTTGAAAGGGATCCTGCGAAGCAGCTCCTGCTTGCTCTTACTCTCTCAACAATGCACAGAGGAGAATGACTCAGGCTCTAGACACTTCAGCTGTAACTTCTTTCATGACCACTATCAAAATTTACCTTACCTTTCAGCCAGAAGGCAGGCTAAGCTCAGTCCTCAGCAAGGACAGAGAAATGAAGACAAAGGGAAAGACCGGGATAACTGTGGCGGGGATGCCAGGTACCCACTAAAACTACCCTGTCACTACCCACCTGAGCTGGATGGGGGAGACAAAATATAACAAAAGACCTGTGGGTAAAGATCAGGACAGGGAGAGATCACTCATCCATGGTCATCATGGGCAAAGCTGAGTCAGCTTTGGGAAATTAGTTTAAGTTATTACCAATCAAATCTGCATAGGACAATCAAAAATAAAACAAGATCTTAAAAGCATCTCCCCCCCACTCCTCATTTGTGCCTTGGCTCAGCTTCATTCCTGAATTCTTTACCTCCTCCCTACAGCTATGCAGGGGTACAGGGAATGGGGGATGCTGCTGCTTCCTCCTCAGGGGAAGGATTCCTCACAGCCTTCTCCTGCTCCAGCATGGGGTCCCTCCCACTGGGTGCTCCCCTTAAGGTACAGGCTGCTCCAGCATGGGACCACCATGGGGTCATAAGTCTTTTCAGCAAAGCTGCTGATGTGCAAAGCAAAGCTGGTGTGGGCTCCTTTTTCCATGGGTCCACAGGTCCTGCCAGGAGCCTGCTCCATCACAACCTTCCCCCAGGGTCACAGCCTCCTTTGGGCATCCATCTGCTCTCCCATGGACCTCCATGGGATTCAGGGGGACAGCCTGCCTCACCATAGTCTTCTTCACAGGATGCAGAGGAATCTCCACTCCAGTGACTGGAGCACCTCCGCCCCCTCCTTCATTAGTGACCTTGGGATCTGCAGGGTTGTTCCTTTCACATATTCTCAGTCCTCTCTGAGGACTGTTTCTTTCCCATCTTAAATTTGTTATCCCAGAGGCGCTACCACCATTGCTGATGGCCTTGGCTGGCATCAGGTCCCTCTTGGAGCCAGTTGGTATTGGCTGTATTGGACATAGGGGAAGCATCCTGAAGCTTCTCACAGAAACCACCGCTGTAGCACCCCCCACTATCAAAACCCTGCCACACAAACCCAGTACAGTAACATTTGCAAAAGTATGAGTAGGTAAGGAGTCATGAGAGGGGCTGCAGCCCATCTAAGAGAGAATACCAGAGCCAGAGGAATAAATTCACACAGGAAGTTTGCAGACATGATACAAAACAAGTAATGGAATGACATCTTTTTCCTTATGTTACACCAGCTATCTAAGCCAAGGCTGCCAGAGAGGATGAAAGGGTTTCCCCTTTATCACCTTTCCACATGGTTGATCAGATGCTCAAGGAAAGGCTGTCATAAAGGAGAATTAAGAAAATGGGTAAAACCATGTTTCACAAACCAGTTTTTTTGTGAGTAACCACTAGACTTGCATTTGCTAAGCAAAGCATGAGGTATTTTCCTAACCAAGTCAGAAGGTCGAACAACTCAAGTCAACAAAGAAGTGGTAGATTCACTCTGTGACACAAAGGTAAGGCCTAGGTAAATTATTGTAGACAAACTGCAGTCCTTCTCTTTTACCAGAACATCAGGCTACCACTGATGATCAGACAGAAATATGGTGCATTTATGCCATCACTCATCTCTGACTTGACTTGACAGATATATGACTGACATACAGACATATCTGCCAGGGATAGGCAGGAGGCAGGTGGCTTGGGGTCTTGCTAAAGTTGCTGCAAAGCACAGAGGAACTTGAACAGTCTTAACACATCCACAAAGAGGCAGATAAGTGACTCAGACTACTTCTGAAGCTAGAAATTGTCTACAGAAGTAATACCCAGTTATCCTTTGGAAGCTAAGCAAATGACAGAAGGGATGTGATATGATTTCAAGGGATTTGTTTCACTGATTAATAAACCCCAATAGAAGTGATGTGTCAACTGCAAGAGCCTATTACAGACTGCATATTTCTGTTTTAACATCAACTGAGGCAAGAGCTGCTATTTGGACAACAGAAAAATCTGAAAGATGTGTGTACAAGAACACAGAGTCAACAGAAGGAATGGATTCCATAGAATGTTCTAGTAGCTCCAACTAAATTCTGGTTCCACAAACTATGAACTCTTTTACCTAAGAGGCTGCCACCTTAATACCTCTCTTCCCTTCCTAATGACTAACATCACCTTAACCCTACTGCTATCAAGTAACTTTTTTTTTCAGAGATGGTATAATTATTTAACTAAAATTTAATAAATCCCTCAGAAATTATTATCAGCTCTCAACTTGTAGTAAGCTTTAAAGCTTGGGGCTTCTATTTTAGATGCCTGAAAGCTTATATATATTTTTTCAACTATTTTAGTACTATATAAGTTATTACTTCTACCTACAACTTAGTTTTTTGAATATATACATAATAATTTAAATTATACTGAGATCTTACACTTAATTTAAATTCTTCCCAGCAAAGATGGGAAGCAAATTAAAGAATACCAGAATTGTATTTCTTTAATATTATGTTTTTTTCCAGATACATTTCAGTGTCCCTTACCACTTAAAATCTTTGCACAATAATCTTGCTTGCATAAATATTTCTTTTTCTCATTTATTCTTTGAAAAATGACTGAAAATATATGAAATTATGAGAACTGTACATGCTATTTCCCTGTAGCTTAACCTCATGTAAACCTTCCTGAAAAGTTCAGCTCTTGTGTTTCAGCAAAGAATTAAATGTTACTTCAGTAAGAAGTAGCATGTGACAGAGCGTGATTTATATTACAGCAGCATTTCCTATCTATTTCAGCTTATTAAGAAATTTATTTCCCATCAGTACTTAACTCATTATCAATTAAGTGACTCAATTTCAAATTTTAACAAGAGGACAAATTTTTAACATCAAAGAAATTTTCCTTTACCTATGGTAAACCTAGAGTTCTAGAAATGAAGGAGGTGTGCGACAGACTGTTTACTCAGCATATTTCTCATAATCAAGAATGCAAATGATAAAATAATAAGAGAACTGATGACAAAACAGTAAACAAATCAATATTAAGCTGTATTTAACACATCTATACTTCTTCTGAGGTACAATATATACGTATCATATACATATGTTATCTGTGCGTAGAGGTTGTCATCTGGCACAATGTGTTCTATTCCAAAGGCAAAAATATGCAACTTTATAGGCCCAAAGAGATTAATCACTCTGGTACACAGAATACAGCAATAGCCAAACAAAGGGCAGTTCCACAGGAAACAGAAAAAGTCATCTCAATTTACATTTTTATTTAGCAGTTTAACAAGCAGCCCTCTCCAAGTGCTTAGCAGACCAGTGGGACTACCTTACATGCATCTCTTTCAATATCCATTCATCAAAACATGACCTGGTTGAACAGATTAAAAACAAAGCAAGCGAGCAAAAGACATCTTTTGTATTCATGATTATGAAGTATTTTAAGTGCACTTTAATTGACAATAGGCAAGAAGAAAGCACGTGGAACATGGTACTAAAAATCTTCATAACTTCAGCAGGGATTTCAAAGACATGCAAGCAAACACCACGGATGGGAACTTGTATGACAATTTAAAACATTAAAGCTTTGAAATTACCAGCTGAAACCAACCCATTTGGCTTCAAATTTCCTTTAATGGTGTCTCTTATAGGCTGTAAAGGGATAAGTTTAGGGACTAATCATGTCCTTTTAACCTCCTGGTTGCCAGTCAGAGTGTGGAAGCAGGCCAAACTGTGCAAGCAGTTTCACAGCATAAAAAAGGTAAGACAAGCAGAACAGGGGTCAGGAAATGCAAGAGCACCAGGGTGTCAGAGTGTCAGCAGTAGGCAGAAAGTTCACTGCAGACATTAAAACCTGAGGTTCCCTAAATATTGGTAGACCATGCAACTATGACGGTGTCCATTTGCTTTATAATACTACCATGCTAAATATATCATGCACTCATACATGAAAAATAAAATCTTGGTATTAAGGACTTCAAAATCTGTTGGGAGATCTAGACCTGGCAGTGGTTTTCAAATCTGCACTGTACTGGTCCAAGCAAGACCACAGGGGCCCAGTAGTTCCACCTGCCGAATCTGTGAAAGATAGCTAAGCATGGTACATCCTAACTTTCTTTTAAAAGCTAAAATTTTTACTGCTTTCAGGAATCCAGGGGTTATACAAATTGTAAAGGACAGAAAAACACTGATTTGGAATGGATCAAGAGGATGGACTAAGGACACTTTGGGAACAAAAGAGAAGCAGCTCATTGTTCTACTAAGCAAAGTTGGATACTCAAAGAAACTAAGAAGGGGAAATGAATTTTTAAAAACCAAGTCCAGAATTTAATGAGAGTTATGAGATCTCATTTTTATACATATTCTATAACTATACTGTGTCACACCATTTTGAAACATATGCAAAGCAATGCCTTTGCACTGTGCAAAGGTGCACAGTTCCTTTTTATCATGAAATTTTTATTATGAAATTTGATGCAAATTTCAGCTGTGGCAAGTATTTGAAGGACACATTGAATCCACACTGAATATATCAAATCTTTATTGTACTCAAATTCATTCTCTTTCATTAGCAAGCCTGGACCATGGCACTTCCTATCATTATGACTGTCCACTGCCTTGTGTTAATGAACAGCAAGGAAAGTCCAGGTATGACTGTGAGTAACTAGCTTCCTAATCTAGCTTTCCTCACGTTATTGCACTAAATGTCTGCATAATGACTCCATGGAAAAGTCATAAAATTACACCAAATCACAGAAATTACAATAAAAAATCACTGAGCTTCCACTATTAGTTGGAGGGGGGAAAAATAAAATGCCAGGCACCAAAAAAAAAAAAAACTAAACAACCAAACCCAAACCCACCAAATTATAGTTATGTGTTTGAAGCTATAAGTCACTACTATTAAGCAAAGCTCTCAACTGGACATGGAATAGACCAAAGATACAACTGAGCAATACCCAAACTTTCAAAGCAAACCAGTTTGTGTCAGCACCAACGCAACCCTCTTTCCTTTAGGACTCTTTCTCTCTGCTCCACAGGGAGAAAGTTCCTCCCTACATCCAGTCTGCACTTCCCATGTGTGTCTGTTGTCTCATACCCTAACACCATCTGGCACAGTGAAGAGCCTGGCTTTGGCTTCCTAATCACCCCTCTGTAGGTACTGGGGGGCTATTGCTTGATTGTCCCAGAGCCATCTCTTCTCCAGGGCTGAGCCAGCCCTCACTCAGCTCAGCCTCTTCTCAGGCAAGAGCTTGAGATCCTGCCTCCCTGGTCGCTCCATGCTGAACCTGCTCAAGTCTGCGAATGTCTTTCTTCACATTTTATTAATGTGAAAGGCCTTCTTTGAAATCACCTGTGCTCTTATTTGGCTTCAAACTAACTTGATATAATCAACCAATAACTAGGAAATTTGAACTAAAAATTGCAAACTTAGAAATACTGATAAATATAATAGTAAGGTAAGTGAGGATGCCTGTTACTGAGATTCAGGGAATGCTGTGACCGTGTGCTTTAAAATAGGAAACAAAAATCCCTTTTGAATGTCTTCATCATTTATATTATCTGCCATATACATTAATTATTTCAACTATTGTAGCAAGGTCAAATGTAAGGTGAACACCCAGCAATACTGCATGAAGATGAATGCCTGAGCTGCTTTGTCCTCTTTGCTATTATTTCTCCTTCAGTGTGATCCTTTCATGGGGTCATATATTGTAATTCTGTGCAAAATCAGCAACATTCAATATTGGCAGCATTACACGGAGCTCATTAGCTACTCACAAAAGCACAGAGCAGACATCAAAGAGAGAAAGAAGGAACCTGAGTTTCTATATTTTGTTTTCAAGACACTGCTCTATGACTTGGCCTAGATTCGGTCTGTCAGATTTTGCCCAGCTGAGTTGAACTCACTTTTAAATTTGTTCCATCCTCAATGTCCACTGGCACACTGCAGAGAATCAGGTGTGAGTCTACAGAAGTTTATGGATTTTATCAATGTAAAATTCATGCAACATGAGCTTGGTGCCAGGCCCTATATGTCTGGAAGAGTTTACCAGTCATTATACAGTGAACCAAGCATATTCTCAGGTCAAAAAACACCTGATATCCTGAATTCCCAGCTGTCCTGCTCTCTCTTGCTGTACCATCTTAGTTAAAGCCCTAGACAACAGCCTAAAGAAACACAAGGTCTCATGCACTGGATGTACTTATTTATGGAATGCCTACATAACCTCTGTACTCGATGTATTAACTTGTCAGTAAATGTAGAGCTGTAACTTGTTTTCAGAAGTGTGCACCAATAACTTCTTTAGTTATGCACAGAAATTTTCACTTCTTTTCACAGATACATCATGTCTTGTTCCAAATTGTATTACAGAACTACAAGAAAAAGCAAGAGGGAGCTAAAAAGAGACTGGGAAAACAAAAAAATACAAAGTAGCTTTACAAGATTTGAATAAGTGATTGATTAATAAAGTTTTTTAATGCTCTTCCTAGAAGGAAAAAACCCAAACAGAATATGCACACAGGAAAATAGAAGCTGGATATATGAGGCTTTACTGTTGGTTTTATTTGCTTACATTCTCCAGTTTGACAGTGGTTTTCTACTAAAACAAACAGCTAGGGTTTTTTTTAGCCTAAATTGAGCAAGGTGTTAACTGTCCTTTATGACTGAAATGACAAAATCTGTTTATAAGCTATTTTAGTACTTTAGCTTGTGTAAACCCATTTTCTACTGAAAATCAGTACTACAAATGGAAGCCAATATTGGCTATTTAGCCAAATATTCATAACTGTCTTAGATACATTTGCCCATTCACATTAGTAGTGTTCATGCTCCGTAAATAGAAAAGATCCTGGGTTATATATATATATCTGCCAGTGAAATAAGTAGACTTTTTTATACCTTCTTTGCCATGCAATCTGTCTGTTTTCAGTATAAACAGAAAGTAAAGCATTTTATTGGAAATAACCATTTTATGAGCACAATCTAATTTAAAGTGTGTAGAAGTAGTATGTGGATTTTTATGCATTTATTCTAGTTTGCTTTTTTCCCAGTTTTTATCTTTAAGACTTCACCAAGAGTAAATTTCAATTCTTCAATTTTGCTTCAATTCTGAAGCAAGCTCACACAATGCAGATCATTTTTGACCAGTTACCAACTTCAAGTCATGAAACAAATTTTCTAAAGGTCTCTAGATGTTTCTGAAAGACTGAATGTGTAAAAGCAGAGTACAAGATATGTTATCTGTCATGTCCTGCAAAGGAAACGCATGACTAAACACTCCAGGGTTCAGTGTGCCAGATACTCAGTTTCGTAATAAAAAACAAACATGAAACAAGATTGAAAACGTTAGGAAATATCTTTATTTTCAGGCACTGGGATGGTTGGTTCTTCAGTTCTTACACAAGAAATTTTGAATAAACAGTGACAGACACTTGGTGTGGAGGTATAAGCACAAGCAATGCTGGAGTGCTCTGGCTACCAATTACATTAACATCAGGTAGCTGAACTAGCGATATGTTACTTAATTTGAGCAGAGCCAAAATCTCCAGCCTGGACACACACTTACTATAGGCAGTGACCAGCTGTCATGAGGCCAAACAAATGTCCTTATCTGCACTACATGCTCAGTTAATGAAGTTAATTAGCAGGTTCTAATGACTGTAATTTCCCACTGTACACAGTCCAATTACTGTAAGATCAAATAGTATCAGGAAGAAAACAAGGTAGGTATTTCAAAGAAGGCTTCAGTAATACACATTTTAGAAATTAAATCAAATCTACTAAGCTAAGAAGTTTGAGCAGTGCTTTCCTCCTGACCTAGAAAATACTTGTCCTATAAAACATGCAAACTCAAAGCAGTAGGAATTAGCATGCTCTGTTTACAGTCAAGAGACCTAGGACCAATTTTTCAAACACGAATAATGCAAGAGTCTAATCCTGAATAGGATGCAGTTATCTACGTTGTGGAGTTGTATTGGAAAATCTCAGCACATGATAGAAGTACAAAAATAGTGTTGTCACCAACTCAGCATAACTTAAGCACCTAGGACCAACAAGTAAATGTGAAAGACACAAACTTAACCCTTCTACCTGATCATTAAGCCTGGCAACATAGTTTTAAATTAGTGGCCAAAATATTTGTCTTGAAATTGAGGTGCCCTGCGCACCAGATCCCTCTACCAGTAGACTTTTTTCCATGTTATTATTAAAGTCCATGTGAGGGGTCTTTGGAAGAAGAACTAGAATTTGGGTTCCCTGAGCTCCCCAGACAAAAGGTGAGAGTGTTTGTATGGCCAAGAGGAAAAGCTGTGGCCTTATGCTATCATTATGCTCATTTTGTCTGTCATTACCTTCTGAAATCTCCTTTGATGACTATGATCTCAGGAACACTGAAGACATGGGTCAGAGTTAGGATGTCTTTCTACAAAGCCCTTTCTACAAATTCACTTACTCTGCCAAGAAGACAAATCACTTCCTTCTAAGGTCTCTGTTGCTGTCACTAGTAAGTGACAGCAAACTAGTAAGCTATTATTAGGACATTAATAATAGAATGAAAATTTTCTTGGGTCTCAAGAATTCCACAAAAATAAGTAAACTAGTTAGTGTGATGCTATTTCCAGTATGTCAACAATAATTTCAAATGCCATATACAAAACAGGGATAGTCAAGCACTATTTCATAAAGAATGGAAAGCATAGTTCAAAAATACTTTTGGTATCCCACATAGTCAAACTGTTTTGTCCATTAATGGATGACACAGAAATAAATTATTATTCAATTAACAGTAAACCTCAGTTATATCTTCAACTGCAGACTAGAATGATCTATCCAGACATCCACATGGGGGCATCAGTAGAACCTGTAAGCATCCACACTGCACTCAGCTTGTTGATGAGTAAAGACAAGTTACAAAATACACAGAAAAGCAGCAGTTTCAAGACACAAATTAATATTTCACACATATAAAACAATAGAAATGTCAATAGGAAGGCTTAATATCATTCCTGTTATGTAAATTATCCCTCGCAAACAATTTCTTCTATACTCTAATCAATTCCTTTATCACTTGCATTATAATAACTACTCTCTTTGTGCTTTAACACCAAAACAAAGGATACTACAAACAGGAAGAACCTACAAGGAGCCAAGTAACCTATGGATAGTGAGATGCTAAGAGAAAGACATGCAAGACATGCTGAAGTACTGTGACCCACATTTATGGAATTGTATGTTAAGCTTTGATAGCAGATTTCACTTACACAACTTGCATAGTAAATCCCTTTTCTCTTTTACAATGAACAATCTGTGAACAGCATTGGGGTTAAAGCCAAACAATTCCCTTGTAGTACATAAAGTAAGGCTGGTTAAATAGAGCAGAATAACTGTTACCTCCTTGCTTCTACTTGCTTCCACGGTGTCCAGGTATTGCTCACGCAGGGGACTTCATATAGAGCACAAAACTTGTGACTCTTAGAAGATCTCCCTCCCTCACCTCAAACAACCACATTCCACACTGTTGCCCTACATTACAGACATATGCTGATTCCTAGACCAAGTCCTCTGAAATATGGCAGAGTTGCTCTTACCTCACTTTGTGTCTAGGAATCAGCATATGCCTGTCCCACTATTTTTCAGAAAACCATCTCCATTCAGTTGTTCCAGTTAGACTGGGTTCCCAACAGAAAACTTGTGGAACAGTAGGCTATGAAGCCTTAGAAAAATTAGAATCTTCTTAGCACATGAGGAATGATAAATAGTACTGCTAGCTAAAGCATGGTGCCCTAGTTAAAGACCTATTAATGAAGGCAGTGCTGATAGCATGTTAGTTTATCTAGTGCATTGTGAATTTTCAGTGTCCTCCATTTATAAAGTCTGTACCATCTGTGTTTTAAAATATTTGACCTACCCTGTAATTGCCCATGTAATTTAAAACATGATCTCTGTTGCCTTGTGTGATCATTGCAGATGTCAACATGGACTGATACTAGGTAATATTTCAATTTTAAGGGAGAAGTAAACTATTATTAGCATGTACTATAAGTTGCAATTTATTCACAAATGACTTGCAGTAATTTTTTCTACTCTTTGAGATCCTCACATTATTGCTACATCACTTTATGACATCAATATTTTACCTACATTGCTTGAGCTTGGATATAGTCATTGTTAGTGAAAGACATAAATATCAGTTTATTTTAATGAATATCCTCCCAACTTACACAAAGCCAGCATAATGTTCAGATTCAAGCACTTCTAAGTTAGGCACATTTAAACTAAAATAAATGCACAACCACAATTATTTGAGGCACCTTGTTAAAAACTGTTGGTCTGTGATGCAAATATAGGCAGCATAAACAACTAAGAGAAAAAATCAAGAAGACAAAAATATAGTCAAGTTTTTCCAGTTTGCATAAAATTTACATTTTTGGCTTTAGGGTCTTCTTAGCTAATCACAGTGCATTCACAGCTCTCAGTCCATTTGGTATGTCTAAATCTTTAGCCCAATTTCTGAATGCATTGCTGAGGAGAAAAGAAAGTAAGAGGCAATAAAACTCAGCAGACTACTCAGTGACAACAAATACAGTATGGGTTACTTTGTTTTTTTTCCTTTAAGAAACTACTGCAAAACTACCAGTTCTGTGTAAGAAAAGCAGGATGAAGAAATGGGGAGAGATTAAACTGAAAATGTTGAGCAGCAGGAAGCTGTCAGCAGTTCACAAAGTTTTCAGTTCAGAGTGTAGGGGAAAGAGTGAAATACCATGTAACCCGTTCATTATGTTTTCAGTAGATGGCTAGTAATGTGTTACAAAATTACTTCAAATAATTTATTTGAGAGCTAAAGCAACAAGCAAAAACAAAACTGAAACTATCCACACATATTTAAAGGCATTCACTAAAATTCATAGAAAATATACATAACACTTTTTAACAAATGTTTCCTCTTTTCTCACAGTTCTGTTTAAAGGTCACAATTCAGCACTTGTTCCTCCTAGAGGAAATATGGCGATGTAAGTCGATGTAAGTACAGAGTAAGAGGCAACATTAAAATAAAACAGAAACCATGGAACAGTTGAGACTACCCAGATTAGTGAAGTTAATGCCAACCAGAGCACGTCTGAAGTATAACCAATCTCCAGTTTTGTGAGATACTGTCATAACATGCCAATTCTGAAGACAGGTACTAATCTCTTTCACTTCTCTGTGAAAGCCTCAAGGGCTTTGATTCTGCAGAGAAGGCACTTCCAAAAAAACATGGGTAAATGGGTTAGACAGTTGGACTAGTGTGTGTATATATATATATATGTATGTGTATATATATATGTATATATATATTTATTTATACATGGGTTCAAGTTCATTATGCGACTAAAACGTGAATAAAAAAATTACTTGTTCACAGCAATGAAAGAAGTGCAGCAGCAGCACATTAAGCCAGATATCTGATAAAGTAGAAGGATAACTGTTATTTCTTCTAGAATGGTGCCCTCGAATTAGCAGAGCAAATATCAAAAGGAAAAAGTTTTGTACAACATGAACTGAGCTTGACATTTGAAATAGTAGATGATAGAGCTGCAAACATTGAGGACCACCCAAAGTGAATAAAGAGGTAGAGGAGTGTGCAGAAAGATGAACCAGATCATGCAACTAAGTGCAAACAGCTTGTAATGTCAGAGAAGAATGTAATTTAACCAATGCAAATGCCAAAAAACTTAAGATAATAAATGCAAACATATTAGGAAGCAAGGAAAAAATCAAACTGAAAAAGATACCTATGCAAGCAATGAAAAAACATGACAGATGAGAATGAAATCAAAAGGGAAGGTAAAAAAAGCACCTGGTTAGGAGAACGGTTTAATTTGTAGGAAATATGTAAGGTCTGTGGGAGTTGACTAGATAGATACACTAGCAGCTTCTGGCAGATTTGGCAGCTGATCACATCCTCCAGGTTCAGTTGGAGGACAAGATTTTACAGTACAAGATTCTCCTTTCTCTTTGGTATCACACTATTCTTCATCCTCTACAGAAAGGATCAACCATGACCTGTCCAGGGGTCAAAATGACCATTTCACAGATGCTTCACTTGGGCTTCTCATTTAGGCCTCCCATTTACTTTTCAGTTTTTGTTATCCTAGAGCATTGCTAAGACACCCTCAATAAACAAGAAGGCTTGCTGTAGTCCTCACAGAAGTCATGGACTGCTCTACACTGCTTCGGTATAGCCAGCTAGCACAGCCACCATCGGACAGAGGAGTACACGATACTCTGAGTGGTTCATGAGCCCCACAGCCTCAGACACTTATGCCAGCTGATTCCACTGGAAATGTGCCTGCATTGCCCTGGTACACATGCATGAGGCTTCTCAGGCTGCTTTGACATTCCAGGGCATGGCTGTAAGTGAGGCACATCCCAATCAAGAGCATTCCAGATTCCAGCTAACTCTGATGCTTCTGCCTTTCAAATTGCTGTGAATTTGAGAAAAGGTTCAACACAAGCCTTTAGCAATTTTTCACAGCTGAGTTGCTGAGTGGGTGAAAGAATGGGTCAGAACAGAGGGCACCCACAACACCTCTGTTGAAAGCTAAATTCAGAAGAGAAAGATCCAAAGATAAAATGACTACTACATAATTTGAAATACAATTTCTGTACTGTCAGAAAACAGGATAGATCATGTTGGTATTTTTGTTGTTCTTATTGGCATATTTCTGTATGTTGCAATGTTTTATTCAGGATCTTTGAAGGATCCTGCTGCAAACTGCAACCATGAACGTCCCCAGCACTTAAGATTGGCTGAAAGCTGTGTTTAGATTTTTTACATGAAAACTCCCCATCTGAGAAGAAAAAAAATATCCACTTTACAGGAAGTTTGTGGGTGGACATTATGTGGAGCCAGGGCAGAACCTTAGAAGACAAACCTAGATATGTTAAACTAAGATGTCCCTTGCTTTGGGACTAGTGGGACAGATTCCTAAACAATCCCTAAATTATCATGGGAGGAATTATTGATTCTCCAGCTCACAGGTTTTACTGAAGACTCCCTTCGATGCAAAACTTTTCTTGATGAAATATTTTCTCACTTATACAGAAATCATTGCAGAGATGTAATTAAAGAGCACTCGTGTTATCATCATAGAACCATAGAAGGGTTTGAGTCAGAATGAACTTTAAAGATCTTCTAGTTGCAAGCTCCCTGCCATGGACAGGGACATGTTCTGATAGATCAGGTTGCTCAAAGCCCCGTCCAACCTAGACTTGAACACTTCCAGGGAGGGGGCATCCACAACTTCTCTAACAACCTGTTTCAGTGCCTCACCCTTATAATGAATAACTTCTTCCCTACTCTCTTTGAGTTTAAAGCCATTTCCCTTTGCCTTTCACTACATGACCTTGTAAAAAAGTCCATCTACAAATCTCTTTTAGGCCCCCGTTAGGTACTGGAAGGTGCTTCTTCAGGCTGAACAACTCAAACTCTCTCAGCCTGCCTTCATAGGAGGGGTGCTCCAGCTCTCTAATCATCTTTGTGGCCCCACTCTGGACTTGCTCCAACAGGTCATTAATCATTAACAGATGTTAATGACATCATCATCATCCCCTGATGCCATAAATATATCACGTGATCCTGCTCACAGAGGATCAGCATCTGCAAGAAGATTCTAATTTTCTTTCCATCCGAGATATGATATAGATCATGCAATTCCTAAAGCAAGACCATGGTGTCACCTAAAGGTCTTTCATAACTACTGAGACAATCATGTCACTCTAAAAGCCTCATGTCCTGAAAGCCCTGAGAGGTGGCCAAAAGTTGAGATACCAATGTGTAATCTTTTTCTAGCTTGGAAACTTGCAATCCATGTGTGATACAGCAATTCATGCATATCACATGCATATCACCTACTCCTTCCCTATTCTATTCCACTGTTGTTACACTCACAAATAAGCATAGTGACACCTGTCCTTGGCAAGTATCAAACAGTTCTAATTGTATTACACCACCATGTAGTACTTGTTCTGAGAAAGTATTATTGAAATAAATTGATGAAGTGCAATACAGCCCACAGAATATTTCTATGAAACATTCAATTTTCCAGCACTTCCTGATTATCTTCTGATTTGAGCTGTGTGACCCAGCTGAGCATTAACATTGATTTTTTAATTTAGTTACAGACACTCGGGCTTGGAGAGCTGTGACATGTTGAAATTCAATTGAATTGGGCTTGCCCTGGCCTCCTCCTAATACACACTGTGCTGATTAATCCAACCCTGCTCTGATTTTCTGCAGTGCAGGCTACATTTATCTCTTCCCATTCCTTCACAATGAGTGCTGTACGCCATTTGCACCCCTGATTCACCATATGCCCCACATCAGCTTCGTGCACTTCACTGAAACTGATATCACAGAAACCTATTGCTTTAAACAGTACAGGGGCAGTAAGAGCAAGATAAAGGAAAGGTGGACAGGAACTCAACCTGTGTTTTGCATAAGGATTTACAGATTTAGATTTGTATAGGCTGTGACAGGCATATATTCTTTGCAACACCTTTATTAATCTCTATTTTTATTCTTGTCCTTTTCTTTTGGGAGCGCATGTGGTTGTATTACACTTCAGCTGTTAAGAACTTTATTTCATGGAGAGTGTAAGTAGATTACATGTACCCAGTGCCAATTTCCAAGGACCAATGTTAGTCATGGGATAATGACAAATACTTGTTTTCTCTACTGGCTCATGGAAGGGGTAAGAGAGAGATGCTGTTCTGATCTAAAAAGTACTAACTTGGGTTTCTTACCTGTAAAATTATAACCAGACCTCAGCATTTCAGAACCTACTCTTAGTCAACATCACAATAAAGTAATGTTCCAGGATTATAGCTATAAAAGTTACATCTTCAGATTATCACCAGTAGAATTTAAAGGTTGAATATACATTTCCTCTTCATGAAAAAATTAATGCATAAAAAAGCTCAGGACAGCATTTTGAGAAGTAATTCATAACCTCTTTCAGAAATCACCTGGGAATCTTCATTCATAAGAGAAATTGAGTTCCCAAATTACTTAGAAGTTTTTGACACTTTTACCCTTAGGGTCTGAACCTGCAATTACAAAAAGGTTTATCTTTAAGCATTTGAGCATCAGAACTTGCCAGATTCCATCTGTTAACTAAGCCATGGCTCTTTTTCTCTGACTCGACAACTCTCTCTTCAAATTCCTATTTACTAATCAACCAAATATAGGACATGTGTTGTGAGTATAAAAAACAAGTCTATCAATTCAGACATCGCTTTTTTAGCAATTGCTTTGCTAGCAAAGTTACTATTAAAGATTTACCAGTCTTTCACTGAAAGGATCTTTCTAATTACAAAGTCTCTCACTTTTGCTTTTTGAAAAAATGCTTCCTTGTAGTTCTAAGCCCACCTGTGACCTTCTGAAAAGCTTTCCTGGGGAAAATTAGAGTGGAGGAGAAAAAAGAATAATATATCACAAATCTACATAGAAAACATTTATTATAAAATATTGGCATGACACACAGGCAGCAGCAATAGTTTATTCAAAAGCTCTCTCTGTCAGCTGCATATTTACTTTGTGGTCTTAGCATAAAATGATCACCATATGATTACACAAGTGCTACATTACTGAATATACCACACATTTACAACTGATTTGCTTACAGAAAGAGAAAATAAACACATTAACAGAATAAGTAAATTATATTACTTTTTTCCCTAAATAGTCTGCCTCGGTGAAACATTGAAGCTGGCCCCTAGACAGTCTTCTTCATAGAATCACTTTACATTTAATATTCAACTACTCAGTAAACATTGTGTTCTTTCTCTGCACAAAATTAAAAAGAAACCCATGCTTTGTACTATGTCAACTAGAGCACTTTAACATTCAGAGCAAATTCTACAAATACAGAATCACAGAATATCCTGAGTTGGAAGGGACACACAAGAATCATTGAGTTCAAGTCCTGGCTCGGCACAGGACCATCCCCAATAATCACACCATGTGCTTAAGAGCATGTCTAAACACTCAGGCAGGCTTGGTACTGCGATCACTTCCCTGGGGAACCTGTTCCAGTTCTTGACCAACCTCTGGATGAAGCATCTTTTCCTGATATCTAACTTAAACCTGCTCTGACTCAGCTTCATGCCATTTCCTTGAGTCCTGTCATGAGAGTGAAGAGGTCAGTACTTGCCCCTTTGTTTCCCCTTGTGAGGATCTTGTAGACTGTGGTGAGGTCTCCCTTCAGTCTCCTCTTTTCCAGGCTGAACAAACCAAGTGTCCTCAGCTGCTCCTCATATGGCCTCCCCAATTAACTGAAAATGTTTCTTTGATTATTTTTTAAACATTCTCTCTTCAGTGCTGTTCTTAAAGCCAATCTAAAATATAGGAATTAATCCAGTTCTTATGAAAGTCTCCTACTGCTACTCTAAATTCTGTTTCTCATAGCCTTTTACTTCCAGCCCCTGTCAATTAGCATGACTGCAGTCCTGAAGCACAAGTCTTATGCAGAGCAGCTAAGGGAACTGGGGATTTTAGTCCAGAGAAAAGGAACTTACCTGAAAGGGGGTTGTAGAGAGGTGGGTTTCTTCTTTCAGGTAACAAGTGACAGAGTGAAAGGAAAAGGCCTCAGGTTGCACTGGGTGGGAGTTAGATTGGATATTGTGAAAAATTTCTTCACCAAAAGGGTTGTCAAGCATTGGAACAGGCTATCCAGGGAGGTGGTTGAGTCACCAGCCCTGGAGTATTCAAAAGAAGATGTGGCACTTAAGGATGTGGTTTACTAGTGGATTTGGCAGTTAGGTTACTAGCTGGACTCTTTGCTTGGTGACCTTGCAGCATTTTTCCAACCTAAACAATTCTATGATTCTATTACTAAAGAGTAGCTGAAGATGTATATGTTAGACTGTAAGCTCAATACGGCAGACATTCTGACCATGGTTCTTTGTTGCTTTCCAAGCTGTGTAGGAGTTCACACCTCTTGCACAGCAGGTTGTGTACATCACTACCTCTTACCTGCTTTGCATTCTCTGAATTCTATAGCAAAAAACTATATCAAATAAATTCTGGATAATTTTTAATGAACAGGTGATGTTAAATGTTTTCTGTTACTAGGTACATTTCAGAAATTAAAGCAAATGCTCAGTGAAGATTGCCTGGTCACTAATTAATGAAATCTCTTGAAAATAGATAAAGCAAACCTTTTGTTTCAGTTCTAGTCATTGGACAAAGGTGGTCTTATTGGAACCATCCTGATGGGCATCCACAAAATTGTGAGATCAGATTGCATACTATACTCCTCAGAGGAACATGGTTAAAACAACTATAAACTCGCAGCCAGTGAAATTTAGATGGACTCTGTGTACTAAGCATAAACACAGATGTCTTCCTGAGTCACTGCCTGAATCCAGGCACTCCAGATTAAAAAAAATAAAATTCCCCTATCATCATAGACAAAATACAGATAGAGAACTTACTGCGTACTCTTGTAAGGCAAATAGCGTATACTTAAGAGAATATCTATTGCATAACAGTGAATTTAATTAGCTTGCTTCAATAGTAAATTTAATTACATTGTTTATCTGTGAACATTTATGTGAAGATATATATGTCTTCCCATTTGCATCTTGACATGACTAATGGAAGTACAGTGTTTTGTCTGCAACTAATTCGTTTTCACTTAATACAGCAATGACTGATTAATTTCATTTTCTGGTGTGGAGGACATCCTGTAACACAGTCGGTGTTGCTTCAGAACCCCTGAACTTAATTATCTTCAAATAGAAGGTGGAGAAATGGATACAATTTTTTCTCCCTCTTTTTGTTTTTCTTTTTCTCTGAAATTACCTGTTGTGTATCAGAAGATTTTTCAAAGATTTATGCCTAAGCAAATGCTACTCTTATTGGTGCCCAATTCTCAACAAAAAATTTGCATTAATAAGGCAAGTAAAATTTGTTCTGGAAATGCCTGTTAGGATTATGTTTAGCATAATTTATTTAAACTAAATTAGAAAAAAGTCACATACATTTATAGTCCTGGTCCTGCTTTTTTAACTGCTTATATAATTATGATTGGCTTCTATGGAAGTTTTAAACATTCAAGGAATACAAAATTATGTTAAAGGATATTAAGTTGCTCCTCTCACAGGAGATAGTATTATGAATACAAAATAACTGCACCATGGTCAAAAGACATTGGTGACATGACTATTGAAATCTGAGAACATAAACTTACAGATGGGTCCTCTCAGTATAGAGCAAAGGTGGATATTTTAGTTCAATTTTTAATTGGTTTAAACAGCATTCAGAGACTTTTCACATCATTGCCAAAGTGTTTTTCCATTCCACAAATGTGGAATGGAATCTTGGATACATTACTGAAAAATAATAAATCCAGGATGGTGGCTGAGTCACAAAAATCAAGATGACTCTGACACCACTGTGTGAAATCCTAATTACTGGCATGAGTTGCAAAATTTGCACTGACTTATAACAAGGGCAGACCTTCTCTTGTGATTTAGAAGATTATTGTGTGGATATTAAGAAGCCTTCCTTTCACACACACTATCATAATGTTGAAGCTACACAAATGTGGGCAACACCACACAGAAAATGAAAAAATGTAACAAGTAGGCAGCTAATTTTTCTAAGAGTGCTAGCTCTGCAAAAATAAAATGATTATTTCTAGAGGATATCCAGGAGCATATGTGCCAACTCAGTATTCTGAATTTTTAGTTGCCCATATGCCGGGCAACCCTGGGCCCAGTATCCCTGCGGTGACTGTAAAAATGGAACGATACGGAGAAATGTTTGGATGTGAACATAAATAGCTTTTAACTTTCTTAGCAAAATCTTAACCAAACAAAACTAGTTCTAGGACAAACAGCTTTTATATTTTTTTCCTGTGCATTATTATCAGCTTAAAATTTCCTTTTAAGAGTGATTTTTAACTAAATACACCCTTTTGAGAGGGGGGAAAAAATGTTTAACTTTCCAAACACTCAAAAATATTTTGACTGTTTCAACTTCTGGTTTTAATTTTTTATTACTTTAGGCAAGCTCACCTGAATGTAGTGTGGATGCCCACACAGGGCTTATGGTTATTTTAATCTGTACTGCATTTTCTGCAAAAAGATTTATTTAGCAAAATTACTGATATAGATGTAGCATAGCCTCAAATTTAGCTTCCTATTTCAGATTTCTGACAACAATTAAATAAAAAGATGATGCAAAGAAACTTTACAGCAACTCTTCTTTTATATTATTAAAAACACTGAGTTGAAATGAAATGTTTCACTCATAAAAGTGATTTCTTTAACCAAAATATTTCATGTACAGAATGAGTCATATTATAAATCACACAACTTCTGTCAAAAGAAACACTTTGCATAGAACTGACATTCATCTGGTTAAAAACATTATCTGTTTTTGTAAAATGTGATTCTGATCCCCACAAAACATTTTGCTTGTAAGAAGCTTTTATACAATACACACACCATTTTTAGATTCATACATTACCAGCTGTCACAGACTGCAGCCAGGCTTGCCCCCTGAGGTTTTCCAAATTCTTGTCTTTGCTACTGAACATCCTACAAGCTTGCCAAGAGCTAAAAAGCTGCAGCCCAAATAGAGTAGATTTATTAGAAAATCTGAAGATGTTTATTGCAAAGACCAGCTATTTTCCCTTAATGTATCCCATTGTTCTCTTACTCAATTCTGCTCTTGGCTGCCAAAACTTTTAAGTATTCCTGCTTGCTGGGTTTTATGAAGAATGGACTTTTAAACAGTAGCTGCAAAACTACTTTAAATCAGGAAGCTCCACCAAATGGATATTCTATAAGGATGACTGAGTTTCTGAATTTTATTTTCCCTACAGTTTTATGTCAGACAGCATACTGCTTATCCTGAATAGAGACTCAGTCAGGAAAACTTCCTTGCAGAATATTAATCACATTTGTAGTATCCTGTTGCACCTTCCTCTCTGCTAGGCAAAAGATCACATGCATCCTTCCAATTGCTGCCTGGGGACTTCTGAGAAGCATTCATCATATTCTCATTAAAGTGACCCCTTTGTCCCCTTTTTAGGGCTCCCCAGCCTGGTATCATACATGGGAAGATAAGCAGAGAAACAGGACAGATGGTGGCAACAGATGCCATCTAGACACAGGTGAAAGGCCATGGTTAAATTCATGATCCCACTACTCCCACATCTCCCTCAGCACCCCCACCTCACATATTGTCACAAATAGATCATCAGGAGAGGAAGTTGATTACAACACATCCTCAGACCCACACATGAATCTTCTAACTCACATCAGGGCTAACACCTTAATGATGCCTTGACTTCATGTTTAAAATTTAAACACAACTAATTAAAATAACCCCAAACTTTTAAATATTTTCTACTGTTTGTTTTATTTGTTGCAAAAACAACTGGTAGCGACCAGGAAAAGGACATGGTTTACCTTTTCTTAATTTTGTGTATTTGTCAATATTTTTGTACAGCAAGTTTCTCTTTATCAGCCTAGTCATTTAGATTGTTATTTGTAAGTGGTTTATTACACAACAATATAGAAACCAGAAATAAATATGTTAACATATTCAGGAGCACTCAGAAGTCTAGCATTTGAAACTTATATTAGGTACTAGTTTCTAATGCACATTGTCTGCTTTAATACTCTTTAATACACAAAAAATACATATTTAAGCTAAAAGCACTTTAGAACTATTTGCACTGTCCTAATAGCCAGTCATAAAACTGGCAATGGAAAGTAAAATATGTATGTCTTCCAAGAAAAGATTTCAAGATTACCGCATGATGCCACCTGCCAAAAGGCAAATGCCAAATTCGAGTTTCCGGTCAAAACACCTATGAAAGAATAAAAGCAAAAAGAGGGCGAGCCGTGTAATTCAGCTAGCAAAATATTCATATTCCAGAGCAGTGATTTTCAGACTTGTGATGTTTGTAGACACCTAAAAAATTTCCAATGCAATCTCCTGTAGAATTAATATATGTGAACCTTTTTCCTCTGTTATTTTTCATAACTGTTTTAGACATTGTTCACAGACCCACTCCCTTCCAGTCTCCATGAAGTCCAAGGCACTCATGCTGGAAGCCACAATTAAAAATTCTGCAGCCAAATGAGCTATCTTTTAAAACTGAAAATAATTAGTTTTAGAAGACAGATTTGTGAGGAAAATTACAGGGGAAAAAAAAAGAAACCCAAATAAAGAAACACATACATGAAATTTCTTTCTTGTATGTCAGAAAGATTTCATAGAGGTGTCTGGATATCACAGCAAACTTCTCAACTTCTCAAGGCCAAATCCAATTGTCCTTATCCCACAGTAAGTTCAGATCCCCAAATCTCTTACTGTCTTAAATGCTACTGAACATCAATGGGAAGTCTCATGTCAACTGACCTCCAGATAGCAGAACTGGGGAGTGATCAAATCTCTCTCCATGACCATTATGTCTCCACCAAGTAACTCCTTAAACATCCATAACTAACTTATCTTAACAGCCAGATGTCTTAAACAGGCACACTTGTGCTATGAAGCTCATCTTTCACACAGATGGGTCCAGGTCCTCTATGCTGACTCTGACTGAATCATGCACTCCCTATACTCCTTGATAGGAAATGCTTGGCAGCCGATTTCCTTCAGCCAGAAGCTGTTTCATACACATGTAACTGCAGGAAGTGCTATGACAAATTAGGTAAGATCTCTGCAATATAAGAGTAAGTATACTTGATCAGAGAGAAAGAAAAATTGAAATCAGAACAAACAAAAAGAGTACTACGAAGCTTTTACTCATAGGAAGAAAGCATCCATACATTAGCCTTGGATTAGCTCTAAAACCTAGAAAAATAATTAGATAATATCTATCTCTGAAAAGATTAATTTTTCTGGTGGTCACTGAGTTTTGGAAATATATAAATAGACAATTACTTTTGCAAAAATATTCATATTGGTCTCTTACTATTCAATTCATCCGTTTTAGTGATAAAGCCATCATAACTGATTTGTCATTTTCAATAGTCTCAGAATTCAACATTCCACTTCATAAATGCCAAATGGAAAAACACTTAGGCAACTAAGTAAAAAGTCCCTGAATGTTGTTTATCAAAGTAGTAGCATCTGAAAATGAATTCAAATTCAGAACATCTGCTGCCCTGTTGTCATAAAAATTCACAGCTGCATTACAGACCACATACATTCTCTCAGGATATCTGCTGAGATGGGGATAGAGCCCTAACCCAACAATGAAAGAAGGGCTAAAAATACTTCTTGTAATAAAGATATTAAAACAGACATGGCATCAACATACAGCTGAAATGCAGCCAATATTCTTGAACATAGGACGGAGATTTGCTGCCTATAGTTGCAGCCATTCTTGCCACAATCAGTACTTCACTGGCTGGGACTAGATGATGTTGCTGTAACTCATCTGGGATATCACCATGCCACAGGAGAAATCCTGCTGTGAACTAGTCTGTTCAATGTACGAGTATTACAGTAGCTCACAGAAATTGTTCTGGGGCCCTTACAGATGCCAAGATGCCTTACTTGTTCTTTTACAAACAGTTCAAGTGGAACAGACTGGAGTTGCTCATTTAAGTAAGATTTTATTCACTGTTGGTAGACATTCAAGAGTTGGGTCTTTACATTTCTGAAGAAAAATGCCTTTTCTAACACATAGTATACTGCGCATTTTAAGATCCTTAAGAACAGGTCATGCAACTAGTACACTTCTAATGTATCCTTTGAAAAGCCTTTGGTGCTTCCATAGAAAATAGAGTCTTCTTACTCCACTCCCAGTCCTAAACTTTGTGATGTGCCATATTCCGATTAGGACCTGTCAACACTTCCCTCCTTCCTGAGGCAGGATCTCACTGTCTCTCATTTGGTCACTGAGGATCCCTCAAATCATACTGCCAGGCTTCCTTGCTCCCCCGACTCCCTGGCAGAATTGCTGAGACACCTCCCCTTTCCCCATAACTCTCTCTGCACTTGGGTCTGTGCCTCTAGCTCTTCTGCCTCATATCTGCACTACATGCTTTCTTCATTCACGTTCTTCAACCTTCTTCACTCTTTTCCTATTTAGGAGGTGAACCATTCAGGATGTCAGTTTAACTGGATGGACTGGAAAATTTGAAGCAAAAGTTCTAGGAGCTGGCACCAACCATCTGTAACATTTCCCACACTGATCTGTGCACAATAGACAAGGGAAAATCCAGGAAACAGAATAACAACAAAAAAACCCCACACTTAAAAATACATCAAAATTTAGCAAGATAAAATTCTAATGAAGATTAAGAAACATACAGATAGGTTATGTTCACAAGGCTACTAAAACAGTGACTGGGGATCTTATCAATTAAGCTAACCCAGCTTCAGCTCAGTAGGGCTGGGTGTTGCTACCAGGGGAAGTGTGCTTTGCACTGCTGCATCCAACTCTGGAACTTCTTAGTTCAGCCTTGTAGTGCCCTTGCGGAACAACAAATCAGACGTGCCAGGGCCAAAGTTACTGCAAGTTGCAATGGAATATGAGAACACTTTGTTAATCTTCATTACAGATTTATGCTTACATGCTAAGATATGAACTGTACGGAAAGCAAAAATATCAGTTTCATTAGCTTTATCCAATCAAGGACCTTTCCAATACAAAAGACAATAGTAATTGAAGAGGGGAAGTGATAAGCAAAGGCACACATATACAAACTGACAGACCAGGAATATACAGAAACAATACCAAAGACCTACAATTAACAACTGATGGGCTATTAAGAAATTAACCAGGTATGCATGGTGTGCCTGTGTATTCACTCACAATTCCCAAGATGAACTTGACAGTGAATGACCCTGGGACCTGGCAGGGGTATCAGGTGAGTAGAGGATTCATGTTGGTATTTGGGGGGATCCACAAGTGTGGAGTACCTGTGGAACAAGCGTGTGAGTGTGCCTGTTTGCAACAAGCACCAACCTGGACAAGCTGGTGGGTTGAGAACCCATGGGATGGGCAAGGGGATCCAGGATTCAGGCAGGAGTGTTAGGTGGACAGAGGGGCCACAGAGGGACCAGTGCTTGGAGAATTCATGAAAGTGCTTGTAATTTCACTAGTGACTGTCAATCCTTACCAGTCAAAGAGGAACAATAGGACCTGCCTGTAACATCACTCCTGAAAGCATTGTGCATGGATGCTGTTGAAGGAAGCACCTTGCCTCTGGCAGTCTGTGTAGCCAGCTGTGCACATGTTGTCCTTCTGTGTATGTCTCTGGGGTACATGTTTAGCCTTGCTACTGGTTGCACCTGTAAATGGGAAAGCAGCAGCCACTTCCACTGGTCTGGGAGGGAGACCTCTAGGTTTTAGGCTGTCCCAGGCTTGGCTCCAGCAGCCACATAGGACGAATTGCCAGGATCTGGAGCTGCTGTAGGCAATGGCTGCTTATAACATCCCATAACTGTTTGCTTAAAGCTGATATACAGATGGCCTGCAATCCTACAGTCATATGAACATTTCTGAATTAGCAGCCCCAAAATTTAGTCCATGCTGGTAAGTCCAAGCTGCTCCTGGAAGACTGCTGAGGATTTTGGAATAGAACACCAAAGCAATTCATCTTATTCCTCCCAACAGAAAGAGAGCAGTAATTAAAAGTATGCCATAAGAATGAAGATAAGCCCATGCTTTGTTTAGCCATCCAGTTACAGGAGTGTTATATTCACTAATCTTTAGCTGAGAACAAAGTTTGGAAAGGAAGAGGTATGAAAGCCAGCAAATTCTCAAGTTAACTTTCTTCTCCAGGTTTTCTGTCTATCCTTCACCTATATTTCCCCATGAATAATTTTCAAGTCATTTGTCTTACCAGTCAGACATCTGAATGCCCACATATGTGCTTTGACAGCACGTACAAGACAAAAGGTTAAATCTTAAGTTCAAGCAACAGGAGGCTGCCATCAGTTTAAATGGAATTCAAATGTTACATGGAATTGAGAATTATTTTTTCTTCTCAGTAATTCTTAATGTACACTTTGCTGCTTTTCAAAATAATTGCTACTATCGTTTATTATTTATATGCTCGGTCTTTGGAGGTGTTCTCAAATCTTAAGAGATCAGATTTTGGTTTTATTCTTAAACAGTCATGCTTCAGCAATAAATTGGCTTATTAAACAATATGATGATCATTATTGTAGAACTTGAAAACAATTATTTTTTATAACCTTAAAAAGTAAAAGACTCTTTTTAAAATACCCACAGGAATTATGGGAATGTAAATTGTTATTTCTACAGTAATAAAAGTATGCTTTATGTTTATAAACAGCATAAACTTCTACAGAGAGCCTGATTAGTAAACATCTGCTTATCTGCACTTTCTTCTTAATTCTAGGGTCACAAAAATTTCACAGTACATCCTTCAGACTTATTGCATCTTGTATGCAAAACAACATTATAATCTTACAAGTTAGATGCAGAATTTGTTCAGAAATAAAGTGCCTTTAATGCACCTAAGTCCTGGAGTTCCCTCCATTAAAATCAGTGTGATTTTTCATATGACTAATGGCTGCTAGAACTGGCAAGAATCTGCAGAGCTGAGGCCAAAGTACTACAGCTTTTCATTTTGCTGCTTGGCAGGTGGGGAAAAATTCTGTTATTCCACAGAAACTGGCAGATCTAATCCTATGTGTAATTTCATATGATTTGCTTATCAAAGAAACAACATGATCTGTATGATTTTTCTAAGCTTGAATTTTAGTTTATTTACAGGATTAAGACTTTGACTAGCCATAAGGAATTAATAGAAAACTCATGGCCAAAAAGCTGAAAAATTATTTTTAGAAGTAGTCCTGCTGTGTAAAATTTCTTACATATTGAGTTTATGAAAATAGTTCAGTTCTTAAGTTATTAGCAGCAGAAACATACACAGTAAAAACAGCACCTATCAGCTCCTTCACAAACAAGGACATTTCAGCATTACAGCCTATAAATAAAACACAGTAGTCCACATCTCAAAGAGAATAACAGAATCATAGTATATCCTGAGCTGGAAGGGACCCACAAGGATCATCGAGTCCAACTCCTGGCCCTGCATAGGACCATCCAAAAGGGTCACACCATGTGCCCGAGTGTGTTGTCCAAACATTTCTTGAACTCAGACAGGCTTGGTGCTGTGATCACTGCCCTGGGAGCCTGTTCCAGTGCCCACCCCATCTTTGGTGAAGAACTTTTTCCAGATATGCAGACTAAACCTCCCCTGATACTGCTTCATGCCATTCTCTTGGGTCCTATCCCCAGTTCCAGAGAGAAAAGATCAGTGCCTCTTACACATTTAGTGCATTAATTTTCATTGCCTCTTTATACTTTTTATTTTCCTAATAAGTTCAATAAAAGAAATTGCCTTTACCTCACCTAACTGGTAATTGCAGAGAACAAGCCTGTTCTTTCCTTCAGGCACTTCTTTCCTGTATATGCTTCTATGAAATATATTACTGTAGCTCCCCTAAACTTCCCATAGATTTTCATTTTCCATTAGAGTGCATCAATTATCCTGAGGAGTTCTTCTTCATATTAAAATTAATTGAAAGGTGCATTCAGCAGTGTATTTTCATGCTCAGCAAGCTGACTGTGGTTAAGTATGGTATGACGACAGAGAAAAATATTTTCTCTGAATATCTTTTTAATCTAGGCTTGTCATATGCTTCTGTACTCTAAAAACCTTATTTTGGCTTGCTCCCAATGTTCTCACTTCTGTAGAGGAACTGGGAAAATTCATGCAATAGTTTTTACCAAAGTCACTCTAAAATGTTGATTATCAGAATGATATTCTGATATTTATATATAATGACTACCATGTAGGTCTCATATGCCTCCAAAAACTGTTTCAGAGTGACAATAAAGGCCTCATCCAAAGCAACCTTAAGACAAAGAAACAGCTGAAGTCCACTACCTGTGTGCAGCATAAAGTAGACCACATGAAAAAAAAAAAATATATAACCAAGTAAAACAAGACATTACATTACAGGGAGAATAAGGATTTCATGAAAATACTAGCTCACTTTGGATTTTCATTGTTTTCCTTAGCTCTCTCTGCTACACTTCATCTTTTATTCCATGACTCACTCATTTGTCCCAAGACCTGAAGAGTTTCACTCAGCACAGCCCTGGACAGATTTTTGGTAAAGATAAATCGTAATAATTAGTACCCTTAAATCATAAAGAAGCCATACTAAATTAACGTATGGTATAAATGAACAGTGTATAGGTTTCACAGAAATACAAAGAAATAAAATGTACTTTATGTTCATTATACATGAACTGATGGACATGTACCTTAGTACAGATGTACTAATATACTATGAATGTGGATCTTCCAGGAAATAAAAACAGTGACTATTACTTTCAGATAAAACAAGAAGCTTTACAGATAAAACTTAACATGTATTACAGAATATTTGCTTTTGCAACATTGATAGCACTTTTACAATAATCACTGGACACTTTGTTGTCTGGCCTTTGAACAGACACACAGGATCTTTTGGGCAGATCATAAAGAGTCTTTTTCACTTTTATGATCAGCCAGAATTGCAGCCACTGGATATATTCATGCCATGCAACGAAGTGCAGTAAACTGAGGTCTGAGCTTCAGCTATCAAAATCCAAAACAAAGCACCATGCAACACTACTTGCTTTGGCCTTGAAAGAAGAGAAGCACATTCTGCTGCCTTGGATGCAACATCACTTTTCTATTTCTTATTGCAGAGGTGCCATTTTCCCCAGATGGCGTGGTGCTGGTCAAGCAGGTAACAAAACTTCTGATACTGCAATGTGTAGAATATAATCAACTCTATTTTGAACAGCTAATTATTACCTGAAGGGCTCTTGTGAAAACTAACAGCTCTGCCGTTCACACACTGGTATCAAGGTTTGCCATTTGTCTGAGGTAGCTGCATCCTAAAGAAAGTGCAAGAGAAAACTAGTCCTTATGTCTGTCCTCACATCTTGAGAGCCAGCACTCCTCTTTTTTCACATTCGTCCAAACTGATTTATCTTTTAGCCTAACTGTGTCATTGACAGAGGCCAACTCCTTATAAACACATATGATTAACTGGAATATGAGATGCACAGTTTGAAGAGGAAGATCTTTATGAAAGGTCCACTGAGGGCCACTTATATTTTGTAATGATTTGACATCAACTGAAATTTTGTGGAAGTGTAATAAGTTAAAATATCTGACTGCAAAGCCTTGTAATTCACAAACAGACAACTGAAGGGCTAGAGTATATACAATTGTCAAAATACTTAAATTATGTGCAATAAATATAAATTCTGATATTTTCAGAAAACCAACATAAAAGTAGACCATGAATGTATATTTTTTAATTATTATGAAAAAATTTTAAGTCTTTATATAAAGTCTGTTTGATGTCTCCTGTTTTCTCTGCTATCAGCATCTCAGTTTAAAATGTAATCATTGTTAACAATAACAACAGTTAGATATATTCCAGATGAAGAGCTTTTGCAGATAAAGTCATACTGAGTGTAATGAAACCCTTCATAGTTCACTGAAAAAAAATGTATCCAGAGTATGACACTTTCCTTTCCACAAGCAATATAATGTAGAAACAGTTATGAAAATCTGTCATTCTTTGGCAATTCTTGTATTTCCCCTACTGATACCTCAAGATTACCCTTCAAAGATATTGTGCTTCCTCAGTATTCTTCTTGTGCCTCACTGCGCACTGACACCTTTGGTTTGCAGGAAAGATTAAATTTAGAAAGAACTAAGTATCTGTAGATCTCAGTTATTTCCAAGTATTTTGCTTTGAAAGACAATCTTAGCCTGCTATTTACAAGGCTTAAAACTGGGTACAAGAATTAAACAGGATGGCTTGACAGTATCTGGTCCAGCAGATTCAGCTGATTCTGTCACAGACTACAAGAAATTATAAAATTACTATTTTGAATGGTCCTTCTTATTTCCTGTGATACATTGTATTTTGTACCATTGTACAATTTGTATCATAGTTTCCTTTTACAAAGTCCATTTAAAATGCCAAGTTAACCAGTGACATGGTTATATTTTTTTTTGTAAATTCTTGTTTGTAATCTTGTCCGAATTAAATAGTTTAGACCTTTTATAAAACTGCATCTGATGTTTTTATGAAAACTTGACCAAAAACTGGTGAGTTGACTTCTAACTGAGACTGGGGGAAAAGACATAGCAATTGTGACATTCATATTTTTAGTTGCTTATTTGAAATACTGAAACTCCTTACATACATATAAATTCTATGCTGATTGTTGGTATAATAGAATTGCGACATCAGTTCTGTGACTAGTTCTGATGCTACAAGAACAGGAAAGAATAGGATACACACACACACACACACAAATAATAATGCTCTGTTCTGTGCAAAATTGTGAAATACCATTTAAGTGAAAATAGATCACAGAACCTTTCTTTATACAAAACAGAGCTTGTAGACTAACACTTAAGTTCTCAATTATTACCCAATCCACCTAAATAAGAATGGGGATAATTCTTAAGTTTTCACACAATATTCTGTCAGCCTTTCTCATATAAATGATTTTTCTTCTAAAAAAGATATGTCAGAAAGAACTGCTCAATCATATTGACTGCTGCTCCATGGAGACCTTTGGACCAACTCTTCTGAAGCCCACATGCAGTAGACATCTCATGTCTAGTGACGTATCAGGTCAGGCATCACAACAAGGTACTGAATTTTGTTAGACAAGCTTACCAATACCAACCTTACTTTTGCCACACACAAACAGTAGATTAAAGGCATGATGTGCCTGCAGAATTGTACTCCTACTTAGACATGTTTGTTTCATTCACTACGCTGAGCATGTGAAATCTAAATTTTATCACAGGAGCTGCATGCTGGAGAACCACATCCAGTCTCTCTAGCACCTATTTATCCATACAGCTGGAGACAGTTGCCTAAAATAAACATCTGGACCATTATGTTTGTCTACATAACAAGCTTGCATTATACATTTCAAAGTAATAGCTTTGATAGAATTTAAATCCCTCTAGAGAAAAGCACTATTTAACCACAAACTTACGGCTGTTCAACCAAAAAAAAAACCATGTATATGCATGAATATTTTAGGCCAGAAAAGAACATTTTTATCTGCATACACAGGCAAGGAAGTTCAGTTCTGATTTCTGTATCAAGCCTATAACTCCTAAGAGAGCCAGCTCAACTCTTAGAAGATACTTTAATTCATTCTTCTCACTGTTAGAAATTTTTCCAGTTTCAATTTTTGTTGGCAGTTTCAATATTTTAATTTCCAATACATGTTGGTGCAATATGATGTCTTCTGCCATTAATATCCTGCTCAGTCACAGGCCTCCTCTGGCAAAGCCAGGAAAAAACCCCTTGTCATTGGATTCTTATGCCTGTGCTTCCACAAGACCATTACAATTTGAATGCATTATTTCTAGATACTGTTGTATGTTCAGGAGTACAACTCTGCAGGTATACAACTCTGCATTTAAAACAGTTCAGAAATACACTACTGATGTTTAAATACTGATGTTTCAATTACATTAACAGTACTACAAATTGTCTAGCACAGGAATGTAACAGTTTTTACACCACCTAGGCAACTGGCTGCTCTTACCCCATTTCATACAACAAGGCACTTTAAGCCTAATGAATTACAAAGACCAATGTTCACAGCAAGCCTAAATTTGCCTTGGCAGCTGCTGAAACTCTGACCTATGGCAAATTAAATGAAGACCTCAGCCTGGCAGTTCAGTCCCCAGTGACTCTGTCAATGGAAGCGTGAACACTCAGTCACTTCTTTTCACATCTGAACCTGGGAGGAAGGGGTTTTTCTGGATCAATGAACACTACAGAGAGGATGAAAGAACTCAATAGATTTTCTCAAAAATGCAGCCAATAGCTATCAGAGTGTATCCTGAGAGGAGGCTTATTAGGCACAGGTCTCTTATCTCACAGCCTCACGTCATAAAAAGCAGCAGGTCAGATCATAGTAAGGGGCAGAAAATTAGTGTATCCCATTCACAGCAAATGGAGTTGAAGAACCTGCAGAAAGAAAGTAAATTCTCCACACCTTTACATAACCTTTGCTACAACTCCAGTCTTATTGCTTAAACACCCTGGGACATAAAGGTTACTGAAATTCCTGGTTTTGAAATGAGGGATATGGTTTTCATGAATATTTTTTTTTTCCCAACAATGGTTATCTGACCTCCTGAAATTTACTGGCCTTAGGAAGTATTTCACACCTGTATTAAGGCATTTATAAAATTTCTTTAAAAAATGTTTCTCCTGGACTGGAAGAAACATCTTCCCCATTATGTTTCCATTAAGAGTTTGAATATTAGTAATAAGAAAACTAAACATCTTCTCAATATCCTAACTTAATTCACCTATCATTCTTTCATAATATTCTATGATAAAAAACCAAATTAGATGGAAAAAACCTTTCCACTTCCAAAGTTCATTCTACTCAGGCATGTTAGACATTTACAAATTCAGAAGACAGATATTTTAAAATCCAGCTGATAAAAGTATATATTCAGAGACATTAAAACAACAACAACCACAAAAATAACCTAGACTTCTTTGCAGAAAGCACATTATGGAAGGCTTTGGGGGTTTCCAGGATGGCAGCTTATTAGCTGAAACTGATTGTCATGGCTTTGAACTAAACCCCTTCTAGCTGCTGAGAGCTGTTTTGGCTCACTTGTGTAATAAAGGCATGATTTACAGAAAACATCTTTGACATTTTTGGGCCATGTAAGAACCAGCACTAGGCCCGTGACCACCTTATATACTGAATGAAATCTAACCTTGTTGAAATACATAGGAATTCTACCTTGATTTCACACAGTCAGGGTCTCATGACACTACCAGTGCAACAGTGTGCAAACAAGAATAAGTCAATCTTTTTACAGTGTTCTTGAGCTCACAGCAGGCAAAGACAATTTTTGACTTACATCTAACCCTCCATCATATATTAAAACTTCTATTAAAATGAAGGATTTATACTGCTGTAAAATGTGAGTAACAATAGCAGAGAATCCAAATTTTTGTATCTTCTTTGACTTGTTTAATTTATACAACTCTAAAAATTTATTTCTTAGGAGTCATTCAGTGGTCCATTATGCGGTTCCTGGTTGTGTGTACCCTAGATATAAGAAAATCTAAATACCATTTGATTCCTGAAGCATTTGCTGCTCTGATGTAGAAAAAAGCAAAAAGGGAGAAGTGAAGCAAAGGAGAGGCTGGATCTCCTACACTACAAACAAAGAGAGGAGATAGCATGAACACAAAAAAACCTGAGGAATTTAAAAGGACTATTTCATGGAGGAATGGATAAATCAGCAATTATGAAACTTTTCATATAACATCATGTCCATGAGATTCTTACTTGTTATACTACACTGGCATCATGTCTGTGTCTATACAATACAGGAGTGGCTAGGATTCACATCATAAAGCAGGGTTATGGCATTAAAGTGCTTCTTGAAGCACACAACAAAACTAGTGCCTACAAGCCTCCATATGAAGTAAATCCACTACCTGATTTGTTTTTTTTACAAAAACAGGACCAACAGTTCCATAAACTCCCCACTCTCCTCCCAAGATTGACTGATTGATTGATTGATTGATTGATTAACATATATACACTCATATATGGAAAAGGCAGGTTTGTTTCAGAAAAACAGAAATTATAGTCATATCAGCCAGAAGAGCCATAGTAGAGTCAGACAATAACGCAATACTAGCTTGGTTACATAGCCATGCTTTTTTCACTCTCCTTCTTCAAGAGCTATCCAGACAGAATGCGGAGAGTTGCTGCGCTATAAATATGCAGTCTGTCTCTGTAAAAACAAACAAAACCCCTACCAAGAATGAGCAATAAGAAAGTTTTACAATAAAGTATCCTGAAAACTAAAGCACAAACCAAACATAAAATTATTAACACAAGTCATTCCTCAACTTCAGTTTTATCATTCTCCCAAAGCCATAACATGAAGTCGTATAATCTTTTGGGGTTTGATGAAACCCAGGGTGGTTTCTCTGGCTTTTTTTCAGATCTCTGCTGTGGCTCATACTTTCTGGGTTTACAGTTTGATCATGATGACTGATAATCATTCTGAAAAATCTGTTTAAAGCAAGTTGTGCTCAACAACAGTCATCCTCTAGCTTTTGCACACAATGAGCTTGTTTAATCACAACCACATGGTTTTACACATGATGTATGAGAAAGTGATTTTAAATGATTTTTTAACCATTTCTATTGTTTTGACCAATTCTCAACCTCATCACAGCTAAAACAGTAAGAAATGCATAAAGTAGGATCTGTAGACATTTTCTGTCTCATCTGTCTTGTTGTTTCTGTCTGAGAAGGTAATTTCCTACCAGAATGGGATTTTAGGCACTGGGTTTCAAGAAATCTGCCCAGCACCATAACTTCAAGGTCCATGTGATTACTTGCTCAAAAATCTCAGCTTTTGAAAACAAACTGCCTGAAGATCTTCATAAAAAAATCTTGAGAACCTGAACTTCATGCTTATTTTAACAACCTCTGCCAATACCTGACCTTCCTCTATCTATCATCCATATTGTGAACCAGCATATGTGGGCTGGAGCTTAGCTGGAACATACCCCCAGGACACACTACTCACAACACATCACTCAGTACATCACAGTCTAAAAGACAGAAACATGGTCAAAATGCAGACAAGCAGTAGAAACACACATATGACCATGCTAAGGACAATCTTTTAGAGCAATGTAGTTGTTGCCACAGAAGCTTTTAATTTGAGTGTTTGCAAAGAGTTCAAAAGGCACAAACCTCTGGAGAACAGCAGGCACAACAGCAGATCAGACACCTTCTCTAGGGGCCTTTCACTTCTCTATGTCAGAGCCTCTGCTGTCACTGCTGAAGACCTGAGTGTTATCCCTACCATGTTTTCTCTCTTCTACATTGTTAACCTTGGCAGATGCCAACACCTGGCCTCATCACTTCTTGTGGATATACTGAAAGACAAGAAGGAAAACAGTGTTACAATATTAATGCCACATGTACTTCTACTCACAATACATAAGATCCACTTCTTCCAGTTACTCAGATAAGAACCTTCCTACAACTTAACTAAGACACTCTTTGCAAAAATATGGTCTTGCCTCTATAGAATAATCAATGTTTGTTGTTGCTGTACTACTGACCTATCTTTCTATCTACACTCTGCCTTCATAATACCATTATATTCAAAGTCCTGCAATTGTCAAGGAGTAAGCTGTGTTTATCTATAATTTTTTACAGAAGTATAACAAACTTCTGTAAAAGTTTGTATGAGTTTTCTGTACTGCACAGAGGTACTAAATGTGTGTAACTGAATCAAATTCAGGCAGTTAGGCACAACAACAAGACTATTAATGTAAGCAGTAGAAGAATCCACATAATAAACATTACCCAGACCTCCAAGCATCAGGTCTAACCTGAGAAGCCACAAGCCTTTGAGTCCTAGAAGAGTTTCAGCCACATGCTTTTGGAAATATGGGTATTCCCAGGCACAGTCTCACTGTTGAAGGGCAACATCCTCAACTAATTTCAGAGCACATGACTCATCAGAAAAATCTTCCAATCCAAATTTCCATAACATCAGCACCCTCTCCAAGGGTCATCTCTTTTCCAGATTGGCCTAACCAGCCTC
Source organism: Dendrocincla tyrannina (assembly GCA_035047865.1). Taxonomy (NCBI): domain Eukaryota; kingdom Metazoa; phylum Chordata; class Aves; order Passeriformes; family Dendrocolaptidae; genus Dendrocincla; species Dendrocincla tyrannina. Next base: position 59,959,509 of record JAWWMP010000116.1, read on the forward strand.
TCTGATTTTTCCCATCTAAAGTCATAGTACGCTGTAGCAGACCTTCCTTATTTTCCTTTTTCTTTTTCTTCCCCATTTTCCCAACATGCTTCTTCAACTGCAAAGTTGATTAGGAAAGAAAGCAGAGAACTGAATTCTAAAGTCCACCTCTTCAGTCACAAGGATTAACAAAAGCATAACAAAAACATGAGAGTGATGCTGATATTGGCTTCTTAAGGAATTTTAAGCAATATGTTAGGTCTATTTCCAAAGCATTCAATATTCTGTGCTGAAAATTACCTCCTAAGTGCAAACATGAAAACCATGGATGACAAGCCTTATTCAAAATGAAATTATGTCTAGTAACAGTTAGAATATTCTGTATAAAAGATGAAGAGTTTTCCCTGAGACTAGGTCTAAACTCTTGAAAGAAGGACTGCAGAAGCTGAAGATGACACAGACCATTTTCTGCTCCAGGTTCTCCCGTTGAATGTTGCCTTCCCTAACACAGCGCAAATACTTAGTAACATGAACATTGACAAAAATGGTTGTAAAAGCAAAGATTAGGTACTCACAAAATTCTTTGGAGAGAGTAGGAAAAATCATGACTGTCAAGTCATGAAGGCATAGAATCATTCAGATTGGGAAACACCTCCAAGATCATGAGTTCAACTGTTACCTTAGCACTGCCAAGTCCACCACTAAACCATGCCCCTATATGCCACACCTATATGTTTTTTAAGTACCTCCAGGGATGGCAACTCAACTGCTTATCTTAGCAGCCTGTTATAATGCTTAACAACCCTTCTGATGAAGAATTTTTTCCTAATACCTAATAATGCAGTTATATGCTATAAAGGCAGCTCAAGAAAACATTAACAGAAAGCTATATTACTTTATCTGTGCCCAGGCTGTCATAGTCTAATTCTGACTATCTGATAATCTTACCTCTTTTACAAGAATTATATAATGCGTGTAATGCCATCTAGTCATAATCTCCAAATTCTATGCGGAAAAACTAAACACCAATCTAGCTGAATTAAAAAATTCACAAGATCAAGAATTAAAATAAAAACTACAGTCTCAGCTATATCCTATTTTCATTACAATTTCAACTGTAGAGGCAATAAACAATAAAAAAATTGCAAACTTCCATTCTGTAAAACACAACATTGCTTGTCCTTAACTAGTAAATGCTTCTGTGTGTAATTTAATTGGTATGCATATTGGTTGGAAGCTTGGATTGGAAAACAGTGACTTGTGTCTTTCTAATATAATATAATCCATTGAACTATGTTCCAGCAGTGTATGCAAGATTTTGCAGATATTCCACCATGGGCACCAGTTAATGAGGCCATGTCCTTGGAGAATAAAATTGAATTAGTAAAAGAATGGCAATAAATTCAGAATAGGCGTCTGCAAAGTAATCGGAGAAGAAATGTCTTCCTGGAAAAGAGCAGAGCAAATACTTTGTAGGGGTCATAGCAAGGGTTTGGGGAAAGCACTTTGGCACTGAGTTAATGCAAAGTGATTCTGCTGCTCTAAAATCTACAAACTGTACTAATAGGCAAGACAGTACTTCCCAAGAAGAGTCTCTTAGGCCTCTGGATGTTTATTATTAATATTTGCTAGCCATTTTTGTACCAGACTTTTATTACCAGGCCAATAATTATGACATTAAGGAACTGCCAGCTAGAAGTTTATTTTGTGTGCAAGTTTTGTGCTTGTTTGGTAAGTCTATTGTAATACATTTTGGAATACAGTCACAGAATAGGTCAGGTTGGAAGGGACCACAGAGGGCCATCTGCTCCAATCTCCTTACTCAAGCAGGTTTATCCTAGAACACATTGCACAGGATTGCATCCAGACAGTTCCTGAATATCTCCAGTGAGGGAGACTCCATAGCCTCTCTGGGCAATCTGTTCTAGTGCCCTGTCACCCACACAGTAAAGAAGTTCTTCCTCATATTCACGTGGAACTTTCTATGCATCAGTTTCTGCCCGTTGCCTCTTGTCCTCATGGTTTGCAGCACTGAGTAGAGCCTGACTTCATCTTCTTGGCACATCTCTTCAGATATTTATACACATTGATGAGGTACTCTCTCAATTGTCTCTTCATGAGGCTGAACAGGCCCAGCTCCCTCAGCCTTTTCTCATAAGAGATGCTCCAGACACCCAGTCATCCTTGTGCTGGACCTGCTTCAGGAGCTCCATGTCTCTCTTGTCCCGAAGAACCCAAAATTGGACACAGCACTCCAGGTACTGCCTCACCAGCTGAGCAGAGGGGCAGGATCACCTCCCTCAACCTGCTAGCAATGTTCATCCTAATACATCCCAGGATTCCACTGGAATTCTTGGCCTCAAAGTGGCCACTTTCTTTGTGTCCCAGTATGTTCCACCAACTCCACATATGTTGTGTATCCAAACATAATGTTCCAAATTCCAGTAAGTTACTACTGTGATAGCAAACTGACATCAGATTTCTTTTAATGTAATTAAAGCAGGGAATGGTCTCCAAAAATAAGTTTTAAAAATACTACTTCTATTTCAAATCTGTATCTGTTAGGATCATTTTAATATGATTGTTTGGAGTAAGATGGAAAAACATTCTAATAAGTCAGGGATCTCATGCTCAGTACTGGCTGGTATGCCCAGGGACAGGCCCGAGGAGTGGGACTCCACCACATCTCCTTCATGCTACCAGAAGGATGCCAGGGACATTTGTGATCAAGGTCAGCTAGCATCCTCTCAAGCATTTAGGTAGTTCAGTCCAGAAGCTTCTTCCAAACAGTCTTTTGCTCTTTTCCACTTTCCCTTTGTCCCTGCTTTCTTCCTTGTTCTTTTTTTGTCTGTTATCTGTCATTTACCTTCCCCTTCCTACAAAAATATAGTCATGCCTCAGGTGAAACAAGCCAACTGTTAAATACATGATCATTTATAGCAAGAAGTACACATCTGCCAAATTTCAGACACTGCATCAGGTTTATTCAGTTGACCTCCAACAACCCTACCATGACATCCATGTTTCTAGAAATCACAGTTCCATGGTGCATCTCTTTTTCTGAGTCCAGCTGGCTGTCTCTTACCTTACCCACCAAGTTTGTCCAGCACAAGGTCATGCTAAAGAGAGAAGTTATAGCAGCTGTTATGTACACCTTGTGTGGTCCAAGAAACATCTCCTTGAGAAAGTTTGTTTGCTGCAGTAAAATGCTGCCCCAATACACAAGGCTGCTTTCGCCCCTCCTCATGAAGGAAGTCATTACAATGTCAGTACCTGTCAGATTTCATATTTAAGTAAGAGAAACATATTTGACTAAGTGTCTGTGCAGAAAGGAAGAGATGTAAAAATATGGGTTATGGGATCAAGTTGATTGCTAGGCTTAAATATGTTTCCTCGACAATTCTGCCAACTTGTATGAGAAAAAAAAGGCACTACCAGTACACTGTAATTCTTGATTAAGAATTTTCCAGTATGCAGGAAAATGTTAATATCCTAACAACTCTTTAGAGCTATTAATTTATCTTTAGTTTCTTATGCACTTAATTCTACCAACTCATAAGTAGAAGATTTTCAGTAATGGCAAACAAAAACTGAGTAACTGGAATGGTCTTTAATTACAGAGTACCTTTTTGTATGTCTCCTCTCTATTTTAATATGAGATATTCCTTTGTTACTTTGAATTACACAAAGGAGAGAGAAAACTCCAGCTCTGCACTGAGCAGCAATTTGACATATGCAGCTAGATGGATGAGCAAGTAATAGCACTTTCATTTTCATTTAAAGCATAGCAAAATGGAAGTGATAAAATTAATTAGGTACAAACTTGTTCTTTTACAATGTGCAACTGATTACAGATAAGCAGAGTAATTTAATCAGACACATTCAGAAGGAGAAGGTGAAAAAAACAACATATTACTGTTACCACTATCACACCAAATTCAATACAATAAGTGACATTTTTAACAGCCTTCTAATTAATGTGCTTTGGTGGTGGCTTAAATTTACAAAACTTAAAATTACTTCTGGAATTCCACCCATTATTGGAAAAAAGTAGTGTGACTCTTATTGGAAAGCTCTAAAGGGATTGTTTAAATTTCATACTTACCCACTCTTTGAGCTAATGCTACAGATTCACAGGTATCAAAGCACAGACCTCTAATACTGAAAGAATTAAGTGCCACTAACCAGTTGCCAGAAGTCATAGGCCATTAGCACCCAATTGCATCAACTCTTCATTGAAAATGTCCTTCCTCACAGCCAGAGTGAATACAGAAGTATGCGGTTTCAACAGATTAAAACTTTAGCACATTTTAGTGATGAGTTTTAAAACCACAGTGCTGGGATACTCAGTCCAACTCTATTTGAGAAACAGCAACTAGAAAAAAACAAATTCATAAAAAAGGGATTTTTCCTTTTCCATTCTAGTTGCCTTTAAACTAGTTTCTATGCAAAGTAGCCTATGCTATATTTCACATATCTTGCGATTTTTAAAATTTTTTAGTTATTGTATCTAAAATGTATCTAAAGTGTATTTTCTTGAAGTGACAAAACTCTGGTTTCTCTGATTCAGTCAGAATTTCATCACTGAGCTTAGTGAGGAAAAATTAAAAGACAATGTAGAGAAACATCTCCTTTGTTTCTGCTTATTTTAATTGGAGTAAAATGGTCACACTTCCAACAAAACGAACGATTGACTACAATTCCAGCAGTGTTTAAATAATAACAAATGTTGATACAAATGGGCACAAAAGAGTAAAGTGACAACTATTTACAGTTCTCATAAGACTTTTCAGAGTCTTTGTACACAAAAAGGTAGCATATTGCTTTATTTTCCATAAGAATGTTTTCCATGAAAATCTCTGCTACATCTTTATATTTAATTTGCAATGCTCCTCAAACGCCCAAGCCTTGGTTAGACAGCTCCGCACCTCCCTGTCACACATTTTTAGGTATTAAAACATGGAGAAAAAAGAACAGTAACTTTTCCCATCTAGAAACCAAGATGAACAGAGGAAATGACAGAAGAAAAACATCCTTCTTTCTCAGGTCTTCTGGACATAGAATTATTTTCAAAAAGCATCGAGTGCTCTTTGTAATATTTATCAGCAAAAGACCAAAATAAGAAAACTAAGCAATACAAACATGTTCTGCTACTGCTGCAGATAAAAGGTTTCAACCAGCTCTATACAACAGGTTATCCATCTCATCTGGCCAGCTGTGAAAAAAAAAAAAAAAAAGGAAGAAGAAAAGAAAACCTTGATTTTTAAGAAAAAGATATCCAGGCAGAAATCATGAAGTTTAAAATCACTGATCTTTTAGAAAGTTCGGGAAGGAACATGTAATTTTATTTATACTAAGAGACTCGTATAATGTAAGTATTTCAGTACTAAGTTCTATGATCAGGTCAGTTGAGTCGCTTCTGACAAGATTCATCTATTTGAAAAACAGTTACATATATACAATTGGTACTAAATTGCCTTATGTGGAAATGGTTAGTGATGGAAGCCAGTAACAACATCTTGCTGTACAGTTAGACTGAAGCTCCAAATTGAAAGTTTAGAACAATGCTTATTCTTACATGCTCCACAGATGGTGGACACTCAGAAGTTAGTAAAACTAGTGGGAAGAATAACAGCTAAGTAAACCTGTTCAGTAGTTTAATTCACTGATGTTGCCAGCATTTCACTTTTCCAAGCAATCAACAGTCCACTTAAGGCACACAATCTCTAGACAACTAGGTTCTTATGTGTTACTCACTAAGAAAAAAACAAATTTTTTCCATACAGTGTTTTGGATTTTTTTGTAAAACTAAAGTACTAACTAGAACTAAAGCACTAGCTCAAGCACTGTCTACAATTTCCATTTACTTCTAGTGGGCTTGGAGGGTGTACACAACCCTGTTTAAAAATATGTATTTTCTCTAAGAAGATTTTTAACTCCTAAACTACTTATTAGTTTCTTTGAGTTACTCAAAGGCAATCATCAGTTAGCAGCACAGGAAGCAACACAAAGATTCTGCTGAAAAATTGGCATTGAGAAAGGACCTCCCTGATAATAAGGAATTTCTTCCCACATCCATCATACTGCAGCATCAGAATTCTTAGCAAGGTTTCAGAGAATAGATTGAAGTCTTCTTAAAAGCTTTTATGCAGAATTGTAGTACAAACATTATCTAACAGGAGGTTGTACCTGTTCTTCAGCTGCCTTTCCATAAGTGTTCTCCATAGACTCTGTTTGCCAGCCTCATACGGAGGTCTGAAACACCTTCAGGTGTTTAAACTGGCACAAAGTGCCTGTGTTTTCACAAGTTAATAATATTTTCACTCTCTAATCTGGTACACTAGAAAATGATTTGCAATTGCCCCTTTGTTCCAGTATTACAAGATCAAACATGTAGATTAAAAGTAATTGATCTGTTTATAAAGCATAATGGCACCAAATCAAACAGAAGCATCATCATCACCTAGGACACAAAGATCTTCTTCTGCTACATTCTCTACCACTATCTTAGACAAGATATAGGATCCTTCTGGTTAACAAAAACCCCAAACAAACAAACACAAACCCCCAAACTAAAACACACAAAAACCCCTCACAAATAAAAAACCCCAAAACTATCACAACAATCTTTATGTTTCATATTTTTTATATCATAACTTTGTCAGGTTTCAGTAACTTTACTGGGAGTTTTTACTGATCTTCAGCATTTCAGATTTCTGGCTCCTAAAATATACTGAACAAAGCACAAGAAGTAGCAGTCTCCTCCTGCTGTTCCATTGATGTACTTTACTCCTTAACCAATTTTCCCTTTTCATTTTTCCCTTTCTCCACCCAACCCCATCATGCACACACACACACAGAGGTATGCAACAACAGAGAATATATAACCCAGGAGATGTGGCTGAGATGAGCACCTACCTGCACATGTCAAGGGTATTTTTTGTTGTATGCCCAGCATTCAAGGAAGCAGAAGCAGAGCACATTGAATGAGAGTTTGGTCCTGGAAAGGTCCAGCAGTTCAGTTAAGGCAGTGAACAGTTTCACTGAAGTTACCAGGACCTATTGCCATGTGCAATGAACTCACACCACAGGTGATCATTAGGGACTGAAGTTGGAACTACTTACCTGCTTGTGAGTGAGCATACATTTCAGTCCTTTGTCAAGCAGGGCTTTCTTAGACCATACTTCACAGGTCTAGATTCAAACAGTCCACTTTTTATAATCTGATTAAAGAGCTTCCATAAAAATGAAGTTCTGTTCCAATTCCAGCAAGGTTGTATTAGGCAAAACCATTTCTGTACACAGAATAAAATAATTCTAGTATGTTGAACTCCTGTATCAGTAGTCTTTTTCCAGCTTTCATTTGGATCATGGTTGCAATCCAACAAAGAAGCAACAAATAAAACATGTTTCTATGCAAACAAAAATATAAATTATATATGATTTTATTTTCCAAATTACTACTTAAGTACCACATCTCTTTTTCCATGAGAGTGCTTTGCTGTTGTCAGGACAAAAATCTAATTGTAACTCATATTTTGAATTACTAAAAATTAAATACTTGTTAGATAATAGACGATAATTATAAGATTGCTAGAAGTACATTTCCTGGCAACACAAGAAGTACACTAAATCATTCCAAACTTGAACGACCCTCTGGCTTCCTTATCAAGGAATTTAAGTTACATTCAATGGAAATATAATTTTCTCTTTTAGATGTTGGGGGTTTTCCCCTCCACTTTCTAAAAAGTAGCACCGAAACAACTAAGAGGAAAAAAAATACCGTTTCTTTCTATCTGGACACTTGGTTTCCATCACATGGATTGGAAGCACCATCTACTTAGAGAAAAATAACAGAGTAATTGCTAGTGTATTGATCTAGCATCAAGATACGCCAGAAAAGACAAAACCTTTGCTGACAGGGTTTTATTGAACAATATGGTCCTCATGTCCTAAAAGCAATGTGAACTGCAAATCCGCTACATTGCTACAGGTTATTTTGTAGTTCATGTTACACAGAAGGCTACACTAAAAGAATACTTCTGTCGGTATACTTCAGCCTTTGAACAGTAAAACCGCTTTTATTTTTCATAACCACTGCATTCGATAAGACTATTAAATGTCAAGTAAATACAGCTACTGCAATTCCAGATCTGCAGAACAGCTGCACACGTATTGAATTCAAGCGCAAACACTAACAATGGTTATGTTAATAGGATATGAGGAGTATCTGTCATGCAACCGAGCTGTTTCCAGTACTTTTGTTTCAAAGTCTGTCTCACTAGTAAGCTTATGTCTAGCCGGTGAGCGATTTATTTAGCAGTAAGTTATGTTCGCACGCAAGGGAATAGGGCAACTCTCTTTGTCGTCCCCATCTGCCTCTCATCCTTCCAGATAACCAACACACCACCATTTTCCCGCAAAACAAAGGTTAAGGAAAGTCCAACTCCCGTGAAAATGAAGGCTAAGGGGCAGCTCGCCGGTGCGGGAGCGGCACAGGGGGCGCACCCGGGGGCAGCCCCTCGGCGGATCCGGGCCGGGCTCCCGACCGGCGGGGCAGGCGGTGGCAGCACCTAAAGTATTCCGGAGCCAAGCGCAGACAAAAGAGGGTGTGTAGCAGCTGCGCGGAGCGCGGCAGCCGCCGGCACGCCAGCCCGCTGCGCTCGGGAGGCAGAAAGTCCATTCCTGGCAAGGGAAAACACACCCACCCGTGCCCGCTCTCTCCCTGCCCCTCGCCGCCGAGGGCAGGGGCGCGTCTTCCCGTGCCCCCGCCGCCGCCGGCAGGAATGGGCACGGCGCGGCCCCTCCGCTCCCGAGGAGGGGTGATGGCTGCGGGCGGGTGGAAGTTTGGGGGCGAAGGGCAGACCCCGCCACAGGCACACCCCCCGCCCCGCCGCTTACCTGTGGGGAGGTGCGCAGTGCCCGCAGCGCTCCCGACGCGGCGAGCTGCGGGGCCGCGCCGTGCCCGTCAGGCGCGGGGCTTCTCCGGTGAGGCGACGGCTGGCTCAGGGAGTGACAGGGCGGCGGCTCCGCTCGCCCTTCCCCGGCACCGTGCTCGGCGAGAGGCGGGCGGGGGCAGGCATGGCGAGCAGGCAGGGAGCGGGGCTAGGGCGGTCACTGCCGGCCGGAGGAGGACGCCCGCCGCCCGGGGGCTGCGCACCCCCCCGCCGCCGCCGCCGCTCGGCCAGCCGGAGGCGGCCACCCCCTGCTCGCCCCGCGGCGACGGGCGGGTGCCATAGCAGCGCTCCGCGGGGGGAACGGGGGGCGTGGGCGGGCGGCGGCTCCGCGGCGCAAAACTTTCCCGGCTTCTCTGCGAGATGCCCGGGAGCCGCTCGCCCCCGGCGCCGCCGAGGGGGAGATGGGACGGGGGACGGAAGGAGCCCGCTCTGGCGGCCGCCCCGCCGGGCAGAGCGCTCCGCTCAGCGCCGCCGGGGCTCGGCCCCCGCCGCCCGCCCGCAGCAAAGTTTCACTCGGAACCCTCCCGGCTGCGGGCTCATCTCCATGGAAACGAAGCCCCCCCGCTTCCCACCGCTCCCCACGGGACGCGGCCGTGGCGAGGCGGAGGCGGGCGGGACGAGCGCTGCGGGTACCAGGCAGGTCTGGCAGCGCACAGCGAGCGGGGTGGGACGGCGGCCGGGGAAAGGGGCAGGCTGAGCCGCGGGACGCGGACGCGGGTCCTTCTCTACCTCCCTCCTGCCGGGGAAGTTTCCCCGCTCCCGCGGGATGAAGCGCGGCGAGCCGCTCCCCGCTCCAGCCAGGAGCAGCCGGCCGGAGCGCCTCCTGTGCGGGCCGTCCCCGCTCCGCTCTGCCGCCAGCCCTGCCCGAGCCGCGCGTCTGTAGCGCGGCCGGTTCCGCCCCGGCGGGCTGAGGGGCCGCGGCAGCGAGGGAGGAGTCACCGGGGGGGGTGGCGCGGGAGGGGAGCGCCGGTGTGCCCGACACGGGTGTCCCCGACACGGGTGTGACTGTCACGGATGTGCCCGACACGGGTGTGCCCATCCTGGGTGAGACGGGCACGGGTGTGCCGTGCCGGTCGCGGTGCGGCGGGGACCCCGGTATGTGGGTGCGGGTGCCCGCCCTCGCTGCCCCCCGGTGAGAGCCGGACAGGAACTGTGGGAGCGCGGAGTGATTCACCGGGATGGGGATGTGGAGGCTTTTTATCTCAGGTGCAATTAGATTTTTATGATTCAGCTTTTCCCTTTTTCCACTTAGTTTTGTTTGGGTTTGGGTTTTGTTATTTTTTTTGCGGCCGCACGCCCACCCCTCATGTCCAGCCAGGGATAGCAAAGTTAACCTACCTGGTGTTCACACCTGGGAGAGGGGATGAATCCAGTTTGTGGCTGTACAGTGTGCTGTCAATCCTCAGTGTATGCTTTATAATGACTGTACTCCTGATGGCTGCAGTGGCTTCTGCATTAAATACATCTCCCATTATTACCTTATTCTGGCAAGGAGATGACATGCCAGCAATTCTGGTCTAGTAAAGAGAAATGGAACTTTCCTCAGAAGTTTCAACATTGCATTTCCAGCTGTTCAGCTTGCTTTGATTCAAGGAGTGAAGAATCACTTTCAAGTGACAGATTTCTGTCTGTTCATTCAGCTCTTATTTGATCTATAATTTGGTTTGTGTATGATGTAACATGTATTTCACATCATCTAGTGAGAGGACAGGTCTGCAGACAGGTGTGTGCTTCAGAGATGTCAAAATCTCTAAGACCCAGCTGTGTATCAGCTGTGTATGAAAGGATCATACATGCCCACCAAATCCCAAGTAGATGCAATGTCCCTACAAGTAGAAAATAAGAAAGTTTCTTAAGAATTTATGGAAAATGTCACTGTGGAAGAGATAAGGAAAGTTCACCCACTTGTGCTATCAGTAGATGATGAAATGTAGACCAGCGGTGTGATGTGAACCAGCGCTGGTTTCACCACTGCTATTGTACAGTCTCTGAAAAGGCTGGAGCTTGTAAATCTACAAGGAAAAAATATTTGCTCAGTTTTTGCTAGTGACTTCTGTTTTCCCTTCAACAGTGGACTAGGTAGAATATCACCGTACCTTTCTTCTTGTCATGATTTAACCCCAGCTGGTAACTAAACATCACAGAGCCACTCACTTGCTGCTGGTGGGATGGTGGAGAGAATCTGAAGAGTGAAAGTGAGAAAAGCAGTGGGTTGAGATGAAGACAGTTTAACAGGTAAAGCAAAAGCCACATATACAATAAAGCAAAACAAGGAATTTGCTCACCACTTTCCATGGGCAGGCAGGTATTCAGGTATCTCCAGGAAAGCAGGGATCTGTCATGCCCAAAAGTGACTTGGAAGGACAAATGCCATCACTCCAAACATCCCCCACTTTCTTCTTCCCCCACTTCTATATGCTGAGCATGACACCATACAGTATGGAATATTCCTGTGGTCAGCTGAGGTCAGCTGTCCTGACTGTGTCCTCTTCTAGCAAATTGTGTACTCCCAGCCTCCTCACTGGTGGTTTAGAGAGAAATGCAGAAAAGGCCTTGACTCTTGCGCAAGCCCTGCTCACCAGTAACTACAACATTGCTGATTTATCAACACTGTTTCCAGCACAAATCCCAAACATAAACCCACACTAGCTGCCATGAAGAAAACGTTCTCATAAATCCTCAGATAATTTATGCCCTCAAACAGCCCTCCCCAGAAAAAAACCTGGGCAGGTGACGGTAAGAACCAATATGGTTTTGGGGGCAGACTCAATAGGATTAATTTCAGTAATGTTACAAGGTGAATAGCATCTTTAGGATAGACTTCCCCTTGCATTTGCTGTATTTGCTAAACCTACACTGACACTGAACCACAGGGTGGTTGTTTTCACACAGGATCCAGAAACTATATGTAGAAAAATGTGATAATTAATTTAAATTACTGTGGGCAACACATTTTGTGGGAGATTGCTGTTCTTTATAGTACAAGAGCTGCCTATCCTAGTGACACACATTTTGGAGATGTGTCTTGCAACTAGATAACATTTACCTTTGCTACTTGCTTGCATTGCCTGGAGTCTGCTAAAACTCTTATCAGTGCATTTTAACAGAGAGGCAGTGTCTGCTCCTTTTCCTACTTAGAGCAGTTTTATACTGACTTTAAGACCATTGATTTAAGGAATTTGCTCCCGATCTGCAGAGGAAAAGAAAGAAGAGAATAAGGCCCTGGCTCTTCAGATCTCAGTCATCTGCACGTCTCTGGAGAGTCAAACAATGCCAAGACCAATATTTCAGGCTTTAAATGTCAACACTGATATTGCTAATGCTCAGAAAAATGAACATTTTAATGCATTAGTTATGAAGTTGGTTGCTTCTGAGATTATAGCAAGAATCAGTAATTTAGCCTTATGATTGAGATAATTCCTTTTAAAGGCATGGAATACTTTTAATTGAAATTTGGGTTGTCAGAAATACTACACAAGTTTCCCTTCCAACCTACACCTTTCGGTTCATAGTATGAAAAGTTATTCATTTGCTGCAATAAGCAAGACAGTGGGTGGATTAAACTGTAAGTCTACCTGCATTAATTTTGATCCCATTAAAGAGAAAGCCAGTGTTCTTCTAGTTCTTCCCTTTGGACAGAATCTTTTTCTAAGATCCAAATTTATTTCTACTTTGAATAAAATTTGTGATGCCTATGTGATAACAATGTAACTGTGAAATTTTCTGAATTTGGAACATGAAATAAATTGAAAGGATCCCCATTAGAGGTGAAGAGCTGTAGTCAAGTCTGGACCATTACAGTGACAATATAAGTTTCTATTTTTGCTAAGACTTACTGTGAACTGTACTGTGAATCTGTTATCTTACATACCTTTTTCACATCATATTGAACTAAAAAAACCCAGCCTAAATCTGTTGTCCTTTAATCAGAATTAACTGATTAAGACATAAATCTTTTACCCATCATTTGTTCACACTGCTTTGTTGATATTGATTTTTTTTAATAGTTTAGTTGGTGAGAATCTGGTCTCTGTAAGCAATGAATAAGGGTATAAAGTTCCTTGGTGATAAGTAATTATTTGTTAGTCAGTACATAATAAACACGTAACTGAAAAGTATGTCTAGATCTCTGCCTTAATGACTGGTTTCTGTCTCAAAAAGTACAAAATCTAAGATCTTTAATCTGTACATGAGAAAATGCTTAAGCAATCAAAGACCTAAATAGTGTCTAAGTATTAAATCACAAGCCTGGTACATGTAATCAGGAGGTACAAGCTAGTAACCAAAATTCAATCATAAACAATCTGAATAATCTCAATGTTTTCCATCAGGAAATGGAACTAACAGTGTAAATATTTCTGTCATATACTTCTAGAGTGTACATAATGGCCCTTTATTTTCCCTTGTATTTTCCCCTTTATTTTCCCTTGAACTGAGAGAGTGGAAGTATTACTAGATGCCACAAAGACTGTTTTAATTTCTGACTCTATCACTGCCTTCTACTGTCTTCAAACAAAAGCCACCTTTCCTCACCATCAGTGGTCTAGAAAAGGTGTCTTTACCTCTTTTTCTTATCCCATGCTGTACTGATAAGTTAGCTTCTACCCCCTTGAGCCTGTATGTCAACCAAATTACAAGATGTTTAATGGGTAATTAATTTTCACTTTTTTTTTTCCTATGGTGCCTTGCACACTAGTCCTACCTGGAGTTCATAATAAATATCATCAGAACTCATTTCTATATTGCCTAGAAAAATCTTGAAAAATTACTAGCTTGCTGCAATGCCAAAGCCACTGATTTTCAAGCTGACCAGTTTGCTTCCTGGTATTTATCTGTTACACACAGTTTTTACTCCGGTGGAAGCTTTCCATGGCAGATAGCAACTCTTCAGTTTGCAGCTGTAAGCCACTGAGAGAAATCAGTGAGATCCTATTTAGTAGAATTACGGCGCAAATATTTGGCAACAGCAATGAAAGCCAAGACACACAGGGCCAAGAAAATGTCAGAATCGTACAAAAGAATCTTGGCATGTGCCACTATTTATCTTAACAATAGCTACACAGCATGGAATACTGAGTAATTTACCGTTTATTGGCCTGAGCTTTACCTCCAGCAGTTTCTGAAACTAGTGAGAATACAGACAAATATTTGCTTTCAAATGATTTGTGAGCTGTCAACAATACTAAAAATGCTGATTTAACTTAATCCTTTCATACTTTTGTGCAGTCTAACTTTTTTAAAAGGAATAGATACTCAGCTCACCAAGTATGATGAAAATGTATGTATATTAAAAATAACCCTTTGGATATCATGTGTTGGTAATTTCTGTAAATAGAAAGTCAACTTTTTTTCTCTGCCAGCATTGTCTATTTGTATGTAATAAAGAATTTACTGGAATATTTATTCTCTAGTTAACCACCAAAGTATGAAACAAGTATTTGAGTTGAGTAGGTTTTAATCTGTCTTGAAATGGCTTAAGATATCAGGTTTTCTTAAATGCCATAGTAATTTATTTGGCCTTTACTTGAAATGTTCATCCAAAGAATGTGTTATTATATATTATGAATAATATGGATATGTTAGAATGTATAACATTGGTATCTAATAAAAACCACAGAAATGGACCTATTATTTATTTTGCACACATAGGTGAAGAGGTTGAACAATACACTGAATAAAAGAAGTTAAATACCTGTGAAGTGGAACTCTTGTTTAATGTATAGGGTAGTGAGGAAAAAATTTTCCCAAAAGGTGTTTTTTTCTTTTCAGTTTATTATTAAAGTCAGTGCAGTTTAAGAGCTGTGGCCTGTGTCTGGGAGACTTCCTTGAGTTGCTCTCTTTAAATAGCAGCACCATCTTGAAAGGAAGAGGGAAAGTAATGTGTAAGTTTTATGTCCATTATAGCAGAAGCTCTCAATAAATAAAATACTACATCAAATATATTTTTTAATATATATACAGAAAATATAATCTTTTCTCAGATTGGTGAATTGTTTGCAGATATTTTTCATCTCTGTATGTAAGGTTTCCTGATACTGCGTCATGGATCAAAAAACACAGCTCTTTTATTTGGGGTGTTTCAAGGCAGGTAGGTGGGATACTGGGACCAGAGTTAGAGTATTTCCTTGTTTTCATAAGAATTTCTCTCTACATTTTAAATGCCAGCAGTAGTGCCAGCAAAAAAGATACCCTACAGAATTGCCATCTTTTCGTCATCTATTTCTGGGAAGATAACAAAACACAGCATACTGTGTGACTTAACTTACTAGTTTTATAACATGCAAGTGCTGCCATGAGCAGCAGTCATACCATCTCCAGATTAAATTCCACAGGGGACTTACAGAAAATCAGTAGCAACTGAAGCGGGATCATCTCTGAGAAAATATGCCTCTTCTGAATAAAAATATAAATAATGGAGAAAATATAATTGCTTCACAATTTTGTGTGGTATCACTGACATATTTCATATGTCACATAGTAATTATCTGTGATCATTTCAGTTGTGGTGATAGGGAGTTCAGTCTTCATGCCATTCCATGCCATTTCCGATTTTTCTCACTATCATTGTGGGGAAAAAAGCTATGAAACATGGACAAGTGGATAGATGACTCATTTGAAAACATGTGTCCCTATCAAAATGCATCATAAGAGAATTATCAATTATTCTTCTGTTTTGTACTTTCATAGAGAAAAAGCCATGCATATGTAGTAAATAAAATCTTTCTATCTAAAATGTGTAATTAATTACCTATAAGCACTACTAATGAGTTTCCTAAATGTTATTGTTTCTAGACAAAAAATAAACTAGAATTGAAATATAGCTTACTTTGATAAGAAAGTATGAGGGTATTAAAAGCTTTATGTTATAAGGGTGATGTGTGATGTGATTATGCAAATCTCACCAGAAACCAAGTCCCCTTCAGAGTCTAGACAGAAGCTAGCTTTTATGTAAAGAGTTTGAGAAAGTGCACAAGATCTCAAGCATCAGTTCTTCATGGAAATTTATTGTAAAATACCAGTCATTGTTTCCAAGCTTTATGAAAAGGAGATTGTAGTTTGTTGTTCTGTTTCTTTTTATGCCCATTTCTGAAAGGCAAATGCTGAAAAATTCTGTAAGAAAGCCTACCAAATATGGCAATTAAAGTAGACTAATTGATGGCACCAGGAAAATAACACTTCATATGAGAATACTTATGAAATTGTTTTTATGCACAATTCAACATTTTGGTTCCAACAAAACACAAATCTATAGTCTACTTTATCTGGTATTTCACTGGTATTTCAGGGACTTTATCCTGTGTAAAAGATTAATCCCTGTAGATTTTTTGTCACCAGTCCTCTCATCATCTGGTTTTAGCCACCATTCTTTTTTTTTTTTTTTTTTTTTTTTTTTCTTCAGGGGAAGGTTTAGGGATGGGCTGACAGTTTATCACTTAAATCCTGAGGCAGGCTTTTGGAGAAGAGGGATGTTCGGGTTTTGGTTTTTATATTTCAGTAGTGTTAGAAGCTAGAGTATGTACTCGGAGAGCAATATTGTCTGACTAAACCTGAGGGAATAGGGTAAAACTACTAGTAAAAACAGTAGAATTAAAGGAAGTGTCCTTTTTTTTTTTTTTTCAACATCAGTGGCAATACTCCCTTTAAATTTCATACCCCAAATATTTCTGTTTAATGAAAGGCTTTAGCCTCCTCAAGATGCAGAGAATTCTGAAACTATAAAATAAACATTTCAAGAAGTACTTAATTTTAAACATGAAAAATATGCTTAAACAACTGAAAAATGCATAGTGTTGGACAGTGTTCTCAGTGTCCTGCTAGGCTGACTCAGTGATGACTTTTGGGTTTTGTGCAATAAACGTAATAAGATTAAAGTTTTAATTCTTACTACAGTTCTACTAAAATATGAGTATAAGATTAAAATTACTATTTTGTAATTTTTAGATTTCAGTTTAACTCATCGGTGAGGTCTTCAGATACTCTGCTTGTCTGCCTCAGGAGGTGATCTGAAACAGTGCAGGAATATTCTAAGCTGTGAAGGAAAGAAGACAGTGACTTCATGCCTTTTGGATTTTGGTCTTCATGAGAGTTGTTTCTGCACTAGTATGCCCCACATGCATAATAATACGTTGAAGTAATTTACATTTTTTTCCATCTCCTTAGAAAATGTTTTAGGGTTTTTTTCTGATATGGAACTTGTCCTTATAAATAGTGGATTTTCAATACATACATACATATAAAAATATTACAATTACTGCTTTAAAAAATGCAGGTTTCCCTTTTTCCTCAGAAAGAGTGCAATGCTTAGGGATTTAAGTTTTCCCACAAGAATCAGGTAAGACCTACTGGAAAGTACATTACTTTTAGAGGATTGTATACTAAAGCAACTGAAACTGAAAGATATGTCCTTGGTAAAAAAAAAAAAAAAATAATAAATAAATGGAAAGAAATCCTTGACATTTTTAACTTGGTTTAAAAGTGCATTATACTGTCTATCATTTTTGTAGTCATGAGTGAGAAGCCTGTAAACAACACTTTCATTTCTGAACCAGTAACTCAGAATACATTGGATTCTCAGCATAGTTTATATCAGGAAACTGTCTTAGAGGAGACTGTGGAGGTAGCTACTGTGCTAAAAGGGAAAATTGGAGGATAGGGAAAACCTCTGTACAAAGATACCACTGAAGGATTTTATTTATGTTTTTAATGTTCTCTGTTCTCCTTAAAGAATTATAAATGCCTGTAAGGGATGATTTAAATATGAACTTGTAATCTGTTGCCTATTTTCAGTAAATTATCAACATAAAATGCTTAAGAGAACAAGAAAAATAGCAGTGGAGCCCTTCATTAATGTTTTAAATTGTCATTATTGATAATTCTGGGACAATCATATCAATCTACCATTCACTGTGTTTTATCACAATATTGTCTCAAATCTCATTTATGATTGGGCTATAACTGAATAGTTATTTGTGAAAATTAGATTTGCTTAAATGGTAATTAATACAGATACAGAATAACAGGCTTGATAAAGGGGAGCCTGTTATTCATTATTTCCATATATCTCCAAGGATTTATTATATCAAAATCCTAAGTACAGAGCAATTCTCCTCAGAGAAGTATTGATATTTCCACTGAAGAGCAAAAGATGGAAAGGGATCATGTCAAAACATATTATCCTGATAACAGGAGAAAAACACATCAGAAGAACTTTCATTTAAAGATATTTTTAAGTAATTTTTCAAACATATTTAAGTTAAAGGGGATACTCTGGAACAAAACGCTCTACTTAAATACCTGAGCATATCGCTAATTGTTTCAGTGCATCTGCAGATGAGCACATAGCAGGGTGGTTGAAGCTTCTGTTGATGAAGTTTGCCAAAATATCGATTCATTCTTTATGTTGAAATGAAGCACAAGGAACTTTTTCAGTGTCTGTTTATTTTACAGTCTCTTCTGAAAATATCTATTTTCTTCACATATTGACCAAAGCTGGATAATGCCTTCCTCAGGAGAACAGTTCTGTTACAGTTAATCTACATAACCAGACAGTTTGTTATGTACCCACCTGCACTCAAATTATCATTGACTTCAATGTGAATTTAGTGTCCTGGATGGCAGAGGAAGGTACTGCCTAGTACTTACTTCCGTTTTATCTGTTAATGAAAGCCATCATGTAGATGACAGGGTAATCTGGTGTTAACCTTTGTCTCCTAATTACATACCAATGTGAATATTTTTTTTTTTTAAGGTAAATTCCCTCTACAGTTTCCAATTGTCACAGCACTCCTGTTTTCAGCAGAGGTATTAAATAGCATGTCTGTACACTATTGGCTGCAACATGAGAGCTTCCATTTTTCATTTAGTAGTTAGCTGTGTTTTAACTCTACAATTTATTTACCTTGGGATCTGAAGCATCTTAATATTTCCACCGAGGGAATCTTAAATCCATATCTTTAGGGGGGAAAATAGTTTTGATTTGCAATAAATTTCAAAATATATTTTCTTACTAAATTTGCTGGTAACCAATTTAGTTCAACTAAAATCCCCTTAGCTATGACGTGGTGTCATCCAAAGCACTTGACAATGCTGAGATCAATGCCAGGCATGCTGACCAGGCATGTTTCATGTTGTTTCCTAGTATGGTGTTTTTCCCTCTGGAGTCAAGGACTGCCATGGATGAAAGAACATGATAGAGTATGATTTCAGGAGCATGCTTTCATGTTTATTGCCAGAGCCTTTGCTTTGCTTTGCTTCCCTACTTTAGCACATGCAGTCTCACGGCAGAGGAAACGTCTGAGCATGCTGGCTCAGGACCATGTGGAGTAATGAACTTTCATTATCAAAATGTAATAATTGGTTAGTCCAAGTGCAAGTTCTTCATATATACTGTTAATTAGAGGGGTTTGGGTTGAAAATGAGTTTTTCAGAATACAAATAATGAATAGGCAATGCTCAAAAATGCAGGTACAAAACATAAAAACATCACAGTTGCAATGACACCAGGTGTAGCTGAATGACATTTGCCCTCAGTTGTGCAGAGTAGCCATCTGTTGCACAACAGAGAACAACAAGGGTTATTAGAAGTTTGCTGGCATAGGAAATATCCCAATTTTATGAAGTGTTTTGAAAGTGCATTGAAGTAAAAAATTACTATGTAAATACAGGAACTCATTTATTTAAGAGCAGTGAGCCTCAGTGCGAATTTCAGATAAGAAATGGCTGTGCAATACAGAAAAGGGATTCATGGGAGCACAAGCTCCACAGACAAATAGCTCAGCATTCTGTACAGCATAATGTCCCAGGCAACAGTAGTTTGCTGTACCGTGACCCTTAGCCTTATTCTCTAACACCTGTATGATTTCTATTTGACCCTGCTCTTATAACCAATGTTTCTGATAAAAAAGTGTAGAGAAAATGACAAAGCTATTTTTTATGGATGTCTTTTTTGGGCTATGATGAGTCAAAAGGGGATGTTAGAAATATTGGCAAAGTACCTACCTTTAGTCCTGTGGTGTTGCCTATGAAGTCTCTAGTTATTTGAATTCTGGAAATAGGAAAGCCATTCAGTGAAAAACTTCCTGAAAGACTTTTAAAACATTCGACTCCTTTCCAACAGTTCTGGCTTGTTGATCTGTGGAGAAATCCAAAATCTTATCTCCATAACATGAAAATAAGTCTCCAAGAATCCAGTCTCAGAGCACACGTGCATAGAAAACTGCTGTGCATCAAGATAGGTCATACATTTACACTTCATTTACTGTTTTACATAGTCTCGACATAGATAAATTCATTTGGATTTAGGTCCTCTATAGCATCTAGCTTAATAGTCTTCTAAAGGAAGGATATTCTGACTTCACTGTAGCGTGTCAACATGTAGGGCTACTTCAAAATTTTTATTGATTGCAATGTCCCTTACTGATTGTATCTTTCACATCTTTCACTGACAGTGTGATTTCAGTGGTGCCCAGTGACAGGACAGGAAGCAATGGGCACAAAGTGGAACACAGGAGGGTTCCTCTGAAACACTGCTTTACTGTGAGCACTGGCACAGGTTGCCCAAGCAAGTTGTGGAGTCTCCATCCTTGGAGTAATTCAAAAGCCATTGTCTTGGGCAAATGACTCTAGGTAGCCCTGACTGACCAAGGAGGTTGGTCCAGGTGTGAGGTCACTTCCAACCTCAACTAGTCTGTGATTCTACTTTTTGTGATTGACTTTTAGAAAATTTTAATTTGTTCACCACAGGAGGATTTATCAGATGGGGGGAGGATAGAACTAAATTTTGTCCCCATTACAGAATAAGTCTGATGCTTTTGTTATCTTAGGTATTAACTAAGATTTTCTTCTCAAGTGAGAAAGCCAGAGTTTATCCTTTGCAATAGCTACAGAAGAACATTGAAGGTAAATTGAACTTGATCTTGATCTGGTCTTGAACAGTCTGGCCTGCACACATTTTTATATCAATTGAAGTTAACTGCAAGTTCTCAGCATGGGTCCACCAAGTTCCATAAGTGAACTTTATAAATATATAATGCATTTATAACAATGCAGCTGCAGCCACCTGACTGTATTTGCCTTTCAACTGGGTTCTAAATTTAAATATCTATTTTCTCTGTCCTTATTGTTTTCTCAGGTTCCTTCAAAACTCTTACCTCACTTTCACTGTGTGGTAACCATGCTTATTGAAATGTTCAGCCCCTTCCACATTACTGATGATTTTGCAGCACATCTACAGGAAAATTCCTTTAAATATACCTTTCAAAGGTTTAAATACAGCTTGTAATCCAAATGGCTTTGCATGTAACAACAGAGAACCTAACACATGATCAAATACCTTTATTTATACAAACAACTCTCTTGACTTCAGAAATAGTACTGGAACTAGGACATGTTGCCAGGATCACAACCTTATGTTTGAAGTACATGTCAAATATTAATATGCTTTTATGCTGTTAAATGCCTCATTGATTTCCTACCCTGTCCATTGTTTTCTAGAGATACACCTGGTAATTTCCTCACGTGAATGTTTGAACTCATTATTCTGTTTTTCCAAATCTTTGGTTCTTCTAAATTACAGACTGTTTCAAATCAAGCCTGTAATACTTTACCTGTAACTGAATATCTTATAAAATCAAATCTCACTTAAAATACTCTGGTTCAGTGGTTTGATTTTCATTGGTCTCTAAATCATGTCAACAATTTAAATATTGTGTCATTCACATTTTGAGTTTGACTGCTTTCCCATGAAACTCAAAATTTTATGTATATAACAATAAAGAAAAAAAAAGCATTTTCCAGCTTAGAGCGCTTGGGAGCAGGTTGTTGTTGGTGTCCAGTTTGTTTGTATTTTAAAGCTCAGTGATTGTATGTAGAATTATTTGAAAAACCTTCAACTTACAGGCCAAAAAGAGAAGCAAAAAAGGAAATAACTTAATATCATTATTTAGGGTTATTGTGCAGTGGTGATCAATGATATCTATTTCAAATAATGGGGAGATAAATGGGTAAAGGTGACAGGAAAGTTAATAGCACAAAAATAATTTTCTCATTTCCAAGCAGATGTTTACTGAAAGAAAAATATCTCCTTTTCTTCAAATAGATGATGTTTTTAAGAGCTACAGATTCAGAGCTTGAAAGCTGGTGTGAATGTGTTTAATATCACTCAATCCAAATTATTTATACAGTTTTAGAGCTGTACATTTTACAAGCTTTTTTTAAGGTGGAGGTCATCTCATTATTCTGCTTTCACAACAGCTGATAGAGGAATCATGTTTCCTTGCCTCTCCTTTCTTCAAGGCCAAAGACCTATCCATTGGCTTGTAAGATGCAGAAGACAAGGTCACATCTCAGTCCTGATGACTGAGAAGCCACTTGAAGAATCATAGAATATTTGGGGTTGGAAGGGGCCCACAAGGATCATCAAGTCCAGTTCTTAAGTGAATGACCATACAGGTCGTACTCACAACCTTGGTGTTACTAGCTGTCTTAGTTCAAGGGGAGAACTAAGACATCTATGTTGGACAAGAAATAATCCCTCTCCTGTAAATTTAGAAAACAGAACTTTAATTAGGAAAAATATATATATATATGAAAAGATTAACAATTCTTAACCACTATTTTATATATATATATATATACGTGTATATATATATATATATACACCCAGAAAGGACCAAACAACAACAGTGTGTAATAAACCCTTTAAACGACAAGGCAAACAGTCAAAAGGTCTCTTGGACAACCCCCCCATAAAGGGGGAAAGCAATTATATTTACGGACAGCAGGTGGTGATGTCGCACCCGGCCAGCTGCCCTCTCTCTTCAGGGAATGCAGTGGCACAGTCATCAGGTCAGCTCCAGTGGTGTCTATGGCGAGAGCAGCAGAAAAAAACCTGTCTCCGTAGTGCAGGAAGCAGGCATGCTCCCTCGCTCTTCTCCACGGCAGCTCCTGCAATGCCCACGGTCGCCCACTGGTGGAATGGTCGAGCTGGGGAGCGGAAGACAGAGTCCTGGCTATCCAGTGATGCTGGACCCCGGTGTGCCTCCGCCTCGTTCACTCCCCCGAGAGCCCCGAGACTCCTGAGCCTGTGCAGAAAAAAAACCCGCAGAAATCCTCGCCACTTCCCCCTGCTCCCCGAGCTGTCCTACCTCTCCCTACTGGCCTGGGGAGAGACCAGAACAAAAGGCCCTGGCTAAGCCATTAATATCAGGATATGAATATTCATCATGCCTTTTGTTAACCATCTTCACAGACACTAAGCAGTTGGCTCCAAGCTTTTTGGAAGGAATTCCAACTAATGTTGAAACTATAACATTAACACATGCTCTAACCAACTGAGCTAATCTCAGGGTCACTCAAAGAAGCCAGATAAACTTTACGCGAGTCAAGAAGCAGCAGCAGCTAGACTTTCAGGCTCTTCAATTAGAGTACCATCAAGGCTTGAAATTTTGACAGATGATCCACTAGCCCATTCTCAAAGAAAAAAAAGGGTGAAGATAGCATCAGTTTTCCTCAAGAAAATTGATTTGAACAAATTAACAGTGGTTTATATAGCATAGACCAACATGTACAGTTTCTAAAATTAAATACACATATTTAGGTGCTATGTTTTATCTTTGTTCAACGGGTCTTCAGAAATAGGGATTCTAGTTAGCTGCCTGTCTTATGCTTAATTTGAATTCAAGTTACTAGATTTTCTCTAAATACGCTTTTTTTTCTGTTACTCCCCTCCTCTGAAATATATGCAAGTACTATAAAAATGCAAAATCCATTCCATTTCATTATAAACAACATCTTCAACATATTAAATGTAATTTATGAGACATAGGTCTTCTGCTTGCCAAAAATCTAAAAGCATGCATCAGTCCTGATTGAACACAACTGTAATTTCATCAGGGGATAATGCTTGGATCCTGAATGGCAAGTGCACAGTTCAAGCAGTTTGTGAATAGCAGCCAATCTTTGTGATTAAATACCAGGACTGGGATTTAGCTCAGGACTATGTCACTATCTGTTATCCACCACCCTTGTCTCTTTCGTAGGGGAAAGTAAGTTGTCAAAAGCACAAGAAACAGCCCCAAATTACACTGCAATGGTAATTGCAGTGTAATTTTTTGCAGTGTAATTTTTTACAGTGTAATTTTTTGCAGTGTAATTTTTTACTTTTGCAGGTAATTGCAGTGTAATAATTGCAGTGAAATTCTTCACCTTGGAGAAACTAGTAAGAAAAGACTTAGCAGGGCAGGGGTAGGTCCTAAAGGTTGGGATATAATGTAGCCAATCTCTCAGTCATTAATGAGGGGAAATTAGACAGACATAGAAAAGCTTGCCTGACTAAGTACTGCATGGCTGGGTTCCCCATGAGCTAGCAGCAGTGGTGTTGCAATCACACATTAAGCATAAGTGGCTGAGAGCAGCATTGCAGAACAAAGATTATTCTATAATTATGTTTGATCTGTATCAGGAAAGAGCTTGCTTACAGAACATTTCAGTAAATCATCATTATCTATACTGATTTTTTGAATGTTGATTGCAAAGTGTGTACAGAGACAAGAAGGGTCAATCAGTTCATCTGAATCTCTGAAGCTGAGAAGGCTGGATTATTTCAGTCCACTTAAAAATGTATTTTCATATCCATTTTCCCTGCTGAGAAGGCTTTAACCTTTAGGGGTTTTCCTCTAAAAAGGGGGAAAAGCTGTTATTTACCATATAACCATGAAATCAGAGAGAATCTTGCAACCCAGTAAGATCCATTTTCAGTCTCTTCCCAAATCAGGTGACTTTGGCTACGAGTTCACAGCATCAGCATAGCTTGGAAAATGGGCAGACACAGAGGTAAGCTTCTTTCTCTGCTCACTTTATTCTTCCATTTGGCACCACACTGCTTCCCCTCTACTTACTGGTTCTGGAGAGCATAGGCAGTGGTTATACCTCCTGAGGTGTAATTTTCACTAAATTTCTCCCTTTCTCATGGCCAACTAAAATTACTTCTAATACATTGTAACAGCCACATATTACTTTTATCCCTTTACCGCACTTTTTTTTTTTCTTTTAAGTATTCTGAAGCTGCAATTCTTGTTTCATCTGCTATTGACTTGATTAAAAGCTATGGTTTAACCCTTTTCTAGAAATTTCTGTCTTTTCTGTTTTATTCTGGATTTTTTATCACACCATAATACATGTATGTCATTCATCTCTATTATTCATCTCATGTATTAATACATGTCCTAAAAGAATTAATAGTTACAATAATTTTATTTTATCAATATTGGCTTCCTAATAGGCGAATTTTCTATCTGTTTTCATATTCAGCTTGGCCAAAAAATCTGTCAAACATACATGGAACATGAGGTAGATTTTTCAGAAAATTACTAACTTTGCTGCCACCTAGTGAATCTGTACTGTCTCTGATAATACTTTTATTCATACAGAGATTTAAGTCCTTTTTTAAAAGGCATAAAAAGCTTTGTTTTAAAAAGTGTTTCAATAAAATAACAGGCTAGAAATTTATAAAATGCATTACTTTTATTTTTTTTTTAATTTCGTTTAAAATAGCCAGATACAACTATTGTGAAATGCTAGTGCTTTGAGCTTGGACTCTGTTGTTAATCATTAAATTGTCTTGTCTTGTAGGATCATCCTACAGAAATATTAAAAAAAAATAGTAATTCTGAATTCTAAGGCTGCTGTACATGTAAGCACGTGTTTTCAGTCTTTGTGTTCTCTAACTGTTAAAACGTCACCATTTTACCAACCATCACGGGTTTGTTCCTTTTTGACTGAAATCAATGCACTTGCCATTTTCTTTAATCAAACAGCAAGACTTAATCCATATATTTGCTTGTTTTATAGAGAAATCATGCACCCAACAAGCCTATCAACCCCTGCTTGCAAGCACTCTTTTTAAGGAAGAAAGGCTGCCTGGATTTCATCTAAGAAAATCACAAATTCAGCAAGATTGATTTTTTTTTTTTGTCTGCTGTGTATCTTAGTGCAAGAAAATGCTGAGTAAAATGATTATTACTGGGAAACAACAGCAGCTGATCCACAGTGAAGTCAATTCTTGCTGACATTAATTAGCATTCATACATAACCCTTTGCCACCTAACATTTTAGGGTCTTTTACATACAAGTGAATGATTATATAACACCTGTACTTATCTTAATGTCCTATTCAAATCCTAGAAATATGTTCTGAAAACCCTCATCCTATACACGGATTATCCCTATAATGTATCCAAATAATAGAAAAACAAAGCAAATTGATCATAGCACTGTATAATATATATTTGTTTCAGGGCCAGTTCTCTTATTTCCAGCCTGAAGTTCTTGTTTGCTTTTTGTCTCCATAAAATTGTGTTCCACTTTTGCAAAGGGGAGTCTGCTCTGGCTACTGAAGCTGGAGCTGAAGCATCCTGAGAGAGTGTCACATCAGGCTGTTCCACAGCCTGGTAGTTGCACCACCCTCAGATTAAAGATGGTCTAAATCCAGGTAATCTGTTTTCTAAATGAGTCATTGAGCTCTCTCAATCTGTGGTTTTCATTCAATAAAGGACAATCAGAATGAAGAAGGAATAGGCTGAGCAGGTTTAGAATGATGTGAGTTCTAGAATTTTATAATGCCGTGAAGTTAATCCAAATTTGGATGTTACAGATTCATCTCATAATCTCCTACTGTACAAAGTAGATATATAAATAGATATTTATATATCTAATACCTCTGTAGCTCCCCCTTCCAAGTTTCATTAAAGCATACATCAGCATAGACACATCTGTGGCTCACAATAAAAACACTTCATATTGATGATATGTTTATCATCTCCAAGTTTGTAAGGTTGATTTTAAGCATATCTACAGTAAATTAGCACTCAGTAACAGGGGAGTGTAACCCAGCTTGAGATTTAACAGTCTGAATCCTGAGCAAGATTGAAATTTATACAAAATTTAGATTGAGAGAAGCTGATCCAGTACTTTTCAACCTTTCTGTTTTACTCCTGAATAAGTTACTAATCTAAGTGCTTCTATATAACCAGAGAAGTTTGTGTACTCTTAGGGCTGTGTTATACACAGGTAGCCATACTGGACTCAACTCTGAGTGCGTAAAGCTTTCATTACAGCCAGATTTTAGGGAAGCAGAGTATTCTGAGTGTTGAGGTTTCTGACAGTTGTGATAGCAGTAGTTAAGCTAAATGGTCAGCCTTGCTTTGGGTTCATTATAGCAGTCCTGCAGTTCAGTGGTGTCATTAGCTGCAAAGACACATTTTCACAGTTACTAAATCCAACAGCCTGACAGCAGTGAGGCTGCTGCAGCTCCATGCCCCCAGGGCTGCCCAGTAGCACATGTCCCCAGTGGGCACAGGTACCCATGTGTCCCCAATAGGTGAGCACACGCACGTACACAACACCTATATAAATACATATGCTGCCAGCCACATAGACCAACACAGAAACCACAATAGTCACATCCTGTTCCCCCTCTAGCCCATCTTTATGTAGTTCTCCTAGTGGGAAATGCATATATATATATGCAGTGGGAATCCCTCTAAGTCATTGGACTTAGACACAGTTCGCACACTATACGGCCTTGGATTCCCGGTCTCCCCAGCTGCTGACATCTGTGCATGGGACCTCCTTAAACACACACCAGTGTGCAAAGCCCCCAGCACATACACACACAGACACACAGACACACACACAAACACATTGTGGATGCCTCCAATAACTGAGCTTAGCTGGTGAGCCATGCACCCAGGTCATTGCTCTCCCTGTTTGTCTCACAGACACAGACTCCCACATCCCCTCCTTGGCTCCCAAGGTGCTTGCCCTGCTGACGTACAGGTACCCATGGTCCTGGTCCAGCTGCTGGCACTCAAACCAATTCACTCACCCATCCCCACACACAGAGAGTCAAAAATAATTAGAAATTGAGTAGAATGAGAAGCCAGTTTAGGCTGCACTGATGAGGCACAGGGCATGGCCAGACAATGCACCTCTATCTCACTAAGCCTGAAAAGCATTTGATTTTCCAGATCAGATGTAAAATGGAGGTCTTGAGCACTTGTAGTTTTTAAAGTACTTTGCAGTTCATTTTTTATAAGAGATGTTATGAATCATTATATCCTAAAATTTATCCTAACAAAGGTATCAACTGATAGGGTTATTTTTCATTTTATCTCTGTTAAAAAGTATGTGTGATATTAAGAAATGTTGAAGAAAGGCTCTTATGAGCAAAGGCTGTTCTTTTCTATTCAAAGTAACTAAAAGTAGAAATAGGAGAATGAGAAATTCTTACGTAGTTTGTCAGACATTTGGCAACCTTCAATACATAATGCTGTCCTAGTATTAGGTTTTCTAGACCTGCCACTTTCCAGTAGGCAATTATGTGCTTTTATTTCTAGTAAATCAGTACAGAGTGCAGGATGTAATGCTAAATGTAGGATTATGTGACATCCAAAGACATGTTACAGTTATTGTCCCTGAGTTGCAGCTCTGCAAGAGTGTAACTCCTAAAGTTAGTGTGCACTTGGTCACATTATCACATTATCAGCATTTCCTTGAAATACAATGTCATATATATTGATTTTGTTCTAACACTATCAAGCCACACTGCTGCATAAAGTTGGTGTCTTTTTTAATCTTTCAAAAATAGGATCAGGAGCACTCCAGAATCAACAACAACATTTGGGAAACATTTAGCAGCCCAACAGCAGAGGCAGGTGATTCTTGTCTGAGTGGGATGTCTGAGTCTTCTCTGGCTGAGATGTCTGGGTTGGCAGTGACAAAGTTTCACTGAGGATTGGATGGAGATTCTTGTACAATACAGCGATATACTTGTCACCCTGAAGGTGCCAATCCTATAATTATCCAATGACGGACTTCAGACGATATCTCTGCATATTCCTCTAAAGGAATGAAAAGGGAGAACAGTGAATCATGTGAGATCACGTGAGTCAGACCTCACAGAGTCCCTTCTACACTGAAAATGTGCAAAGGAGGCTGAAGGGCAGGTAAACTGAGGCAGAAAGAAGGCTACTACTTTGCTGGCGAAAGTATGTAATCTGAAACCAATCTCTACTACTAATTGTTGTGCCAGGGTCCCTCAAAACAGGCTTTGTTAGGAGTGCCTGGTAATATAGATCCAGTGCTAGTATTCTGAGAAAACAAAGACAGAGAAGGTCTTTGGGCCATCCTGCTCGTGGAGTTATTATTGCAAGTTTTCTTCTGATTTCACTTGAGAGATGGAAAGACACAGCAGAAATCAGTGTTGGTGTGGCAGATCAGATGTGGCATTATCTAACTGAAAATTCTGGGTAGGAGGACCTGTGGTTAGAAAACCTTACATGAGTAAGAGGTATTCAGTGCTACATCAGATGGAAATACATAAGGCAGGGGAGCAGTTTCAGAGAAAAAAAAACAAAATGGGATAGTGTTACATGCTTTCCAGAAGGTTTTCCGACTATTTACACTTTCCTCAAATCAAATTTCTTCTTCCCTAACTGTGAATCTTTCTGTCTGATCTCCTTGAATATCACACACTACCAGTAACATGGTCATGGTGCCTCTCTGCTCTTCTCCTTAGTGTTAAGAATCCTCAGCCACTTCTGTGCTATCCAATATTTTAGTAGCTAACCAAGTATTCCTCTTTTTACACTCTGTTCCTATAACTTACCAGATGCTGAATACCTGATAAGGGTCATGCTATCATCACAAAGGATAGGCATTAAGGTGGGAGGGAGAAGCATTTGGCAGACACATTTTTATACCTTATGTCACAAGAGACATCACTGATGAACAATTGCTATTTCTAAAGTTCTCAATGGTGCACAAGGTACATGCTGACATTATTCACCAGAATGGTCCCAGCTGACATCCTTCATGTTTGAAAGGCCAGAGCTACCTATTTTGAAATGAAAAACATAGGCATTCTTGATCCTGGAGCTACCACAGAGTAATTTCATGCATAAAGGGTTCTGTACCCTCTGCAGACATGCCCAAAGTTTACAGTGACATGAATGGAGTCACAACAACTTTTGAAGCTGTTAGAGGGTGAGGTGACCTGAGTCTGTCACCTTCTCAGTGCCTTATTATTTATGCATGCTTAGGCATTCAATAAGCAGAACACTGGAACTGCTGGGTTTTGTATGAAAGCCCATCCCCACACAGGTACACACAAAGCCATCCAGTTGTCCTGCCGAAACACTATGTTTTTGTGCTATGAAATCTAAAAGGCCTCTCACTATTCTACTCTACAGAGCTTTATAATATCCTCTGTAACTTTCTATGCAGTTTTAGAAGATCATTGATCAAGTTTTGAGTTTTAAAAATATAATTATCGTAATACAAAATCCACACTGTACATAGGGCCAGCAGAAAGAAGACGTCACTGTTGAGAGTAGAAAACAACCATACATCCAGGTAGCCATAAGAAAGACTTAGTGCAGAACAAGAAGAATATGGCTTCTGTCTAGTGGCCTGCTTAGATACAGAACATCTTTTAATTTACAGGCATGGATGACCCTCCCTGATATAAGCAGTATTCTAGTTATGAGTGAAAAAGACTCAATGTCTATCAGAGAAAGGTAAACAAAATATTTATACCAAAAACCAAATCTGAACAGATTTTCATCCCAAAAAGGAGTCCAATCTTGAAATCTGACAGATGAAGGAATCTTGTCTGTATTATTCTCAGAGAGTTTTGTATAACAGGGAGACTCTGGTTTTTAAGTGACTGTTACCAGACCTCCACGCTGATCCTGGCATCATCAGGCATCAGCTGGCATCATCATACTGTAATATCTCAGTACCGTTTTCCAAGCCACAGGCAGAAGTGTCACACAAATGAAGCCTTGTCTAATCCCACAAAATAATAAATAGCAGAAGAGCTACTTTTTTTCTTTTTATTCTTGGGACACTGCGTCGGATATTTTCCAATGGTCCCACATTGCAGGGCAGACAAGACTTTGCTAAGCAAACACTAAGCAATGACAGCTTTGTAAAGGCCATTGCTATGAAGTTTGTTCAAAAGAACACATCATCACCTTTTCCCAAAAGAGAAGGTCACCGGTGGCTTATTGCTCTATGTAAGAACAAATTTTGAGGGTGATGTACTCTCAAATTTAGAGTGTTTTCCACTGCAGAGAAAACTTTCCAAGGAGATGGTATCTAGTCAGGCCCAGAACAGTAGGGACCATATGGATAAACTACCCAGCTAGTCATGCCAGGATGTAAGGCTGCCAAAACAGTAGGCACTGCAGAGCAACATAAGTGCATATGAACTTAATGTGCTGTGTGGTTTGCCTTCCTTCAGACAAAGCTCACAAAGTTCTGTATTTTCTTATCAGGTGCTAAGAAATGGGTCATATGGTGAGCAGAACCACCACTTGATGCAAGAAAGGAAACTGTTCCAGATCCATTAGACTACCATGGTCCTCCCTTCCCAGCATCAGTATTATTGGCAAGGAAAATGAGTAGAAAAACATCCACCTAATGATCAGTTTGGGCTACCACAAATCCCATAGCTTGAACGGTATCATGTAAATGTGTCTGGCAAAGGAAGTTGTGGGTTTTATTTATTGATTTTTTTTCACCCATAATGTATTTTTTTGGCCAGTTTTATTTTGTGCAAGTCATTTGCAACTATTGACCAGTAATGGTATGGTGTAGTTAAGACAGGATTAAAACCACTTCTGGTAGTCTTTATAAATCGGTCAAGTTGGAAGAGGTGCCTTTAAACATCATCACCACACTTTAAAAGCCATTTAAACTAAACAGTGCCAGAGAATTACAGGTTTCAAAACTATAAGAAGATTTTTTAAGGGCCTACTGATGAGAAAGCCTATTAGCACATGATCCAGTAGCTTCAATTTTGTTTTTTAACATAAAAATTTTCTTCTTGGTAACTGTTATGATTTTCAC
This sequence comes from Dendrocincla tyrannina, assembly GCA_035047865.1. Taxonomy (NCBI): domain Eukaryota; kingdom Metazoa; phylum Chordata; class Aves; order Passeriformes; family Dendrocolaptidae; genus Dendrocincla; species Dendrocincla tyrannina. The sequence continues at coordinate 59,991,356 of JAWWMP010000116.1, forward strand.
TGCTCCTCTTGTCATATCCAATGGTAAAGTTGATCATACACTATGAGATCAAAAGTACACATCACTACCTTCTGCTCTGCCCACAGGAACTTTGTGGTTAAACCATGAAAACAGACTTAAAAGAAGAAAAAAAAACCCTCAGACAACAAAGCCTCAGACTCTTATGATCTTCCCTCATCTATTTTGCTAAAAGTTGCTATGTCAAGTTGCTTCCATGATGTGAGAACAGGGGATATCTTCACTACTTAATATTTTGTAACCATTTTTGAGAATTTGAACAAGAGTTTTGGAATAAATGCAGACATCAAAACCTGATCATAAAGCTTAGAAGACTAGTGGTAAATTTAGAAACCTCTTTGTAATTAAATGACTGTAAAAGTGACATAGTTATGGTTGTCACCAACAAAATAAACTGGTTTACAAAATCAAAGAAAAGAAAGTACGTGTTTTTCATTTACCAACCCTTGTAGGGTCTTCATATCAGCTGGGTTTAAATTGAAAAAGTGCACTATATGCAAGCTGAAATATCAAGCCTTAAAACAACTTCTCATCTGACCACTCTTACTTTGAGTAATTAATTCCAAATTAATATTTTTAGAGGCAGATATTTTTAGGCAGTTTTTAACTTTGCAGGCATTTTATTATTGAGATAGAAAAGACACGTCATAAATACCAAGACTATCACCCTGCCAAATTTCAGATCATCTTATTTTAATGTCTTCATCTTCGCAAGCACTGAAACAAGCCCCCCAGGAAAATTATTGTGGCCCCAAGCTTTTGATGTCCAAGAAATGTTTGGACAACACTGTCAGGTATATGGTTTAACATTTATGGTGCCCTGTTTGGAGTCAGGCTTTGAACTTGATGATCCTTGTGGGTCCCTTCCAATTCAGAATGCTCTCTGACTCTATGATTCAAGACTGTTTTCTGGAATAGCCATCAGGGTATTACAAAGTAGGCTTGTTTTTTCCTTTCTAACTTGAAATAAATTTAATCATTCAGCTGATTTTAACATAAGGAGTATTTGGGAGTAGTCACTATATGTGTTCAGTTTTTTTGCAGATATCGAATTACTGGGAAAATTTTGTGAAAAGCTTATTAATTGTGATATTCTTGGACTAAAGGTGAATCACATTTTCTGGTAAAACTAGCAACTCAAAGGTGCAAAAACCCAGGAGCATTAGGAAATCTGAGCTAGTAACAAATTGTTTGGACTGCAGTTGATGTCTTAGTATGCACATAAATAAATTAATTAATAAGAGAGCCCACTGAGATTATAGCAAAAAGAGTTAATGCATAATTTTGCATGCAATCAGGAAAATGTCAATCATCAAAAACATAACTGGCAAGTGTCCTGCATCAAAGCTTCAGCAAGCTGACAGATTGTTTAATTAACATTTTCTTTTACCAGTTTACTGGACCAGTTCCCATGACCCCCATATACGTTAAGACTAAGTGTAACTAAAACTATAGCTTAAACTATTACTACTGATAAAACTATATAACTGATCTCCATTCTTTCAAGCAACAGCTTATGTTACTTCTATTGGAGAAGCATAACTTAAAAGAAAGCTCTGCTCTGGGAATATTTAAAACATCTGTACTTTAGAAGTTAGAACTTCTCTCTTTCTTTACCAGTAGTGTAATTATCAGGGCAACAGATACTGTTTATGCCACTGAAATATTAGATGAAGATTATTTTAGTGTGTGTTAAACTTTTCAAAGGAAAGTAAGGGAGAAACTCTATCCCCACCACAAAGTTGTTACCAACTGCCATGGTACATCATCTCACTGAGAGATGCACCACCACTTCAAGATGTTACACACTAAACTTCAGGACAAATTATTGTGACTTAAAATCCCTGGTTTTGAGAGAGGCATCCAGGTTCCCTATACAGTGAATGTATCATGTTGGGTATCTGATGAGGGGATCAGCATAGACTGCTGTCAGCAAATTAAAACCAGCAGCTTCATACTGTTCCTGGCCAAACCGGGCTAGCTTGACCCGAACATTCTTTGAAGCAGTTTATCTGTTCCTGGCCCTGGGAACTGCCCCAGTCTCTCTTACAGCAAAGTCTTCCTTTCTCTTCTCTTCCTCCAGATCAATGATATCTAAATGTACTTTTAGAGGTGTCTAGGGGTCCTAGGAAAATGTCTGCAAAGCAGAAACCACCAATTTTGCCTAGCAACTACCAGCATCAGGACCACAGACAAGATGCCTTGACACCGAGTTTGCATATATAGGCAAGACCAATGCCATTTTGTTCCTCATCTACTGTGTGCAATCACTACTGGCTCAGACCAAGGGGCAGAAACCAACCTGGCCCTTTCTGAGCAGGCACAGAACCTGTAGTCAGGCTTTGGGAGCCCATAATGGTGAGGAGCCACAACGGAGCCATGAGAATACAGAGCTATTCTACACAGTGCATGAGGCATGGCTGTAGGGACAGTCTCGGTGATTTGCTTAACAGCAGCAGTGTAGACATGATCTTTATCTCTGCCATGGGAGCTGCCTGGTTTTACTTCAGTTGTTGCCACACTGGAGTCTGAAGTCTCAGGTCTAATTAAAAGATTGTAGTGTTTTATTAAGTACAAACCATCAATTACACACAATACAGGGTCTAGCATGATGCTTCCACTACTTTGCTCCTTTCCTTAACACAGGAAACTAGCACAGCAGTGTGGTTTCATCACTTGCTTCAACAAGAGCTGAATGTGAAACATTTTTTTAATTGATAGTGGCAGTGAGATGAGAAATTTCACCAGAGCAATTACACATTGTATTTTAAACAATATTTTTAAAATAAGACCTGTTTTTTATCTGGGAAGGATCCAGAAGACAGGTACATGGTTTATTTTTTTGCTGGGAAATTCACGTAACCCTGCAGTTTATTATTGCTGTGTCTTTCAAAAGACATAAGGGTGTCCTTCAACAATTCAATATCAGAACTGGAGGGAAATGGCTAGAAAGAACTCACTGTCAATAAAAACTGCAGTAAACCCCCTGCTTTGTTAGCACTTGGTTATGTTGAATAAGGCTGTTAGCTCCAGTAGTGTTCTATGATACTTTTTACTGTGCTAAAATTCTATAAAAGTTGATTACTCTTTCATTTGATCAAAACCAACAATATAATTCTTTTACTTTTTCTTTCCAAATAGGAAACAATAGCCAGTTATTTCCAAAAACTCCTATTGTATGTAAGGTTGTGTAACAACATTACACACAAACACAGGCAGCTGGAGAGACATTCGGGGGGCTTTTTTTCTGAAATTTGCCATCTGTACAGCAAAGAAGAAAGAGCTGGTTGTGAAACAATTCTTAAACTAACCCAGTTTATACCTTAGTATTTTAAAGTAATGCAGAATCAGCCGCGGCTTGCTTTCCTAATTCACTACCCTAGCAGGGACATGTATTATAGATACTGGTGAAAAGTTTTTAATCTCTTTGGAGCATTTTGCTGTAATTCTCTAATGTCAAGAGATCCTAAGAGTCAAAATTTGGAATTATTTCCATTCAGTAAAACTGGATTTGCAGATGGCTTTTTGAAACATAATTGATAATATGTATCTTTACAAGCACTTATAAAAATGATAGAGTGATATAAGTATTGTTGTAAGGTAGCTTTTAAAACTTCACTTTGATTCCCTTGGTTATATTTTTAATTATACAAGTAGTAACAGTCCGCATTGATTATTTTTACCCCTTTAATATATAGCTGAGTTTTAGATACTTCATAAACTTTAAAACTGCAAAGATACATTTAAGTATCTAATCTTAATATATGTGTGCAACTGACAATTCAGATCACAGACAACCCTTACTCGAAAAGGACAAGGCAATGTGAAAGGCAAAGCTATTCAGAGGTGGTCATATTTTTCAATTAAAAAAACATGGGGAAACAAATAATTCTCAGGACCCATTTCAAGGCTGCTTGTGCAGCTGTGCTTTCTCCACCATCCTTGCACCAGGCAGCAGGATGAAAGCATTACAGACCTCTCCCCAGGTTCACCCAAAACCGCAGAGCACAGGCTGAAGGGTGAACATGGTCATGCTGAATGAAGAGCAACCCAACTCCACGTGAGACACACATACTCTTTCTACAGCCGTGGTGAACCTGCCCTGTGTTGTGCTGTGCTCTAGACAGAGCTTTGTATAATGCTAGACTGGCATGAGCTCAGACAGCACATCTGAGCTCCAGCACTGCAGGACCCGAGACCTCATGCTGTGGCAGGAAGAGGACTAGAGATGTGGAGGATGTTATTAAAGATTCTAAACTCCCAATTATACTTAGGCAAGAAGATATGAAAAAAAGAAACATCTGTCTGCACTTATAAGGAAGACAAGATTTGCAAGTGTAATGTTAGAAATTCCAAATGCTAGAAGTCTTAAATAATTCATGTTTCCTAGTAATGCTGATTTCCCCCTTTGCTCCTTATTTATTGCTGAAGTTTATCTCATCCACATCAAAATGGTAATGAAACCTGCCTGCCCACCAGAATCCAACAACTTAGAGATAAACTCTCAAGGAGGATTTAAGCCCTGACTTTATATGAAGATGGCCATGAATGCATCCTCTTCCATTGACTGTTTGAGACCAGGGAGTAGCAAGCTGCCAAGCAGCAGTAAGATGCAGTCAAAGCAATGACTTTCTAAGTGACTGCCCCAGTCGCTTCCACTGCAAACACGTACATGGAGCCCCATAGAACTCACATCAAGCATAAAGATCTGAATCTATATTTCATTAAATTTGGATCTGATAAACACTCAGTTTTCAGAAGACTGAGCCTTAGTGAACAGCAGCAGCAAGATCACCCTCACAAGGACAAAGAAATCACAGTACCAGCCACTGCCTAGGGCTCTGGGAGCAATAAGACAAGGATGAGATGAAATATCTGGAGGATCACAGAGCCTAACCTGCAGGAAAGCCTACTTTCCCTAGTTCGACCCTTATCAGACATTCCTACCAATATGATTTGTAAGAAGTGCTGAAAATATGGAGATCAGTGTGACTCTAATGATGATAAAGACTCACCAGCTCTGCATCTGAAGTCTGAGTCATGCTTATTGTGAAAAACAGCCACGGTGATTTAAGGTATTATGCCTACAGTGCCAGTGATTTCCTACTGCATAGCTAAACTGGTGTACAGGAGTACCCAAACAGCTGGGGTTTAACAGCTTTCCAGCTGAGAAACAATAAGCAGCTGGAAGTAACACTTCACATCAGAGCAGCTCTTTCCAAAATGACGGTTTGTTTACATCCTTTTTTAAGTTGAGCACTAGTTCAAGAGATATTTTAAGGCAAACTGCTATCAAAGTGAAGAAATCTTCCCCTATAGACCTCTGGTAGGCCACTGACTTCTGTGCCACCACCTCCCTTTCATCAGCACAAGTATTTGTATGACTGTACAATGAACCAGATGGGGACCAGATCTTCAGCATCATCTCAGTTTTCAGTGCTGTTGATCCCCTGATCTGGCTTGTATGGGCAGAGAGCATTTTTGCTGGCAGGGAAGAAGGGAGCAGTGTAGGCAGGAAAATGAGACAGGGAGGGGACAGGGACAACTTCTTTCAGCGGCAGTGGCTTGCTTCTTAACAGCATCCCCAGTGCTTACAGCAACTGAGCAAAAGGAGCATCCAAAAGGGAGCTGTCAGGCAAATGGACAGGCCTTTTTCTTTAATCAGAGAAAAAAAGGAAAGAAGATTATTTTTTTTTAATGACATGAATTAGGATAAAATTTAGGACCAAACTTTCTTCTCTAAAAGTTTTTTGCTTCTGTACTGGGCATGGTTTCCACATCACAGTATCTCTCATAAATGCCCAGTTTTAAGTATTCACCTAGACTGCATTTGACAGCCACATTAGTAACATGTTCCAACATACCCCTGAACAGTAATAAACCTAGTAACAGATACAGTGAAACATAGAAGTAACAAATCCCAAGCAGTGTACTTACTGGCATGAAGTTAATAGAGTATTTTTAATTAGATCTTGGGTGTTTGGGAACTTTCTGTTCTTTTATTCAGAAAAGGAAAACAAAGTAATTTTAATAGGTTTTCCTGTGCTCTGATCACAAATGATTTTTATGGTGACCATAAATACTTACTTGAGTGTGCATGTCTGTCTTTTTACTACTGCATCCATAAATGCTTACTAATGCATCTTTGTGCAAGTATATATATTATACTGACTATGTGTGAGCTGTCTGCGTTTTTTTATTTTTATGATCCCAAGGATGACACAAATCAGAAAACAATGACTGAAAATACCAATACAATTATATTGTTACATATTTATGGAAAGGAAAATTATTTCCAAATAGATTTTTCCTGGTATTTGTGAGAGAAACATGAAATGCGGAAGACGGCAACACTGACTGCCACAGAAACACCTGTGTGCCATTTTCTGGGTAGAAAAGTGCCTTCATGTGCCTTCTTAAAGCCAGATGCTTTGGGGGAGAAAAATAAGTTCTTGGTACATACTGCTTATCCCTGTGTGATAATGACAAAAGATGGTTAGGTCTTGGCATGTGTCCTCGGCCAACACACACCTCCTCCCTCCCTCTTGCTCTGTGTGATGGGCTACGTGATTTGTCCTAAGAGAAGGACACCGGGTGGGTCTGGGCACTCGCTTCATGAATGCATTCCAGAGATGGGGGAAATGTGATGATTACGATTGGCATAGGTACACATTGGCCTCCATAAGGGTAAAAAGTGCTGCTGGAGACTGGGCCAACTGGGCAAACTGGTCTCCCGAGGTTGCAGGCAGTTTCTGACAGGATTCCCTGTGCCCCTCGCCCTGGCAGGGATGCCTATAGGGTACTTCCAGTCCAAAGAGGGAAACTCACTTTTGGATCGTTGAGTAAAAGCACTAAGATCCAGCCACATACCATTATAGCATCCTGAAGTAGCTCCATAGGTGCTTTGTTGCTTTGCAGTTGTGCATTGCCTATGGCCAAAGACTGTAACCCTGTATGTTTCCAGCTGAACCTGTGTATATTATAATGCTTTAGACCTGCTTGTATTATATATTACATTGGCAATATTTAGATACTGTATTAGCTATAAATCTAATCATAATCATCCACATAATCAGTGTCTTCTCTCTACTACTCTGACACACCCTGACCAATGAACCATGTATATATGAACATACCCCAAAGTATGTTTTATTGCATTTGGACAGTGTATATAACTAAATACAAGTAACTTACAATATATGTAGCTGTTTGGGGTATGCATTTGCTTAAAATTATTAGCATTTTAACAGTGAAATGATGTTTTGACATTAGCACTCTACTTTAGACACATGCAGAAGAATTTCTCACCTGTCTTGGTGTTGTCAGCTTCAGTCTGACTGCCTGCGATGTAAACCAGACCTACAGTCAGAAAAGATTTATTTATAAAATGCGTAGGTTTAGGAGCCACAGAATGAGTGAAACAAAGCTAAATTACATTTTCCCACATACATTGTAAGTGCCTGAACTGAATCACAAAGCTGATTTCCTTCAGTTGTTTTGGAAAAGAAGTTTAACTTTATTAATGCACCATACAAGCATAACAGGAACATGAGATGGCTTTTTTGAATGCACAATATTTACCTATTTTCAGCCTGGAGAAAGGTGTTTACTTGCCCTTGAGTTTCTCACTCCGGCCCCTTTCTTGGAGGAGGCATTTAAGCTGAGATCAGTCCTTGTCTGACATATTCTCCCTTCCAAATGACAATCTCACTCCACCCTATAATAGTTGGCAGTCTGAAAGTTTAAGGCATATCCCCAAATGCCTGCTCTGCCTAATATGAAGCAGGGATTTAAAAGCAGTTTTCAGGTTTCCTGTGTGTTGACCGAGAGGCTCTGAGGCTACCCATAGTGAAACTGTGATGATCCTCTTTACATAAATAATTTAGAAATCATGAAAAGCACAGATTACAGCAATCAACTAGAATATGGGCCCAGAATTGGGCCTGATTGCCTGAGGATACAATCTCAGTAAATTGTTAGACCAGAAAACTTACCCTCTTGTCACTTGAACAAAGGGTTATTCGTGTATAGGTCCTTATATGGTTTTGGGGTGGGGTCTTCTTCATGGCATCCTAAATTAGTATAGCTGGGAAAGGGGCAAAAAGCAGAATCAAACAGTCCTCTGAAGTGAGCTTGTGAATCCTTTTATTTATGTCATGATTATAGTATCACAACAAATTAGGAATTTACACATGTTCTAACTTTCCAGTTCCCACTATCTCCATCATGTCAGTAGAGATTATTCGTGGTTTTAACTAAAATTCTGTATCAAATATGGAGTGTTTTCATGACTTCTTCATCTGGATATGATGAGGAGACAGTAGGACACAGACAGTGGGCAATAATGACTGGTTAGTGTAGTAATATTGTGAGAAATGGGCTGTGTATGCTGTATCAATAGGCTGTACCAATGAACTAAATAAATGCATTCACCCTGTGGGGACTTCTATTTTGATTTAATATTGCATTACTTAATTCATGCTTTAGAACACCTTGTACATAAAGCGTTTGCACCAATGGATGCCAAATTAGTTAAACTGTTGCTTCTAGTGTATAAAGTAGGCCTGTGAGACAGCCTGTTTTGTTTTTACCATCTAGCTCAATTACACCCACCTCACCTGGCTTCACGCACCAACATAATTCCTTAACACAAAAATCTATGACTGACTGGATCTATCACTATTTAATTAATAGTACAAACCAAAACTATGCCTTGTGAAATGTGTGAAAACTTAATAATTCATCATCATCTTCATATTTGTGTGATGAATGAACTGGAGGAGTGCTGTGATTGGTTAATAACCATATGATTCAGCAACTGCCAGTCATGCTTAAACAGCAATCCAGAAGCGCTGCTTAGCGGCGGTGCTCCTCTCTGCAGCTCAGTGATTCCTAAGAGAACTCAGTATCTCTTACCAAGGAGGTGCATGATTCCTCCTGAACAGGGGTGTCTTGCCCAGCTCACTGTAGGAGGAAGAAAGGGCTAGTGTAGGTGCCCCCAGTCAGACCAGAGCTGTTTGTCTTCAGGGTGAGCCAAACAAAACCCAAAGGTGTCTTTGCTTGAGCAAGTCAGACCTCCTTTCTGTGCTTCAAACACTTTCACTTGCTTTACTCTTTCAAAATGCTGAGATGTTTCCAGCAGCCTACTAACTATTCCTAAGGTGTAGCAAACTCTAGTTTTCCCAGTTACACAGTGACCACCTGAGAAGGGGCCTCTGGGCAGGTTCTCACTGGTTGGCCAACACAGATATCATGCAGGTGCCTGTGTTTACTGACAAGGGCAGTTTGTTCAGTTTCAGGGTTTCCTTTTGTGTCTTTCCATTAACTTTTATTCCTCTCTCTGGCTGATTCATCCTACTGATTAAATGCTAAGAGAATTCAAAAACTTTGTTGAGGTTCTGTTTCTTCACTGACTGGTAAACATTTCTGGATCTGACTTGTAGCTCTTTTTGAGTTCAGGCTGTCTCAGACATGTGGCTGTGCCTGGAGATGGTATATTTCTCAGAGACTAGCTGAGATGCTTCTCAGCAAGAGGTACAATCCTGACTTTAGGCACAATTGAGTCACCGCTGGACAAAATCTTTCACTGACAAAACATGGGTGAAAAATCTTAGTTTGAATGCAGGTTGTAATATAGAATAAGAGCAATTAAAGCATGTGAACAAAATTCAAGTGATATTTTATAGCAACTTTTGTGTGCTGAAGGTGTGAGAGCTGTGTTGGTCACTTGCTTGCTGGGAAAGACATGTACAGGCCATGTATCTATATGGTTCTGCATGGCAGGCCCAAGTTATGCCATAGTTCAGCTATGCAGACTCACTTAAGGATATGCATCTCTTTATAGATGGCACTCAGACTAAAAAGGTTTCTGTATTCATCCCTTGGGAGCAACAGAAGGCAGCTTTGTTAAACATCAGCACTTATAAGTTGTCACCAAGACTTTTTCATCAGAATACGCTCAGTAAGCTGTTGTTTTCAATTGGCCTTAACCATTTCTTGTAAGTTCACTACAACTGACTGCTGTTCAGCAGTCTGAAATGGTATGTAATTCTGAATCAAGAGTGAAGCAAGCGAATAATAGAACCTTGTACCCATACTTCTCAGCAATTAATGGATCAGCCATGTTATTATGAGCATTCCACGTCTTAATAGTCTTATTCACCAGAAGAGCTTGAAAAGTAATCTTGCAGGAAGCAGAGCCAGTATAATTCAAGCAAGATTTGAGGGACAGGAAATGGGTACATCTCACAATTTTATTTGGAGGTGGAATAGTTACTGCTCACAGTTTGGGTTTCTGGCCTAACTTTACAAAACTATGCTCCATTAGGATAGAAATCTTCAGTGTATAATGCATTGAAACAAGGACCAATCTACACCTTGATTTATCTAGAGATATGATTCCACCATCTATTTTCACCCACTTGGCCAGGGAGTTGGTTAAAGGCACTGCTCCATCCAAACACCACCATACGAAAAAGTTGATGTTTTCAACTTAGCCTGCTGCACTGCTGATTGCATGGTCACATGGATGGCTGCAAAGAAAAGGGCTGGATTATGACTGCTGAGAATTAGGCTAGTGTGGAATGGCACTTCAGAGCTACAGCAACTGAGGTCTCTACACTGCCCAGTGGCAGGAGCTGGAGTCATCTGCTAAGCCAGCAGTGACATGATCAACAGTACCAGTAGTCCTAGTGAGAAGTTTGTACTATGGGAAGAAAAGTCAGTGTGATATCACTTACAAGATGAAATTACTTTTTTTCCATAGTCTTCTGAAGCAGTACCTATGTTGTACTGAACATCCTCAGTCTGATTGCTTTCTTTGTAGTATATGAGATTTTGTTCTTGTGATTCATGAATTTTTAGCCTTTACTTGATTATTTTCCTGTTCTCACTATCCAGTAACATTTTTTTTATTTGATACCATTTTCTTGAAGATATATAGATGGGTTTGATTTCACAGGGATTCATTTCCAGAAGGTTTCCTCAAGAAAAAACTCCAAAACTTTTCCTTTCCTTTCATGGCTATGTGTATTATTCCATGGCTTGTGCACTGTTGCCAGTGAAAGCAAGAATGGTGTCTCATCTGTGTCACTATTAAATCACCTTAAAATGCAGTCAAATTAACTTTCTTCCTTTCAAGTTGCCAGATAACTTGCACATCTGTAACAGAGAGAACTTGATACTTGTGTTGTCTTGCTGTTGAAGTGGGACAGCTCATTTTTCCAGTAGCACTGTAGATAATACTTGAGAAAATATTTTTAAAATTCATATATAGTAAAAACTTGAATATTAGAAATGGCATATTTAATCAAAAGCAAGTGTTAGGGAAAGAGTTGATTTTTTATAGTATTCTTCAGAATATTTCGTGCAGGAAAGGAGGTTGTCTACTTGACAAGCTTAATAAATGGGTATGTTCTGAACCCTTGAAATTTCCTTTGATTCTGATCACACTTTAGAAGAGTAGCCTAGCTTATTCCCCTTTACCTACAGCTGACAAAAGGTTGTGCAAGTTTTCCCAGATCTTCTTATATAGCCTTACTCCTGGATGATATGGGTTTTCTCTTGTGTCTGCTGTACTTCTGCATGTCTCCTGATCATGCATCTGCATGTGTTTTACTGTATAATAGCATAGAAATGAGAACTGATATTTGTATTTAACATTTGCTCCCACATTGCTATTTTTTCCTTTCTTCAAGGCATCTCTGTGAGCATTCAGTGCAATGGTTCATGCTAGTGTGTGCCTGATAAATGTCAGCAATAATTTGTTGACATTTTCTTCAGGGGATGGTGAGGGTGACAGAAGTGCTGCTTTGGAGTCTTTCACTGTATGCTATTGAAAAGGTTCATGGACAGCTGACGTTCTTTTTCATGATAACTCAGTATTGGATCCAAGATGACATATTCTGTCTTCAATAAAGTTGCTTGAACATATTTTTAATTGTTTTGAAAACAGGTTTGTAGTAAGTGGAAAGAAAATAAAGTCTCTGTAATGCATACAAAGATAAAACTAAAGTAGCAGAACATAAAAAAAATCATGGGATGCTTTGCTTATATGTTGGGTATGCACCAATTCCTACTCATCACATTTGCAGCTTTGAGACCTGGCCCTGTACAAAATGTGGCACACAGCTGTGATGTACAGATGTGCACATATCACATTCCTTACTCTGGTACTAATATTAACCATAACTCTGCCCTCAATGATATCCACATAGATGTCAAAGGCTGTGCTATTTGTAGTCTGTGGTGCCATAGACTCTCTCACAAGTCACCATGTGATATGAATACAATAATTCACTCTCCATGTCTAAAATGTTTTGATATATAAGCTTATTCATTTAGAGGATCATAGATAGATCAATTGAGAATTCAAGATTTTGGGAGCTTATATTTGTTTGTAAAATAAGCTGCAGGGTAAATCAGTGCATGTGCAGTATGGATCTGCCAGCACAGGCTTGCTGTTCAGGAACCCCATCTCCTGCGACTGTGCAACCAACTACATCAGCAGCAATATATACCATAGACAGGTCTTTAGCTTGATCTGATTAAAAATCGAGATTTTTATCCTTCGATCTTGAAGGATTTTACAGTAAATAGAAGTCTTGTCCTGTCACATCCTAGGCAATTGTAATTTTGATTGATTTCATTACTCAATTTCATTAACCAGGGTTAGTTAAGTCCCAATGACAGATATTCACCCTGGGTATATGAAGAAATGGGTCTCAGTGATTGGCTGTATTTATTAACAGAGATCACTCACACTTAGAACTGCTCTAAAATTGACTTGAAGTTATGCTGTAAATTGCTGTCTTTAAAATGTTGCTGCTGTTGATTTTTTTGTTCTGACTTATGCATTGATTGAAGAATATAAATATTGAAAAGTTTCACCACACTGAGCACAGGGAACCCTTCAGCAGATACTATTTTGATGCTACTGTAATAAATAGAATCATCAATGAAGACAAATATCAGCATCTGTGCTCCCTGTTTCTTGCTGTCTCCATAATGCTGCTAGAAGCCTGGTATGCTCTTTTTCTGGCTTTTTTATCTGTAACATATGCAAGTAAATGAAATCACTATTGAGAAGCATTTCAAAGTATTTATGTTTCATGACCTTCAATGCACATAATCTGATTTTTTTAAAACAGTTTATAAAGTATCATCATTTCACTCAATAAAGCATACGGCCTGTATTTCCATGTGCAAGTGGCCATTTTGCTGTAGAATTAGCCACCCGGGGCTAAATGTGAGTATTGTTGTACATGGCCATAATTAGCTTGTCACTTTTTTTAAGATTTAGTATCTGCCTGTATACTTTAGAATTGCTCTGGCATGTTAGTCTTCTTACAGAATGAAGAAGTGACCTTTCCGACATTTTATTGTATCTCTCTGCTTTTACACTGCTTGGTTGATAAGGGAAGTATCTTTCTCTTTGCATCCGGTTTTATCTTTCAAGTTTTTGGAGACTTTTTTTATTCCCTACTCTTTGCAAGGAAGTAAGAAGTGTGACAGAAAGGTGTGATTTTTAATTTACACCAGAGTTCTCAACAAATAATGACTTTTCACACCCTGTTCTTGCTGCTTAGCCTGGGGGAGGAGTTGTATGGCTACTGTTGTCATATCAAATTAAATCCACTCATGTAATGCAGAAAGGCATTCCTCTTAACCCTTTTAAGTTGCTGAACTTAAAAGACCACAAGAGGATAAGCACGAAGTGCAGGTCTTTGGGAGAGTCTCTGCTGTTGAAGAATAAAAATGTTTTTATTCAAGGATTTTCTCTCTCTCTTTTTTTTTTTTTTTTGAGCATAGATGTTGATGTGGTTTATGTGGGTAAATCCGCTTGTTAACCTGGAACTTGCTGCAGTCTGAGAGCGTAGAAGCAAATGTTTGACCAACGATGCCAGACACCTGTATTCTCATCTGAAAAACTGACTCGAATAACGTCCTGTTGCTTGCTGTGGATTGCAAGCATGGTCATGAAGCACTTGGTGCTCCTTTACTTTAGTTGAGCGAAAACACATTAATAACAAAATCCCCCTCGGGCAGAGTTTTCTGCTGCCGAGAAGTCCGCAGCATGGAACAACCTGTGTCTTTATAAGTAATCTTCCTTTGGGGAAGTTGCTGTTGATTTTGGTATGCGATGTACACCCGCCTGATCATCCCAGTGAGCCCTTCGGACAGGGGGCATACGGGATGTGCAGGAGGGATTCACCCGGAGGGTCGGTGTGCCCCTTACATCTTCCCAGGTAGCACTGGAGCCTGGGAAACTGAACTAGCAAGTAAAAGGAGGAGCAGTCCCCTCCCCTCCATCTTTATTGTCTCTACCTGTTGGCAATTGAGGGTTAACGATTTGCTGGGTACTTGCCCTGAGTGGTGGTGCAGAGAGGGTTAAGGTGCTTGATTGACTGTAAACACATATGTGACAGACTCTTATCTGATGGCTGGGGTGGTTTGCTTTTTTTCCTTCTGTAAAATGTCAGCCATTTCCTGATGAGCCTGATGGTGGTGGTGAATTTCACACCTTTTTTCTTCTCTGTGTGGAAATCTGGGTGTTAATGGTAGTGGAGCAGGTCTTGTTTTATAAGGAATGAGGCTGTCTCAGAGCAGAGGGAAAGCAGGGAAGGGAGAGGAGGTGAGGAAAGGGATCCAAGGAAACTGATACTTGTAACAGGCATTAGCTGGATTATTTTGCACTATTTTTATTCAGAGCATGTAAATGTATCATTATTTGCTAAGTGCAGGTTTTTTTCCTATGAAATGTTGGAGTTCAATTTAGAGTTCAGCATAAAAATAATCCTCTATTTTCATTTCACAGGGAAATTTTGCATTGCAACAGCTGAAGATGGAAAATTGGTCGGTTGAGCAAGTCTGCAACTGGTTGAAACAGAGAAATTTAGGAGAACTAGTTCCTAAGTTCCGTGGTAAGCATTTTTGCTATTTGGAGTGGGGTGTTGTTTAGTATTTCTTGCTATGCCTTTAATTGACACTGCCCACCTTGTTTGGGGGCATGTGTGTATATGCTAATTTCAGACTTTTATAGAAATTTATTAGGGTGGGAACTGACACAGATCTGATAAATCAACATAAGTGTACAGATCTATTATGAAGTCTCTGGGAAATGCTGGGGGATGAGATTAAGCCTGTATATAAATAGAGACACCTCAACTCAGAACTGGCAGTTTGTAAGTCTGGACAGGGCCTATTTAATGTTGTATAAATCTTTTGAAATAATGCAACTGTAGTGCGTGAATATTTTATGTCTGAGTATATAAACACTCTACAAAAGAGTGCACAAGAAACTGTTACGTGAACAGCCTCTTTGTTGTGTGTTATCTTAAAGAGGTTGCCTTTCTTCATTAACAAATGACAGTCTCCTGTGGTTTAAGCAAGGCCTGATTTAAAGCACTAAAATAGTCATCTCTCTACTTCTGTATATTTCAGACTTGGCTTTTTGTCCAGGGAAGGCATCTGGCCAGTGATTAGAACTCCTGACACTGCTTGGGAAAGGGCAGTAGCAGTTGAAGACGACTGCTGGCAGTGGAAAGCATCTTTACCTTTGACCTGTTTTCCATCATGTTTTCAGGCATATAGACGGTAACTGTAAAGTTATTTTTAGAGTAATTCTTTCATCCCCTTCAATCTGCAGAAGAAGAAGTAAGTGGAGCAGCTCTGCTGGCACTTAATGATCGTATGGTGCAACAGCTGGTGAAAAAGATTGGGCACCAGGCAGTGCTGATGGACCTGATTAGAAAATACCAGCAGCAAAAAAGTGGGCTGGATTCCCTTACTTACTGTTGTGAAACAGCTTCTCAAAAATTTCCAGAAGTAATCAGTGGGTAAGTTTGTACATGGCACAGAAGATACCAGTCTGGGAATAGCTGTGTTCTTTTCGTGGCATTTTAGAACTGGCATTTACTAACTCTTCAGCTGTAATTGATTTTTAAATTTCAAGTAGCTGTAACAGCATGTGAAATGCAAATTTAGATTATTACCTTGTGGTTTTATACGGAGCATCAACATTCCTGAACAATGCCAGTAATAAACTTAAACTTTTCATCATATTCAGTTCTAGGACCTGGTTTTCATTTGAACGAAGCACTAGCAAACTTTCATAGCTAAAATGTTCACTATTTATAATATTATGCTTTTGAAGAACTTACCTTTAAATGCTTGCCAGTCTTGTAGTAAAATAATGATTTAGCCAGGGATTGTATTTGTGTCATACGTATATTGAAATTCAGTTTCTCAAATGAAAATCTGAATTTGATCTAAATAAAAGCATTTAATAATCCCATCTAGATAGATTTTTAGAAAACAGGTTCCAGGAAGATTGTGTTCAATGATTGTGTTCTGGCTCTTGGTTGAGCAAGTTTTCTTTGTTTGTTTGGGGTTTTGGGGGGTGGGGAGAGGGGACAGAGTTCATGGGTTTGGGTTGAGGAAAGTTGGATGAGGGGGTTGGTTGGTTTAGTTCCCCCATCACTTCCCTCCATTTTGCTCTGTTGTAAATCTTGCAGGTTTATTTTTTTCTGAATATCTTGGCTGAGGAGGGATACTCTGACCTCTTAATGGTCCCTTCTAAACCCAAGAATTTTGGCAGTGGAAAATGGCTTGTTATGGATGCCAAATGCTCTTTTTCAAAGGAAAGGATTCTAACACTTAAACTGCATTAGTCACAGTAGTAGCTCAGTAGGATTAGAACTGTAGACATTCTCTGTGGCCTTTGCCTTCATCTGAAAGGAGTCCAGGTTGTGCACTCTGAGGTGATTCCACAGTGCAAACCAAAGCATGATAAACACTGATGACTGGGTTCTTTTTCAAACAACTTGCACTCCTGAGGAGAACTAAACTGTAGATACATCCTCTTGTCCCTGTGGAAGTATTTATGAAACTCCTTAGGGAAATGGTCCTGCACCATTGGAAGGAAGGGGATTGTAGAAAAGTGACAGTGTCACCACATGTATGATTTATCAGGGGCCTGAAGGACTCAATCACAGTCAGTCTTGGTTCTCTGCACCAGGGTCCTGCCTCACTTGACTTATAGGAAGCTCCTTCTTGGAAAGTAGAGTAGATGTCTGCTGTGAAGATGACTACTGTGTTTGGGCTCTGTACTTCATACAAAGTACATATAGATACTTGTGATACTTGTGATAGATATACCATGTCTTCATCAGGATTGTTCAGATTAAAACTTGTCCTTGTGCTCAGATAAGTTTGAATGCTGCTTTGCTTATTTAGCTTTCATCCTTTGTCAGGGATGTTTGGCTAGGCTATGTTTCAGATGTGACTGTTTCCCATGTGCTTCTCAACTCTTGTAGGTAAGGCCTTGCTGTCTCACAAAGAGCATGCAAAGCAGTATGAGGGCACAGCTTTCCTGTGCAGTTCTGCAGACTCCAAAAAATTTAAATGCTTAAAATATAAAATGTTAGTGAATATAATTTACATAAATATTTTCCTACCTATTCTTCCTGGAAAATAAGATGCTAGTATCCTTCTATTTACAGGGAAGTTGAATAAAGAAGCTGCAGTTTCTGAAACACTTTCTGTGTCACCAAGAATGACAGAACAAAGCCCAAACATGTTTAAGATGCAGTCATGTATTTTAGGATGAGTAAAAAAAAATAATCAATATATTCTGTGCAGTTTGGGGTAAAAATGATGGAAAAGCTCCTATAGCAAAAGGAGTATTTTGTCATAAAACTAAAAGTTGCATCATCATAAGCAGATAGCTTCAACTCTCTTAACTCTGCAATGCTTGTCTTAGTGATGCAGTTTAAAATTATCTTGTCTGTGCAGTACATC
This sequence comes from Dendrocincla tyrannina, assembly GCA_035047865.1. NCBI lineage: Eukaryota > Metazoa > Chordata > Aves > Passeriformes > Dendrocolaptidae > Dendrocincla > Dendrocincla tyrannina. The sequence goes on from JAWWMP010000116.1 coordinate 60,009,173, forward strand.
CTGAGCAAAATCCTGTAAGAATAATTTCTTTCTATCTAATTCAAGGACTCATTACTAAAGTGCCTGAGACTGAACAAATTCAAAATTCATAGTTCCACAATATGTGTGAAACGAACTCATTTTTCCTCCATCGCTCAGTGATGTTAGGCTGGATTGCAGTGAGTAAAGTCACCATGCCAGGGTTTGCAGTTAATAGTGAGTGTGTGGTCCCACACTGGCAGGAAACAATGGTGAAAAATGAGTTTGCATGTTGCTAGCCCTTCTCCTGTGGTGCTTGAGCCCAGCTGAAAACCAACCACAGTTTCTGTTTTGTAGAATTATTTCTCAGGCCTGTTCCCAGAAACAGCTCACCCTTCCAGAACCAGTGACAGGGTGGAGAAGGCATTGCTCAGGGCAGGGGAGAAAGCATCATCATCACAGTCCCCTAAAGTCGCTGTGGAGTTTCCAAGAGCTGTCAGCAGTATTTCCCTGTTGTATTTCTGTCATTAATGCTATCCCCAGTGCTTGTTGCTGCACTCATGGCAGCCACTTCTTTATCCCGCTGTCCTTAGCGCATCCTCTGATTATGTGTGAATTGTGCTGAACTCACCTACCTGCTGGAAACAAAGTCATTGGTTAGACATGGAGTTTTGAGTATGACAGGTAACCACTTTCTGTGTTGAAGCAATAGATTTGTGAAAGGACACGGAACATGACTTGCATCTCCAGAAGTTTGGATTAGGACATGGAAATAGCATCTTGTGTCGGCCACTGGTAAGGTGGAAATGTTCTCAGTCGTGCAGTAGAAACTGTTTGTGTATATGTAAAGAGCTCACACATAGATGGTACCAAGTAAATATTAAGTTGCTTTCCAATTTCACAATTGATTGTTTCTAGGAGCCACACAGAGAATATACTAGTGGATTTTTCTGTTTGTTTGCTTTAACTGCAGAGATGAAAAATATTGATTCATGGAAAGGGAAAACTGCCCTTACAAATTTGGCAAACATTAACGACACTTCCAATAACAGCCTTTCATGTGTAGTATGCAGCTGAGGCTGGAACAGTTTCTAAAGCATATTTGGAGTTCAGACGTTCTGAAGAGATGAAGTTCAGGAAAAAAAAAAAGTGGTTGATGACTGCCATGAATTCTTGGCAGCATAACAGTATCCCCTATATAAGCTCTGCCTTTTCCCCCAGTACAGGGTGAAACTGTTGATGTTGGCTTCCACCAACAAAAGAAGAAATAACAGGAATATAAGGAGGGAGAGAAGTGCACACAAAGGTTAAGCGGAAAGCAATGATTTGGACTGACACATAGCAAAGTGGGTATCTGGAGTTTTTGGTGCTAGTGACGAGCTGGAGTGGAAGCAAATAACCAAGAACAGTGGACTGGGAGACTGTGTGGTATTCAGAGATCTTCTAGAGTGGCTGGAGTAATGCAAAGCTGACTTGAAGCTTTGATCTCTAGAAAAAACACCTTTTCAAGGTTCTAGTTAAATAGAAACTGCCTTGCAATACTGTGTAAATAGCTCTTTCAGCTCACCCCTTGCATGTTTTAACAGTTACTTATTCCCAGAGATTAGGAGATGCCAGGCTATGAAGGTGCCAGTTTTCCTACAACTCTGAGAAGGTTGATTTTCTTGCATTTTGTAACTGTGTAATTGTTAGAATATCACCAGGCAGTAGTACATACATTTTTCCTTTCAATTTGTCAGAGTTTGAGAACTGAACTGAGAGACTGATTAAGAGACATCAGCATCATGTAAAATCATGACTATTCAATATGTTAATTTTTCTCCCTTTCTGTTTCTGCCACTGGTATTTTAGAATCCTAACGTTCCTCTTTTCTATAAGCTGCACAAGACCTGACAGTGAATTTTGGTTTTCTTTTTTCTTTCAGGGCTACTGACAGACAGATGTTAAATTCTTCTGGTCTTGTGGAGCAGAAAAAATATCTGTGCTCGACTGAAAATGAAAAAGGACTAATTGATCACAGAGTGCTAAAGCAGAAGTGAGTTTATAATGTAGTCATTAAATTTTCCTTACCTTCTGAAAATTATGTAAACACTCTTTTTTGCTTCATTTATACTTTACAAAAAGTGATCTTGATTATTAGAAGCCAGGTTCAGCTATATCCAGATGTATTTAGAAAACAGCAGGAACAGAAATTTACTAGGATTTGGGTGAATGAAATAGCCTGATGGTGTATTTTCTGCCCTCTATCCTCAGTCCTTTCTCACTGTCTCATGTTGTCTCATGCAGAGGGCAAGATACAGATTTGTCTTTATTTATCTGATTTTTTAAAAATTGTGGGTTTTAACAGCAATCTGACAAATTAGTCACTGCAGAACGGAGTATGGCTATTAAAAAAAATTGTGTGCTTGAGGCATCTTAAATATAGCACTTGGGAAGGTAGGCATGCTGAGTCCATTTGCATGCTCTTTTTCCTTGAGTATCAAAAGGAGCTTCCCTTAGAAATGGGAGGCAAGACAAGGTGTAGGATTTTTTCTTTCTTTCTTTTTGTTTGTTTTATTGTTTTCTGGGTTTTTTTTTCCACCTACCCATGCTTTTCTCCTTTGAGATAGCAGTTAGTGTTGGAAGAGAGTCCTGTTTCTCTTTCATGCCAATTAATTTTTTGTTTGCAAAGCTCTGTCTGCTTATGGCTATCCCCCTTTATTTCCACCTGCTACAGCTTCTCCCCCTGTCATTCTCCCTCATAGCTGTGACCGATGGCCCCACAATTCTGAGATAAGGGGAGGTCATCCTGCAAAAATGTCTATTTTATCACTTTAAAACAGTAACAAAGGGCTAGTGATAAGACTGTCCAGGAACAGAGGGAAGAGTTTAGTGAATCACAGTTATGCTTTTAAAGTCAAGTCCTGCTACTTCTGTTCTTTAAAAGCACAAGCCAAAAACTCCAAACCCAAAGATCCTGTCAGCATTGTTGTTGAAGAAACAAACCCAAATCACTTAAGCCCACTGAGCAAACAACTAATATGGTCTTGAAATTATGGGCTTTAGCCTGTGCTTCCAAAGGATGCTTATTTTTAATTAATTATGACTAATTTGCGGTGTGCTGTATAAAGACTTTTAAATGGGTTGTGTGAATCAGAGTAACCAGGAATAGACTGGCCTTAAGAAATGTTCTCAGCAAATGTTGTCATTATTTCAAAGGTCTATAATGGTCTCTTAAAGGGGAGGAATTGCAAAAGAGCAGTACCACTTCAGCTCCGGGCAGGGACATCTGCTGTCCTAAACGAAGTGCCCCTTCTCAGCAAAGTAGGAGATGTCCTAGAAGTCAGGGGAGCTGATGATTTGTAGTCTTGAAGATCTGAGTAAATTTGATGAGGGCTTATCTTTAAAGGTCAGATAAAAGCTTCCTCAGAAACAACTGTTTTAACTGAGTATGCAGTTAAACAGCCATTGCATCCATTAACTGGTGCACTAGGTTCATCTAAAGCTAAATACTATTTTTAGAGGTGAATTCTGTTGTTTAGATATGTCTATGACCTGACCTATGCTGATAAGCGTGATATGATAGAGTTTAGGTTTGATTTTTTTGGTTTTTCTTTTTCTTTTCCTTTCTCTGCAGTATTCACTTACTAAATTTTCAACAACAAAGTGAAAATTTTAGTGTTTTATATGCTTATGGGGATTATGCCAGCTATAAGCAGGTTGTAATTTGTTTCTGTCCCCTAGCATCTCATCTTAGCTAACAGGGAAAGCAAAGCTGTTGTATTGTAGGGAGGTGGTTCTACAAATAAAACACTCTTGACTGTCTTATTCTGAGTAGGGTGGGTAGGTAGCCATTTCTCATCAGCCAGACCAGGTTTGGAAGAGCAGCGAAGAACAAAGATGACTTCCACTGTTAGTAGGTGCTTCCACATCACCCTCTGCAGAGAGGTCGATATAAGCACTTCTAGAGTCTGTTCAGCCAGGGGTTACTTTAATTTGATGGAGTTTCAATGTACAGTTTAAATTATTGATATTTGGCCAGGATTATACTTATAACCTCATTCGTTTCATCCAAGCTGAAAGAGAAGAACTTAGAATTTGTGGGTTGGGGTTTTTGTGTTTTTGTTTTAGTTTTTTTTTTTTTTTTTTATTATTTATATGTGGTGTTGAGTCTTTTGTGGTTTGTTTTTGGTTTTGCTTCTGTTTTCCCAAAAGATCTACAGCTTCAATAACTGCATGGTTTTGCTTGAAGTGAATTCATGAGTGCTTTTATGGATTATTAATGCTGATGAATTGGCTCAAAGTTTCTCTCTGTTTCCTGTGTAGGTAGTCCTAACAACTGTGTTAAATACTCTCATATATTACTAACTATTAGCAAGTAACAAAAAAGATTGTTCAAACATAAAAATAAAGAGTAAGTGGATGAAGCAATTGCATAATTTTATTTTTCTTGTATTGAAATTTTGCATACATATAACCAGATGAGGTTTGCAGGCTACTCCAGTGAAATAACCTTTTGCTAGCAATGATGGAAGTTAAAACAGACGGTCTTTCTGTTAATCTACCAAGAAGATTAATCTTGAAACAGTGCTTGTCTGTGAGGACAGTAAGATAGCTACAGAGGACAATTCAATAAATACATTTCTCATATTCCTGCTTTTCTGTGTTGGAGTACTAGCAGTTTTATGGCTCCTGGAAGCCTGATGTTTATCTTGTTGCTAAGACAGAGGCTTTTACTTCTTGTAAATACCTGATACTGCTGAGAAACACCAACGTTTTATTGGTTGGTTTATATGTTCTGTCTGCCTTTCCTCAACATGTTTGCTTACCAAATGACACCTCTACTGTATCCCTTTTCCACTGCTTCCAATATGATGGTCCAGCTGTTTTCCTTCAAGAGTGATGTTCTTATGCATGTTTATTTGTACATTTATTTCTTCTGTAAAAATGTGTTCTGTAGCTCTTGAGTGCTCTGTAGCAGATTTACTGTCTGAATGTCTTGGAGTAATTTGCTTAGAGCACCAGCAATGGATCTTCCGGCCAGCCGTGGCAGGTTTGAACTTCCCTATTTATTGTGAATTTGGAAATGTGGTCAGTGCTCGACTAAACCTGGGCCTGCTAAGCGCTCATATACCAATAAAGCAATTGCCAGCATTGACAGAATATTGATGCTGGTGCCTATATAAATTTGAGTTGGTAGCAAGGACAATGAATTGGAATATTTACCTGAAAACAAATTTGGTATCCATCTCCAAGATGTCCATGATGGACCTGCATGGGTTATTCATTCCTCAGTGGAGGAAATCTGCTCAACTAGGACAGCCTCACATCTATTTCAGTCAGGCTACAGGCAACTGCCCTAACAACTGGGTAGCTGCATCTGAAGTGTCTTGTAGTTTTGATGTATCATTCTGCTAATGATCTTTATAGAGCTCCTTCCTTTGCTTCCCCATTACCCGTACATGAGTATTGTTGGTCTGTTTGATGTGTTTTATCAGAAATGCACTTAAGCTTGTGCTTTAAAAAGAAGAAAAGAAAATTTTAAAAAGAAAAGAGAGAAAGAACAGCTAGCCTGAAAAAATATCCCTTCAGATGATTTTGTTCCATTTACACAAGAGAACAAATATTACCTTTATATACATACATATACACACATATGTAGTTATAGCCCTACAATGAAAACTCAGCAGGACTGTGCTTTTTTATGGATAGCTTAAGAGTTTCTTAGTTTCTATGCAAAGACCTCATTTTTTATATCATTGGAATTATTTCTAGTATAGGTGATGATCCTTTTTTTTTCAGTTAGCTCATAAGGACATGGGAAGCAGACATAAAAACACCATGTTAAGGCTTTGATAATGGTCAATAATAGAGGAAGAGAAGTACTGCCTGTCTATTTTGTTCAGAAGTACAGACATCAGATGCTTCATATGATTATACCTTTGGGGTTTCCAAAGTCATAAATTGCATATAGCCCATTAATTTTAACAATGACTGATTGAATCTTTGCTCTATGAGTTTATCTCAATATTTCTGAAGCCATTTATTTTTTCAGTAGTAGATTCTCCTGGTAAGTGATGTATCATAACAGAAAAATAATTTCATTTTTATGATTTCTGATAAGTTCACTTCAATCATTATTCCATCTTCACAAATCTACTTTATCTGTGAGTTTTGGTTTGGTTTGTGTCAGGTTTGGGGGAGAGTCTTTAAATTTGCATTTTCAATTTATGTTGATGAGAGAATTTTTCTTTAAGTCAGCATTTCATGCCTCTGTCATTGCAGCAGAATGCTTAAGAATATTAACTTAAAATTTAAAAGACCTAGAAGACTCATAATAATGTATTCTCTGTGCTTGTTGCCTCAATGTTTTGGAAGTCAAGACAACTGGACTTGTGGTTTTGGAGCACTTCAGTTCAGCAGAGCTGAATTTATTGGCACGGTGCTATGAGTCTTCCACAGAAATTTGCAGAAAAAAAAAATTAAATTGCTAAATCTCCTTTATTCCACACCAGAAATGAGCCAAGTCTTACAAACCACTTGTGGGAGACAAGCTGCATTGCCTTGTTAAGGTCTAGCAAAGTCATAAAAGCAACAACAACAAGAAAACCCCAAATCCATAACATTCTTTCATTCTTTGGATGCAGTATAACATATCTTACACACGTGAATATGAATAAACCCTGGGTTTTTTAAATGGCCTGACTTAGCTGGTAATTCTGTCAGTCAGATTCCCCAAGGAGCGTTTTTACTTCCCCCATCTGTAACCAACAGCTGCTGCCCTTGCAATAGGTAGAAGTGCAGAGCCTTCCCTTATGTGATGCAGCTCCTCAAAATGGGAACTCTCAAAAAATCTGGACTCCTTCTAGAAGAAGGTTGTGTCTGCATCTCTCAAACCTTTTTGGAAGTAGATTCACTTTGTCTGTAACTTTGTGCTCATACTGAATGTGCTGATTTGTATAGCAAGGGTACTGCAGGAAAAGGGATTGCTCTGCGAAATGGGCAGCTTCAGTGTCTGTTGGCTCCCACATCCTAGCCTTGCTGAAGTTAACACTGCTGCAGGTACCTTCTTTTTCAGTCTAAAGAATACCTGCCCTTATGTTTGTTAGGAACTGAAAACTAAAAGACATCATCAAGCATTACACAGACTGCAAATCCCAGGGTTTAGAAAATAATTGGGAAACCCTGCATTTGTGTTTAAGAGTTGGAAATGACAGTGAAGCAGCTGAAGAGAATGGCATGAGGATCTTTCAGGCACAGATAGCATAACTATGAATAAAAAAAGAGAGTTCTTTTTTATCCAACTATTGAGATGGAATTTTTTTTTTGATATTTCATCTTTCTTCCTTGCAACTTGCTGCAGGATTAGAGGCTTCCCAGTACAAAAAAGGGGTGTAAGTTAGTCAGACACGTGGCAGTGAAGAAAGAGGGCTGAAATTTTGCTGGAGCTAGCTATTGGATTTATTTAGGTGTAGAATCAAAAGTCTCAAGAACTGAGAGACAAGAAAAGGTGTAGTAACTTGCGTTTTGAGATTTTGATCCAGTTTCTGTCTAGCAGGTTAGCTAGAAGAACAGAGAGGGATGGCTAGAAACAGGCTATGTGTGTTTGTACCTAAATCTGAAACTGTATGTGCACTGAGATTTATATATATAGCCAAGGCCTTCCTTGGTTGTGGAGAATGGTGTTACAGCTGAACTGAACTGTTCTTTTAATTAAACAAGTTTGCATGTGAGCATTTCTGAGGATAAACTTTATGTGGAGTTGTGTCTCTTTTCAAACAAGCTTGTATTTCATTGCAAAATATTACAGCACATGTTTAACATGACCGCCCAACAGTGATGAGTCCAGCAAGAGCTAGTAAAATATTTAATTCTGTGCAGTGTGCAGACTGGAGGAATTTTTGGATTTCATTTAAAGAGCAAGGAAGTATTTTGTGTTGGGTAAGGATGAAGATAATGAAATTCAGAGTATTTTTGTTGTGGTGGCAAGAGTGAAAGGACTGGTGGAGGGGAGAGTTACCATCCCTCCCTGGCTATTAGCCATCCCAACTGCAAGAAAACTGTATTTTCTCAATAACTGAGTAAAGTTCAGCTTGCCTGAATTGTACCTGCTAAACCTTGCCACCTTTTGAAGGTTCACTGGCATTATCAATAAAAAGAATTTCAGTGCTGCTAAGATGCAAAATACTGTAAATTTTAAACTTCTATTTTTGAGTGGTTAAAATGACAGCATGTTGAAAATAGTATGTAGCACCTTGCAGTCTGTCTGCTACATCACTTGCATCAGTAAAATTGGTGAAAGTACAGGATGCAAACTTAGAGCCTGCAGAGCTGCTCACTGATGCTACATCGAACATCTGCACTTTATTTGCGTAGGAGGGGTTTCCAAATGATTGCAGAATCTGAGCTGGGTCTTGTTTTACCAAGTGTGCATTAATTTATCACCAAAAAAGGACATGAATGTGTCTATGTGGATGTGTTGTCAGTTCTTGAACAACTTTTCCTTCTTTCCAGACTGCAAAGTACTAACAGAAGTTCACTGCACTTTGCATTTACTGTTAACCCTTTGTGTTCCATGAAATCTGGTGAGCTTGGACAGACAGCAGTCCTGACCATTTTGTACCTCTTTTGCGTGGGGAAATGGCAGTGCCGGAAGTACTGCTACTACTGTTAGGATCAGATGACAGTACCCAAATTATATATTTATTTTTTTTTCCTCAGCACTGCACTGTCATTTGTGGTAGTGCTGGGGTTGGTATGATTATACCATGGCTGTAGAGTTTCTGATAACGTGCAAGCTACGTTAAAAGATGCCAAGATGGTGTGGCAGCATAACCGGGTCAGCAAGGTTGAGAGTTGTAGGCTAATCTACTCAAGAAGGTATTTAGGCTGTAACTTGCTGTAGGTACCCAAATGAGCTGCCATCCAGGTATATAATACTCTTTCAAAGTGATCTAAATTGTAGTATTTCAAATATCCATTGGTATTACACTTGATTTTGCCAGCCTAAAGATATTGGCAAACATGGAGTTGGTTATTTATCTTTTTTTTTTACATGTCTATCTGAAAAAGACTGGATAGCAAAACCTCACAATTAAGACCGCTAGAACTCTTCACAAGTCTTATTTATATACCTAGCTGCTGTTTACAGTTGGAGATTGGACTGAAGTCTAAAGTATTTCCCTCTGTAACTTTCATAGACTCAAGACATAGTGCAGTTGGGAAGGGACACTGGAGCACACCACACCCAGCCGCAAGTCTTTGTGTGGGAGCTTTCATTTGCATCCCTCATGTGGGGAATTCCTAACTTGAAATCTGTACTGTCTCAACAGTTGTAGCAGCTATCTTAATTTTCTTCATAATTAGTGGAAAGAAATAGATGAGGGGGATCACCTGCTCTGATTTAGATGTCTTCTGGTTGTTCTGTCATACTTAAGTTGTGTTTTTATCTCCTCAGTGTAAATAAAGAGACAAAATGATTAATTTAGATATCTATATCTGTATACTTATATCATGTAAGCATCTACATTTTTCATCTATAATGATAGCATTTTATTTTAGAAATTATTTTAAAAGTCTGCTAGTTATTTTCAAATTGCTCTCTGTAATTTAAATTTAAGCAAACACAAACTGCAGTGATACCATATCCATAACAGGACTCTCTAGTTGTCTTTGGCACCTCTCATTTGAAATTCCTTCCTTGGGTCTAGACTACTATGACTGGGAAGCAGTCCAGGGCTGCGAGAACCACTCCATCTTTTAGGTGGCTTTTGATTGACTTCAAGCCTGTTTTATCCCTACTTTTCTCTGCATTCCTTCCAAAGTAGGGTTTGGGTAGCCAGTGGTGACAACCTGACTCAGGCTCACCACAGCTGGACTGTGACATCAGTAAATAATGGTCATGGTGTTCTTGTGACAGGAGCTGCATCTGCTTTGTTTTCAGACCTGTGCTGATGAGAACTACTCTCATCTCTTCATTGCCTTCCCCTTTGCGAAGACAGTATTAGCTAATGTCACGTATGTAATGTCATGAGCTTACTCTCATAAGCTAGCAGAACTGGTAGGAAACACATCAAAAATGAAGACAGATTAAGTTATTGGTACAAGTCCCCAGCGACCTCTACTCTGCCTTCTGCTTTCAGTTAGAAACTACCTTCTGCTGTCTGCTGGCTATAGCATTTCACATTTAACATCTGACTTAACTCCATATGTATTGGTTGCTACTTCTGTAGGTATTCTTTATGCAGAAACAAGGATAGAAAGCCTTGAATTTCTATAGCTATAGCTTTCCTGTATGTTGATTTTTTTCCCTGTATTTTTCCCATTCTGCCTGCATTTCCATAGAAGAAGGATGTGATTGTGATGATATAATATTTTCTTTTACAGAAAAAATCTGAAATCATTTTTTGCAAGATATAAGATGTTGCAGTGGACAAGTTCTTACTCTTTGCCAGACTTTCCTTATGATGTCAAGTGCATATTAGCAGAAAAGAAGTGTCCTGATCACAGTATGAGAATAAGGATTATTGAATTTTTACAAGCAGACATGACAAAATACCTAGAAGGATCACTGTGAGTAAACACTATTAGATTTGTTTGGGACCATTACCTATGGGCTGCAGAGGTAAATTTTCAAATGTTGTAAGCCATTCTCCTTAATATACTTGCTTAAATGGGGGAGGCTAAGGGCCTGAAATCTGTTGAAGCCACTAGGAAGACTTCATGCGAGCTTTAAAGCTGTGGCCTTTTTTTCCTTGAAGGGGACTTTATTGCCTGAGAAATAGTCAGTTTAATGTAGATTGGCATAGACTCTAGTGTTTAATATTGTCTAGAATACCAACTATTTCTTTTACATCTCCATCTTGTTTGCACAGGTATCCAAACAGTCAGCAATATAACATTGTTGTCAATGCTCTGCTGCAGGCATACCCGTTCCTTGATGAAGATGGGAATGGCTTTGTAAGTATTGTATGCTTTTTTCCACATGGTCAATGACAAGAAAATAATCTAGTTAAGAGGAAATCAATATCAATTTCTTATATACTGGCTTTATTCAGAGCTGTAAGATCTTGGCTGTGTTTGGCAAATCACATTCTTCTTTCATTACATTAATTAAGGATTAATCCAGCTATAGCCATACTTCAAAGCTGGTGTGAGCTCATGCAGTACATGAAGTCCCCGGTTGTTTGTTGGGTATGTTTTCTTCCTGGACTGATCTCTGCCAAAGGATAATTTTAAATGTGACTTATTTTTGGTTTTAAAAACAAAGAAGCCAGCTCTTTCGAAAATTATCTGTATTAGCACTAACATCTGACTGATGCTCTTGCAATG
>JAWWMP010000116.1:60020540-60053698 GCA_035047865.1 Dendrocincla tyrannina
GTGTGTTAGATATTGAACTATAATGTGAAATAATACTAGTGGTTTAAGTATATAGGGAATCTAGGTCTAATTTAAAAAAAATAAAATTATTTAAAACCTTTTTGTAAACTCAATGGGTATGTGACAGAAAGCAGTGGAAGAAGATGACTTAAATTTGAACTACATTTTTTCACTCTTGTGACCCAGAATATATATCTGTAGCCTCAGAGGACAGTGGTCACCTTTTGACTTCACATCATTTCTTTGCCATGCAACATTTTTATAGCACCTTGTAAAAGCTTGTGAGCCTCTGTGGGGACTGTTAGCTTTAAACTTGTATAAATATATATCTCATGTGCCATTACTGTAGAAAGCAAAATAATTTTGAGGGGGGAAAAAGAAAAGCTCAGGCTTAAGGGGTGACTATTTTAATTCTTCCCTGAGCTCAGGCACCATAGAAGAGAAGGAACTAAAGAAAACAAACATATCTCAAAGACGAGAGAGGGAGCAAAAGGATCAGAGAGCAGCAGCCTATCCTTATTTTTAATCAGGATACTTCTCGGAATGCCCCAGTGGTGGTCCTCAGGCAGGGTCCTGAGTAATGCTAGGGCCTATCTGGCTCACTTTATGAAGGGGAGCTGGAACAATATTCAGGTTGGGTCTGAAGACCATTTTACAACCTGTAACTTTTAAAAACTGTTTTTAAACAGAGATTATTAAGCTAGGTTTACAAAGGGCCTTAATTGCAGCGGGGCATAGACTGAGTGAAAATACTTATACCTCTGTTCTTTGGGAAATGGCTCATTCCTTTCCAGGCTGATCGCAGAATTTCTGCTGGCAGAAATTATGTGATGTGGTAGAGACTTTGGAAAAGTTGTTCTTTATCTTTTGATCTTTCCCTCATGCTTACTAGAAAGGCTGGCAATAACTGCCATAAGCAAGTAAGGAAGCTGGAATTAGCAGTTTGCAATATTGCTAGTCTAACACTTTCTGAGCTAGCCCCTCTCCAGTGCTTGGGTTGAGACAGGAAAAAATGCACTGAAGGTGTATGCATGTATACATACTTAAGTTCGAAGGAGGACGTGAGAATGAATTACTATTTTTATTGGCCTGAATGTTAGACATTCTGTTCTTCCTTCATGATCATAAAGGCTATAAATACTTATTTTTCCTTGATCTGAGATAGTGTGTTACAACAGTAACAGCTTAAACCAAGCTCTACATCATATGCACAGCTACTTATCACAAAACTTGCAATAAAATTGAATTCATAAACTTTTAAGAAACATGAACAGCACAAAAAATAGCCAGCCACCATTCTTTCTTTTTTCTCAGAAAGGATCTTCAGCAGCTTGAAAAAGCTAAAATTTTGTAGGCTCTTCTTTTAAAATTGCCTCCAGCTAGCAAGGGACTATAATTTCTGCTTGCTGTTCCTGATAATAGTATTAACATGTAAGATGTAAAATATTAATTACTGAGAGGCTTTGAATAACTTAGACTTTTTAGTCTATAATAATTAGACAGTTGTTATTACATTTTTTGAATAGTACATTGAAAGTGTTTAAGGAATCTACCATCAATAAAATTCAGAGATAAAATAGAAAGCTCTGTATTTGGGGACTGCTAGGTAAATGTAGAAAAGAAAAACTGACATAAGAGCAGTATTTTAAGCAAAAATTCTAAGTACATTCCTTATTAAGTAACATTTATATATTAACTTCTGGAGGCGTTCATGTAACATGGTTTTGTTGTCTACATTGGGAAGAGAGGGACAGCACTATGTAAGTTCTTGTTTGTCTTTGGACTCCAAAGAGCCTTGGGTGACCAGCTGTGCTCAGCTATCTGTCTGATAGATAACTCCTTCCTCTTGGTGTGTTGTAAGGCTGAAAAATGGGACACACCAAACATGGCAAATCAGCTGGGCCAGCCTCTGAGAATAAGGTTTTCAGCACAGGTGGATTAATAAAGTTATTCAAGTTTATTCAAAATATCAGCAAGCTGGTTTTCAATTATTTGGGCTTTTAATTTCTTGTCAAAGTTGCAGGAAAAATAAATTGTTGCATGCATTTTAAAACCCAGAAGGGCTGAGCGCAGTTTGGCATACCAAGTTCTCTGTTCCCTCTGGTGTACTGGAGCTCATTTCTGCTGTTGAGCATTTTCCTTTCTGCTGTGAGAAATGCTCTATCTCAGTGTATTGTTAATGATATTAGTTTACTGCTCTTTATTTACTGTTGTGCCATGTCTCAATTCCTGGATTCAGTTTAACTTATAAATTTATGCTTAAAAGGAAAGCAGGCCCTTTAGGGTGGAGGAGCAGCCACAGCATCTGCTAGGCTCTGCAGAAGGCTAAAGTAGCTCTTAAGGAGATGTCCTGGGAAGATCTATCAGTGGTGTGATTTTAACATGTGAGTCTTGTAGTTTTGAGCCCTTCACCAGAAATGGATGTGTCTTGGCTGCTGGAAGAATGCAGCAGAAACTGTTCTGGCTTCTTTCCTGGGCAGTGTACATGCCTGAGCCTGGTGTGGGTGGTCAGGGGCAGGAGGTTGGGCTTCCTGGATGAGAAAAGGGAAAGCTCATTGCACAGGATTTTTTGATGTTCCAGAATCTTCTGACCCAGAGCAGAAAATCAGAATGTAAAGAACATGATGTTCTTGATGTACATGGAAATGTACACATACACTTTCATTGCTACATTTTTGTTAAAATAAAATTACTTGAGCAACTGGAAAGGGGGAAAGATCTGCTGGAAAACAAAAATCAAACCTAAGAGCACTTAAATTCACACCAGTATTTTTATGACAGAAAAAAACCTCCCAAAACCCAAAGCAAACTTGCAAAACTTTGAACACTCCAACTTTTTCAATTTGTTTTGGGGTTGGTTTGGTTGCTTGGGTTTTATTTTTTCCCTGAAATACTGGAGCTTTCCTATGTACTAATTCAAACTATTTTAAACAAATAATTTAAACAATGTGTGTTGATGATGTAGAAACATAGTCTAATATCTTCAATCTCATACTGTTGCAAAGAGAGGCCCATTAAAGGTTTGTTGTTTCAGGATTTATTAGTAGATTATCCATAATGCTGTTCTCTTGGTTAAAAAGTTTCCCATTTAATTTTGCAATATGGAAAAAAGCATGCTTCTTTGCCACTGGCCCTTTTTCAAATGATATCCAATGCAATATAGTCAGGACAAAGATTATGATCCTAAATGAATTAATTTATAAATAAAGTCACAAATAAGTTGCTTATGTACTATAAATTTAAAAATAATGTTATTTAGGGGGTCACTGTACAAGCAGGGATTCAGAAAGAATTATCTGAAATTCTAAATAATATTAAAAAATCATTTTATAGGAATGGCAAAACTCATTTAAGAAGTCCATGACGCATTTGTAATGAAATTAAGTCCAAGATTAACTTTTGGTAAAAAGTTCTTTCAGAGATTACCTAAGGAACTTTTCCTGTAGTGTTTCCTCCTACTTACAGAACAATGCTATCCTAAACTAACATACAACATTTAAAAAATAAAATTCCTAGTTTAATCATGAAATAGCTTATTAGATTTCTAATGTATATTGTAACCAATGCAACATTTGTAAGTTACAGACAAATACTTTATATAGAAAAAGCCATGGTCATAGACACAGCAGTCAAAAGAAAATTGGCATGACACTGTTTCTTGACAACTTGCAAGATATTCTGTCTGTATTCCATTCTATCTGTATTTGTCCCTTTTACAAGGCTTAAACCCAACAATTTGGAAATAATTACTTCCCTTATTTATTTTAATTTCAGTCAACATGTTGAAAATTGTGTGGTTTCAAGAAAACCTGACATGAGAACGGAAAAGAGAGGCTCTCTCACTCACACTGCTTGACAGTGGGCTTTGCATAAGCAGCTCCCTTGCTCTCATGGCTGCCAAGCGGTGCTGAGGTGCTGATGAAAGCCAGGATTCCAGTGCTGACATGCCTGATTTATGTAACTGCTGCACACAAAATGATTATTTGCTAGGAAATTGCTGCGTTTAATCTGCATGTAATCCTTTCCCTCCAAAGTCAGACAGATACAGACTAATCCTTCTGCTCCCTTACAAGCATGGTAACCCTTCCCAGGGTGGTTTGTTTTTGTTTTGTTTTTTTTTTGCAGGTGTTGAAGGTGGGGAAATAATTAGAAAATAAATTTATCTGTTTGAAAATGGTAAGGAAAGCATCATTTTTAGAAGATGCGTTACCCACTAGGGAAACCACATAAATCTATGTGCTTACAGTCTCATTCTTAAAATAGGTGTGTGAGAGGGGACTTGGCTAAGTTTATGAGAAATGTATTACAGAGACAGATTTAGTTAAAACTTTTAATTTATTGGGGGGCTGGAGGACAAAACAGCTGAACATTTTGAACTTTGAGAGATACTTAAAGCCTTGTATAGGTGTCAGCATATTCTTTCATGTGAAATAATAAGCAAAAATATCTTCTAATCAAATAAAGATTTTTCAAAAGAAAGAAACTGCATGGAGCTCAACTATGGGGATGCTTAAATTGTCATCTGCTAATATATTCTGGGATGATCATGTTTTAAAATACTATAACATCTGTTGAACACTTCAGAGAAGAATTAGGCTGAAGTTTTTGTTTGCTTCTTTCTTAACAGCCTTAAAATAGCAAGCTTCCAAAAATATTTTGCTAGGCACATAAAAATATTTTCATCAAAATGCAAAGGGCCAGAATTGTAAATGTATTTAGGAACCTAAAAGGTTCAGGTGAACAACAAGGGGGATTTTCAAAACATGTAGTCACCTTACTGCTTTTCAAAATGGTGCTGAGGTGTAATACTCATACTGAGGCTGTATACATACTGAATATACCTTGTGAGTAGACTGGGTGAGCAGTTGCACTCTATTTCTAATCACTGTATTTAGGTTGGTCATGATGTGACCCCTGTTCTTGCAGAATCTGAAGTTTACATCTAGAAATGTATGCAAATCTATGCATGGGTTTGTTTTCTTTCCAGTTCTTGGATGTTCAGTCATGACTGGCAGTGACGAGACACTTCAGTAAGGGTGCATAGGTGGGTGGCAGAAAGCGTCCCCCTAGGGAGGAGCACACCTGCCCTGGTTGCCCCAGGTCTGCTCAAGAACAGATGAAGTAGACACCACAGGGATCACGTGCTTATAGCTCTTCTACTTTAATTTTTCACCATTAATGGAGGTCTTGCTTTTTAGGATTGAGGACCTGTAAGTCAGCTAGTACCCTAGGGAGTTGGGGACAGTAATATCAGCAAGAGAAATGCAAGGTCACACTGCCTTCACCACAACCTCTTTAAAGATCCTCTCATCTGTATCCTCTAAGTGAGAAAGGCAGGCATGTCCAAAGATACATGCAAGGAAGATACTCTACTATTTGTCTACCTCTACTGAATTCTGGTTTACACCAAAGTTAACCTTTCAAATCACGTGACGTTGACTAACAAATTACTCCATTTTAGAAAGAAATTTGGGGTAATCATACTTCTTTTTATATTGTGGTTTAGCATGTCAGTGAGTATAGGCTTGAATATAGTCTTATGTGAATATAGTATTGGAGTCAATTTTAGAAAATGAGATAACAGCTGTTTGAATCTCTCTTGACACATCCTGTCATTTAGTCACTTTTCGAACTAATTTTTATTCTCTCTGACAGTTGAATACCCCTCACTAACTGGAATAATGAATTGCTTTTGAGAATTGAAAAAACCATTCAAAGCTGCAGGTTTTGCCTGCAGATATATCTAAGAGCCTTTGCTTAGTGATTTGTTCCCTGGGTGTTGATAGCATGTCTAGGTCCTGCCAGGGGATGTCCAGCTGGGGACTGCACATAAGCAGCCATCAGTCCATAAGGATGCTTGGGAAGTTGCTGTCCATCCAGTTTTCAGAAGGGATTTTTCTATACCTGAGTAAAGAAAGACACAAGTGTGACAGAAGCAGTGGGACCACATAAACTGTCTTTGATTTCCAAGGAGTCATGCATGGCTCCATTAAACAGGGACTGCATCTGTTTTCAGTGCAGAAATGACTTTAAGTTGCAATTTACAGAATTTGAGCTGTCTTACAAACAGTAAGACCTACTTAAATGATCCTCTTGATTCAGCAATTTTGAGTTCAGTTTAAAAATATAGTTGATCCAGTCTACCTGTAGGCTCCCAGCAAAAGGTATTGCCCCTCTGGGTCTTTCCCTCTCCCTTCTGTTAGATACAACCATCATACAACAGTGCAATCAGTCAGATGCTGCCAGAGGCAGAGGAAAAATAATACACTAAACTAAAAAATAAGTCACTCAAACCCCCACAGCACAATATCTGTGGCATTTGTGAACTGATCTGCTTCATTGTGTAGCTGCATGACCCAGTGTTATGAATGGAGCATCCCAAAGTAAGAGCTGAGAAAAAAAAGCAAACTGCAGTTTCACTGACAGCCCTGCTTATATAGGAGAGATCAAAACCCTTAGGTTCAATTATTGTTATCCATAGCAAGTCACAGCCCAGCTGTTAGTTGCCATAGAATCATATACCACGGATGCTTGTGTTTTCTTCTGTCCAGAAGCCACCAATATGCTGGTGCCACCCTGTGAGTCTTTTCCTACTTAATGGCAAACACTTTTTCGTAGAGTCAGATAAAACAAAGTGACCTGCTTTAGGTAATGACAGATATTTTTCCCCCCATGCAGTTGCTATGGAAACGGGCCCTTAAAGATCGTTTCAAATATGTGCGGAGACCCATTGAAGATGATGAGCAAGTCCTGAGGAACAAATGCAAATTTGGCCACAGGAGGGGACAGACCAGAAAATCTTCATTTGCTGAAAACAAACTTGATCATGTCCAGGTGCAGGTAGAGGTAAGGTTTTTTTGGTGCTTAAGTGAGTTCTGTGTCTTTCAGCCTTTCTGTTGACAGTAAGGCCATCAACCACTAAAGGGGAGAGCTGAAGTGATCTCATTTTATTTAAACTCCTTTTCTATAAAACTTGTCCTATAATCAGACCCTTGATTTCTTTTCCATTTCTGGAAAACTAAGTATCAACAGCAGAGCTAAACCTGGCACTGGATGCCTTGTACATTTGGGGTCATTTAGAGTTGTTGCCAAATGGACAGAAAATTCTGTTTTTTTGTTTGTTTGTGGTTTTTTTTTTTTTTTTTTTTTTTTTTAATGTAATATTCCTATTCTGCTTTAGGTTATATATACCTCCAATTAGAGTGAAAAGCAGTAGAGACTTATGTCTAAGAGCCGAAACCTCGTTCCATAAGAATGCAACTGGTATTTGCAGCTGGTAGCAAATGGCCATATCCTACTGCCACATCACACTTCATTAAATAAAATGTGTTTGTGTGGATGTGTGACATACACAGGGATGCTTACAAATCTATGCTTGCAGTTGCTCTGTATTCCTTTAGTTAGAAAATTCAGAGAGCTATCACTATCCAGTAAGTGTTTGAAGCACACTAATAAATTTATACACTTTCATAAATGCATTTTAAAGTTCCCGCCATGCTTTGCCAATGCTCCACATGCTTCCTTGTGCTGCAATTAAAACATTTAGTTTACATTCCTACAATTTAAACAATTTAAACAGTTGTAGGAATGTGATAAAGAAGATTTGTAAGCAGATATTTGACTTTAGTTTACCCATGTCTATTCTGCTGTTTACCAGGCTCTGTATTTAGGGGAGCAAGAGTGGTTTGTTGGATGCATTTCTGCATATATTGTGTTTGAAGGTAGCTGTAGTTTCCTACCCAAGACACAGATACAGGTTTGGTTTGGATTTTTTTAGAACTTCCAGTAATTTGTTTATCTCCTTTGGGTTAATGTGTGCAGAAGTAAACATTTCCCACCTTGCCTGCTTTAGTTGAAAGGTTTGCAGAATGTGTGGAGTAAAAAATCTGTAACTTGGGTACAAACCAATAAATATGCAGTCTTGCTTGCAGTAAAGAAGAAATTATAGGCTCCTGTTTTTCTGTGCACATTAAGAGTTAGCCATCCGTTATCTGCTAAAGCTTGGAAAGGGCACATGTGGATCTTTTCCATCTTATGAGCTAGTTGAGAAGGGCTTTGGAGTGCTCCTCTAGGAGCTGCATGCACAGCTTCGTTTTTCTACAGAGAAGGTGTAACTGTCTGTGCTATGTATCTGTAGACTAGAAATCTCCACTCTTCTGAACTGCATTACCCAAGGCGATCACTGGTCATCCCTTGCTTGCATTAGATATTGAAGATGAATGTTATATCTCTTCTAAAGGACTAGGCATTTTCTGCTAGCTTTAATGTTGTAAGTAAATTAAGGGTTAAATTGAAAGGACGTAAGAGGATGCTGAGTATCCCTAAACAACTTTTCCTTTCTTTCTCTCATTTTCCCTGTCTTCTGAACATACATACATATATATCTAAATATATATATATACATAAAATACAAATAGAAATGCAAGAATTAACACTTGTGGAGCCTATTAAGGCTTAAGAATGAATCCCACAAAACTGAGGGAATCATAACTTTCTTAGTTTTAAATGTGTTTCTGCATTGAAAGCAGCCATATCTGGCTCTGATAGCCTAAATTATGTCACTACATATGTGCCAAACTGAACAAAATGTTTAGTATTTAAACAAATACAGCATGGGTTTTGTCATTCTGTATATTTAGGAACACACATAAAGGCACCTTTCTGCCAATCCTTGGCACTAATTACTCTATGAAAAATATAAACTGTTAAACAAAGTGTTTTAGCCTCAAAAAATAAATACGTGTTCTAGAAGCCAATACCACAGGCAAAACCAAATGATACTCAAATTATCATTAGCCAGATCCCCTTGCCTTCATCCTTTTTGCCAGTCTGGAAGAATGAATCAGCCTTCTGTGAATGAGAAGTCAACACATCAGGAAAAAGAGTGGGAAACGAATTTCATGTTAAGGAGACCTTTGGAGAATAATCAGTGAAGGATTCCTAGCCCCTTTGGGTCACTCTACTCTCTTTAGGCAGATTAGGACATTTAGGGCATTATAGGTCAAAGCTGACTGGCAAAGCAATGCAGATGAGAGAGCACATCTGTTCCCAGCAGATGACCTATTTACCACTCACACAGCTGACTTCCATACTGAGCTTTAGTTTCTGAACAGTCATATACTGTAACTCCATCAAATGTACTTTGTGTCAGTATAATCTTGGATTGTTAATGGTTTGAAACTGATAAAATAGATTATTTACTAGTAGGAAATGTTTCACTGTTATACCTGGCATTTGTTTTTATATAAAAAGATAAATAAACTTATTACTGCTAATGAAAGCCTTAATCAATCTTTCTATTTCATCATTTGAAAATCCAGTTGTTTGCCAGAACACGCTTCCTGTGATTTTTTGAGACAGATGATGCCTGCCCCTTGGTCTGTCCAAGCCCATTACCTTCCAGCAGGCATTCTTCCTCACAAAGCAGCTGGACCATTACTCGGCCTCCCATGCAGGGCATTTCTTCCAGGTGAAGCATCTGTCTTTCTCCTCCAGTTTCTTTAAAACATCTGCTGATGTGTTCCTCATTACAGAGTATTATAGTCAAGCAAAACTGAAGAGTAGCTACTCTTTTTAGAGCAACTAGCATCACATAAAAGGTCTTGAGAAGTGCAGGGCAGTAAGATGATGGTAAGTATGCACATAAACCCATGCTGGAGGCGTCTGTCACTGAAGGAGATTTTGATTTAAATGATGCTCTCTGCAAATATTCATCAGGTTGCACCCCTATAAAAAAATGTTTGGACCATGCCTGACAGATAAAAATTGAAGCCTCTGTATCTGGGGGATATTCAGAATTTTATCAGGCAAGCCTCCATACACAACAAGTTTTATGACTATGGTGTGAGAATCCTCCTCAATCATTTTCCACAGGAGCTGAAGTAATCCAGGGGAGAATGCTTTGTAACGATAATGACCTTCATCTGCTGCAAATGGAAGGTACTTTCCATGAGAAGGGTGATCACACTGTGAAAATACATAAGAAAAGCAAGCCAGTCTCCCTTCTGTAGCCAGGGTGGGATTACTGCTAAACCAGGCTCCAGTGGCTTGTTTGAGTGATTTCCTTATTCTATTTTTAGCATCAGACCCCCCCTTCCTCTGCCCTAAGTTCTTATTTGGCTTATGGTCCTTGGGGCTATGTGGGAAACAACCTCCTGCCCCTTGCAGTAGAAGGGGCCCTGGACTTGGGCATCCAGAAGGAGTAGAAAGATAGGATCTTTCTGGTGTGCATCTTTGGCCAGAGGATAGCCAAAATGCAAAAGGTGATGGGGAGAGAAATGTGGTTAGAGCTGATGATTGGCTTCCATACAATGAAAGCCTGTGGTTCAAACACATCACGGGAGCAGTGACCAAAGAGCAAATTGTCCCTTTCAGAACTTCAACTTTGGAAATCTTGAACAGTGCTGTTCATGGAAAGTGTGACTTTGCAACCAATTCAGTTAGCTAAATACAGTCATGAAAAAGCCCACAGATATCCTACATGGTTCCACCTGCCAACTCA
The DNA here is from genome assembly GCA_035047865.1 of Dendrocincla tyrannina. Classification (NCBI taxonomy): domain Eukaryota; kingdom Metazoa; phylum Chordata; class Aves; order Passeriformes; family Dendrocolaptidae; genus Dendrocincla; species Dendrocincla tyrannina. The sequence goes on from JAWWMP010000116.1 coordinate 60,031,042, forward strand.
AAAAGGCATGTATTTCCCATAGGTCCTGTGGCATACTCTGCTACTTCCAGAGGCTTCTGGGATACCTTTACGATATCTCAAGTATCACCAAGTAACTATATCTATGCAACTGGATTAAGTTGCTTCAATCCATCCCAGACATTAAATGAGAAAATATCTCAGCAAAGGGATTATCCAAAGTTATCTTAAGTTACCTGAATTATAAGCAAACATAACAGGCTAGAAGACTGTTATTAGTCCATGACCTTAAACAGAGAGTACAGTCCCTTTTCTAATGTCTCCAGTTTCTTACATCTTATGACAGCCTGTTTGTGAGGTTATCAGGGTTTCTCTAAAGCTGTCACACAAATAAATTTGGAGTTAGGTGTGAAAAAGAAAAACAGACTCTGACACTCTTCAGTTAAGATAGTGATAGATGTTTGGAGGTAACTGGGTGTATTTGCCGCACCCAGCAGAGCTGAGGCTAACATAATGAAAACAATTTATAAAGGGGACACCAGCAGTCCATATTCTTTTTGTATCTATAGGACAGAGATAAGGAATGTTTTGGTGAGTATTTAGACTGGGAGAAGTGGAAGGATTCTGTAGAAACTTAAACTCATGAAGTTGGACATCTGCTGATACTATTTGTGTACAGGGAAGATAAGCAGGAATGTTGACATTAGTGAATGTGCAAATCCTCTGCCAAGAGAACCCAATGAGAAGTGAAGAAGACCTCTGGGCCAGAAAGCAACCAGGTAGAAGCTGGGTACCATATGTGCTTGCTTTGGTGGTATTGTGCAGTACAAGAGTGGTGAAGCTTACCCTCTTGGCTTTATGCTCATCATGATCTGACATTGCCTTTTCTGATGAAAGAAGGGATCAGGCTTGAGTGATATCTACCATGTGAGCTAGAGTTTCTTTTACCTTGGATTAGGTAAATAGGCATATGGGATATATCTTTCTTTGAGGTGATAACTAACATCATGTTTGTCTATGATCTTACGCCACTGCAGAAATTAGAAACTTGAAACAAGATTTCAAGGAGTCCAGAGAGAATAGGGATTGCAAAGCAAAAAGAGAAAAAGGGAGTTATTAGGAGGCAAAAAAAAACAACAGCAAGGGGAAAAGGAAACCAAATGTAAAACTCTCAAAGTATGATCAGCTTGTACATGAGATGCAGAAACTCTCAAAGTATGATCTGCTTGTACATGAGATGCAGAAACTCTCTTTGTTCAGTGTTGTGGCTGAGAGATGCTACTGGCAGGTACAGCACTAGGTGTCATCTATACTGTGAATGCCATGGATGAAGCAGGGGTGATAGCACCTTTTCCTCTAAGATTAAAAACCCCCAAGTGTTTAAATGTTTGTACAGCCAGAATGTGAGCATGCATATATAAATGATCATTCAATGGCTCTACTGTACTGTTGCAATTGTGATTTTTCCACTAAAACTTTGATGCGCATAAAGTGTGTAGTGTTGCTTAGTTAATATTTTAAAATGCTTTTAAGTCAAAGCAAAAGCTTTAAACACAAATTCCTGGTATACATCTTGCCTTCACTTTCTTATTGATGTCATTTGGTATCTCCATTGTTCTGTGAGTTAAATTGTCAAATACAGGTTGTCCCTTGGTAGAAAAAAACAGATTTCACTGGTTTTGTTTATGCAGCTTACAAATCAGAAAACAATTGTGATCAGAAGTAGACTGACTTATGTGGCTTTGAAAGTTTTTGGTTAGCATGTAAGTCTAGCTCTGAAGTTGCCTGCTTGGCTCAAAAGGGTAATTATGTGTAATTAAAGCAAAGACTGCTTTAATTAAACATTTCATTTGAGTACAAGTCAGTGTGGATCGTGCAGTGGTTATGTGCTCACTTTGCATGAAAGAAGCTGTCTGTGCTGTTCCACCTATCTTGGTGTTTGGACATAAGAGATGGGCACAGTTGTGATGCCTTCTCGATTATCTCCCACCATCTGGGGCAAGAAGATGGGCCTTGTACAGTATCTACTTACTGCCCATCTTTCAGATTCATACTTGTTCCAGATCAGTCTGGGATGTTTTGGGGTGTTTTTTTCAGCAATCTCCACTTTCTAATTGTCATAACCTGTTTTGAGCATTCCTCTTGATAAAAAGCACCCCAGTGTTCAGCATAGTAATGTAATTCTGATGAACCTGAATGTCACCATAGAAAAAGGTCTGACCCTTACCATAGTGGTATTTAAAACTGTTCTATACACTGGGCTTTTATGATGCCTTGTGTCTGTGTTCAAAAATAGCAAGACCCACTTTTCAGTATTCAAAAATCAAGACACAAGATTCAGATTATGCTCACTTAACTAACCATGAAAGCTGTTTCTCACCCTGAAGAAGTTATAAAAGCCAATTAATGGAAAAGATTATTCCAAACAAGGGTTCTAACTCCCAGTGTAAGTATACAAGCATCATATCCTTTGTTTAGGCTTAGAGAAGACACTGAAATTGCTACTGTCCAGCTTTCTTGTGTAAGTACCTTGAGTGTTGATGCTAACTCTGATGCAGGTAGACTCAGCAATCAAGAAGTGTTACCAGCATCAATGCTCTTAGCAATAACATGACTTGGAATATGCATTGGCATCTAGCAAGGAAAATTTGAAATGTTTTTTTTCAAAGGGAGTATTACCAGCAGTCACAGGGAGCTGACAAGAGCAGCAGTAATGAAAGACAACAGCTGTACCAGCTAGTACTCATTGGTGTCCCAGTCCCAAAGTACGGTATGAATGGAGCTCCCATTCAGTGCTGACCCCACTGAACTGTTTGCATGGCACTGCTGTTCCAGCAAATGGTTCTCGTTACCATCACATTGTTTTTACCATTACCAGCTAGCAGGTTAGTCTCCATTCAAAGGAGTTCCCTTGAAGAAATTTTCCCAGAGCATCCCAGGTGAGGAACCTGGACCCATGGTTGGCAGTGAACAGACCTGCAGCAGGCAGTATAGTGTCCTTATATCCGTTGCTTTAACTCCACTGCTCCTGTTTGAATTCACTCTCTTAGACTGGAGAGTCAGTAGGTCCTGTTGGCATTCTTCAAAAAAGAGATCTTGATCTTTGTCCTTAGCAACAGTTGGGCTGCATTTACCATTCAGGAATTGGTGTACATCCTTGTAAAAAGAAAAAGGTGCCTGCTGTCCTTACCACAGGAGCTTTCATCACTCTATGATTAGGCACTGGTGTTACTTAGGTGTTGACATTAATGACTTTTACAATTTATGATGCTGGCTTTCAACAGTAACTGGAAGTTTGGACCTTGGAGATCACATCATACATAAGAATTGCTCCCCACAAAGTGATGTAGCAGTTTCACTGCCTTGGCTGTGGCACTGACTCATAGAAGTGCCCTTGCTAGCTAGGGCTTTCTTACAGGAATGGGGTAATACAGTCTTGTGTCTTGGAAAGAATCTAGATCCATCACAAGGATATTAAGGAATTGGGCCTTTATTTAGAAATCCATCTCCAACCAAATGACTATTGTCTTTCTTCAGGAGATAGGAGAAATGGGGGATTTGGAGTCTAGTTTTACATATGTATGTTTTCTTGCATTAATGTGAGCATCTTAACACAATCCTCTTGTATATGGTTCCAAGTAGAACTATGATTATCAAGTGGCAGACACTGAAAGAGGCATCTGGACCATAGGCAAAGAGCCTTACAACCTGTGTGTCTCCCAGATCTAATGTCTTTAGTCACAGATACCTGACATGCCAAGAAATCAAGGATAGGTGCAGGCATGGACACTCAGGGATGGGTTCCCTGTTGCTGTCACTCTCTGTGCGTGAATCCAACAGAACGACTAGGAGCTTTGGCAGGACCATCCCTCAGGCAAGGGCTGTCACACTGACATACAAGTACTGGATATCCTCTGCGTACCTCATTAGCTTCCTTTCTGGATCCTTTTGACCTTTTTCTCTGTTCTGCTGTATTTCTCATGAGCTTGTGACAAAAAGGCAGCTTCTTGTTTAAAGGAATTGAGGTAAATTCTCATTTGTTCCAGAAAGATTTTTTTTTTTAGTAAATCAGAATTTTATTGTTTAAAAAGAAAGCAAATTCTTTATATGATAAACTAAGTATATACATTGCTAAATAAAAATCGGTATTAAAAATAATTAAATATCACCAATTAACATTCGTATTGTTGCAAGTGAAATGGATGTTACTGATGACACAATTGAAAATCTAGCCAGAGGACATTGCATGACCTCAAGAATAAGAATTCCTCATTTAATGACACTATTTTTTTTAGTTCTGTCCTGTATATATGCTGAACTACTAGCTGTGGCTTCTTCAGGCAGTGGGATAAGAGATCCTGGCTTTGGTCTACATAGGACAGCTTTTCCACAGTATCAAAATAACTGAACTTTATTGTCAGATTTTACTGGAATATTGCTGAGCTGTAACTAGCTTTCTCACTTTCATAGTTAAAGTGGAGAGGATCTAAAGTTCTCCCTAAATAAGCATGTGATAGGCTGATAGACGAGCTCAGTAATCAGATTTCCAAATCCAGATTCTTCCTGTTCATGCTGCAATGCTTAAGTTAATTTTTAGAAGATTTTAAATCACCCTTGGAATCATTCTCCAGTCAAATTTCAAATGCTTTACAAAATGGTGTCCCACTGAGATAGGTTATTTCCCCCAAAAGGAAGCCACCTCTCACCTTTCTGCTTACCTTAAAACCTTTGTTCACAAACTAAGAAGTTGGAAAGATTATAGATGTGATTGCTCTGAGCAGGATGAACACTGCAAGAAAACCTATTCTGACACTGGCTTCTGTTACAGGTAATAGCTGATTTACACTATGAAGTTTGTTCTTTCATTTTTTGTTGGTTTTTTTTTTCCCCCCAGTAGATAGGTAGTTTCTTCCTTCCGCCATATTTCTACTGGGAATTTGCCATTGATGCTTATGAAAGTGTTAAATGGTGTCCTTTAGCTAATTAATAATGCCATTAGCTAAACTTGCCCTCAAGGGCTGAGATGACTACACAAAGTCCATCAGCTCAAGCAGTGTTTGCCTTGACAAAGGGGATGAAGATAACCTGGACTAAAGGTCACAATTTTTATTCCTCGGTGTTTGTTTCTAAGCAACCCAGTCAGTCAGTCTGTGGTTACAGCACACTGGGTCAACTTTGTCTTGCTCTCTTGTCTCTGCAAGTAAGGCACTGAGGTGACAGGCCCTCTGGGAATGAACCACCATGCTCAGCATCAGCTGGCTGAAGCAGCTCCTGCTCTATGGGCAGGAGGCTTGGAAGTAGACCCGCAGGAGAAACCAGTAATAAAAGAGATGTTTGGAGTCAGAGAATTCAAGCTAGCTCTTGCACAGAGTAAAAACCATAAATGTAATTAAAAAGCCCCCAACAACTCTCCAAGTTTGCATGTGTGCATGTGTGAGAAATAGTGAGCCTATTGAGACTGACAAGACTGCACCAACCCTTGGTTCTGTGCAGTGGTCATGCTGAAGCAAGATACAGTCCGTATGACTTATGGCAAGTTAGTAGGTAAGGGGACAGCTGAACGGCCCAGTTGGGGATGTGTGAATACTAGGATGGTATTCACAGTCAGTAACCAATATAAATTACATACCAGAAACTACTAAATGCTGATGCAGGAGCTTGCAGATGACACACCAGCAACAAAACAAGCCTCTGATGACTGTGAGTGATCCGATGCAGATTTGCACAGAATTCTTGTGATTTTCTGCCTATTCTGCACTGGTTATAAATGCCTTTTCAATCAGGTGAGAAACAAGAAGCCCAATGCTGTGAAGGGACAGGAGTGCTCCCTAGGTGCAAGAGAGCTGACAAAATATAAACCCATACCAGAAAAACTAGAAAGATTTTGCAAGGATTCTCAGGAGTTCAGATGAACACATTACTGGGATCATTCTTCATAGGTAGCACCAGGGCATCTGTTTCAGTCTGGCATGTCAGTATAGGGGAATATTACACTAAAATGAGCAGTAACACATTTTCAGGAACAAGTATTTGTGCAAAATTTTCAGTCATGTCCAAGTTAAAAAACAGGTAATTTTTTATTTTGATGTGCAATTTCTCTTATGAAACATGATACATGTAATTGGAGGTAACTAATTTGATGGCAGTTTCTGGAGTTTCAGGAGAGAGTTAGAGAACATATTGATGAAGAAACTTGCTGTCTTTAATGGCCAAATTGGCAAAAACTGTAATGCAGACTCAGGAGATGAACACATTAGGAAGGAATCAACAAAGTTTCAGTAAACAGAAGTAATTCTTCATAAATTCATTAGTTCTTTGAAGTACTCAACAACCCTGAGGACACAGGAAATCCAGCTGATACAGTTTACTTTAACTTCAGAAGAGATTTTACCACATGCTTTTCAAAGGCTCTTAAAGGATATAATCTGAAGGGATAAGCAGGAAGGTCCTTGCATGGATAAGTAGTCAAAAGATGGAACAAACAAGGCTAAGCAGAAATAGTTGGGTTTTTACAGTGGAAAAGATTATTAATGCTTAAACAGTTCAATATATTTCTAAATTATGTGGAAAAAGGAAAACAGCTGGCAGGTTACTACAGGATACTAAAAACAAAGACTGAAGAATTGCAGAAGGACCCCATGCTATTGAATTCCGGCGCAAACAGCAGATAAAATTCAATAGGGATAAATGAAAAATAATGCACAAGGAGAAAACTCAGTCCTAGCAACATGTATAGGGATGGGCTCTGAGCTTATTAGTGCCATTCACAAATGGTATTTTTGTAGTAGTCCTAAGAATATTTGGCACAATGCTAAGCAGCAGTCTAAAGAAGTATGTTGGATCTCAGAATTATTTAAGAAAGAAACAAAAGGGAATGCATTATTGCATTGTATGCCCCTGTGGTGTTCCAGTATTTCAACAAGTACTTTAAGTTATATTGTGTTACACTGTGCCCATTTCATAAGAGTTACAGTGAAATTAGAAAATATGTAAAGATGTTAACAACGATAATTGAAAGTATGGACCAGCTTTCATATGTGGAATCATTAAATAGTTTAGGACAGTCTTGGCTGGAAAGGAGCTGGCTGAGGACAGAATACGACATATCTATAAAACCGCAGTGGCAAGGAGATGGTGAGTAGCTTTTGAAGCCAGAATGATAATTAGAAGGCAGAAGCAGCAGGAGAAAACAAACAAAAGTATGCATTTCCTCTGACAGTGTATACTTAAACTGCCAAATTTAATGCAGGATTTTGTGGCAGGTATGATTTTATGACAGTTGGAAAAGTGACTGGGAGAAGTAATTGAAGGAGAAAAATCTACTGAACGCTATTAAAGATGTAACCTTTGGGAGTCCACAAATCCCAGCATAGTGGAGTCTTGATAGAACTCAGGGGAAGAACCTCTACACACTCATCCTTCTATATACTTTTTCCCAGCACACTAAATTGTCTGACTCCTCACCTCTGTTCTGTGCACTGAGGAAGAGGACAGGAAGGCCTACTCAAGATAGTCACAAACAAACATTACTGTTATAATACTGTGAGGACTAAAACTGTCTATTAGAAAGAGTGCAGACTGTTCTAATACAGCATCTTAGCAAGGGCCAGGGTGACCCGCAGGAGTCACATTAGGGCTTATTTTCTTCTGTGATGCCAATGATTATTGAAAACTATGGATATATACTGGGAGGGAGACAGTTTGTGCACTGTGTATTTTGTGCAACCATTCTTGGAATACCACATGCACAATTTTAAAAAAAGGATGCTAATTAAACTGGAAAGTAAAATTGAACGTGCAGAGCACTGCAAGGTGGTTTGAGATACTGGGTGTTTCAGAGTTCCATGTCTTAAATGTTCGGGGGAACAGCATGAAGTGTCTCAACCCCCTCTGGCATTGACGCACTGGCCACCCATATATATCGTTACAACTGCATCAGTGATTATACAGATGGTAAAAGCCAGTGTCAGTGTAGCCTGACAGTGGCAACTGTACTAACTGTGTATCTGTATGTTCTCGGCTTGTTTCAATGAGCAAATCCACTGTATCCTCTGACAGATAAACTACACAGACCCAGGATACTGCTGTTGGTGTGCTGCTTTGGATGGCCACTCTTCCTCTTAGTAATTACTGGCTCTGGAATTACATCAGAGACAATAATAATACCTTTGAGGAAAGTTGTTAACTATCCTCAAGTACAAAAACACTTTTTGAGGAGACTAACAGTCAAACTGCTCAAATAATGATTTCCAGTAACTTTTCTTAATTCAGCTGGTCTCCTTGGGGGTAAATACTTCAGTTGCATAAATGTGAAAGTTAGTTGTTCTGCTTGTAGGACCTGTATGACTAAGAGGAAAACACTATTTCTCTTGGTAATACAGAATTAATATTGCTAAACACTGAGTCATCATTAGAACTGACTCCAATAAACCGTAATGAGGCAAATCACAATGAGGCAAGCCACACACAGGCACAGGAACTTCATGAGTACTTTTGAATACTTAATTTGAGCTTGTGAGACTTGGCTGATACATACTTTTATATGAAAACAGACTTTAATCTAACAGAATAAGAGGGTCAGCTCATGGAGCTGGAACTGAGACCACACTATACATACTTTCTGCTGAGCTTGACTATACTCAAATCACAGAGGTCACATCAAATGACACAAGCCACATCAGGCAAAAAGGCTGATTTGTTACATTTCTGTCCTTCATTTCTTGATAGGAAGAACCTATTAATCATGAAGGCAGTACAAGGGATTTACATATTATTTGTTACAATTCTGTCCTTCATTTCTTGATAGGAAGAACCTGTTTACCTTAAAGGCAGCACAATGGATTTACATATCAAGTGGCTTAAGCAAGAATATATGAAAACTCAGAGGAACTGGAAAGAAGTGGATAACAGAATGAATGTGACAACAGAAATACGAAGAAAGATGATCAGCAATAAGGCACCTTTAAAAGATATTCTTAGACTATTTCCTTTCTTAAGATGCCCTTATCAGGTAACAGAGCTATTTTTAATAATGACATTGAATTCTGTGTTATAGATGTGATACAACTGTAGGCATGTATTTTACTGGAAGCTTCCAGCAAAGTATCTCCTGGCATTGTTCTCTTTAGTCTAACTCATATTTTTGCTGCTAATCCCTCTTTGAAAGGTTCACCAGTTCTGTGTTAATGTGCCACACACAACACTAGTGGTTTATTTGAAGTATTTTGGTGTTCGTTAATGTAATTCTTCCCTGCCTTGAAAAGAAATGAAACCATTCTCTCCAGTTTGTAATCTTATTTAACTGAGCTAGTTTTATCCTGTCTCCAAAGTGCATGCATTGTTTCCAGTTTTGGTTTTGAGTTTTGCAATACCAAATGTTTGTTTTTCTTTTAGCTTTTTAGGGAGTTCCAGCTTCTCACACACATGGACATTTATAAGAAAACAGTCAGGATTTTGGAGATTTATTCAGAAAACATATTGTCTTTGTATGTCGTGAGGAATAATCCAATTAACATTATGCTGCAAGAAAATCTAAAGCAGCACACAGAGGAAGACGTTCTGAAATGTCAGTACAAATCTCCTGTCTTCTGAATATCAGAGTTTTGTTGTAGCTAATTGTTCTTACTTATGTAACTAAACTAGTTTCAATTTTACTTAAAAAAACATTTAAAAAATGTTGTCAGTTTCTTTGAAAATATATAGTGATGGGGAAGCATTACAAATAAAACTAGTAAATTAGTAGGAAAATTAAGTCAGTCAAGTATTGAAACTTTTTTCTATTGAATAAAAGACTGCAAGCTTGATAAAGTTAGTACCTACCTAAAAATAAGTATTGTTAGATGAGCAGAAGCACATATTTCTAGATGGGTAAAAGAGTGCTTATTATTTTCTAAAAATACTTACAGGAAACTAATTTTCTACTTTAGAAATAGTCCCATAAAAAAGACACAATTTTCTTTAGAAAGCAAGGTACTGTTTCTATGGTTAAAACCTTTATCCTGGTGAAATTAAATCCCACTAACAATTTCAGATACCTCATCTCTGCAGAGACACATTGCAGGAAAAAGGGCTCAGACTGGCACCTCTGGCAAGCAGCTCCCAGAATAACCCATGGAGGTCCATGTACCTCAAAGTGTTTGATTCCCTGGCTGTGGGCTTGCTGTCACTCAACTTCTTTCAGCCTGAGAAGTCTGGAGAGTGTGGTGCTGCAGGAACAAAACCTCTGAAGCAATTGCTCAGGATGGTTATTCTTCCCCAGCTGTCACTGCCTATGCCCAAGTTTAACTCTGTGAGAAGTGCTCCTTAGAATTATCTTCTACCAAACAGGCCTAATGCCATGATGTCAAATCAAAGGTTATGTGATACAACATGTGTATTTCATATAGCAGCTTCACTCCATTTATTACCGGGTATTTCTTAAAGAATCAAGCACCATAGGTTGAAGTACTGGGGTTTTCTTTCATTAAGCTTAAAAACACAAGTATCCAATAGCTCACAATAGATTAAAAAGTATCAAGGAATAGCCTAATCCAGAAAGCCTTTATGAACTTTTTTCTCATAGCTTTGGCCTTAGAAAACTATGGACATTTTAGGTAATTTCCCCTTTTCTTATACAGTATGTATACAGAGATTTTAACTCATACCTTAGTCCCAAGGCCCTTACTTATCTGTGTTTCTCCCACAACCAACTTGACCTGGCACCTAGATAATAAATGACTGTCAACATAAGTTCAGTGAAACACAGGACACCAGAAGCTTGACCTGCAAAAAAGATGTTATAGTCAATAATAGTCAATTACAGTCAATAATATCAGAGGGGTAGCAGGTCCCATGTCCCAGGAGGCACTGCAGCACCAGCTTGTACTGCAGCCTTCCAAGTGGAGTCCTCTGGCAACAGGACTCCCCAGAGGCAATCAGTTTACTGGGGAGAGAGGCGTCTGGGGATGGGCAGTGGGGGCAGGAGGACTACTCAGCTCACAAACTCCGTCAGAAGCAACACAAAGGCCAACTTATTGTGAGAGAAACTGAATTGTAATATTGAGTAGTACTGAGTCACGAATGATTTGAAGGCTAATGCCCATTACCAGCTGAGGCACCTAAATATTCACTGCGAGACAAATTACTCTTCGGACCGAACAACAGCTACACCACTGTTAACTATTACATAGGCTGCAATCTGTTTGGCCACGATGATACTGCAGTGCCCAAATGTTTTCATTTGTAATTTAGTAGAAATCCTTGCCTTTTGACAGACATGAAAATGACTGCTGCATGTTTACTCCTGCCAGATGTCTTTGGAGATGATTCCACTCTGTTTGCTGCAGTAAACGAGGAGGTAAGAAACAGAGCACCAGCAGTTTTGGTCTCTTTTCCTTCTATCAGCTTCCTGGGCACATCAAATGGCCTTTTGGTGGCTCATCTTAGGTCCTGAAAAAGATGACATTAGCCTGCCTTTTGAGTAGAAGGCAAATATTCATAGAAATACTAGCTAAATTCAAAGCACTGTTATGAGGCTTACTTAATTCTGTGACCTGTTCACTACAGCGATGCTGTGGCATCATTTGAAATGCCCTTTTATCAATTTAGGTAAAGGCAGTGACACCAGTGTTGGAAGTAAAGAATCCCTTCAATGTGAATTCATGTGAGTTTGCACTGTACATAGAAAAGGAAGAGCTAGCCCAGCTCGATGACTGCACTATGGCCCTGGCTGCACTGGTGGCTGCATTTCATGTATTTGATATCCCGTGCCCAAAGAGAATCCACAGGACACTGAACTTCCTGGAGTCCCTGGTCTTTGAGGTGAGGAAACCAGCATCCCTCCCCACCCAGGTAAAGACAGGGCTGGAAGCACCCAAGTATCCAAAATCTGATGGTGTACACAGCACTCCTTGTGGGAGCATTTGATATTTTGTCAAAATCAAACCCTTTGTTGTGAAGATAAATCAGTGCCATTATTTCTAGTTAAAGTGTATGTATATTTAAAACAGTTATGTTTAATAATGCCCCCTTTTATTGTACTGGTTACTTTAGAAAAAATCAAAACTTAAGCAGTTTCATTATTTAAAATGTAGATTTTAGAGCAGTCTAGAGATAATAAAATTTTCTAGATTACTTCATGTGTTGTGTATTATTTTTCTATATGCAGCATTTGACAAATTCAGAAAATATTTTGACTTTCAGAATTAAGAAAACATATTGTGAGCCAATGTGAGCACTTCACTGCTTCCAATTCTAATACAGATAATGTTTTGAAGTGTCACAAATTAAAGATTTGTTTGTTACCATTACTTCATAATACTATGATCACTGAGAGTCTAACATAATAATTTTGTGGTTTAAAATGGTTGGCCTGATTTTTAATTTGCAGGATGATGAGTTTTTCACTATTTTCTCCTTGCATGAAACATTATCGTCTTTTAACATCAATCCTGAATTTGCTAAATAGGGATTCTTAGATGAGCTCTCAAAGTAGCAAGAATGACTTATCTGGGATGCTGCCATGTGCATTTGTAACCTCAGCTTTGGTGCTGGAGAGAGAATGGCTCATTTTCTTCTGAATTTGTTCCCCAGAACATACTGGCCTTCTCCACATGACTCTGCCCACACAGAGCAAGAGGCCCTCTCCTTTCCCCTTCTACAGCCTCCACTTTTCCCTAGTATGCTCCTCTTAACTCCTGCATGTCTGGAAAACCCAGGGGATATTGCCTGGCAGTGCACAGCTTTGGACAAGTGCCTGGTGATAGACAGTAGCAGCATCCAGGAGATATAACCCACTGCATTAATTAGAAATAAAAAATGGCATTTTATTAAAAGCCTGCATTCTATTAGAGACCCATCTCCCACTAGTTCTAAAAATGTCAGTGTAGGCGAAGCAGCATTTGCGGTCAGCATAATTCTTTGAACACTCAAACACATACCTTGGAAGACTATAGAAGCTTTGTTAAAGCTTTGTTGTGCAGGGGTGACTTCAAGGTACAGATTACAATGGGAGATTCTTCAGTATGAGAGGATATGCCTCCATTTAACGGCCAAACTCTCTTGCTAAAGTCTTACGATCTTTCACATGGCTCCCACGGAAATCAGGGGACAACCTTTACTGGTGCAATGGCTGGAGTACCACCAGTACAACACACAGAACAATATCAACTGCCATTTTAAAGATTCAGTAGGTCTCCTGAGTGTTTTTAGTTTCCAAGTGGATTTGTTTGGTGTAGTTTTTGTAACAGAGGTGGCTACACCCAGCTACCTGATCACACAGGATACAAAAGTAAGGGTTATGTATCATTTAAGTGAGGCGTATTCTACATCTTGTAAACAGTATTAATTCAAACCCATTTCTTAAACCCCAGTACTTTGTAAGTAGCTATATATAAAAATTCAGGGAGCTGCTAACATCCTCAAGTAATCCCTGCTGAGCTGCAAATCTCTTCATTGTTTACCACTGCAGGCTATAGACCTGGTACACAAGAAAGACACAGAGGATAAAGGAAAATTAACTACCTGGAAGGACAGAATGAAACAAAATAGAAGAATTTTGCATTTTACTATCTGCTTGCAGAACTTCAGCTGCTGCTGGTGACAAAATCCAGGTCTATAAATGGGATTTGGATTGTGATGGCAAGAGGTCTGTAAGCCTTAGGAATAAGTGTTAAGGGAGAGGCCAAGCAGCAGTAGCCAAGCTGCTCTTTAAACTCACGGCCACACTGAGCTACAGTGAGGAATTACTCCACACCACCATCAGGAACAGCTGGGGTTCATCTGAGAATCCTGGGCACACACAAAGGTAACAGACGGCTCCACTTCAGGTTTTATTGGTATTGTAGTACAATAAGAGTGCAATTTGAATGTACAAATATTCAACAAAATGTAAAAATATTATTTATGCAATGCTGTGGAAGGAAATTAACAGAGCAATGCAACTTACTTCATACTGACCCTGTTTCACCTCATATTATGGCAGGTACCAGTCACCTACACAATCTGGAAGGGGCACAGAGAGTTCTTCAAAACTTAAGAACTCCAGCCAAAGAACAGCCTAGCTAAATCTGTGGGAAGATGCAAAATTCTCCCAGCTCTGTACAACGGAACTGCTCTGTTTGTTCTCAGCTCTAAAGGCTGAACAACTGCCCACTGCAGCTCTAAAAGGAGGGCTGCCAAAAAGCTTGATCCAACTCTTCTCTCTTTTCTTGCAAAAGTAACATTCTGGAACAGTCCTCGTTATACAGGTAGCTATAAACTCCCATATAAAGTGCATCTGGTTTACATCTTTCGTGTATATATACCAAGCGCAAGGACTTTCCCTAACAAATCGTCATAATAATCCTCCAAGAAAGGAGGCTGCCTCACCCAAGTACCTGCTGGTGACATCTGCAGCCTGCTAATGACCCAGTGAAATGCATGCATTTTACACCCAGGATGTGCCAGTGCACCATCTGCATTTAAGTATCCTTTTCCTCTTCTGCGCTTTATTTTTCCCCCTATCAAATCAGACATCTCAGGAAGTGGTGGGTGAAATAATTCTCCCACCACTGGGAAAACAAATGTTGAATATGGGAAAATAATGTTGAATATGAAGCCAGAGTAGCACGGTTTCCTCCACTGCTGTGGTAACTATACTGGACACTGAGTGCAGATGTGATTGAATACAATTTCTGTTTTGGTAATCTCCTTGCCTCAAAATACATGTAGTTTCCTTCAGGTGCCGAAGGACTGTAGCAGGCTCCCATGTAAAAGGCTGGGACTCTATTGTGCAGCATAAACAAAAAGTCTTCTATGAAGTCAAACTTTATTTTTCAGTTGCAGCCTTCTCTATACTTTTGATAAAATACATTAAAGATGCTGGTGACAAAACTCACATAACGTTTTTGTAATCGTGCAAAAGTAAAAACATTCAGTTATTAAAAAAGCATTATAATTTCAACCCCAACAAGGTTTGTTTTGTTACAAGCAAAAAGACAGCTTTATAATCTGTAAAGTTATATGCTGTAGCATAAAGTGTCACATATGTAACATTAAGTATTTCATTTTTAAACCATGGCACAAATACGGATTAGCCATAACAGTCTCATCCGGCTACCTGTAGCCTAATTTTTGGCTAATCAGTTTTTATTTTGATAGAATGAAATAAAAGCTTCTGAAAAGTAAAATGGATACATGAAGTAGAATTCAAGAATCCTTAGAAAATATTAACGTTCCCTTATATAATACAGCATAAATAATTAATGAAGGTTTTCTTGATGTCCAGAGAAAGTTAGGGATCCTAACCATCCATGGAGAATTAGCGCCATTAGCTTGGTAAATAAGACTAGCTGACTCGGTTGTTACACAGTACCTTCTCAAAAGCTTGAACACTTCCCAGAAGGATTCAGATGGGTACTGGCTCTAGGAGAATATAAATAGTCCACCAGTGCTGAACTTACGTTTCTTCCTTTCTGAGAGTCCTTACTCAACAGTTCTACTGAGTCTTTGTGCTTTGAATAAAACATGAGCTCCACTGGAGAAAGCTGGCTCGTGCACATTTTCCATTATCTTCAAAGTTCATTGTGTGAGTTTTTCTCTGCAGCTTTGAACATCAGAATGGAATTAAAGATTTTTAGGGCTGGTCCCAGTTTAATGCTCATAATTTTGACTATGTCTGACTGGGTCATTAGCAGAAATGCTTCTCCATCAATTTGCTTTAAAAGAAAAACACAAAGCTATTAATAGGTCTGACAGTGCAGCAGTATTGGTGTTTCAGAAGAAATGTAAAGTTCCAGCAGTTTCAGACAATGTAAAGGACTGGATGAATACAAACACTTTCAAGAGAGCTTTCATTTTAACCTTTCAGACACATCAGCTGGTCCAAAAACAGGATGATTTTTGTTTTGCTTCAAAACAACCGTCTGGCTAATTTTTAGCTAAACAGTTCTTATTTTCATACTGACAGTATAAAAGCTATCGAAAAGTAAAATGGGTAAATGAAATATAATTCAGCTGTACTGAAGCACAGCAATGCTTTTTAACTTCTTAGCTATTCCTTTCATGCAAGCCTCTGTAGAGAAAGCTTCTGGATTTCACTCCCAGCTAGAGCCCCTTCATGCCACCTCTTTCTGTTCATTACACAGTGAGCTAAAATGAATTTGATCCTACATGAAAACTGGGGCCAGGCTACATAAAACTGCCTCTTCAAAACAAACACAACAGAATTTTTCAAAACATGTAAGTTTTTTTTCTGCCAGATTTGTAGTGCTGCTATTTTAGTAAACATTACAAGTGCACATTCTCCTATAAGGAAATCATTCTAACCAGCAGGAGTGATAAATCTGAATGTAAAGGGCCCCAACGTTCTCAATTCCAAGGGCTTCATTTCCTGTGTAAACTTCAGGTCACTTAGGTACCTATCATTAAATTTTCAGTGGAACCTAAGCTGGACAGCTATGCACGAAAGGCAACTGTGGTTAAACCAGGTGCACTGCTTAGGCTTACTAATCTGAGATAAAAATAGTGTAACTTTCTGTAGGACTAGAAAACAAGCAGAACAGCACATGTGGTCACAATTACTTTCTACTCATTTTCTGCACAAAAGCAGATTTGGTGGGCTTAGAACCTGAAGTGTGTGAACCTGGGGGTGCCCAGATAAAAAGCTGCCACATCTTAATATAAGTAGGGTCACTTCCACAGCAGAAGTCTGAACCAGCATATTCTACCTCCTGAAAGACCGATGTCAGCAAGTCCATGCCAGTTGACCTCAATGGGGCAGGTTTAATTTATTAGTCACAGACAAAGCCTGAGAGGCTGAATCCTAAAGAGAGGAAGTTTTTTATTACACCTCTGAAAATGACAGTGTTAAGAATTCATCCATCTCCGTGGCACTTTCCACCCGATGACTTGATTAGCAATATGCCAGCTTTATTTTTAAACTCATTGATGAGAACCCCTAAGTGACACAGGGGATGATCTAGGCTTGCATACCTGCTGCAACCCTAAAATGGCTAACATTTCAGTAAGTGCAAAATGCCCAGAGATGCACCCTGTCAGCCCTTTGATATGCAGCTGTAATAGTCATTAACAATCTACAGCACAGCCTGAAAACTTCTGTTGCAGGAGATTAGCAAGGCCATCTGTATGCATTTTTCTCAGGAGGTGCCTTCTTCAAGTCTAAATACCACAACTATTCTTCGCTTGAAAGGCTGGCTGACTCTGCCCATTCAGGTGGTCTGGCTGGGATAAGCACCTGAATTATTCACTCTGGCATCTATGATCAAACTGCCTTCTTGAAACTAAGAATTAACAGGAATAACAAACCTCTGAGAAGAAAAGAAAAAGCCAACCTAGTTTATAATGGCCTGTTGTACCTAAAAGCCCTATCCATTCCTAATGACAACTTTGGAAAAACAATCTTCTCAGATACTAGAAGCACAAGCCTTGCATGCTCACAAAGTGAGTAAATAGCTCCTTTGAACCTCATCAGAACCTTCAGATTTTCTCACTTTCTGCTCATTCAAATCACATTAATAAACTGGCTATATATCAGGAGGAAGAGCATCAAGAGCTAAGTGTGATTAGAGAAGAGGCAAGGAGTTTTAAAAGGTGGTTATCTTGAACCACTGTTCTGCTTTATTTTACTTATTAACATCCTGCAAAACTAAAATAACATACTTTCTTATAAATTTCCTCAAACCAGATTAAGAGAGAACAGTAGTCAATCATGAAGTTCCTAAGTAGTTTCAATTGGCAGGGCCAAAGCTAGAAAAGCACAAGAGATCTGGCCAACTCAGCTAGTTTTATCCTACTTCACACTTCATGACCTGCAAATGAACCTAATTTTCCACACATTTGCATATGACTTTAAACAATGTTTCACTGGAATCGGTTGCCCAGGTTGCCCAAGAAGGCGGTGGAGTCACCGGAGGTGTTTAAGAGGCACCTGAATCTGGTGCTTGGTGGATGGCTGGACTTGATTTAGAGGTCTCTTCCAACAGTGACCATTCCATGACTCTGTGCACTTCATCCTATTACTTTATATGTATTTTTAATTATGGCATAAAACTAATATTTCCACCAAGCTTTGTACTCTATGTCTTTTTGAAATTAAATTCACCCACCTCGTCTTTGAACACTTTGCCATGTTCTTCACATCCTGGTAAACTCCGTATAAATTCAGAGACCTGCCGCCAAAGTATACAACAGAAGATTTATTAAAACCCATGTTTTTTCAAAATAATCTTTAAGGTTGACACTCATAAAGTCTTTTCATTAGTGTTTTTACAGCTTCATATTAGGTGTTCCATCTTCTGTAAGGCCACAGAGTCATGCAGATGGATGTTTAAGGACAGGATTCACAGAATCAGCAAACAAAAGGAGCACATCCCACTCTAGTCCACAAGACTTTTTTCAAGGTTCATGCTTCTTTTTTTCTCTGATTAGAGGAGATCTGACAGCCTTAGGCACAGAAAACTGTCTTAGTCATAGGTACTTCTGAAAGTAAAGCAGTGACAAGACTGTCCAAGATTTATTACATACTTGAACAGAGGCATGGTTCTAATATTAAAATTAGGTGTTATGGCCTGGCCATATCCATACCATACCACTCTGGACTATATTCTCACCCTCCAAAGCAGAGTGCCACATCCAAACTATGCACCAGGAATAGCTTCTTGGTTTGTGCTAACCCCTAAACCATTCCTCCTTCCACCCATTGTGTGGGTACTAGATGTTAGTAGTGTAGACTGTGAGCACACGATACGCTGCGCTGTATATTTAGCACTTTTCTTTCCCTTTTTAACACTAGTGAATATGTTTTTTATATATATATATATATATGCACATACATATTTATTTGTATCTATACACATATGAATTAACACTTCTGCTTCCAGGCTCGATGGCAGCAAAACAGGCATTCTGGGGATCAGTCACATTAGGTCTGGCTGAGTCTAATCCTCTGAGTACTAATGTATTGTTGTTAATCTGTAGGGATAATCTAAGGCTCTGAATCAACCTTCAAGGGCAGTGGTAATAAGACAGAAGATAAAGGGGGAACCTACCTCATCAGTACTCCACTTAGAAACTTTACTGGCTGGGATCCCAGCTACACTTGGAAGGAGCTTGCTCTGCTGCTCCCAGCGCAAGGGTAGGCCAGGGATTTGCAACTTGGAAGACACAATAACTGGTTGAGAAAGAAGCCTCTGTGTACTGGGTTCTTCAACATCTTCAACAACAGAAAGCAATAAACAAGGATTAAATTCCTCAGTTACAGTAAAAGCACATTCTTTTGTATTGCCATATATGAACATCCCTAGATAAGCTGTACAGTTTTGCCTACACCAGAATTAGAGTACCATGACTTTTCCTCCACCAGTATGACTATCATTATATTGACTCCATAGAAATATTACTACTCTTACATGTAAAAAGCCTCTTTCAACACAACACAATTCTATGCCAACACAACTGTTAGCATACCACACCATAGGTCAAATAATTTAAAATATTTTGGTACAATAAATCACACCCACATTTAATAGTTGTACAGCAGCAAAAGAATTAACTTAATTTCAGGGTTGAGTTGTTACAAATTCATCAAAAGCAGCAACGCACTGCTACAAAATTCCAAGTGAATCAGTTATACAGTTCCAGCCCACACAACATTTACAGCTCATCCACAACAAAAAGTTTCTCAGCTCTTCTGAGAAAAAACCCCACAAATGTCTGCAAATTCTCTGCTTCCACTTTAACTGCATGTTTTATTTGGAAAATAACATTTAACGCCTCCATGCTGCTTTATATCTCACTCATCCATAATGGAAGGGATGATCTCCCATCCCACTGGCCTCAAAGGTAATGTACTAAAGGGAGGGAGTCTTCAGCCACATGCTGCTGTTGCGGCTGTTGTCTGGATAAAAGCAGCAGTTGCAGATGTGTGTAGGAGGAAGGAGTGAAGAGGCATGCCTCCAATGATGTCAAACTGCGTAAGACATCTACATTCATTTAGATCCACTGGAAATGCACAGTGGGGCTGATCTAGAATATCTAATATGGCTAATATAGGATGTTATTACTCTTGCTTTTGTTCTGCTCCTCTAGCTTAATTTTTTGTTACTTTCAAGACTTATCCTTAGTTTTTATCAGTGTCTATTATGCAGAAGCTGACTCTTAATGCCATTTAGTCAGCACTGTCAGCCCACTCATTAATTTTTTTAAATAGACTCCTTAATTTTTTGCTATCATCATACCCTCACTCTTGGAAGTGAATTCCCTGACTGTCTGTTTACATCTCACTACTATTCTTCAAATGCTCGTTAGAGCCTCTAATACAAGTAAAAATCTCAGTGAGAAAGGAATGAGTCTTGTAAGGCAGAAAGCATGCTGAATGTAAAGCCTATTTTACTGAAGAGTATCTTTTTAATTGTTCCCTTGAGCCTCCTCCGTATCCTTTTTCTCTGATTTTTTCTTTCTAAAATAGGTCTCTTTAAGAGTTGAAAATATAAGGCTTTGGCTACCTTTTTGTCTTTCATTGAAAAAACATGTAATACATTGATACTGCCACATAAATAGCGGACTACAATGCTCTATCTTCTTAGTGAGTTACCATAGAACAAAATATGACTTTTCAACAAAGCTAAATGGCAAATATTTTAATGAGAGACCATTAACACTGCTTATTCCTTCCTGCGTGGTTCTAGCTCTCAGAATGTTTTTAAGCACAAGATTTATGTCCATAAAAAAGTTAGTATGAACGGACCATGATTTCACTGGAGTTCTTCACCTCCAAATAATCTTTCTCCAAAAGAAAGGGAAGACAGCAGTCCACATTTTATAAAGCTTCCAGCAGAGAACTGGTCGAGTGAGCATGGCAAAAGGAGGCTGAAGAATAACAATTTAAGTGATATGCAGAAAAAATAAAGCAACAAGCACAGCTACCAACAGTCACAGTTCACAAAAAAGCAATTATTTTGTCTTGAGTTTTCCATGACTTTGATAGCAAGAACTCAGTGATCCATTTTCATCCTACAGATTAAGTATTATGGCACATTTAAAAACATAACAGCACAACACTGTATGTATAAAAAGCACAACTTTTTAAGACAATAATGGAAGAATGTGTCCTATTTTCATCAAGCTAATTATGCAACATCCTAGCAGCAGAGCTTGTTGGTGATACTTTATCCAAATAGTCAATTCTGTCAAACTCAATATGCTTCACAAAATCAGGACAGTTTTCTTAAAATTAAAAAAAAGAATTCCAGACAATTTAAAACACTTCCAACTACTTTTTTTTGCCTTTTATATAATGCAAAGTCAACATCAAAACTGCATGCTTCCTTTCTGATGAAACAAAATACTTAAAATGACCAAAACCTCTCTTTCTTTTATTTGCTTTAGAGACTTTCTTCTTTTAATGCTTCATTTTCTCTAAAATTCTGAACTACACCATGTTTCAAAACACCATAACAGCTTTTTCACAGCTCTTACAACAGATGGAATCTCTCATACTTTACACACTCTTTAGAGTACCTCTTAGATCTATCTGAAAAGTGCTGGCAGCAGACAAATGATATATTAAGATTAAAAAAATGCCTTAGAGGTTAATAATTGAAAATAAACCAGTACCTCAACCTTATTTTTATGCAATGCGCTATTAGTGTCAAAGAATTTCCTGGGTTTTACAAAGATGAGATCATTTAAAAGGTAGGATGTAGCCCTTAAAGAACGACAGTTACTCAAGACCTTTGAATGTTGATGAAAGCTTTACAAACTTTGTGTTGTTGCACACAAATTGCTGAAGAAAATAATCCAGACCTAAGGCATTAGGATTAGGAAATTAAGATATTTAGCTTTGTATTGACCTTGCATGAGTTAATAAAATTATTGCAGCAAAAGCTGCACTGAAACAATGCACTGACCCAATCCAATAACAAGCCTGACATACTAAGTTTCACACACATAAAATAATTATCAAATGTAAGACTGTGATGTTCTGGCTTTGTGCTGTGTTCTTTCTAAACAATGAGGATAAAAGTTAATAATGAACAGCTATTTCAACCTGTCCAACTGGATCTGTGAACAACAAAGAGCATTGATACAGCAGTACATACAACCACATAGAAGCACTGAACAAAAGAAAAGTCCTTGTTGGAAGGGACCTTTGGAGACCACAGAATGCAACCTTCTGTTCAGAGCGGGGCAATTAGACTAAGTTATCCAGAGCCTTGTCAAGCCAAGTCCTTAACATTTCCAGCAAGAAAGATTCCACCTCTTTTTTGAGCAGCCTATTCCAATTATTCTCAGCATGAGAAGCTTCTTCCTTATATTCACACAGCATTTCCCTGAAGCAACTTGGGTCCATTCCCTTTTTACCACCACTGAGTATTCTGGAAGAAAGTGTACCTCCATTTTCTCCCTAACTACCTTTTAGCTACTGGAGGACCGTGACTAGGTTCCTCCAAGCCTTCCTGTCCCAAATTCTTTCAACCTTTCTTCACATCAAGTCCTTCAATCATTTTAGTGGTCCTCCACTGGACCGTATCCAGTTTTTCAGTGAGGGAAAAATTTTAGCTGTCCTTCTGTAACACTGTTGCCGTAGGGTTTTCATGAATTTGTAGATTTTTATACCTCTAGGTAGTTTCTCACATATAGCATAACTTGTAACCTCTAACCCTGTGCTAGCTGTCTTAAGGGTCAGATAATAGCTGGAACACTGTGCAAGGAAAACATGTAC